>WOXC01004678.1:0-1200000 GCA_011680675.1 Gymnobelideus leadbeateri | reverse complement strand
CATTTTATGACTCTCTCATTTTGCCATTAGTAGACTATCTAAACTGGGGCGGGGGGTGGGGGGAAGGAGGTGGGCGATGAGGAAGCCTAGCATCTTTTCTGAAGAACTTAGATTTTTTTTTGACAATTTCCTTTATATTAACCCAGAAACAGGTAAAAATTACCATAGAATTTCTATTGTTTTCTTCTATTTGTGGTCATTTAACCTATGTTGTCTTTAAAATATCACTGTTGTCATTTAGTCATCTCTGACTCTTTATGACCCAATGGATCATACTGTTCATGGGGTTTTCTTGACAAAGATACTAGAATGTTTTGAATGTTTTGCTACTTTCTTATACAGTGAATTAAGGCAAACATAGGTTAAGTGACTTGCCCAGGGTCACACACAGGTGTTTGAGGCCACATTTGAACTCAGGTCCTCCTGACTCCAGGCCAATGAGCCACCTAGCTGCCTCTAAAATATCATTATATATACTTTATTTAAAAAAGCAATTGGGGTTAAGTAACTTGCTCAAGGTTACACAGCCAGTCGTTGTTTATGTATGGGTGCTCATTTTCTGAGGTCAGGACTGACAACCCGGTCATCCCAACTCTGGGGCCAGCGCTCTTACTCACTGCACCACCTAGCCGCCCCCATTGTATGTACTTTTAAAGATTAAAATACAAATTATTCATAAGGTATGGAAGTAAAAGGGTTTTTTGGTAATTAAAAAGTTGCCACTTAGGCTGTTAACCACAAATACGTTTCTTATGAAAATTAACTTCCTTTTTAAAACCTTTTCCTTCATATCTGCTTCTTCAGTTAAAAACAAACAGCCATAATAATTCATACGATCTTAACTGTTTTGAATTAAGGTAAAATCTAAGCTTTGATTAAACATAAAGTATATAATTTCAAAGTTTATAATTGGGTTTTTAAAATATTGGTAAATGTTAAAGAAAAATTAGACTTATGGAATTAATCTAGGCCTTCCAATATGTTATTCAGTGGGGGAAAGGTCTGGGTTGGTTTTTTTTTTTTTTTTGCCTTTTGGAGGGCAATTGGGGTTAAGTAACTTGCCCAAGGTCACACAGCTAGGTTTTTTTTGTTTGTTTGTTTGTGTGTGCGTTAAGTATCTGAGGTCGGATCCAAACTCAGGTCCTTCTGACTCCAGGGCCAACGCTCTACTCACTGCACCACCTAGCCGTCCTGGTTGTTTTTGTTTTTTTTAATAGTGAGCGGAATATATACAATAGGAAAGTAAAGTGTTTTTCATCATGAAAAATCACTGACAAAAGTGCTACATAAAATTCTTTGCACTAGTATATTTCTCAGCTAACAGTAGATGGCAACATCCTCACAGTTTTATGCTACTTTATTTGAACTTTACTAGTACGCTCATGTAACAGTAAAAACCACAGATTAATTGCTCAGGATACAGAATATTTAAAATTTTCTATTAAGGACAAAAGGATGGTTCTATCTTAGAAGATGGCCGTTGCTTTTTAGATTTCAACTTAAAAGTCAGCCATATGTCTTAGGTGCCTTAAGGGCATCAAATTTAAATACTTATCTTTGTTCACTGGCCTCTGTGGTCCCCTGTGTATTCTTCCTTTTTTAATATCAAAGAACAACAAAGAATCATTCCCTTTATTGTCTTTTTCCAGTCTGCTTTTAGGGGAATGTCACTCCACTAGAATACAGACTCATAGAACCACAGAAATGTTAGGCTGTCAAGGAAATCAGATCAGCTACTCCAGTCACATAATTTTCTAGAAATGAAATTCATGGAAATGAATTGACTTGACCAAGGTTCCAAAGGAAATTAATTAGGAAGAGGTAGCACTCAAATCCAGGTATCTTTGACTACCAGTTGAGACCTCAGAGCAGTAGAGGGAAGAAATATAAGAAAATTTTTGTCAAATCTTGTCAACCAATAGCACCATGTTCTGCTGAGGGTACAGGAGTTAGCTATGGAAGAGAGAGCAGAAAGAAACTTGAAATATTTATTTTATCTTTTTTCCATGTGTACTTTACATGCCGCAGTTGTACCACAGACAACTCTGGTTAGAACTTATCAGTTCATTTACTCTACTAGCCCTAACATTTCATTTACCAGGATGGCTAGCAGGGACTCACAATGGTCTGAGACATAAGATGGTACCACAGAAGTGATTAGATTTACTAATACTTTTTATAGGTGGAAACTTATAAGAGATTCTGAAAATAGGTCAAAGTGCTGCTATCAGGGCAGCTAGGTGGCAAAGCAAATAAAATGTCCGGCCTCAGAGACTTACTGACTGTGTGACCTTAAGCAAATATAACCCTGTTTGCCTCAGTTTCCTCATCTGTACAATAAGCTGGAGAAGGAAATGCAAACCACTCAATATCTTTGCCAAGAAATCTTCCAATGGGGTCACAAAGAGTCAGACGCAACTGAAACAACTGAACAACAAGCTGCTATCAAAACCTCCTTTTTAAGACAGCAGACAGGGGAGGCTAGGTGTTGCAGTGAATACAGCACTGGCCCTGGAGTCAAGAGGACCTGAGTTCAAATCCAGCCTCAGACACTTAACAAAAAACTAGCAGTGTGACTTTGGACAAGTCACTTAACCCCAATTACCCTACCTCCCCCCCTCCAAAAAGCAAAAAAACAAAATAAAATAAAAGACAGCAGACATCAGCAACACAAAGCAAGAAGGAAATTGAACAACCACACAAGAAAACACAACCTCTTCTTTTTGTAGCAGAATCAAGAATCAAGGGAAATGTGTATGTAACGATAAAACCCCTACCTATACAAATCTGAGATAATACATATTTACCATATCTGAGTCTTAGCCATTTAGAAAGACGTGTATATGTGTGTGTGTGTGTGTGTGTGTGTGTATCCCACTTTCTCATCTTCTTCCCCCAATATCAATAACGGTATATAGAGTGTGTCCCAAAATACTTAGCAAAGTTTTAAGCTTTAATAGCTTAAAATTCTACTAAGATTTTTTTGGACACCTTTTATTTAGTAAAGCAATATAAGATTCAATTTTGCCATTATCAAACCTGGAATTTTTCTGATAGATAAGTTGCCTAGGTTTGGATTTAAAAGTGCAAAGTAGCAAATAAAAATCTAGCCAGGGGTCTGTGAAGGATTATGTTTGTTTGACTGAAGGTGAAAAAAAGATTTTATTGGACTACCACACCTTTGGAATGTCAGTGTAGCCATTACAATTCAACCATTGCCTTTATCCAACCAGGCATGACCTACTTTCTAGTCACCATCCTCAGTTCTGCCGAGATATTTCTCTGCACAACTGTCAAAGGGAACAATGAAGAAGGCAGTGTGACCTAACCACTAAGCCACTCTAGTAGACAGTCACTTTGATTTTTAGCTCCTAAGAGAAAAGATTTAGATACACATTTGCCCCACTTTGGGAGGTTTATAAAAATCATAAATCAATATCAATAAAATTCTCTCTCATTTAGCTCCTGCGCCCCCAGTCACAGAGCTTTACCTTTCCTTTAACAATTAAAAAAAAAAAGAATTCTAATTCTTGGCCTCTTTCATTTTCATCCATATATCAGCCACCACTCCTATAATACACTTTATTATGTCTTATTATAAGTTATCATAGGAGTTAGTACTTTCCCCTCCTGGCTGCACTTCTAACTCTCCAAACTTTGCCATCATGACACAGTTGCCCTCTGGCTTCCTCATCCTAGAGCATCCTTCTACCATACCAACTCCCTTCTCCTGGGGTCCTCCATTTTAGGCAAAGGCTCAGGCTAGCCACTTTATTCTTATCCCAACTGTGCTTCAGACTTTCTGGACTGAACCACCATGCCCCCATAGGGCTACTCTCCCTGCTCCATTGCTTTTCATCCCCCTTTAATTTCTTTTTTCACTCATTAGAATATAAGATCCGTGAGGGCAGGGATCATCTTTCTTTTTACTTGTATTTGTATATCCAGTGTTTAGAGCAGTATCTTTCACACAATAAGACCTTAAAAAATACCTTTTGCCTACCAGTCTACCAGTCTTTTTATTGGTTTAGACAGAAGCTATGATATCATGAGTAGTAGAGAACTGCCAACTCATGGGTAAACTCCCTTCCAACATGGATCTGCCCCTGCTTGACAACTTAGTCTCATAGGTTTGCCTGGGGGCACCATTCAAATTGAATGTCTTACCCAGGATCATACAGTCAAAATGTGGCAGAATCCAGACTTGAGCCCAAATCTTCTAGACTTCAAGGTTAGCTCACTACTATATTACTGTTGTCTCTCAAATAATCCTAATCCTTTAATCTTCAGATAAGAAAACTGAAGCCCAGAGAGGTTGAGTAACCGAAGACCTAACAAGTAGGAAAAAACAGAGTTTGGCTTGAAATCTGGAAGATATTCTGACTATACATACAGTGCTTTCTCCTCTACCATACTACCATATATAAATATGTCATTTCTTCTTTTCATTAAAAATTATATGAGGTCAGAGGCTGTCTTAATATATGTTTTCCTTTTTGTTAATCATCTAGAATTTATTTTTTTTTTTGCTTTAAATAGTATTTTATTTTTCCTCACAATTACTAATCAAGAAAATTTTTAGCATTCATTTTTATAAGATTTTGTGTTCCAAATTTTTCTCCCTCCCAGGGTTATTGTGAGCATCAAATGAAATATCTGCAAAGTGTTTGTGAGCATATAGTAAGTGTTTAATAAACTTTTGTTTCCTTCCTTTGCCATGGGCTTACTTATTATTTTTTTTTTTGAGACTGGGTCTCCATATCTTATTCTAGCAAGAAATACAGTAACCATTCCTATGCCTAACCCCAGTAAGCAAAGAAGCCTTGGCCTACTCTGTTTCTGACTTGGTTCAGTTTGCCCCTCCATAGAGAGCCTGGGGAACTCAATTTGAAGGGGGTGTCATTGTATTGGTGCAAGTTCCCAATCAGTTTTAACTCTACTGAAGCTCAGAACTGATCTCAAATGATCCACTGATCTCCACCTCCCCCAATAGCAGAGATTAGAGGTGTGTGCCACCATTTGCAGCCTACATTCATTTTTATAATAATTAAATTCAATAGATATTTAATTTATGAAGTACCAACTATGTGCCAGGCACTATACTAAATGCTAGGCATGCAAAAAGAGGCAAAAGACAATCCCTACCCTCAAAGAATTTACAATCTAATGCTAACACAACTAAAGACCTTACAGCTTAAATGGAGAAATGAGAGAATAGCATCCTTTCTAGCATGGGAGTGGGAATTTTTTTTTGTATAATTCTAGAAATTTCCCAAAACTTTCTTCCTTTTTTTTTTTTTTTTTTTTGCTTTTTGGAGGGGGGAGGGCAGGGAAGTTGGGGTTAAGTGACTTGCCCTAGGTCACACTGCTAGTTTTGTGTTAAGTATCTGAGGCTAGATTTGAACTCAGGTCCTCCTGACATCAGGGCCAGTGCTCTATTCACTGTGCCATCTAGCCTCCCCAAAAAACTTTCAATGATTTCTATTGCCAGCAAAATAAAGTCCAAATTCCTGTGAAAGTCATTAAAAGCCCTCAATGATCTGTAATGCCACACCCCCAATAAAGGAACAACCAGAGTATGGTGGTATAGTGGGTAGAGTACTATGCCTAGCATCAGGAAGACCCCTCTTCATGAATTCAAATCTGGTTTCAGACACTCATTACCTGTGTGACTCTGAGCAAGTCACTTAACTCTGTTTGCTCCAGTTTCTCCATATGGAAAAGGAATTGGAAAAGGGAATGGCGAACCATTCCAATTTCTTTGCCAAAAACCCCCCAAAAACCCAATGGGGTCACAGAATCAGACACAATTAAAACAAATGAATAACAACAACAAAATTGCTTTATAAATCTTTTTCTGTGTACAAAAAGCAAGAACCATAACTTAACAAAGCATGGTAAGAAGAAAAAATAATCACGTCTGAATAAACACATACTACTCAGGACAATTTGTGTTTACTCTATCAAGCAGGAAAGCAAAGGGAAAATTGGATTTAGGTCATTCTCTCTGAAATCAAATTGAAATCTCCTATGCTAGAGTTAAGTGAGTTTCCTTGTATCTTTTGCTTGCAGGAATTTTTTTAGAAACTAGTGCTTATTCATATGAGGTACTTGAACATGGTTATCAAGTATCCCCTTTAGACTTTGCCATATGAGACTAATGCTGAAGATTCATAGACTTTTGAATCAGTGTGCTAGAGTTGTCCCTGGCTTAAGAACAGCTGGTGGCAGTGTCTGCATTGGGATCTGGGAACAAAGTCATACAATGAGGAAAGGCAGATTCAAGGCACAATAAGGAGACTAGTAAAAAAAAACCAAACCGTACCCAATGGGCAAAAATCATAAAGATTCTGAAAAAGAACCTCTAGTTAGCCCTTTTCCATATGAATTCTCTAAGCTTAAGATCCTTTTCATCTGAACTCTATATGTATTGGTAGAAGATGATGCCACAGACTTTTTTTGGAGGGGGAGGCATGGGGAAAGGGTATTTTGTACCAACTATTCCAGTGTAGTAAATGTTCCTACAGGGAGGGAAATGGCAAGCCATTCTAGTACGTTTGCCAAGAAAACCCCAAATAGGCTCATGAAGAGTTGGATATAACTGAAATGACCAAACAAATATTACTAACTGAATTAATTAAGTCTGGCTAACTAATCAATATCAACTGATAACCACAGGGTAAAGCACACAAATGGAGGATTCATGAGCTAAAACTTTAGAAAAACACCCTAGCCTCTCAGGTTTAACCCTTGCAGCATTGCTCTGGGAATCTGGGTTTCTAGTACTATTGAGGGTTAGTAGAATATCATCAGAGCATGCATTAAACTTAAATTCGCACTTGAGATATAGACAACAGAAGCCATATATAACTAATGGGAACTCTGTACTATCTTTACTAGATTGTAGTTGTCTTGGTAGAGAGGGGTGGGCTGAAAGGTAACACAAAAACAAGAGAGTCCCTGCAATAAAGAAATAAAAAGCAGTAGTACATTCATTGTGCCATTTGGGTTGCCTCCAGTATATAGGTGATGACCAGAATCAAAGATCCCATGCAGAAATAATTCAAATGGAGTCAGAATATCTCTATTAGTTCCCCTCCAGTGTCTGGTGCTACTTATGGAGATCAAGCAAAGAAGGATGGAGGTCATGGTCTAGGGTCCTCTTTCCTCCTTTCCCCAATCCACTTCTTCCCTTGTAGGTAGAGTCATTTCCTTTCTCACCGTCTTATACATAGACTGTCAGGTGGGCAGGATCCCCTGGCCCACCATCTCAGTTGTGACTCTTTGACCGCCAACTGCTAGCTTCCATCAGATTGCTCCCACCACCTCACAACATAGTTTGACCTAGTTGAATAGTTTCAGTTGGTTCCACAGGTGGCAAATCTGCTTTCCTATGGAAAGAAAGTGGGATCTCAGGCTAGGTAAATGCAAAAGATAGTTGGTCTACAACTCAGACTATTAGGACATGGCCAAAAGGGATCAATGCATTCAAATTGGTTTCAGCTTCATATTGACCAGTCAGGCCTGAAGAAACCACATGAGCCAGGTGGTCTGTCCAGCCAGAATGGGATTACCATTGTTATTGGAGTATAGACCTTATTCTTAGCATCCATTGAATCTCTCAATAATCCTCACTTATTGGACATTATTGAATGAGGGAGATATGAGGCCTGGAAAATTCATCAAATATTCTTCTTTGGTGCCCACTTTTGAATCTACACTAAAGTTAAAGGTAAAGTTCTATTGTCACTGGAAGTATAATTAGAGGCAGATGTTCTTTTCAAGACTCTTCAGGGACAGTTGCCATTAAAATCCATTTAAAAGGCTAAAATGGTCCCACTACAATTGAGGCAGTCATTTGGGTTCCTCAAAAGGAAAGACTTGGGCCAAAGTAACTGAGTCCTCTTGCCTTTCACAGCTTGTGCTATAGTCACTTGGGCTCCAGTGTCTATAAGATCCAAAAAATGGAAATATTTCTTCCACTTGACCATTGTCTAGGCAATGGTATATAAAGTCTGGGTCCTCCCAGAAGAGAAGTTAGTTTATAGACTATGTCCCACTACTTAATCTGACTTGCCTGATTTGAATGGCGTGAAATAAGAATGAAGATGGGGTGTGGCTTCTTCCTTGACATTGGAGGAAGGCAGGGACAGCAGGGTAAGGGGCCAGAGGTTTCAGTATAGCAGAGTACAAACCTTCCAAGCTAACTCTTCATCCTCCAAGGTATTCAGGGTCCCATGGGGATCATCAGTATTTTTCATCTTTTTTCTCATTTATATTCCCCTATTGCTCAGTTTCTGAATCTTCCTCCAATTGTATTTTCCCTTAGGGTTGAACTTCAAAGCCATCTCAGCCTCTTCCTTCATTTGGCAGCTCAGATTTTACTGGCATGCAGTTGGCCCAAATGACTTCTAGGGTAGTATGGCCTAGGACTTACCTTGTTGCCAGTGCTGATTTTATTCTTCTTGGTTAGCAACAAAGATCATTATTTCCGTGCACCAAAAAGAAAAAGAAAAGATGTCCTGGAAAAGGGAGACTTTAGGGGAAAGAAGAGAAGGACGAGGAAGAGGAGGAAGAGGGGAAGGAGGAGGAGGATGAGGAACTGGTCTTCTCATCAATATCAAAGAGTATAGCTACACTGGGATCCCTGACCAAAATAGTGATTTTCCTTTGATGCCTAAAGCCATCATACTAGGATGAAAATGTCCATGAATTACTGCTTCTCTTATTTCATTTGTTTTAAAATATAACTATGCTGTCATGTGGAAGCATCTGCAGAGATTTTGTAAGAATTAAGCCCCAACAGATAATTATGAGATGCATAAAAATATTAGTTACTGACAGAGAAGTAGCCAAAAGACTTCTCACTAAGGCCTGGTTTCCCCAAATACTCCATTATAGGTAAGGTAATATTGCTGTGAAAATTACATTTTAGGGGCAGCTAGGTGGTACAGTGAATAGAGCACTGGCCCTGGAGGCAGCAGGACCTGAGTTTAAATCCGACTTAGGACACTTAACATTTACTAGCCATGGGAACTTGGGCAAGTCCTTAACCCCAATCGCACCTCTAAAAAAGACAAAAAGAAAATTATATTTTAGCAAGAGAGGATCATAACAGATATTGTCATTTCATAGACAATTACACAGATGACAATAATTCTTCAGATTATTAACTCTGTGTGTGTATTTGTCTCTTTCTCTCTGTCTCTCTCTCATATTCCTAATTGTTTGCATATTTTCTCTCCCATTAAAATGTGATCTCCTTTAGGTCATGGACTATTTTCCCTTTTATTTGTATTTCCAAATTCATATAATAAATCACATATAATAATTGCTTAATGAGTACTTATTGACTGACAATGGCATTCTGACACACTTTTAAAATGACAAATAAGTGCTACTAAAGTTGCATTGCTATTTTTCTGGGTTTGTAAGAATTTATGTTAAATTATAATTAATAATATATTTTCTTAGAGTCAGGGAAAACTCAAAACACAAATGTCAAGATGAATATGGATTATATCTCTATATATTTAACATAAAATATCACAAAGGGTTTAAAACATTCCATATAGTTCATTGTAATCAATCCCCAAGATCAACAGAGATGTCTATAGTCATAATGACTTTTAAAAAAAGATTTATTGATGCATTTTGTTTTTGCATTACAAACATTTGCAGATTATTCCTACTTTGAGTGACATCTCTCATAACAAGGATAAACATTTAAGTAAAACTAATAATACAGTATGAAAATAATACAGTTTGAAAGTATGTGCAACATGCCATATCTGTATCAACCCTCTCTGATGCATTTCTATTTTTTTCAATTAACAAAAATCTCTTTACTGTCCCTACACCACTTGCCCCAGTGGAAAAATAAATGAATAAATTTATTCTAACAAATATTTGTAGTTAAGCAAAGCAAATCCCCTCACTAGCTATATACCAAAAGATGTCTCATTGTATACTCTACATCCATATCTTTTGCAATGGATAGTATGTTTCATCATCAATTCCTTTGAAATCATGAATTATCATTGTTTTTATTATGATTCTTACAGCTTCCAAAGTCATGTGTTTTTACAGTGGTGTTGTTATTATAAAAGTTGTTCTCATTTCATTCTTCATTGGTTTATAAAAGTCCATAAAACAGGAGATATATATATATACATACATACATATATACATACATATACACATATACACACACACATATATATGTATGTGTGTATATATATATATATATATAAAATGTTGTTGTAGTAAAGGAAGCCTTTCCCAATCCCTCCTAATTCTAGTGCCTTCCTTCTATTGATCGTTCCTATATATAGCTTTCTAAAAATTTGTTTGCATATCATCTCCCTCAGTGGATTTTAAGTTCTTTTAAGGAAAGGACCATCTATTTCCTCTTTTTGTATTCCCAGCACTTAGCACAGTGCTTGGCACATAGCAGATGCTTAATAAATGTTTATTGATTGACATAAGCTGTTGTCTTGATTCTACCTACTTCACTCTTCATCAGTTTATATCTTTCCATGCTTTTTGAAATTATCTATTTCCTTATTTCTTATAACAAACTTTATCAGTAACTAAGACCTTCTGGGACAAAGAGTATAGACTGCTTTAACAATACATTTTTGGGGGCAGCTAGGTGGTGCAGTGAGTAGAGCGCCGGCCCTGGAGTCAGAAGGACCTGAGTTCAGAGCCGGCCTCAAACACTTAACCCATACAAACAAAAACCTAGCTGTGTGACCTTGGGCAAGTTACTTAACCCCAATTGCCCTAAAAGGGGCGGCTAGGCAGCGCAGTGAGTAAGATCACCGGCCTCGGAGTTGGGATGACCCAAGATCAAATCCGGCCTCAGAAAATGAGCACCCACACATAAATAATGACTAGCCGTGTAACCTTGAGCAAGTTACTTAACCCCAATTGCTTAAAAAACAAAAAAAAAAAACAAAAAAAACAATACATTTTTGTATTGTTTTAATCATATATCAGCAAAATCTTGATCACATATGTACAGCCTACATAGATTCTGGGCTTACTCACCCAACCCAAATATACACTAGACAGGTATGTCCCCAAACCAAGGGTGTTACTGCCCTCCCTCAGGGTTCAAGGAGTACCCTGAAGGCCACTGGGTTTCTTCTAATGCTGGTAACTCAAGCCCCCATTCTGGTGTGCTCTGTCCAGTAGTAATCATCAGTTACAGTTACTACCTCTCCATTGATTGGGCTAAATTATAATATTATTGCCTGCACAAATATCCTTGCTACCTTGCTCAAAGAGTATAAGGAAGGGATATTAGTTAGTGCCCCAGCATCAATTTGATCAGTTAATAGCAAATGGGCTTTACAAAGGGATATTTATCAAGGAAGATATGGCAAGAATATAAATATAACCACATCATCCAAAACTAATGCCACACTCCTCTCTCTACCACTTCAGTCTCTGAGGAGGGATATGAATAACTGCTAGACAAAGGCATTCTCTTGAAGAAAGTAGCATCTCAGCTGCCTGGGTTGATTTACTTATGGGTTGAATCCTGAAGGTTGCTCATTAAGGCTGCACTGGTGCCTTTCCCAGATTAGCTACTGGTAAACTCTGGTATGGACTTCACTTCCTGGACTTCTGGCAGTCCACTTGTCATACCTTTTGAAGCTCATGGGTAGAGCCAAGATGGTGGAAAGGAAGCAGTAACCTTGCTAAGCTCCTCTGCCACTAAACCTTAAAAAGTGAATCTGAACAGATTCTAGAGTGACAAAATCCACTTGAAGACAGAGCGTGGCAGAATCCAGCCCAGGAAATTGCCCAGTGTGTCCGGATAGGACGAGCGCAGAGCACATGGGGTCTGCACAGCTCAGACTTAAGAGCAGACAAGCAGACTACACCAGAGAGAGAAGAAGCCCCAGCCTGCAGATTTACCAAGAATGAATCGCAGTCATCTTGCCTTCATCTCACGAGGGGACAGGAGGAATCACTGGAGCCAGGTAGGAGAGTTGGGCCCCCAGTGGAGAAAGCAGCTTCTCCTATAGTGTTTGGCCCCCAGCCTGGAAGATTAGAAACTGCCTGCCTGTATAATACAGGGGCTAAAATGGCAAAGTAAATTCTAGTTGCTCCAATCCTCCCATCTCTCCCTCATGAAGTAGAAATCCCACCCAGATTGAAATCCCAAGTTAATGGAAATAGCCTCAGGCTTGGGAGTCTCCAAGAAGGGGTGTAACTGAGACAGCCAGGAGTCTGAAGAGAAGAGAGGGAGGGGACCCAACAAGCCCCACCTCACCTCACCAACAAAAACCTGCTTATAGCCCAGGGGTATATAGAGGCAGAAATCTGAAGTGGTCAGATTCACCCCCAAAGAAGCATCTACATCCCTCTCTGACATTCCTGCCTTAGCCAAAAACTAGACGAGCAGGCCCTAAGCTCATAGCCTGAGAAATTAAGAAATAGGAAATCACAATGGGAAGGAAGGAAGCTGAGAAGGAGAAGGGGAAGGCAAGAAAATCAATCTGAGCTTACTATGTAGGTCAAGAACAACTAAATACACAGGACCATATGGACTCTCTAACCACACCTGAGACCACAGAAGGAGATATGAACTGGTCTCAAGCCCAAATAGCATTCTTGGAGGAGCTTAAGAAAGATTTTAAAGACCAAATCAAGGAGGTAGTGACCAACTTGGAAAAAAGTCTCAGTGAAGTAATTGGAGAAAATACCTCCCTAAAAAAGGAACTTCAAAAACTAACTGAAGACCATAATTCGCTAAAAACTAGAAACAATCAAACTGAAACCCAGAACTCTATTATGCAGCAAGAGTCAATCAAATAAAACAAGACGATTGAAAAATTGGAAGAAAATGTAAAATATCCCACTAGAAAAACAACTGACCTAGAGAACAGATCCAGGAGAGACAACTTAAGAATTATTGGTCTACCAGAAAGCCATGATGAAAAAAGCAGACTGGACAACATCTTCCAAGAGATTGTCAAAGGAAACTGTCCTGAGGTCCTGGAATCAGAAGATAAAATAGTTACTGAAAGAATTCACTGGACTCCTCCTGAAACAGATCCCAAACTGAAAACTCCAAGAAATATAGTAGCCAAGTTCCAGAATTACAAGATTAAGGAAAAAATTCTGCACTCAGCCAAAAAGAAACAATTCAAATATCGAGGAACTACAGTTAGGATCACACAGGACCTAGCAGCTTCTACATTAAAAGAGTGGAGGGACTGGAATTCTATATTTCATAGGGCAAGGATTAACTACCCGGCAAAACTGAGTATAATCTTTCAGGCAAGGAGATGGTTGTTTAATGAAATAAGGGACTTACAGACTTTCCTATTGAAAAAGCTAGAGCGCAATAGAAAATTTGACCTTTTGAAGCTCACAAGGTCATAATTGTCTCCAAAACTTTTTCACCTGAGAAGAGAAAAGAATAAACACAATGAGGCAAAGAACAGAGGTACCATATATTCATAGTTATGTGAGGAGAGCAAATCACTGATACTGGAATTAGTTATTTCCTCAATTGGAGGTGATGATGTTGTTGTTTGTCCTTCATTTTGAAAGAGAACCAATGACTCATGTTGTAATATCTTGCATAAGCTGAATTGGATCTAAGAGAGACAGAGTTATAAGCCTCTCTCTCCCAGAGTCATCCAAGTCCAGTGACAACATAAAAGTTAGGATAATTGGCAACATCCTGGGACACAATGGATGACCTTAGCATCTTCACTGCCTGACTGAGCTCTAAGAACTTCACGGTATCTGCTTCAGCCACTTTCATGGTCATTGGAACAAATTGTTCTCATCTGATCATTCTACTAGGGGAAGTCTTCACATGCTTGGGGTAGACATTGGCCTAACTCACTGACGTGTAACTGTCAGTTACCCTCAACCTGGTTTAACCCATTTGCCAAGATGGTTTTACCAGGCTGTGCATGCAACAACTTCTTGAAGGTGAGAGTTGGACACCAAAGGAGGATGAGTAACCCTGAAAAGACCTCAGAAAGCCCTCACACCAGAGATGCTAGTGCTCCCTAACACCCCCATAGACCCCAACCCAAACTCTGACCCAAAACTCATTGATATAGGACTTTCTCCTTATTGGAGAGTTAAGGATGAAAGTTTTGCTTCTACATGAGAAGCAAAGCAAAGCTGGCGAGAAGAAATAGGTGAGGGCTTCCATTTTCAACCAGTTTGCATTTGAGGACTCATCAAGCTTCAAATCTTCAAATAAGGAGTTACTTTGGACACTTATGGCTTCCAGCTTCAAGAGAGAAGATATGGAAGAAGTCAACCACACTTCAGGTTGCTAAAAAGAAAAGACTCTGGGAAGACATAAGAGATGCAGGAAGTTTCCAACATATCCCTATTCTTAGTTTGCTACTCTAAGAGACTTCAGAGAATTTCCTCTTGGGTGAGATTGAGGAGCCTCTCTCTTGGTTGAAATGAGTTACCTCACTCCCAGCAAGGGAGTTCTTTTATTCTATAGTCTGGTATTTATTCTCCTAGGTATAACTTCTCTTATTTCTGTTTTGCTATGATTTGGATAAATGGATTTCTTTGCTATTCTCTATGCTTGCTCATTGTGGAATTGGTATTATGGGAAAGAGGTCAGGCCTTGGACATAAAGTTTGGGATCCCTCTTACCCCCCCAAAATGGCAAATTAATCAGAAGTAAGATGGAAGGCAATCGTATCTCCTAAAAGAATAATCTTTAAGGGAGCAGACATACTTCTAGACCAGCAGAAGACAGCAGAGCAATGGCCTCCAGCTCTAACTTCCTGCTTCCCCTTCTGGTAGGAGCAAAAGTATCCCTTTAAGAAGGGCGAGAGGCAAAGAGGCCTAAAGAGAGCTATTGTGCCTTTTTCTAAGCCACACAATAATAAACCCTGACAGTGGTGGGCTCCTACATACATGTGAGACACACTCTTACTCCTTACATGGGCTTACAGTAGTTATTGTTTCAATCTCAACTAGGGATAAAAAAGAGGTCAAGTTGTGGTCACCTTTTATATGTATGCTCAATTCTGTTTCAGCAGTCCAACAAAAGCCCTCTCTTTACCATATAGTAAGCAAACAGGAAACAGTCATCAAATACTTAACCACACTATGAGCTGGAGAGCAGGATTTTTCCATAATGTGTGTCGAGAAGCTGGCTTACTCAGCCTTCACATGAGGATTTACATCAAATAAAAAACTCCACATACTTGAAGGATGGAACTCTCTTGGGCCAGTCCCCTAATTACAGAGATATTTTTATTCACATACTCAGACTTACTTATGATCCCTATTTCCTGCAGAATAAATCCAACCCCTATTCCAGTCTTGCTCCTAAATCTTATCCACTCCAACACAATGTTGCCTTCACTTTGAAGCTGCTAAATGGTGTCATGGAGTGGTAGGCTTGTAGTCAGAAAGACCTGAGTTCAAATTTGACCTCAAACATGTATTAATGGTGTGACCCAGGCAGGTCACCTAACCTCTGCTTGCCTTAGTTTCTTCAACTGTAAAATGGGATAATGATAGTACCTACCTGACAGGGCTATTGTGAGGATCAAATGAGGAAATATTTTTTGTAAAACACACACACACACTGTGGCGGCTAGGTGGCGCAGTGAGTAGAGTGCCAGCCCTAGAGTCAGAGAGACCTGAGTTCGGATCCAGCCTCAGACACTTAACACACAAACAAAAACCTAGCCATGTGACCTTGGGCAAGTTACTTAACCCCAATTGCCCTCCAAAAAAAACACACACACACACACACACATACACACTTAGCACAGTGTCTATCATATAGTAGGTACTATATAAATACTTATTCTCTTCCCTTCCCACTCCTATTCTCTACCACTGCAATTTATTCTGTAGTCTATCAACCATCTTTCTGTGATAAAAGCCAACTTTCTTATAGTATTGTTAGTTCCATGAAATGTTAATCTAGACAGGTGGATAAGTAAATAGATTGAGAGGAAGGGAAGATTAGTTATTTGGTTGAGAGGTAGAGAGTATTTTGAAAATCAAGGAAATTCTAGGGGAAAAGAGATCAAAATTTTAATTAAAAGAAAAGGCTGATAAAAATATTTTAAAATATTGACTTAGTGGGTTTGGGTGGTATGCATTAGAGACAGAGGAGGCAATCTTCTGTTTCTTTTCCCTACCATTTAACACCAAATATTTTTAAATGAAAGATTGTATGGTAAGTCTGTAGCCATATCAGAGAAAAATGAAACCCAGCTCAGAACCATATCTCAAACTCAATCTATCCAAAGTTTTGAAGTGCAGTCAGATGATTCTATATCTCATAACATGATACAGGAGCATGGCTACTGAAATGGGCCCCCATAATCTTCCAATCATAAGACCTATGGGGTTTTGATTTGGGGCCAGAATAGCTAGGGTACAGGAAAAAAAGAAGTAATCCAGAGACAGAAACTCCTAACACTATTTTATGTACCAGAGAGACTTCAGCTGTCCATATGGACTATAACATTCCTGACAATTTACCGCAATTCTCAATCTTGATTTGAATATTTTGGTTTTTTAAAAGACAAGATATTTCTTGCTTCTGTTCCCAAATCTGTTCTTTGTAATCTTTCAGTATTACTGTTGAGGAGTTGAAGGAAAAATAAAGAGGCAGGAAGGGGTCAGGCTTGTTCCATGGTTGATCTCACAAGTTTATAATATGCTGTACAGAAATGGCCTGTGAGTCTGTGAGACATAAGACATCTTGATCTGGAGATTCCCAGAACTAAGGGGTCCAGTTCTCTACACAGATTGTCATTAAGTATACAACTATACAGCCTCTTAGGAGTTTGGGTCAGGATCATAAGTTTCAGTTATGCAAGTATAGCCAAGAGGAGGAAAAATGGACTCTAGACTTTGAACTGAATACATGACTTCTCTTTAAACTCTTCAGAGACAGTTCCCAAACATTAAAATATGCTGTATAGGGAGAATAAATAGAATAGCATTCATTCAGGGATTTTGTTGATTTCATGTGTTTTATGCCATATATCCTTATGAATCAATAAGCAAGGGCAGAAGATTAAGCAGAGGCCATTGTTACAAACATGAAAATTCATGTCTTCCAAATTTTCCTAGAATCATGCCATCTCACTTGGTCCACCCCTTTACTCTATACCTTCTCAATACGTGTATATGTACAGTTTATAGCTTTCACTTATTTACATTCCCATTTTTAGTTTTCCAACAATTGTTTAATGTTTAGCAATTACATATGAGGCAGATCAGTGGTGCAGTGGGTATCACATTGGACCTAGAAGACCTGAGTTATGTTACCCTTAACACATCAATGAATGTGTCTACCTCAGTGTCTACATCAGTAAAATGGGGCTAATAATAGCACCCATCTCCTAGAGTTATTGTGAGGATAAAACAAGATCTTATTTGTAAAGTGATTGCATTTAAACCTTAAAGCACCAAATAAGTGCTGGCTATTATTATTGTTAGTGTATTTTCTCTCTCCAGGTACCTGGTGAGCATTTCAAGAGCAATCATATAGTAGAAAGAGTAATGAGTTTGAAATTAGAGACCTGGACTCAAACATTAGTTCTGTTGTTTACTGTTTATGTCATCTTAAGCAAGCCACTTAACGTTTTAGGGTCTCAGTTTCCTCATCCTCATTTATAAAACAGATGAGTTCTATCCAACAATCCATAAGGGCCCTTGCAATTCTAAATCTATGACCCTATGACTCTGTCTTCTGTTTCCTTTGTATCCAAGAAGACCTGTTATTAATAAAAAGTATAGGACAAGGAGACATTTTCCTTTGAGAGTTCTGGGGGTCTAGAAAGCAAGCCACCCATTCAAATGATAAATACTGAGAGAGTTATCTGAGGTTTAAGAACTATCTGATATTCCCTGCAGTCTCACTGTTCTTAATCAATAGTTTTTTTTTTTTATTTGGATAAAATTCTTGAAGGATGAACAATCTCTTGAGAAGAACAAACCCTGTGGCTACTAATGTTGACATTTAGAAAAATCACCAGTCTCAAATTCAATATTCTGCTCCATAATTCCCTTATATATTCAAGCGAGTGGTAATGGAATATACAGTAAATTCTGAGCCTGCAGAAACATCTACTGAGTGGCTTTCTATTTTCTTCCCTAATTATCTGACTGCCTAAGAAATTAGCTCCCAAGAATTTCAAGTATCAGAAAAATAGCAGAGAACAAGGGAGTAAATTAGTTTATTAGTCTCTTAGTTCTCCTAGTAAATAGTCTCAACTACTTTCATTATTTGGATAACTTAAGGGACCTTAAAGATCTATGGTTGGGGCAGAGCTTAGGAAGAAAGCACAAATCTTACTAAAAGCAAGTTTTAATATAATCAACTCTTTCACCTCTAAATTCTAGTCACCTGAATGTTCTTCTGCCCTCCTCAAAATCTGAGTGCTTTGTTTACATTTCTCTTTTGCACTGACCAATTTTACTCAATATTATAGTTGTATTGTGTATACATATATACATATATATACCTATGTCTCCTTATTACCCTACTAAAGTATAAATTCCCTGAAGACAGAGATGGTAATGACTGACATTTATGTACTGCTTTAAGGTTTCCAAAACTGTGTGTATACACAAGTGTGTACATATATGCATCTATACACATACATATATACACATATCACATGTATATGTATATACATACATGTGCATATATTGTGCTTTGAAAAGCACTGTGTGATATATAACATATATATTTTTATATAAATACTCCCTCTCAATTTGAGCCTTACTACAACCCTACAAGGCAAATACAAGTATTTTTACTGTCATTTGACATTGCTTTATTTCTCTCCTGAGTTCCAATTCTGAATCACTAGATGCCTATTGAACATTTCCAACCCGAAGTCCCAACTACGCATGTCCAAAGCAGAACTCGTTATATCTACACACCTCACCCCAACACCCTTCTGAAGTTTCCTATTACTGTTAAGGACAACACCATCCCTCTAGTTACCCATATTCAAAACTTTGGTATCATCCTCAACATCTCATACTACATATCCAGTGACCAAATCTTTCTATTTACATACGTCTTAAATATGTCCTCTTCTCTCTATTCACACAACCACCACCTTAGTTGAGGCCCTTATCATCTCTTGTCTGGAATATTGTATTAATCTCCTAATTTGTTTCCCCCACATACTTCAAGTCTCTTCCCATCCTATTTTATCTTTAGGAAGCCACAAAAGTGATCATCCTAAAGTTTAGGTCTTTCTAAAGTTTAGGTCAATAAATTTCAGTGGCTTCCTATTACTGCTAGGATCAACTATTAAGTTCCTCTGAATAGCATTTAAAACTCTTCACAATATGGGCCTTTCCTGTCTTTCCAGTATTCTTATACTTTATTATTCTCCATAAACTTTATAGTCTAGCCATCCTGGCCTACTTGCTATTCCTCATATGTAATATTCCATCTCTTATCTCCACATTTCCAGATGAGAAACTGAGACAAACACAGATTAAGTGGCATGCTCAGGGTCATGCACCTAGAAAGTGTCCTCCATACATAAAATGTGGTCTCTCTCCTTACCTCCATTTCTTGGAAGACTTGTGTTCTTTCAGTATTCATCTCAAACTCTATCTTCTACAAAAAGCCTTCCCTGGTCCCCGTTTCTAGTATCTTCTTTCCTCATAGGTTACCTTGTGTCCATTCTGTATGTATCTTTTGAGTATTTATTTATATACTTAACTAAGTTCCTTGAGGTCCGGAACTATTCAGCTTTTTTTCTTTGTATCTCCAGTGCTCAATACATGACCTGGTACTGTTTAATAAATATTTGTTAATTCACTGCTTGAGAAAATTAAGGTTCAGCAAGTCAAATTACTTGCTCATAACAGACAACAAGTATTGGACAGAGAATTTGAACGCAAGATTTTCTAACTCCAAGTCATATTACCTTAGGGTTTTATGTATCTCCTTCAATAACTGACAGAATCACATGCATATAGTAGGTGTTTAATAAATGTTGAATGAATAATACATCCATTAACAAATGAATAAAACATCCATTCAAACTGGAAACATTTGACATTCTTTTCCTTCTATTCATTCATGGAGCAGTGGAAAGAACACCAGCCCTGGAGTTAGGAAGACCTGAATTCAAATGCAGCCTCAGACACTTACTAGCTGTGTGAACCTGGGCAAGTCACTTAATTTTTGTTTGCCTCAGTTTCCTTTTCTGTAAAATGAACATAAGAATAAGTTGACAACAGGTACTAATTGTGTGATTTAGCACAGTGCCTTTCACTTTAACACAGTAAGCATTATATAAATGTTAATTATTACTATTATTTTTATCTTCATTATTATTAATATTATTTCTCTCCCATAAGGAATCTACTACTCTGTACTTATGTCTTTGCTGACATATGGCCAAAACTTGTTTCCTGGTCATTTTCCTCCTGAAGAAGAATGGTGTCTATAATTTGAGTCACACCAGGATCTTTTGCCCTTCATTATGAAAACTCTGTATCCATGTCAATGATATTGCACTTTTTGGTGCAAAGAATATTTAGAGAGGAAAAAAGGGAGACAGAAATTAGGCTGAGCCCTTTTAAAGTATTCTAGTTGTGAGGAGAATTTTTATCTTGTTTAAGAAAGTAAACATTCCTACTAGGGAATAGTCTGGCTTTATTCAGCTGGCATTAAACATTTACTACTTGGCATTCCACAAGGAACTGAATTTCTTAAGCAGCAGCAATTTTTTAAAGTAGGTTCTTACAACTTCTATCCATAAATTACTGTAGGCCTCCAAGGAGAGTAGACTTTTAGAAGGTATCAGTGGGGTCAACATCATAAAGCAATTGAGTAGGGTGTGGCAACCTATATTTGTCAAAGATGGCATATGGCCTGATTTTATGTGTAATGTTAATCAATCACTGCCACCATTCTCTGCTCTTGGATAGTTGTGGGAGTCAATTTGTTACTGCTCTGGAAGGCCATCAGCTACCAAAACCAATCAATGAAAGTCAGTATGGTACCAGTATAAGGCACTGAAGGGCCAAAAAAATAATAATACTCTCCATCCTAGTCCCAATATTCTAACATGATAGATTTGTATTGACTTTTAATTTTCTTTTTGGCAACACCTCCCCACTCTAGCACCTCTTTGATCCAATCTTGATCTCTTAAGCTAACCTCTGACTGTTCAGTGTTTTACACATCTCTGTCTTCCCACCAGTCAGTTAACCAAACATATTTATAAGCCCTCACCACCCAGTCTTACAAAGTTTCCTCTCCCTCCTCATCCCACTCAGAGAAAAGTGGTTATGAGTATCATGAATGATAGCCAAAACAATACTCTTTTCAGGAGGCAGCGGATTGAACTGACTCACAAAGGATCAAATATGCAGATCTTAGGAGAGATCTGTAGGACACATTCATTGCCACAGATTCCTTCTCTGAAGTACTCTCTAAAGCTCCTGGCTCTGGTGTAGGTCAAGGACCCAACTACAGACTACATGAAAACATTCAGGGCAACACAGATAAGGTGCACAAGCCCCTGGCTACCTTATTCAGAGTGTCAGAAGCCCAGATCACACAAAGACAGACATGAAGATAAATGGGAAGTAGCCCCAAAAGTAGGTTTATCAAAAACAAACCACAAAAATTTCCTTGGAGCTTTTCTCTTTTGCGGCGGCCTGCAACATGCCTTCCCGACTAAGGAAGACGCGGAAGCTCCGCGGGCACGTCAGCCACGGCCACGGGCGCATCGGCAAGCACCGCAAGCACCCCGGAGGCCGCGGGAATGCAGGAGGGCTGCACCATCACCGGATCAACTTCGACAAATATCATCCAGGTTATTTTGGTAAAGTGGGTATGAGGCATGACCACTTGAAGAAAAACCAAAGCTACTGCCCAACTGTCAACCTTGATAAGCTATGGACACTAGTCAGTGAGCAGACCAGGATTAATGCTGCCAAAAACAAGGAGGGCCTTGCCCCTATCATTGATGTTGTGCGGTCGGGCTACTACAAAGTCCTAGGAAAAGGGAAACTCCCCAAACAGCCAGTCATCGTGAAGGCAAAGTTCTTCAGCAGACGAGCAGAGGAAAAAATCAAGGGTGTTGGTGGAGCCTGTGTCCTCGTGGCATAAAAATCCAATGTTATCAAATAAAACAGATGACTTTATTATTTAAAAAAAATTCCTTGGAGCTTATAAGGGTTACTTATAAGTTACTTATAAGAACTTCTGGCTGTTCACTTTCACAGTAACACTCTAAAAAGATGGACTAGTTTGACAATTGTACACTAGTACTGAATGAACCAAGTACCGAATGAACTTAAATACCTCCTCTTCCCCAATTCAGGTGACTGCGGAGCCTATAAAGTTGATATCCAATGCACTGTCCCAGCTATGATCCTTCACCTTCTGACTATTAATGACTGCCATTAATTACTGACTACCATTAATTACTGACTGCCATTAATGCAACTCTGTCAATGGTCTCTACTGTTACTAAGGACTGGTGAAGCCAAGAAAATGATCATTAATCCATTGAGCTAGGTATGCAACTGCCTGGGCTGTCTGAGGGATTGTGGGAAAGCTGGCATATTGATGCACTATTGGTAGACGGGCACAAGCATTCTGGATAGCAATTTGTAACTAGACACAAAAATATTACTTCACATGGCATATCCTTTCACCCAGATAAACTACTGCTAGGTTTATACCCAAAAGAAATCAAAGAGGAATCCTATGTGTACCAAAAAAAAAAAAAAAATCACAGCAACTCTTTTTTTTTTTGCCTTTTTGGAGGGAAATTGGGGTTAAGTAACTTGCCCAAGGTCACACAGCTAGGATTTTTGTGTGTGCGTTAAGTGTCTGGGGTCGGATCCAAACTCAGGTCCTTCTGACTCCAGGGCCGTCACTCTACTCACCGAGCCACTTAGCCGCCCCAAGCAACTCTTCCTGTGGTAGCAAAAACTAGAAACTAAGAGGATGACCAAAAATTGAGGAATGTCTGAGTAAGATGTGTTCTATGATTATGATGGATGTAATATTGTGTTATAAGAAATGAGGAAATAGATGATTTCAAAGAGACATGGAAAAACTTATATGAACTGATACAAAGTGAAGTGATCAGAATCAAAAGAACATTTATGCTATAACATCAATATTATAAAAGTAAACAATTTTAAGGACTTTTAAAATTGACAGAGAATGAAATGAGCCAAACCAGGAGAACAAATGGTACAATAACAGCACTCTAAAGAGAAACAACTCTGAAAGCTATAAAAACTATGATCAATAAAATGAGCATTGATGATGCCAAAGGACCAAGGAACATGCTATCCATTATGGAATGGTGATGGATTTAGAGTGTGAAATGAGACTTTTTTTTTTGTACAACCAATGAGAGTATTTGTTTTGCTTGTTACAAGAAATTTGTTTTATTTTTCTTTTACAATGGATTGGGTGTTGGGAGGGAGAGAAACTAGATTTCTGCCAACTTTTTTCAAATAGGGTGGTGGGGATGCCACAGATGTGAATATTGCATTGCTTTTAGATGCATAATTCTTTTTTTTATTATTTTGACTTTTTTTTTGCTTTTTGGAGGGGGGGAAGGCAGGGCAATTGGGGTTAAGTGACTTGCCCAAGGTCACATGGCTAGTTTTTTTGTGTTAAGTGTCTGAGGTCAAATTTGAACTCAGGTCCTCCTGACTCCAGGGCCAGTGCTCTATTCACTGCATCACCTAGCCACCCCCTTTATGCATAATTCTTTCTCTGAATTTATGTTCATAGCTATGAAATGAATTAATGAAAAAATATTTAAAGAATTTTTTACTTTGAAAGATTTAAAAATAGAAATTATATATTCTATATAAATATAATATAATCTAAATAATATATAATTATATAATGTTAAGCCTCTGAAAAAGTCTTACTCTAGAGATGAAGGAAGGAAAGAAACAAATATTTACTAGTCACTTATTTTATGCTACGTGCTCACTTTGTACCGTAACCCTATGTCTTCAAAGGTTTTGCCAAGAAGTTCAAACTACAAGCTATTTCTGCCATGCTGGAAAGACTTTGAAAATAAGCATGGTAACATACTGTCTTCTATGTAAGGACCAACCTAAATAGTTAGTATCATAGATTTAAAGCTAGAAGAGACTTTTTCACTTGCCTAGTACAAACCTTACATTTTCAAGTTGGGTTGGGGTAGGGGACGCCTACAGAGCTCAGGCAACTTGCCTTAGACTATCCTGGGACTAAATGGCAGAGCCAGGATTCAAACCCAGGCTTTCTGACTCTAGATCTCATACCCTTTCCAATGTATTGCTTTGCCTCAACAGAGTCCTAGCACCAGAATGCTGGCCACTAGGTAATAAATTCATGGCCTGTAGTGATCCTTAAAAGAAAAGATATAAAATGGCCAATCATCTGCAAGGATTGTGGTACTGTAGTGGTTAAATGAGCTGAGAGTGCAAGTGATAATCAAATTTGTAAGACCATCTATATAAAATAATAAATCATCAGGGGTGGCTAGGTGGCACAGTGAGTAGAGTGCTGGCCCTGGAGTCAGAAGGACCTGAGTTTGGATCCAGCCTCAAGACACTTAACACACACAAACAAAAACCTAGCCGTGTGACCTTGGGCAAGTTACTTAACCCCAATTGCCCTCCAAAAAAGCAAAAAATAACAACAATAATAATAAATCATCCAACAATAAATCTACCAATAAACAAGTTGATGTCCTACTTGAGGAACTGAATAGTGTCAATATTAGCATTGTCATTATTAAATGAGCCATAGAGAATATAAAACCCTATTTTTTTAATTCTAGTATATTTTTGTTTTATTAAATACTTCCCAATTATACTTAAAACAAATTTTAACATTTTTTTTTAATTTTCAACTCCAAATTCTCTCCCTCGTGGTCTACCCCCCTCTGTCCTTGAGAAGGCAAGTAACATGTGGATTATACATATGAAATCAAGCAAAACATTTTCATATTAGCCATGTTGCAAAAGAAAATACATACCCCAAAACAAGTAGAATAAAAAAGTGAAAAAGTATGCTTCAATATACACTCAGAATCCATCATTTCTTTCCCTGAAGGTAGATAGCATTTTTCATCATGAATCCTTTGAAATTGTCTTGGATTATTGTCTTATCTTATTATCTTATCACTGCAGTTAGTCTTTCACAGCTGATCATCATTATAACATTGTTGTTATTGTGTGAGATGTTTTCCTGGTTCTGTTCACTTTACTTTGCATCAGTTTATATAAGACTTTCCAGGTTTTTCTTAAACCATACTGCTTTCATATCTCATAATATAATAGTATTCTATCACAATTACATACCACAACTTGTTTGTTCATGCCCCAATGATGGGCATCCCCTTGATTTCTGCTATAAATATTTTTGTACAAATACATCCTTTTCCCTTTTCTTTGATCTTTTTGGGATATAGACCTAGTAGTGGTATTGCTAAAGACTCTATTATATTTGTTCTTTGCTTATTACCAGAAAATACCTGACTCAATAGACTAAAACATATCCTTATATCTTTCACATATTTTCTATGCCTATCATAAAATTATACAATATTTAATATAAAAAACCACTGAAATAATTTTGTTCAATGAGCCTCTGCTCATCAGCATCAAGTGAGAAAAAAAAAAACTAAGATATTTGTGTTCCCCAAAGCTGTTTGCTGCTCTCACAGATGACATCTTGTGAAAAGCTCAAGTGAAAAAGGCTTTTCCTATAGATGGAGAGCTTCTTCAGATGTTCATATTGCACATGACATCGTGCTCATTCCCTCAAGCACTATTTATTAAGAGCCATGCCACCTCAAAAGAGACCATTCTAGCTAGAAATGCACACAGGAAAATGAAAGTGGATTAAAATGAATTTTGCACAAATTATGATTCAGTTGGATAAGAAGCCCAGTAAGTTGTCCTTCAAGATGCATTTTTGTAGGAGCATATTTTATCTTCTTGTAAAGCAGAGAGACACAGCAGCCAGGGGACACACAGCTTAGAATAAAATCTCATTTACAAAACATTATGGAGGAGGAGGATAGAAGGTAATGAATAGTATCATCTCAAAAAACAGTGAAAATCAATGGAGGGGAAAAGAAACCTACAGAAAACTTATCATGATGGCTAATTAGCTAGGCCCAGAATTAAATGGAAGAGTAGACTAGATTACACTGGGGAAATTGCACGTCCCTTTTAATGATCCTTGGCTGCTGCCTTTCAAAAAACAAAAACCATCTCTTTTTTTTAACACCATTATTGGCTCAATGATTCTCTGTAGCTTTGAATTAGATAATTCCACAATCTCAGAAGAATTTAAGTTGGAGGTGACTCAAAGAGCAATAAAAAAAAAAACCTAGAGACACATATAAGTTGCCTATAATGTATTATCAATGACTTTCAGGAGATAAGTGGAATAAAAGATATTATCAAAGATATGTATGAATCAGAAAGAAGGCAGACCAATCACGTAGCAAAATGAGAAAAAAAACAGATGCAAAGCCAAAGAGAGACACTAGCATCTGTGAATTATTAAAAGACCCAGTGGAAAGCCTCCAGTGTATCTGACAGACACTCTGTAGGGGATTTGTGGAAGGATATGGACAAGAATCACACAGCATTTGAATGTATAAGCTCCAATTTACACCATGGAGGGAATGGCCCCAGTAATGAGCTCATTTCTCATTCCTCTCCAAGCTAAACTCCAGACTTTCTCTACTATGTCTTAGAGCCAGTCTACAGTCCTGACATTTCCACAGGATTTTGTCTCCCATGCATAGAGACTTCTTCACCCTAGAAGCCTACTCCAGCCCTGGACAATTTCTCTTCTTGCTGCACTCCTCACTTATCTTCATAGGACTTTGGAGATGGTTACATTCATGTAAACTTTCTTTTTAGCTCTCTTTTAGGTCTTGTCTCCCCATTAGAATACAATGAGAACTGGGATAGTCTCACATTTTGCTTGTATTTGCATCTTCAATACTTAGCACAGTGTCTTGGCATATAAGTATTAAGCACTTAGGTGCTTAATAAATGCTTATTGACTGATTGAGCTCAGGTATCCATCTAGGTAAACAAATTTTAGTGGTCTGTGTTAGAGAGTTTTGATATTGATAGAATCTATAGTATTTTTGTATAAGAAAATATTAGATTAGTGACCATAGCTGTCTTTCAACTCTTAGATACTATAACATTTTTTATTCATGACCAAAATATGTTAAACCATTTAGAAACTGATAGAGATAGAGCACTACAATTCATAACATTAATGTGAATTTTAATCATTAATTGCTTTGTTTTGTTATTTAACTTTCATCCATATATGCTGTCCCCATAAAATATATTAATTCTTTCTTTCAATAGCTATTTACACATGCCTCCTACATATAAAGCACTAAGTGACACTGACACAAGACATTCCATTTCCAGACTCAGTACATTTTCAACTGGTCCATTCCTTAAATGATCTTCTTCATCTCTATCTCCTGGCTTCCCTGATTTCCTTTAGATACCAAGCTAAAATCTTATCTTCTCCAAGAAGTCTTTCCTTATCTCCCTTAATATTAATGCCTTCCAAGACTATCTCCAATTTATCTGACCAAATCTTGTTTGTACATAGTTGTTTGCCAGCTGTCTCCACTATTAAACTGTGAATTCTTTAACCGTAGGGATTATCTTTCACCTCTCTTTGTATATCCAGAGCTTAGCACAGTGCCTGGCACATAGTAAACTTTTAATAAATGTTTGTTGAAGGGCATCTAGGTAGGACAGTAAATAGAGCATGGGCCCTGGAGTTAGGAAGAACTGAGTTCAATTCCAGCCTCAGATACTTGACACACTAGCTGTGTGACCTTGGACAAGTCACTTAACCCCAATTGCCTTGCCTTCCCCGCTCCAAAAAAAAATGTTGATTTGACTAACTGGGAGATTTGTCAGTGTGGTCTGGAAGAGCATCGGATTTGAATCAGAAAATGAGGTTTCTAATCCTGACTCTGGTACTTAATACTTACATATAATCTATTTGTGCCTCAGTTCCCTCATCTATAAAATTATAGGGTTGAACTAGGTGATTTTACACCTAAGTGTTTGGAGAAAATTAAGAGGAATCAATGAGACCGAAAAATCATCAAATAGATAAGGAGAGAATGAGTAGTGTCATGGAAGCAAAGGAAAGGAATAATCAAGGGGAAAGTGATGGTCTATAAAATATTATACAATGTTAACTATTTCAAATAAATCCAGAATGAGAAAAATTCAGAAAATGCTACTGGATTTTGGCAGTGAGGTCATCTTTGAGTAAGCCAGCACACAGTAGGTGCTTAATAAATGTTGACTGATTGATTGTTTCTGTAAAATGGTATGAGTGAAAACTATTTGGGAGTTAGAGATAATTGAGACATTAGTGTCAACTAAATGTTCCTTAAGTGTATAAACCCAGGAATTTGTTTTAACTTCTTTTGCATCTACCACAGAGCTTAATATAATTATGGCCAAATCAAAGGAAGCTCAATAAAAATTATGGAATGAAACAGGATGGTATGGAATGGAATGGAATGGGATGGAACTGGAAGTGTAAAAAATGCTGGACATAAGAGCCAGAGGACCTGGGTTTAAATCCTAATTCTTCTACATATTAACTTTGTGACTTCTTTGGGCTAAAAATAAGACGATCGTCTCTAAGGTCCCTCCCAGCTCTAAATCCTATGATCCTGTAGAATGCTATGGTCCAAATCCATTGTAACTGCTTTTAAGGGAGTTAGAGATTTCTACTAGAGGAAGAAACTGGACAATTATGCTAAAAGTAATAGATTTTTTAAAATGTTATTATAAAAAGCATTCTGTTTCAAAGAATACAAAGTATATACCTTTAGAGAATGGAAAATATGAGGGAAAATGGAAAAAAGATACATAAAGATTACTATCACTTGAAAGACAAAGAATCGGCCCAATCTCTGAACAGAGCCCAATACTTAGGATCCTATCTTTTTGTGGAATGATCTTCAAACTCAACAATAAGAAAAAGATTAATAACTCTGGCGTCCAAGTGAGTCTTTCCTCTAGTTCTTCAGTGTGGAATGGATGGACCCCACATAAGAGGGTCATGAAGTAGTGGGAAAGATGTTCAGTTAATACCTGAGCATGATAGAGAGTCTCACTCAGCCATGTTATAGCTAGTTGATTTCTTACCTCTGGTGTCACAAATGGAGTAGCACCCATTAGGGAGGTTGCATGGGAGACAGAAATTCCTAACATAGGAAAATACAACTATGGGGGAGAGGTTGTCCAAGAGTGGGCATAATAAGTGTTACAAAATAGGAAAAATGGTTGTCTCTGGAAACAATCCTGTTTTATTTCTCAGGGTGTGAGTGACTAAGGCACAGAGCTCTTTTGGCTATCAGAGATGCTGCCTGTCAAGCCAGTCTCATTTAAATTTGTCTTGTTTGACTCAAGCACCACTTGGTACAATCAATCTTTCCTTATTTCTCCTTTGTCCCTCAAAAATTACCTTGTCTATTTTGCTTTTATGAATTTTGCATATCTTTTATTTATATGTGTGTTAAAAACCAACTATCTCAGGCCCCATTGCCTGAAATCAAGTTATGATGTTTCACATAATGTTCACACACATACACCCCACACCAGTAAGAGAATATTGAGGTTCTGCAAATGGTTCCAGTGTTATTGATTGTATCCCCCCAATTGCAGGTGGGTCCCCTGCACCCCAGTTCCATTGAGCCACTAACAGTTATATTAGCTTTTTTAAGGAAATATGTTCTTCAAAGATATAATCACAAATATACAAACTTATTCCCCCAACATGTTGGGCTTAATCTTCCCCCATATGCCACTTCAGTCTCTGAAGAGGGGGAAGGGGATTAGGTTCATAGTTTAGCTCAGTTGCTATACAGCAAAGGTATTGAAAGTGGGCCTGCTAACACATGCAGCTAACAAAACTTGATTAAAATATAATTTGAAAATGTTTAGCCAAATAAATAAATATATAATAAAACCGTTAATATTACTATGTAGCTTTCTAAGTCAAAAGACAGACTGCAAGAATCCATTTGTATTTGAGTTTGATACTACTGCTCTACAGCACAGTCCCATGACCAAGTTCAAGGCCCTACTCAGGCTCAAGTTCCAGGCACCCTGGTATCTACCCTAGCTTCCCTGCTAGGCTGTAACATCCCAACTAGAATTCTGACCGCAAGATCACCATGGCTCTAATTCTAGGTTAGGTAGGGATTACCATTGGCATCCAAAAGTGAAGAAAACCAAAATAGAAGAGAGATATCAGACCCATTTCTCAGAGCCCTCCTCAGTTTAGTTTATGGCACCAGCACTATGGGTGAACTGTACTTGTCACCCTCTGGACTCAGCAGGAAAGAGCACCTAGGAAAAAGAGCTAGTACCCCAGTCTAGCAGCTTTTAAAGACATATCCTGTTTTGGAACACAGCCAATCAAAGGAGAATACTCCCACTCACTGTGGTAAGGGACAAGGCAAAGAAACAGGGAAGACCCTTGTTCCATATATATGCTTTCTCTTTAGATAGAATATAAGCTTCTTGAGGTCAAAGCTCGTTTCCTTTTTGTCTTTGTATCTCCACAGTGCTTGACGTAATAAGTATTTAATCAATGCATATTCATTTGCCGTGGAAGTCATCCTTAGGTCTCATCTAAAAAAACGAGGGTGTTGGAACTAAATGAACTTCTAAGGTCCCTTCCAGCTCTAAACCTGTGATCCTATAACTAAATTTCTGAAGTCAATTGAAGCTCCAGATCTTTGATCCTATGACAAATTGATTGGTTGATTGAATTGTAGCTTGATTAGTTTAAGTTCAGATTTCTACTTTCATTTCCCAAGCCTTGGCAGTGGTATTATGGAAAAAGAATCTATTTTTGTTACATTGAAAGCTGGCCAAAAAGATAAAACTGTGTTTTATTATTGTGTCAAAATGAAAAATAACTGTTTTCTCTTTCTTTTTCTTTCTTTCTTTCTTTCTTTCTTTCTTTCTTTCTTTCTTTCTTTCTTTCTTTCTTTCCTTCTTTCTTTCTTCTTTCTTTCCTTCTTTCTTCCTTTCTTCCTTTCTTTCTTCCTTTCTTTCTTCCTTTCTTTCTTCCTTCCTTTCTTTCTTTCTTTCTTTCTTTCTTTCTTTCTTTCTTTCTTTCTTTCTTTCTTTCTTTCTTCCTTCCTTCTAAACCAAAGAGCTGATCTTTCTGCAACTCCCTCCTTTGGGTTATCTCACATGGTTTGCCATTTATCTGAGTATGTGTGGGTGTGTGTTTGTGCATGGGTGGGGATTCCTGGACTAATATGTTGCTTCATACTTTATGTAAATTTGATCCTTTTCTGGAACATTATAGTAACACATAGCTTTATATCATTTACCAGAAGGAGGAGATGAAACATTTCTTTCTCCTGAAAGAAAAAGGCTAATTAATCTCTTTAGACTTTGTCCTCAGCTGGTTGAGATATATTGACTCATGATTTAATTTTTTTCCCTGATGTATATCTATTATACAATTATTTAATGAAAATTACAGTTACAAAATCACCTAGAGTATCTAAGCATAGGAATTAATCTACCTCTTAATGAAATATTAGTAATTAAAGGTAAATGTAAGATAAGCTATATATCTTTTGGTACCAGTCAGTCAGCAAGTTCCTTGAAGCAGGAACTGAATTTTTTGCCTTTCTTTGTGTCCTCATTACTTAACATACTGACTGGCACGTACTAGGCACTTAATAAATGCTAGTAGACTATTAAGGATTTATAATAATAGCCAGTATAAATAAACATATATGTGTAAACATGCATACATATATGTTTATAGTGATTTTAAGGTTGGCAAAATGTGTTATTTATGTTATCTTATTTGATCCTCATAAGAACCCTCAGAAATTTATTTTTTACTATATATGACTGCTAACATAGATGACAGATAGTATGGAAATCAAAGCCTGCTGGCCTTAGAATAAGGAAAGATATTGTTCAAATTCTCTGACAACTGCTAGCATTTTGAATTTGGGGAAGTCATTTAAAAATCAGTTTTCTCTTCTATAAAATGGAGATTGGGTACTTCATTGGGGAGACATGACTATACCATGTGTATTATATAATAATATAGGTGAACACTTAGAGGTAAGACTTTTTAGCAGTTTGCTAACTCTCTGGTAAATTTTTGAGAAACTTAGGAATAGCCTACTGCTAAAAAATACCTCCTCCTCTAACCTCAGGTTTTACCAGGTTCATTATTTTGATTACATTTATTTCTTTGTTTTGTTTGTTCTGAATAGTCACCTAATTGAGAGGTTTTATGCTTCTCAACTGAGAGGAAATAAAGTATGCTAGAAAGACTATTAAGTTCAAAATCTGGGAAGACTTGGGTTTGATTTCTACTTCTGACTTCACTAGCTTCATGATCATGGGCAAATCACTTAAATTCTATGGGCCTCAGTTTTCTTATCTGCAAAATAGGAAAATAATGCTGGTGTTTTATTACTACTGTTGTTATTTCAGTTATATCTGACTCTTTGTGACCCTATTTAGTGTTTTCTTGGCAAAGACACTAGAGTGGTTTGACAATTCCTTCTCCAGCCAACTTTTAAAATTGAGTAAACTGAGGTAGACAGGGTTCAGTGACTTGCCCAGGGTCATACAGCTAGTAAATATTTGAGGCCAGATTTGAACATATGAGAATGAACCTTCCTAACTCCAGGCCCAGTATTCTATCCACTGTGCTACCTGGCCTCCAATAATAGCCCCTATCTACAAAGGTGACTGTGAGTACACATCAGGATAAAGTCTTCAATGTGCTTCATAAATCTTAAAGCCTACACATAGTATCCCAAAAGTCTTAGCACAGCTTTAAACTTCTTTAAGCTACTAAAGCTATCTAAATGTTAAAACTGCCCTAAGACCCTGGGAACTTCCTGTATAAGAGGCAGCAGTGGTGCATAACAAATGAAGGGTCATGCATGGATCAGGACGACTTGAATTTAAGTCTTCCTGCTGACACATACTGACTATGGGAACATGGGTAGTGATCCAGTTATTCTTTATGACTTTATATGTTACAGATAAGTGACCAACTTGCCAAAGTGGAGGGTATTTCCAAACGGAGAGTGCCCTACAAGGAAGAAACCACATGTCCTCTACACAAATCATCAGCTCTAGCAAGATTGACTCAGTGTTCCCTGAACGTGTATCAACATATTTCTTTTCTCTATTTATCACCTCCCTACTTTCCTCACCCCCATCCTGAATGTTCTTCTGCCTTCTCTCTTCTTATCTAAACTTTTCCTTAAAAGCTCATGTTAGAATCCCATCTCTACTAAGAACTCCTTGACTACCCAGCATTTCTCTATGTCAATTCATGTTATATCGACCAACTTGGAGGATCCAAGCCTGCTCAAAAAAGCCTCCCAGCAATTTCAAGTCTACCCATTTCTCCCTCCTAATTATAGTTTCTACTTGTGATTCCAGGAAAGTTTTCACTAGAGACAAGGAAAGTTTTCACTAGTGTGGTGATGACTGTCCCCAAATGGTCAGCATCAGATGTTGAGGGCCCAAGGATAACATAAAAACTTAGGAAAGGAATGGATTTGATTCTTCTGCATTACCCAACATGCATCCTTACCAGAAAGTTGTGGTTCATGCTGGTATGTGTGTGTGTGTGTGTGTGTGTTTCAATAAATACCTTTTAGCAGATTCTGGCTTGTATTTGTGATCCCATTAGGAGGTTTTCTAGGAATAAGGTAGGTGTCTACCTCTGATTACAGTAATAAGATTCTAAGTTGCTATAGACCTTCAAGGTCTATTCTGAGAGCATACTTTATATATCTTCTAAATGTGAAGCTGAATGTATCTGTGGGTGGGTTTTCCTTATGGATGTATAGGGTTTTGTTCTTTTAAGTCAAATAAAACATAATTTCAATTCTTTTTTTTATCTTTTGGAGGAAGGAAGACAGGGCAATTGGGGTTAAGTGACTTGACCAAGGTCACACAGCTAGAAAGTGTTAAGTGTCTGAGATCAGATTTGATCTCATGTCCTCCTGACTCCAAGTCTGTGCTCTATTCAGTGAGCCAGCTAGCTGCCCTCATAATTTAATTCTTAATAGCATGGAAAGAACTGGTGGTGCAGTGGATAGAGTTATGGTCTGAAGTCAGGAAGATTCATGTTCCTAAGTTCAAATCTAGCCTCAGACTCTTACAAGCTGTGTGACCCTGGGCAACTCATTTAACCTCGTTTCCTCATCTATAAAATGAGCCGGAGAAGGAAATGGCAAACCACTACAGTATCTTTGCCAAGAAAACCCCCAAATGAGGTCAATGATGATTGGACATGACTGAAACAACTGAACAGCAGCAACAACAAAGAACCAGAAGATCTAGGTAGATATCTGCTTTGCCTATATCCCAGATTTGATGCAAATAAATCTTCGATGTTATCTCACTTTCTCATATATCTGCATATAGTTGTTTAGTAATGATCCCATTGAGGATCATAGGACTGGATAATTTCTTTAGGTTTTTCAGTGATTATGATTCATCCCTCACTCTGCTATGATGAAATAGCAAAACAGCCATTGATACTTGTTGCATCAAGAGGCTAAACCATTCTTAGTACTATATAATGAGTTTTGTGTAACCAGGGAGGGATGTTGAGACAAGCTTTATTATCAACAAGTATGTATTATCAAAGTAGTGGGAACTCTGTGGTTTTGTTATAGGTGGTTTATGTGATTTTTATATTTTTATCCACCTACATTCTTAGGGAGAGGCAACTTAACATAATGTGGATAGGGTCAGTCTTGGATTCAGGTAGACCCAGCTTTGAGTCCTTCTGATACATACTTTGTTGTGTGACCCTGAGCTATAATAATTATAACTAAGATTTATATAGCTCTTTGAGGTTTGCAAAGTGCTGGGTGTGTTTGTGTGTGTGTGTGTGTGTGTGTGTGTGAGTGTGAGAGAGAGAGATCTCATTTGATTTAATCCTCACAACTTGGTGAAGTAGGTTCTACTTTATCAAATGTAACAGTAAACAAACAATAATTTTTACTATGTGCTAGGCAATGTTCTAAGCACTGGTAATACAAACAAAAGCAGAAAGTCCCTGCCCCCCAAAAGTTTATATTCTAATGAAAGGAAAGGAAACTGAAAGGCGGACTAAGGGAATGAAGAGCACAACAAAGATACCAGGTACTGACATAGTAGAGAAAGTCTAGAGTGGAACCTGGAGAGAAATAAGACTTGGCCGACATGGGTGCCCTTCTTAAATAGAGATTCTGGAAGGAGTCATCCTGGCAGAGCCAAGAATGCAAGAACTGAGGTCACTTTACTGCATGTAAATTCCAGAACTGGAATTAGCTTCTAGATAAAGGTAAATAAAATGAGGCTAGGAGAAGGTAAATGACTTGGTAAAGGGCATGCTGCTAGCTAGTAAGAGGCAGAACTTAATGGCAGGTCTTCTGTGATTCCAAGGCAGAAGTCAGTCTGTCATGTCTCTGTCTCCTAAACTGATCTCACTTAACCTCTTACTTCATGTCCCTTTTCCCTAATTCTCTACAATTATAAATTAAAGAGGAATTTTTGATCTGTGTAGGGATACGGAGTTTCTACACTGAGAATTTCCCACATGGATGAACTAATAGATCCGAACCAAAATAAACTTTAGTTTTCATCAGTTATTGTATTAGTTAACATCTTTAGCCAAATTAAGTTCCTTTCAGGAATAGAACCTGGGTTTAGGGATGGGAATATTGAAGATGCTTGAACATGAGTGAGAGACCTGCTAGAGACAAACTTCACCACCATCACAATTTCCCCAGGAGACAGCTCTATGGAAAAGTGGCTTTGCTGAAATCCTAATCCCTGTTTAAGTAGTCTCTCTTTCAGGTAACAATTACCACTGTGTAAACAATGCCCTTAATCCAAATGATCCAGGCTGTCTGCTAGGCACTGTTCTATGCAACAAAGGTAACCATGGTTACCTGTTTGCATAACAAGCCACTCATCTGGAACCTGCTTGAAAGTGTGGCCACATTCTGTACCCATAACTGTCACAAGACTGACCTACAATAAGAACAAAGTGCTTATAACACATTTGGGTTACCAGATTTCTCTCCTTCAAATTCAAACCCAGAAAGATCTGGAAGTCAGAGAGTCTGACATGTTTGTCATAAGATCATAAAAGCAGAACTAGAAGGGATGTCAGAGGCCATCTTGTACAACCTCACATTTTCAGATGAGGTAACGGAAGAAGCTGTGTGATGCAATAGGGAAGAGGTCTGGATTCAGATTCAGAAAGATTTGAGTTCAAATTTTGCCTCAGATATTTAGTAGCTGTGTGACTCTGGGCAAGCCACTTAAACTCTCAGCCTCAGTTTCCTCATCTGTAAAATGAGAAGAATAATAGTACCTGTCTCACGAGTTTATTATGAGGCTTATGAGTAAATATACGTCTTTGCAAACCTAAAAGCAACATAAAAGGCCTGGTGTGAGACCAGATTAATCCCTCATCACCTGAAGAAGGCCAAAAACCTGGACTGGTCAATTGGAGAGGACGATTTGAGCCCTTCTGGACTGACATACCAATAATCCTTTGTGATATTCTGTGAATGAACCCAAATTCCTCCTTCTGTGTCAGCAATCACAAGACTGGATTAAGTTTACACAGACATCCTGAGCCAGGGGCACTTCCTTGCTGCCTGGCTTTATAATCTGTATGGCCTAACCCCAAAGGGAGCAAAATTCTTACTGCAACTCTATATGCATGCATACCCACTTGAAAGAAATAAAACACACATACAACCTGATTCTGTTTGTCTTCCTTAGGCTAAACTCTGGAGCTTCACATTGGCTATTGCAGCAGTATTATGATTATTATTCTTATACAAGGCCCAGGGAATATCATAGGATCATAGAGCCATAATGGACCTCAGAGGTTTTCTAGTGTTCAACTCCATAATTTCTCAGGTGATAAAACTGAAGGTCAAAGGAGTTAAGTAAGTAATCTAAAAAAAAAATCACATTGGTAGCAATTATCAGAAGTGGGACCTGAACTCAGTTTCTCTGTTTCCAAAGACAAGGCTCTTATTGTATTGTTCTGGGTAGCCTATTTTCATTAAAGGAAGCAGGAATTTCACTTGGTTTCATTACCTGTGAGGATGTTGATTCTTTGTTTCCTCAGAAAATGGCCTTTTATAACTATTTACTATAGCTTTTTAAAAACTGAACAGTTTCAGAATGGATGCCTCCCTAACCTAACTTGTATGCATGTGATTATAACTTACTAAATGATTAAAATCTAAAAGTCATTCTCCCCAGATTCCTTCTTTTGTAACTAACATTCCATTTATCAGGATAGTGTGCTGGGCCTAGAGTCAGGAAGACTCATCTTCCTGAGTTCAAATCTGACCTCAGACACTCAGACTCAGTGTAACCCTGGGTAAGTCACTTTACCCTCTTTGCCTTAGTTTCCTCATCTGTAAAGTGACCTGGAGAAGGGAAATGGCAAACTATTCCAGTATCTTTGCCAAGAAAATCCCAAATGAGGTCATGAAGAATTGGACATGACTGAAACAACTGAACAACAACTAGTATTTAAAGCGGGGTGAGAAGTCATATTGTGATATCTTTACTAAATTATGCTCTTGATAAATCCTAATCTTTGGTTTATTTATTTGAGGAAGTAGATCTATTATTTCATAAGTATGCATAGCAACTCTCAGTGTGGAAACTCGCCATCCATGCAAATAAGCTATTCTTATGAAATTTATTCAGTTGCCTGGGAGGGGTGGGGCACTAAAGGCTTATTCCTTAAAGTTAAAGGTAGCACTTCAGCCCGTCTACCTCACACCAAGATCAACTGTCTTATACTATAATGCTTTGTGTATTTAAAAATAATTCATTATTACCATGAATATTGAGGAAAACCTCACAACAATATGGCTAGTGTTCATATAACATTTTAAGTTTTGTGGAGTGCTTTACAAATTTTATCTCATTCCATCCTCACAACAAGGTAGGTGCTATAATGATCCCCATTTTACAGAAAAGGAAACTGAAACAGAGGTAAAGTGACTTGTCCAAGGTCACACGGTGGCCCTCTTCAAGCATTTGTCCTTGGTTGCCATGAAGCATGGCATAGCCTTAGGATCCATTAATACATATGGAAAGCAGAATACATAGAACACCAGACTACCATGGTCATTCTGACTGATACATTGTAGGTACTTCCCTTTTTCTTCATACTCAGTTGATCTATACTTCATCTCCTCCTTTATCTTCTCCATTCAATTGCTGGAATATTGTATATTTAAGGGTTAAAATCTGGCTCTTTCTGGCTCATGTAGGTTGGTTAATCCTTGCTCAAATCCAGGAGGTCTCCAGAAAAACTTTCCTGGCATAGTGAATACAATCTTTCCCTTCCTACCTTGGCAGTTTAACTGTGTTGCCTTCTCTGTTGTGATAAAATAAAATAAAATATACCATAAAAAATAATGTTACAACTTTTTTATATGTCATGGATATATTTGGAAGCCTGGTAAAGTCTATGGATCTCTCCTCAGTATAATGCTTTCTATTTTGTTTTGGGTTTTGAGATTGAGTCTCCTAGTCTTATCCAGTCTAAAAGTGTAGCAGCCACTTGTGGGCCCAGTCCCACTGCTGCTCAGCATGGGAAGCTTTGATCTCCTTGATTTCCAATTTGGGTGATCTTGCCACTCCCTAGTAGGCAGGGTGGTGTTCTGCCCCTTCATCACTTCTGTGCCAAACAGTACAGACACCCAATCTACTTTAACCCTACTGAAACTCAGAACTCCAGAGTTCAAACAATCCACCAGCCTCAGCATGCTCCAGGAGCAATACTTATGGGCATGTAATACCACATCTGACTAGAATAATTTTTAATACATAAAATAAAATATACAAGAAAATAAAGGAAACCAATATATTGACATATATACATATATATGTACACACACGTGTGTGTGTGTGTGTGTGTGTGTGTGTGTGTGTGTATAAAACCATTCACACTTGCCCCTGAAATCTATCCATGGACCAACCCTTTGAGAATCCATGATCCCGCAGGTAAAGAACCTCTGCTCTTTTTAGACTAGTAAACCCCCAAAGGTGTGGCAGGTTAATTAAAGGTTGAAATTATTAAGGCTAAAAAAAATTTGAGGAGCATCTTACAAAGAACTCCAAAGTCAATAAAAAGAGTCATTTAAATATCATTGCAATGCATTACTAAACCTGCACATTAACAATGCTCTGAGAAGAAATGAATTCGGTTCCTCTTTTTTAAAAATTTTTTTATTAAAAGTATGGCTTAATATCAATATAAACTACTAATTAAATGCATAAATTCTTTATCCATTCATTTTCATTTGCTTTTCCTATTATGATCATATTTATTTTATATTTATAATTCTGGGGGGTTTCCCATTAAGTTGCTTCATAAGGTTTTTCCAGATTACTTTGTATTCTTCATGTTTGTTGGTCTTAATTTCACTATAGTATTCCATTATTTAAATATATGAAAATTTATTTAACCATTTTTCTAATGTTAGACATTTAAATTATCTTTTTTTGTTTTGTTTTGTTTTGTAATTACATGTATTGCTGCTCTGGAAATCTTTGAACAGTTACCTCTTTTTTATAATACTTTAAGAATAAACTCATAATAATGGACTTATATAAAGCTATGATTAAGTTTTGATTGCGTACTGTGATTACTCTCCAAATTTGCAATTCCACAAGCAGTAAATAAATGTACCTGTTTCTCCATAACACTACCAGTAATTAATTTCATTGCCATCAATCATTTTTGACAAGTTAATGGGTGTGATTTAAAGTATATTCAGTTTGACGTCCATAGTTCTTTTCCCAGCCCAAAATTTCCCCTAGGGATTTCATTATCTGATTCATGTCTAAAGATTCTTTCAGTTCCTATAAGAAGCAGGGAAGCATAATACATATGGTCCCAGTTTGGAAGTCAGGATGATCTGGATTCAGATCTTGCCTGTGACCTCCCAACTATCTGACTATGGAAAAAATAAAATATTTCTGAGTCTCAGTTTCCTTATCTGAAAATGGAAATAATCACTAGAGGACCTAATGTATAGGATTGTTATGAAGATCAAATGAGATAATGTATGCAAAATATTTTGCAAAGTTTACATCTCTATAAATGTCAATTATTATTATGCAAAGACTCAAGCTATGGGAAAAAAATCAGATATGGAACAAGTTTTGTTAAACCTGACAGAATGCCAAGCAGAATAACCTAAGTTCCTAAATAGCTAAGCTAATTCCTCTTAAATCCCTAGTGGTCTTACCTGCCATGGAAAAGAATTCAGTTCTACCTGATAAATCAACCTTTCCCTATAGTAGATCCTGCCTTCCTTAAGGACCCATGCCTTCCAAAATATTTAATGTGCCATACAGGGTGACACTAATAAGGGGGGATGTGGGAATTGGGAGAAAAGGAACTCAAGGTTACCAGATGGTCTAGCAACCCAACCTTCTAGTAGTTTCCACATTCCTTTGGGACCAACATAATCCATATGACTTAGTGTAAGCAAAGCCTGGTTGTTTCTCTATATCATGGCTCTATGTCATAGCAATCCTTTTTCTCCCTCATGCTTCCATACAACAATGGTAGTTTGTTTCCTTCTACATCTACATCTCCCTATCAATCTATGTCTGTACGTGAATCTGTGTCTCTATGTGGTACGTATGTGTGGTAACATCAGTATCTGCCATGTTGGCCTGGGGAAATGTTCTTCCCCAGGCTTGCCTTCTATGTCAACATGGCCAACACAGAGAAAGTAAAGATTCACCCAACTGAATCAGTTCTATATCTTTGCAGAGTAACTTTCCCTTGCAATGACCAAATGAACTTCCTTTTGTCAACTGTTACATAGTCTATTAATGTTTTATTCCATTCTAATTCTGAATCTAAAGTAGCAGATTGGCCTAAGTAAGATCTGGCCTACAACATTTGCTGGTAGTTGTGGCACTACTAGAACAGAATGGAGCACATTGAAATGGGAAAAGGGCAATGTAGGAAGAAAGTGAGTCACAGATGTTCTCCAAATTTCTGCTAATGCTTCTGGTTATACTCTGAGAGTGCCACACTTTGACCATGGTGGGACTAGAGAGTAAACTGCTTGGGGATATCCAGTATCTAGAGACAGACTTGGATGTACTCTGTGCCTTTAAGAACTGCGCCCTGTATGAAAGGGGAGATTCACGGTTTTATATAGAGAGCTGTTTTTGAGTTTTGCTGTGTATATTGATCTTTTTCATGTGTTTGCATGTTTAAGTTCAGAATAAATCCTTGCTCCTCCATTCAAAAAATACACTGAAGATAATAATTGCTATAGATTGTTATTGGTTGGATTTATATAAATTTTGTTTTTGAGGGATATGTTTATCTCCAGGACTACCAGCTTTTTTTAAGCCTGGACATGCCCTAAAGACATTAATGTTATTTTATAAGAACTGAACTGAATTAACTTTTTGGGACTTTTAATATGGTGTTTGGGCAGCCATTAGGACCACACAGACTTTGATGGAACTCTTTGGTGCAAAGCACTGGGGGAGGTATTAATTTCAGTCAGTGCCAAAATAAGGACATCATAAGGGGCAAGAATTCTGGGCAAGGAGAATTCATATTGTTAAGGGAATCCAAACCTTTTCAAGGAAATTCAAGGAGAAGAAAGTTATCTTGCTTCTCCTGGTTCATGCCTGGATATACCTGAGAGTAAATTAGTGAGAGTGCTCTATGATCCTAGTTCTTAAAATGCTTGATTGAAAGGAAGAGGCACTAAAGTACAATACAGTGACTTTAGAGGCAGAGCATCGGTCCAAATCCCAACTTGTACAAATCACTTTATCCCTCTTGCTGTCATCATTTACAAAATTAGAAGGTTGGACTAGACACCCTGTAAGGTCCCTATATCCAATGATACTACTGTCAACTGGACTAAACCAGCCTCTAATGTGTGAATGGCTGGAGCCGAACAGAGCAAGCTAGAGACAGGAAAATCAAGAATCAAACAGAGGTTTACTTTCAAAGTGAAGGAAACTGCTTGCAAGCAAAGAGGTAGATTAGATACATGTTCTGGGGCCCTGCCGCTAGTGGGGGGACCTGAAGGAGTGTTGAGAGATCTCAATAGTTATACCAATGGTTAAACAGTGAGCTGTAGCCCTGAAAATGAAGAATAACAACAATGAAACAAGTTTGATTCATATCAGGGCTTCATGACCAGAACATGGGTGCTTGTCCAAGTGCTTGTGCAAGCTTAGAGAAGACCTGGCATTGGTCAAAGCAATACAATAATTATGTGATTTTGCCAAAGGACAAGATCATTATCCAGAGGGCTGAGTGTAAAGCCATGCTAAGGGCATAGCTTGCTTGCTGGCCCTTAGCTCTGGAAAATAGGGTGTCTCCTAATATTGTGACACTATAGATAGACTCAACTAATTTTTGACTCAGTATTTAATAAGGAAGATATTAATGAGATTTCCAGACAAGCTGAAACTATAAAATATTGGTGAATATACAGTATATTCTAGAGCCAATTGAAAAAATAGATATAAATAAATCTCTGAAACCAGATGGCATCTACCCGTGAGTTAATGGGTAAAATTATGGAAATGTTATATACAATGTGCAACTTGGTTTTTTTCCAAACGGTTAGTGTACCAGATGCCTAGAGGACTGCCAATGTGATTTCCACTCAAAAGAAGGACTTCAGCAGAGAGCCTGATAACTACTGTAGGCTAGTGAGTTCTACTTCCACACTTGGAAAGCTGGTGGAATCTAATATAGTCTATAGTGTATAAGAAGATGAACTGAACACTTAGGGATAAACCTGTGGAAATGGGAATAAAGCAGACATTTAAGTCTCCCAGGTACTTCCTTTTCTGCTATTATTTTGCATAACCATCCTAATCCTCAGCCAAATCCTGATGCCTTATTTTGTTCTTCTTCATTCCTGACTTTAGTTTCATCTCTTAACTTAGATTTCCTGGGTTCCTAATGTTATTTACTTTTTGTTGAATTTAAATCATCCTAGATCCTGGTGCTTGTATTTCCACTCAATACACACACACATACATATGTATGTGTACCCATGTGCATATATATATGTGTGTGTGTGTGTGTGTGTGTGTAACATACTATATAATTCTATAATTATATGGAGACATGTAGCATGTAAAGAAGTTCCGTTGTTGTTCAGTCATTTTTCAATTTTGTCTAACTCTTCCTGGTCCCATTTGAAGTGGTCTTGGCAAAAATTCTGGAGTGGTTTGCCATTTACTTCTCTAGTTTATTTTATAAATGAGGAAACTGAGACAAAAAGGGTTAAGTGACTTGCCCAGGCTTACAAACTTAGAAAGTGTCTGAGGCTGAATTTTAACTCATGAAGATGAGTCTTCCTGTGTAAATATACAGATGTACACATTCTCTTGGGGACATACAACATATAAGTAAGTGTACTGCATATATGTTCACATGGCATTTATATGTACTGGTATACACATGTGTTTACACGTGTGCTTTATGTTGCATGAATGTATACACACACCTCAGTCTCTTAGATTTTAGCATTTCACAGACACTCTGGAAACAAGAACCAGTCCCCAAGAAAATGTAAGATCCTTCAGGTCAAGGACTGTTTTCCATACTATCATGTATCATGAATGGGGCACAACTTGAATCAGTGCAGCAGATGGCCATCTATGGCATATCAATGAAATCATAAATCCATGTGAATATATTTTAGTATTATCATTATTAATTAGCACATTATCTTGCTTATAGTAGATCCCTAATAAATGCTTGTTGGATTTATTGAATTGAATTGATTTGGATTAGGTTGGGTTGGGTTAACTCTGACTTGATAAATTGCTAACTTGAGACTGATTTCTTTGACTTGTGACTTGTTTGTATGATGTAACAGTCTAAAATGGCACACTCTCTTGAAGTAGTGATGATGGAGGTATTTAATATAACTTCTAGTTTGGAAGACCTAGGAATTAAAAGAAAGACAATAGGAGTTCTAAGCCTGAAAGGACTACCAATGAGCCAAGTCTTAGATCTCTAGGTTTGTTTTTTGTTTGTTTTAAATTATATTATAGAATACAACCCTAGGAGTTAATACAAAGCCATCTACCTATTGGTTTAAACATTTTTTACCTTGAATTATGTCTCAACTTCAATTAACCCAGTCAATCAATGAGGATCTGAGCCTTTTCCCTGACATATTTGGCAAGTATGACCTATTGGATAAAAACAATGTGACTTTTTTTTTTTGCTTTTTTTTGGAGGGGCAATTGGAGTTAAGTGACTTGCCCAAGGTCACACGGCTAGTAAGTGTTAAGTGTCTGAGGTCCAATTTGAACTCAAGTCGCTTTCCTCCAGGGCTAGTGCTCTATTCACTGTGCCACCTAGCCACCCCCAATGTGATTTCTTTAAAGGCAATGTATTAGTGTTCTCTAAGGAAGTGACACAAGGGGGAATCAGTGATTATACATTTCTCAAAGTTTGGGGGGGAAATCCTGTGAGAATGATTCATATTGAAGTATGGGGTCAAAGGGATTGGGGCAAGATCATGAAAAAAGAGCAGGGTATATAGTGTAGGATAAAGAAATGTGAACACATGAGTCCCATTCTGAAATTTGTTTTATTTGACATTTGCACATATCCTCCAGCAGAGAAAGAATGAAGTCCCAGGTCCAGAATTCTTGTTTTTACCCTAGTGATCTAATGATCAGTTCTATTAGATAACTTAAATTGCATATCAGCTGGGAAGCATGTTATATTGTCTACATTCCTTTGCCTTTTCATGTAAGGAGATCTAAGAGCTAAGTAAATTGAAATATGTTTCTTAGAGCTCCTGGGTTCAGAGCAGTCTATATATCATTTAGAGGTTGCCTGGATGTGTAAGAGAGGCTGTGGGCATCCATCCATGACAAAGATGTTTTATTATGTATTCCTTTATTGCTTTTATAGTTCCAATGCTAAGAATAAAGTACTATATATAATTAAGCATGATCTGTCTGGGCCTGTAAGGAAACAACTCTATTATGCCAAGATCAAGTGACTAGACTTGAGTGAAGAATAGTTAGTTCAGAAAAGAAGTAGGGTTTTGACAGGGATAATGGAGTTTCTGAGATTATTCGGAGCACATAAATACCCCCTATATGTGGCTACCCAGGTAAAGGCAGAGATCAGGTATAAAAGGTTATCCACTTACCAAGCATAGGGAGGGAGGGAAGAAGGGAGAGACAGAGACAGAGAGATAGAGAGAGAGAGTGCTTGGTGCTCTTTCAGCATTTCTGCTTAATGATGAAGCACAATAGCTATCAAAGTGAATATAGAAATAGTCCAATAAACCTTCCTGTTGAATAGGATCAGGTTAGTGGCTAGTAGTGCCACCTAGTGATTAAACATAGAAGTTTTCTCCATAAAAGTCCATCTCTGATACCCCTCATTATATGAAAGTGTTCCTGGTTTCTTGATGGCCATAGAAGCTCCCACAGTTTCCACCCTGCTAAAATGGCTTTGTGGACAGTCTTGAAAATAAACTGTTCCTCCTATGTGAGAACTAGCTAAGGCCAGTGGACAGAGAGCTACCAATAAGGTAACCATTTGGTGATCAGTTCTTCAGCCACAGCAGCCCATAAAACAAAGAAATTATCTCTCCTATATAGCTCCCTTTTGTTCCTTCAATGGCAGCAGGAGCATATCAGAAAAAGCAAAAGAGATTAGTAAAAGTCACAAATTTTAGACTGGCTATATATATTAATTTATCTGTTGGTCACCAGAACATAAGGTCCTTGTTCAATGAATAATACTGAAAAAATGATCCATATTAACATTGCCATTCTCATTATAAAAGATGCCATAATGTCATGATAAGAGGGGAGAAGGGGCCAAACTGTAGTCCCCTTCATCTACTCTGGCTAAGGTACCCACCATGGAGTAATAAGCCTGTGCCCTGGTCATTTCCAGGGGGAAAATATAACTCAATATTGAAACGAAGTAGTGTTTCCAAGTGATGAAGCAATGGTGCCTTGGTGCTCTCTTTGCCCCATAGAAATGGTAAGGGGGTGGAGTGTTGCTTCTGTTAGAAAAGGAGAAATAGGTTACATCTCTGTTCCTTCCTGTATGGAAAGTAGTTGTCATTCTCTGAACTTCCCAGATGGAATAAGGACATGTGATGACCTTTTTCTTATTTTAGCAGCTGAGTATCCTCAAACACAGAAGAGATAAAGTAGGGGCTCAATTATATAAACTAAGCCTGGGCCTTCAGTCTCTGGCTGACTTTTCTATTTTGTGTCTCTTTCCTGAGATGACCAGACAATGAGCCTGAAATAGATATTCTAGTGTTAGAGACCATCTCATGAGTTCAAAAAGTTGGCACTCCTAGGTCCTACCCAAGAACTTAGTAGCAGCAGGATAATTTTCTGCATCAGAAAGGATGATCACCAGTAGGATGATGAGTCCAATATCAATACCCAATTTCTCTGGCTTGCCAAAGAAATGGACCAAGAGAAAACTATTGTAGAGTACAGAGTAAAAGTGTACTCCAAAACGCTTAATTTTCTAAAGTCTCAACCTCCCAATTGAGGAAACTGTGGGAATTGAGTGAACCACACTGACTCCCATCTTGTGACTCAGTTCTGGAGCTGACTCAGTTCCTTTTCTATTCAATTATGGATCTAGTCTAATTTCTGTCTTGTGAGAAATTTTTCTTTAATTTTGGAAATTGTAAGAAAACTTTATTGCATTGTTTTAACCTAGCCCTACATGGATAGGAAGCTGGACTACCTCTTCCTGTAGCTTAGAGACCCTTAATTAAGAATCTAGGTTATGCTAACTAAAACTCAGTCAGACCCGAAGTTTTCTCACAATTCTCATAATACACCAGTTCAGAGCCAGTTTTCAGATAATCCTAATAATTAAATGTTGATTTACCATATAAGGAAATTTAAACATTATTAAGAAAAAGGAAGAGTGGGGGCTCACTTTGAGAAATGCTGTGTGATTTGACCAGATGAGATTCTAGGCAGCGGTTGAGAGCCCCCCAGCTTTGAAAACCCAGATGCTGATGCTTCCCTCTCTGGTAACTGTGATTTGGTATTGCTACAATGGTTGGACAGTTTGGAAGCCTGTCTGTTTGATCTGTCTGTATACTCTGAAGTTTGGGGTGCCGACCTTTCCCCCTGAACTAGGTAATATATGTTTGTTTGATTAAAGTAAGCTTGTTAACTGATAAAAAAAGAAAAAGGAAGAGCAAGCAGACCAAATCAAGTATAAATGAAACAAATCAATGCCAAAGGTGAAACAAATCTGAAAGCACGTAGAGATTTAGTCCCAGAGTGTATGAAAGAAGGGGAGATACCAAACAATTGGAGTGCACAGTGTAATATGCAGTTAAAAGAACAGCCAGCTGAACTGATCTATGATTACTTATATGCCAGACAGATACTGAAGATAGACAATCAGTTGGGAAATGGATCGAACAGGAGGAAGAAAGTAGTCTGGATTGCATTCCAGACATTGTGCTTGATTTCAGATTTAAGCTATTCCCTGAAACAAACAAACAAAAAAAAAACAACAACAACAACAACAACAACAACACAAAAACATCTTTTTATGCCAATTTTCTTAAGGTGAGAAAGAGAAAACATGGAATAGTTAAGATAAAGAGCTGAACTCAGAGCCAGGAAGATCCGGGTTCAGTTCTTGCTTATGACACATACTGGCTGTTAACTCTAGGTAAGCTGTTAATCCACTAAGTACTAAGTCTCTAAGACTATAAATTGCAGAAAAGGACCTCCCTGCATTGATAGAGGGATTTTGCTCACCTGGGAGTTCCATATACCAATAAATCATACATACATCCCCAGTTCTTTTTCTCTAGTCTTCTGGTATGATGAAAAATCATATAACATCATCTTCAAAGAGTTAAAATTATGTGTGACCTACAGGGCAAAAGAGAGACAACGCTGAGTTCAAATAAAGGCTTTAGCATATTACAAATGTTTAATTATGCAAGATGATGAGTCAAATATATAATTCAGATGTATAATCAAAAAGGCAGGTGAGTAAGTTATATAGTGTGTCTAAGGGATACTGGATGGTCAACCCAAGTATCATACTAATATTTGTTGTTCAGTAGTTTCAGTCATGTCCAACTCTTCAGGACCCCTTTTGAGGGTTTCTTGGCAAAAGATGCTGGAAAGGTTTGCTCTTTCCTTCTCTAGCTCATTTTACAGATGAGGAACTGAGGGAAACAGGAATAAGTGGCTTGCCCACATAGCTAGTAAGTGTCTGAGGCTAGATTTGAACTCCAGAAGATGAATCTTCCTGACTTGAGACCAGCACTCTATCCACTTTGCCACCTAGGTGAAGATTTCCAGACCTGCTATATTGGGTAGACCTCCTATAGTGTATTTATGGAAGAACACAAGTAAGAGCACCACTGAGTAAAAAGGCAAGGAAGGGTTGTGAGCTGTGATGTTGGAGAGAATTTCTGAGATCACAGATCCATTGAATCTCTGAATTACTAAAGTATGCCTTTAAGATGAGTCTTACTATAACCAATCTTCTACTTATAACCCAGCAAAGAAACATATAATAACTCAGTATATCCAAGTATTAGCCATTCAAACTAACAGATCTCTGCCCCCCTCTGAAAAATATGCATCATTGGAAAGGATCTGAGGAACAAGATAATATTACCCTAACTTTATATAAAATTATGATTCACCCATACCAAGACTATTTCATGCAGAGGTGGTTTCTGGACAGACTGTAGTGACTTGTGAATGGTGCCCCAAAGAGGTAATATTGGCCAAAATATAAATAAGTTTTCAAGAAAATTTTAGACAAATTCACAAATAATAAGGAATCAAAAGAGAAATATGTAAGTATATCCTTAACATTTTCAGAAGGCTTAAGAAGGCTAACTATCTCTGAATGCAAACAGACTAGTGAAATGATTAAACTACAAATCCTTTGCAATCTTATATTATGTCCATTTACTGAGCCATGTTGCTGAACTAAATATATCATTGGTGGCATGGTGCAGAAAAAAGGGTAGTGAGTGTGAAAACCTGAATGAATTATTCAAATTAAATTTAACCAAAGGGAAAATTAGATTTTGAACTACACATTTTTTGGTCGTGCAAATATCCAAGTGTGTCCAAACTGATTGCTTCCATACAATGAGTATCAACTACATTCCACCTTCCAAGTGGTTACATTTCAGTAGTGAGTGAAATAAATAAAAAATCTGTTGCAGTGACTGTATTTGGAGATAAAAGCACTGTGTTAACACCACTTGTTATTCTCAAAAGGAAATCAGAATTGTAAAGAGTGAATCATACCTTACATTTGTGCAATGTTTTATGTTTGGCATATAAAGGCCTTTCATTTGTAGTATGCTCACAGTTGTGATTCATTATTCTAATGATTACATGGACATTTCAGGGCCCCAAAACACCCATGAGGTCAGCAGAATCAATGTTCCATGGGGATCTGGGGAGCATGACTCCCTCTACACACATATATCACTATATCACTGACCCTGTTATTGTCTGAAGGCCAGGACATGGCAACCTCTAAGCATGAGGCCAGGCGTCAGATGCTGTACTACTGTAGCAATTGTTCCATGAGGAGTTCAAGCACAAATTCAGAAGCACCTGAAGCTATAGTATTTAAATCAGAGGGTTAATTTAACTGAGGTTCAAACTGCACATGGAACAGGGATCCCTTAGACCTTCCATTATAAACAAAGGCAATCTCAATTGCTATGGAGTTAGCCAATATTGTCATTGTCAGGTCTAAGAATCTCTTGAGTACTAGGTAGAACAGCCCTTAGATATGCCTCAAAGGGCCTTTCTCTATCAAATCCTGAAGGTCCCTAAACCTTGAGCTACCCACCTAGAGAAAGTTCTCCCACCAACTGAACCTCTTGCTCTCTGGTCCTACTACAAGGCCCTGCCACCAGAGGATATTTATTGAGCAGCACAGAATGATTCAGATATGTTCCATTGAAAAAGTAATAGCAAATCATAGCAAGCTTTGGCCAGGATATTATAATGGAAGAGAGGGTGCAAAAAAGAAAAAAAGATTGCATTAACCTTATATTAATTCCTATGCTTCTTAAAATGTACTATGATTTATTGCAAAATTCACTTCATTGAAAACACATACATTTAATCCCTATTAACATGGGATGATCATGTGATAATTTGCCATGACAAAATTTAAATTATTTAGCACCTCCAGGCTAGTCCTTCATCTTGCATTTGCACTGCCATGTTGGGTACTCAGAGTACAAGTTCTAAGGTAATCTGTTGGTCCAAGCTCCTAAAACTAGATCTCACAGGTCCCCGCAAATTTTCTCCCTTTAATAGTCAATCTTAGCTCTTAATAAAGGGCATTTGATAATATGGTATAGTAATAACAGTAGCTCCAAAACACTCCCCAACAGAAACCTGGGTGCTCACCCACAAATATATGCAGAGTCTAAGGAAAAAGCAGGATCAAACATAGATGACAATGGTAGTGTAGGGAACACGTATGGCCAAGTCAATTCAATATTGCAGGACCCTCATTTCCCTTCCCTTTTCATAGAGTTCTTTTTTTTTTTTTTTTGGAGGGCTAATGGGGTTAAGTAACTTGCCCAAGGTCACACGGCTAGGTTTTTGTTTGTGTGTGCGTTAAGTGTCTGAGGTCGGATCCGAACTCAGGTCCTTCTGACTCCAGGGCCGACACTCTACTCACTGCGCCACCTAGCCGCCCCTTTTCATAGAGTTCTAATCTAATTTTCTCATAGGTCCAGTATCTCTACGTTGTGGGTTACTCTGATGGGCTCTCACAGAATCTGTAATTCTCAATTGCTAAGACTAGCTTTCTCTTGAGCCCACAGCCAGCTTCTATCTCTGATGACTAGAATCCTATTCCTGGAAGGGCCTAAAGGGACAACTTCTCTGTAATCTTAGGAATGTATATGTTACTACTTCCTGATGGATTCAGGTTCTCCTACTGGGTGAGTAGTTTCCTCTTGGGAAGTGAAACAACCAGTGGGGTAAGTTAAGAGAAAATCCCAACCTTCCCTTCCTCCTCCACTTCTGGCTCCCAGCATGAACTCTTCCAAATTGCTGGTTTTGCTATTTTAAGTTTATCAAAGATGTGTCTTTTCTTTCAGAGAAAGGTATTCATACTTCATAAAATGAACAGTGAGGTTAGCACTTTGTTAACATGTTTTTATCTCATTATCTATGTTATCTACTCTTTGTTTTCTGTTACTGAATCATTTAAGGCAGTAGGGAAATAAATCTTTGCTCCCTTACATTACATTGGAAAATCAGCTTTGAACTGATTAAGAATCATTCCTGTAACTTTGAATATTTAATCCATTTGAAAATATTTTTCAAATATAAAAACCTAACTTTGTGCTAATCTTACATAGTATTTAGATTGATAGAGTGAGTAGCAATTTATAAAGTCTATCTGGTAGCCCAGAACTTGGGCCATTTGTCTCTCCTCTAGACAGCCTCTCCCCCCTATGAAATTGTTCTGGGCCTGACCTGATTCAGATCAGTCCCTGGTATTTTAGAGTCAGTACTTGAAAGAAATGAGACATTCTAGGTCATTCAACAATAAACAAAAGGAGATTTATTTAGCCATAAAAAGAGAAGGATATTCAACAAGAATAGTCATTGAGAAGATTTCTTGAATTAATTCTCTGAATGAAGCTACCATTGAAATCCACCAGTTAAGCATATTAGAGCCCCTCCAGCTCCAAGTGACTTTGTACTCATGCACAGTCCTTATGCTGAACTAAGGTCTTAAGTCTTAGTTCCCTGAACCAGCCAAGTAATGAGGAATGTCTTAGTACTTTCTTAAGGGAAAACTAGCCTAACCTGCATGAAGGGAGGAGATAAAACTAGGGTCAACCCAAATACTTCAGGACACTTTTTATTTGGTTAGATGGGTTTCTTTGCTATTCACTATGTGTGTTCATTGTGGAACTGGTATTTGGTGGGAAGGGAGTCAAGCTTTAGAAGTAAAGTAGATATAAAATTTCCCTACAAAATGAAACCGCAATTATAAGTTAGCTTGAACATTATCACATCCCCTAGACTCACAATATATAAGGGAGCAGATGAATATAATTCTAGCCTGATACCCAATTTTTCTGAGGAAAGGAGAGTGGCCCCTGGCTCCAACTTCCTACTTCCCCTCCTAAATGGGAATAAAGTCTCATCTGGAGAAGGGTGAGGAGAGAAGAAGCTAGAGATGTCTATTTTGCCTCCCTTCATGCCGCACTTGCTACATATGGGAAACAGACCACAACTACAGCTGGACTATTTCCCATCAGCCAACTGGAAAGCTCTGTTGGATCAGAATGACAGAATTGTAGGCTTCTCTTTGGTCTGGTATTCTCACCCTAATCATGCCTCTGCAAGTTGGGCTAGATGTTGGAGTAAGATTCCGCTTTGTATCTGAGATCTGAGCCACACCACTGCAATTGTTACCGTTACTGGCATCTGAACTTCTTCCTTTCTCTTTATACAACTCAGGGCCTCCCTTCCAAGAAACACCACTGCCATTCACAGGTGCCTTTCTCACTCTGCCCTGGATCTGCAACAACACTGGGTACTGTTCCCATCACGGTACCTTGGTATGAGTCTGGGGTGGCCCAGTCTAGGTCTGAGACCTCTTTTAGCCTTAATGCACAGCTTCTCTCTCAGCATTGGAGTGCTCCACCTACAGCATGCTCCTGGTCTGACCCAATTTCCAGTGTCTACAGACTCCCTCCTCTGTCTCCCTACACTAAGCTGGGCTGGACAAAGGATTTAATGGTGAATTTTTCTGGATTTCCACATCAGGATTCAATCTGGTACATTTTCTAGATCTGTTAGGAGTTTCTGAAGAGAAATTCACTTCATTGTTCTTTATCACTCCTCCACTGTGGCTCCACCTTCTATGTATAGAGTCTCAAAACAATAAATTATTACTACTGATATAATACATTGATAAGCTAATACTTAAGCATTAATGGAACCCAGTGACTGCAAGGCTGATCATTAGATAATTTACATTTCACCCCTGCACTGGCATTATACAGTCAGAAATGAAGTGGGATCTTCCTTCCAGTGGCTTCCTTTTCCTATACCATTGTTCTTCTCCCTTTTGCAAGTCAGGTCCTATTTTTGTTTTCTTGTTGTTTAGTCATTTTTAAGTTGTGTTCAACTCTTTGTGATCCCTTTTGGAATTTTCTAGGCAAAGATACCAGAGTGGTTTGCCATTTCCTTCTCTAGATCATTCTATAGATGAGGAAACTGAGGCAAATGGGGTTAAGTGACTTACCCAGGGTCACACAGCAAGTAAGCATCTGAGGCCATATTTGAACTAAGGAAGAACAGTCTTCCTGACTCCAGGCCCAACACTCTAGCCACTGTGCCATCTAGTTGCCCTCAGATCCTACTATTGCTGCTAAAGCTGCAATGGTTTCAATAAAAGCCATCCTTGTTGTTTGCAGGCCTTTCAGGATCTTCCAGTGTTCACAAGGTCTGTTAGAGTTTAGAAAACACAAAAGGAGCAGCAAAGCAGCTAGAGGACTCTATTACAAGCTAAGCTAGCTCCCTCATTCACATGAAGATCGGAAGCCTACAGGGCCTCACACTGCCATTACACTGTGGTAAGGAAGGACTCTTCCTTCCTTTGTCCCTCCAATTAGAGTCATATCTTAACGTCTCAAAAGTTCTAAGAAAACTTCTAGTAAAAAACCACCTCTTCTTCTACCACATCATCAGTTTTTCCAACTGATCAAACAAAGAGGAGGATTCAACCCAACAATGAGTCACATAATGCTGAAAGCAGGAAGAAGATATATGTGCATGCTCCAGTTTCCACACAGTCCACTAGAGTTAGAGAATATCTGTGACTTTTCAGAAAGGGAGGGAAGTCCATGCCCTGGAATGGAATGCCCTAAGGAAGAGGAATGCTACATTACCATGGCTCATTCTTGTTGAACACATGATATACAGTAGTAATCACCACATTCCTTTCTAAAATTCTCGTAAGCTACCTCTTTTGAAAACTATTTCCTCATATGTCTTACCCATTTGACCATTAGGAAATGGCTCTTGGTGTGATAAATTTGGGCTAATTTCCTACGTACCTTGGATGTCAGATTTTTATCAGAAACATATGATGCAAATATTTTCCCGCATTTAACAGTTCCCCTTATTATTCTAATAATTTGATTTATTATTATTCTAATAACTTGATTTTTACTCATGGAAAGATTTTTCAATTTCATGTAATCAAAATGAATTATTGTATCTCATATTAATCTTCTTTATCCCTTTTTTGGTTAAGTCAAACAAGGCTTAGCTGAGGGAACTGTGAGAATTGAGTGAACCATACTGACTCCATCTTGTTACTCACTTTTGAAGCTAGTTCAGTTCCCTTTCTATTCAATTATATAGTTAGTCCAATTTCAGTTTTGTGAGAAAACTTTATTTTATTGTTTGAACCTGATTCTGTGTATCTGGGAAACTGTACCATCTTGACCTGTTGCTTAGGTCCTAAGGACCTAATTTATGCTGAGTAGAAATTCAGTCAGATCTAAAGATTGATGCAAGAAGTTTTTTCAGAGTTGTATATCTGAAACAACCAATATATATGCCTTATGTGAAAAGTGGCCCCATATTGATCAATCAGTTTCTGTTTCCTTGTTCCTTTTATTGCATAGAGATACTTAGGGAGAAGTGGGACACCTCTTTTTTTCTGATTTCAGGAAATTTTACCTATTCTCTCTCCCTCTCCCAACTCTGAAAACCCCTAATCTTTCCTCCAATTAGAAATCAGATTACCTTATCTTTTATCCTGATTAATATCCTGTTAATTATTTCCTTTTAATACATAAAAATGTCTCCCCCTATATTTGAGTGCCAAGCTGAGGAGGCCTGGTCCCAATCTGTTTTGCAATTGGCATGCATTTTTTAATAAATTGCTATGCTCAGAAGTTCAAACTTTTGTTTCCTCAGTCATTTCAATTAATTCAATTGCCATATTGCCAGATTTGTGAAAGTTGCCTTATTTCATTCTCTTCTGATTTTTTTGTGTGGTATGACATTAATATTCATATCATGTACATAATTTTGAACTTATTATACTACTTGGTGTAATATGTTGGTGTAAGCCAACCCAATTTCTACCATACTACTTTCTACCTGTCTCTGAAGTTTTTATCAAATAGGGATTTCTTATCCCAAATAGTTTGTTTTTAGATTTATGTAATACTAGAGTATTGAGTTTGTTTCTAATTCTTCTATATCTAGTCTGTTCTACTTAAGTACTTTTCTATTTTTAACCAATATTGAATTAGTATTAGTAAATTAGTAGAATTTATCAGTCCAGGAGCCATGGATAAGTGATCAAAGTATAGCTTCTCAAAAAACAAGATTGCAAAAGATTATTTATCAGATGTTAGATTGTTCCAATCCACCAATAATTTTTTTTTTGCCCAACAGATTCAAATTTATTTTTTTTATTATTTTTTATTTTTTTTATTTTACTTTTTTGTTTGTTTTTTAAACAAATGCTTTATTAACTTCTATTTTACATCATTCATTACCGCCAGATTTTGAGTTACAGTTATTCCCCCCCCCCCTGTTTTTCCCCTACCCACCCTCCCAGAATAGCAGTCCCGCAAGATATCACTTCCTCCAATCTGCTCTCTCCCATACCTTCTCCCATACCCCCCTCGACATTTCCATTAGAGGAAGGTGAATCTTCGTGTCCCAATGCCTGCACATCTTATCTCCCAATTACAATCAAAAGAGTATTAATAATAGTATTTATATATATTTGAAACATTTAATCTTAAGAACTCGAATTTCAGATCCATTTCCTTCCTCTCTTGTCACCCACTCCCTCTGGGAATATAAGTAATTCAGTATATGTTGTACATGTCTAGCTATGCAAAACATTACCATAATAGATATATTGTACAAGGCTGCTTATAATTCCCTCCCACTCATCCCACCCCCCACCTGGTCCATTCCCTACATGATCCTGTCCCTCTTCTATAGTGGGTACTTCCAACCTCCCCTCCCCCCAAGGATGCCCTCCCATCCATCATCCCTCCTCTCATCCCCCTTCCCCCTATTCTGCTGCAGGTTGAGATATCCCATTTAGTATGTATGTCATTCTCTCCCTGAACCAAATTCAATGAGAATGTGGTTTTGCCTTTTTGCCTTCCTATTCTTCCCCTCCCTTGCAACCACTTCCCCTTGCTTCTTCTACATGAGATAGTTTACCCTACCCTGTCTCTCTCCATCTCCTCTTGCCACTTTCCTCTCTCACCTCATAATTTCACCCCTTAAGTATCCTCCCTTCCGAACAAATTCAACCTATGCCCTCTAGCCATGTATAACTATAAACATATATACACACATTCACATATGTATTCATATGACCGTACACCCTTCTTCCATTATTTTCATACTGAGAAAGATTTCATCAGTCACCGTTATTGTTTGTTCATGTAGGAATGTAAATAGTTCAACTTTGATAAGTTCCTTTTGATTTCTTTTCCCTGATTACCTCCTCAGGCATTTTGCTCCTTGCGTCTGGATGTCAAATTTTCTCTTCAACTCTGGTTTTTTCCTCAAGAATGCTTGAAAGTCCTCTATTCCACTGAATGACCATATTTTCCCCTGAAACAAAATACTCAGTTTTGCTGGGTAGGTGACCCTTGGGTTCATTCCCAGCTCTTTTGCCCTCTGGAATATCGTATTCCATGCCCTTCTATCCCTCAGTGTAGCAGCTGCCAGGTCCTGTGCTATTCTGATTGTGTTTCCACAATATTGAAATTGTTTCTTCCTGGGTGAATGTAGTATTTTCTCCTTGATCTGGGGATTCTGGAACCTGGCTATAATATTCCTGGGAGTTTTCTTTTTGGGATCCTTTTCAGGAGGTGATCGGTGGATTCTTTCAACCTCTATTTTGCCCTCTAGATCTAAGACATCAGAGCAGTTTTCCTTGAGAATTTCTCAAAGGGTGATTTCTAGGTTCTTTCTTTGATCATGGCTTTTGGGTAGTCCAATAATTTTTAAATTGTCTCTCCTGGATCTATTTTCCAGGTCAGTGGTTTTTCCCATGAGACATTTCACATTGCCTTCTAATCTTTCATTTGTTTGGATCTGCTTAACAGTATCTTGATTTCTCATAAAGTCATTAGCTTCCATTTGCTCTAGTCTAACTAAATGAATGAATCTCTTCAGTGAACTTTTGAGATTCTTTTTCCATCTGGCAAATTCGACTTTTTAAGGCATTCTTCTCCTCATTGCTCTTTTGGGCCTCCTTTGCCATTTGAGTTAGTCTATTTTTTAAAGTGTTGTTTTCCTCAGGCTGTTGACCCTCATTTCATACTTTTCCTGCATCCTTCTCATTTCTCTTCCCAATTTTTGCTCCACTTCTCTTATTTGATTTTTAAAGTCCTTCTTAAGGTCCTCTATGGCCTGCAACCCGCTCATGTTTTCCCCTGGGGCTTTTGGAGCAGGACTTCTGACCTCACAGCCCTCCTCTTGCTCTATGCTTCGATCCTCTTTGCCCCCAAAGTAGGAGTCTAAGGTTGCATTTTTGTGCTTAATTTGTTTCCTTTTCCTTGGCATGTTGCCACTTAATTACTTGACTTTTGGGCTTGTTGCCACAGTATAGCCTGGCGCCAGACAGGAACTTTCGTCCCAAAAGTGTGGGGGGGGCCAACTTCCATTTCTGGCAAGCTGGAAACCCATCCACGACCTCCACCCCAGATCACAATCCAGATCCAGCGAGGTTAAAACAAGAGCGATTACCCCCAAGACTGATCGCTGGATCTCCCTACAGTTCGCAGGCCAGGAGCTGGAGCTGCCTCTGAAAACTACAAAATGGTGTGTCTCCTCAGTGGCTTCTAGCCCCCAGGGGCGGAAGCCAATGCATTCCCCAAATACTGGTCCCAAAGTCCATAGGGCACTAACCTCTCACTTTGTCCTAGGCATGTCTATGTTGATAATTCTGGAATTGCCACAGCTGCTGGTGTTCTGGGGTCCCTCCAGCCGGCTGCTGGCCCTGCCGCCCTGAGGCTAAAACCGAGACTCAGGCGGACCAGTGCTCGGCTCCCCGAGCACTGCCTGCTGCGCTGCCGGCACTGCGCTGGTCGTTCCTGCAGGGCTGCTGGGCTGTCCTCAGCGGGAGGTTAGCTTCTCTGTGTCGTTCTGTGGGTGCAGGGGCTCCAGAAGTTGTTCAGAGTCCCCTTTTACATAGTTTGGAGGTAGTCTGGGGGAAGAGTGGCTTGGACTGGCTGTTTCTACTCTGCCATCTTGGCTCTGCCCCCAACTAGTTTTTTCACAGGAAAATCTTTATTCTCCCTTGTTACCTATTATTGGCTTCCAAGCAGGACCGACAGGCACCTCGACTTCCAATCAACGTAAAAATAGATTGTCTCAATCCACCAATAATTTGAGAAATGAAGAATCTCTGAGGTTTTATTTCAAACCAAGTAAATTAGAAAAGATGACCAAAATAAAAATAGTCAACACTGAAGATGTGATAAGAAGGAATACTACTACACAGTTAGTTAGAAGAGCTATGAATTGGTCCAGCCATTCTGGAAAGTAATTTGGAATTCTGCTAAAATGAGACTAAATTCCTATTTTTTGATACAAAGAAACCATGGTTACACACATCCTATAAGGAAGCCAAAAACAGAAACAAAGGCCTAATATGTAACAAAATATTCATAGCAGGACTTTTTTTGGTGGCAGAGAATTATAAACAAGATTGGTGCCCAATGAGTAATGTCTAAACAAATTATGTATTTGAATGTAATAAAATTTTCACCAGTAATTTTCACCATTAAAAAAATGAAAAGTTGTAACTTCTTTTGAATTTCTTTAGTCAGCACTCATTAAATGTTGAATAAAGAAAATGTTTCCTTCCAGGTAACCATTTAGATATTTTCCCAGGTCAGTCTTACACTTCATCCATTCAGATTATTAATGTTACTGCTTATAATTGCTAATAGAAGAGGCACCAAGGTATAGTGGATAGAGAGCTAGCCTTGAAAACAGGAAAATCTAGGTTCAAGTCCTGACTCTCAAACATTAGTATTACTTGGGTGGCCACTTAATCTCCAAGGCCATAAGTGGCAGAAAAGTTGCTGATTGGAATTTGTAAAGGAAGTTTCTATATCAGAATCATATGATCATAGCTTTAGAACTAAAATGGACCTTAGAGGTTATCAAACAGAAATCCCTTGTTTTATAGATGAGGATACTGAGGCACAGAGAGGTGGGATGATTTGCTCATGGTTCTACAGCTAACAATTGTCTGAGGCATGATTTTAATCCAGATTGTCCTGACTCAATGTCCAGTGCCCTGTCCATACTCCAGGATGATCCCAACACCATTAAACTCATAGGTCAAAAACACAAATTCCCCAAAGAAAGACCTAAAATATTGGGGTGAAGGGATGGAAAGAGGAAGAAAAGAAGTAAGAAAGAAAGAACAGCAGAGAAGGAGAAGGAGAGGGAGAGAGAGAGAGAGAGAGAGAGAGAGAGAGAGAGAGAGAGAGAGAGAGAGGCACTACTACTAGTAGATTGAGTTCTTAACCTGGAGTTTAAAAGACTCAAGTTCAAATCCCACTTCAGATACTTACTACCTGTGTGACCCCAAGCAAGTCACTTAATCTGCTGCAGTTTCCTCCTTTGCAAAACTGAGAGAATAACAGTGTCTATCTCACAGGGTTAATATGAAGATAAATTAAGATTTGTAAAGCATTTTTGCAAACCTTAATGTGCTGTATAAATGTAAGAGATTAGAAGTGATCCAAAGGTTAGTAGTAAAAGGCATCAGGGCATAAATAGAATGCAGCATATTTCCACAAAAGTGATCTAAGTGACATCATCTGGGAAATATATGAACATATTAGCAGCTGGGCCATAGTAGTAAAAGTGAGGAATCCTGGATAAATTTGGCACAAGTGCTTCAAAACCAGTGGTATCAAACTCAAATTGAAAAGGAACCTTTGATCCACAAGTTGACTTAGTTTTAAAATGTATTATCTATGTTTTATTGTATTTGTATTTATTTTGTTAAATACTTCCCAATTACATTTTAATCTGTTTCAGGCCCTACTCAGGAGTGTTTTGGACTGCATGCAGTCTGACAGCTGTACCTAGAAGACAGTTCTAAGCATGTTAGATGGATCCTCTGTAGATACTTTTCAGGAGAACATGACTATGAATCTCTCAAGATAGGAAGCTATAAATGAGTTACAATCTACACCAATGGAGGGAATACCCATATTGAGGAGAATACCCATATTGATTTGGACATCACTTAACTTCCTTGAGCCTCAGTTCCCTTATCTATGAAATGAGGAGGTTGGATTCAGTGATATCTAAAGATACTACTAGCTCCATATCTATAATCCTATGATCTATGAAGGATAAGTCTAACAATTATTATCATCTACTGGACCTAGGGATGAGGGAGGGATTTAGGGCACTTCTGCACTAAGAAGCCTTTCTGCTCTGACCCACACACTAAATTACAAGGTTTAATCCTGGAGGAAGCTGGACTTTAACTAGATAAGTTAGGCTCCCTTTCTAACACTTGGCTTGTTACATTGCCACCTGAATACCCTTATAAAAAATTACTTAAAACTTGAATTTTAGCTTGTCTAGTATCTCTCTAAATGAGAGAATAGAAATATACTGATTTATAATGTAAATCAGGAAGAGGACAGGTATTTATTTCCTACACAAAAGAAATGTTTAACATTATAGACTCCTATTAACAAAACCATTTAAACAAGATATAATTACATAATAATTTTTATATTCTCCCAGGAGGTTGAGACTAAAATATCAGAACATTACCATTTACATGAATAGGAATTGTAATATTTCACCTCAGTTCTATGTTCTCCAAACAACTTCCTTATGGTTCATCTGTTCTATAATGTTTGCCCTGAGATTGACCTATATCCTTATACCCTATTGGTGGTATCCTATGGAATGAGGTACTTCCTCCTGCTTTCTTAAAGAGACTTGAACTTTTCTCCTAATATGGAAGAATTTAAGTTTCATCTTAAGATCACTATTTGTTTACCTACATTAATAAAATGGAACCAAAGCAGAAAAGACAGTGAGAGACCTCAAGGCCCAGGCTCAGCTCACCCCACTAAATGCCTACTCCAGCTGCTTTATAAATATAATTCATCATTTCTCTCAGCACAGAGGAAAGAAAGATCACTAATTTTCTCCCTCTGCCCTTTTGGGGAAAGACTTGAATGGCAGTGACATGATCTGGAGCCAAGAAAAAAGGAGATAATTGAGAGATAGTTACTTTTAAAGATCTTCTGAGTCATCAGCACTTCCAGTTCAGTGGCTGATAAAGAAACTACTTTGTCATCTCCTTCAGTACTGAGTCACACATGGCTTGTCATCTCCTTCAACACTGAGTCACACATCCTGAACGTGAATATAATGCAAGCCCCAAAGCCTATTGATATGGAACTCTTTCCTTACTGGTGGAGATCAATGACCCAAGCCTGGATGAGGAACAAGGCAGAGTTTGCAAAAGCACAAAAGGAGAGAGATCCAGACTCTCTAGCTTTCAGTTTTGAGAAACACCATGTGTCATGGCAGTGACCTTCAGGTCACTAAAGGGAGATAAAAGATTCTGGGAAGAAGCCAACATGACAGGTGGTGGCAGTCTCCATCATGCCTCTATCCTCAACTTCCTATACCAGAGAATTCAGGGAATTTTGCCCTTGGGTGAGATCTGGGTCTCTAGAGTCCCAGTATAGCAAGCTGAACACAGGAGCTGCCAGTTCCTCTTGTGTTGGCTTCTTCCCAGACTTTTCTCTCTCTTCAGCAAGCAGAAGAGAGGTTGATATCACACATCATTTCTCTCAAAGCTGAAAGCTAGAATAAACCAGATACCTCTCCTCTCTCCCTGTCACCAATTTTTTCCCATCCCTCACACAAACACAAGGATTGATCTCTAACAGTGAGGAAAGAGTGCCATACCAATGGGTTTTGGGGACTGGGGAACATTTACAAATACTTTACAAATACTACAACATACAGGTTTGGCCAGGCACAGTCAAAGAAATTCAGTAAGTGCTCTCTGATGTAAACCTGAACTGATTCATGGAGGTTTGATGGTTCAGTTCTGGGATTAGAACAAAATGAGATTCTTATAAACCATATAGATGGTAACAAAAAGAAATGTAATTACTCGTAGTTTTGAAAGGATCTTCAGCAAAGATAATTTTGATTCAGTTGAGCACAGCTTCCCTGTCTCTTCATTGGCCTTGCTGGCACACCAGTCAGGCCTGAGGGAAGAACTCACTCCTTATATGCTTCCTTTTTTAAAATTTTTGTTGTTGTTCAGTTGTTTTGTCAGTCATGTCTGACTCTTTGTGACCTCATTTGGGGTTTTCCTAGCAAAGATACTGGAGTGACTCAACATTTCTTTCTCCAGCTCTTTTTTTTTCACTATTGAATAACTAGGGTAACTAGGGGTTAAGTGACTTGCCCAGGATCAGACACCTGATAAGTAAGTGTCTGAGGCTGGATTTGAATGCAGGTCTCCCTGACTCTTGCCCCAGTGCTCTCTACATTGTACCATTTAGCTGCCCCCTTTTTCCATTTAGGTCTTCAGGAATGGTTATTTCCTTACATTAATGTTTCAAACTTTAGTCTTATGTGCCAACTAAATCTCAAGGATGATTTTAATACATTTTCTAGGAAGAAAAAATAACTAGTCTAGTCTGGGTGAAGCAGAACCTAAGAAAAATGACCAACTCTTGTTAATTTCATGCATGGAATACACAATATGCTTAATAAATGCTTTTTGAAGTCTAATCGTGTAATACAGGGATTCTGTATTTCATTCTTTGTATTTTTTCAAGTTTATGGAGGAGGTAGGAAGGAGAAAAACAAATGAATGCTTGATCATTAAAATAAAATGCTTTAAAGAAAAAAACCTTCCTAGTCTCTATGGCAGATATTATTCCTACCAAAACCTACCGGTTGGTGGTCAGGTCCTAACAATCTTCTAAAAGATTTTCTACCATTTAAGTGGTTTTAGGGAGGTTACTGGACAACCTTGACCTCCGTGATACAAAATACCTGGTTTAAGTTGCACTAGAGGAGGAGAAGAAAAGTTATAACATAAATATACCACCAAAAAAAAAAACCCAAGCAATCCAGAAATGTAATGGCACTCTGAAAGAATGATAGAATATGGAGAACAAAAACCTTCAAAACCAAAAACTCTATATCCCCCCGCTTCTGAAGAACTCTGTCTCATATCTTAATAATCTGATCCATGTGGTTGGTGATGACAAATCTTTGCTTCTCACAATGGGTTTTCCTATGCAAAACAGTGACGATGAATGGGAGCAGCACCCAGAACAAAAGGACCACCACGCTTATGATACACCCTTTCTGGCACAGTTACTGATACTCATCACAGGTCATTGTCATCTATGATACCTAAGAGGTCATCACCCTCTTGCATGTAGCTTGCCTAGTGCCAGGATCAATATTTATTTGTCCTACACTACCACCCACTCATTGTTCCTACCAGCCAGGACCTTGACCTTTCTTTGAGTCCCATGGAGGTATAACCAAATCTTTATCTCTAGAGGACTCTACTCCAACACTGCCCCATTTCTTTCATAGGGTCTTGGTAAGTAGTCTCACATGCTTACCATTGCTAGGAAACACGCCACCGCACAAAAACTTCATTTCATGGTCCTCTAAGTTTTTCCTTAGAAGGAGTTGTCTGTCAAACACGAGGTACTGTACTGATACCAGTGTGAAAAGACCTTATCTGTTCCAGATTACAGCAAAGAACTATGACAGGCCTATTTGTGCTATTGCACAAGAGTCCATCCTGCCAGGGCCCACAGCAGTGCCCATACTTCTTCCATTCAGGCATGCAATTCTGCTCACTATGCAGGCATAAATAAGGTCTGTGACCATTCTAGGGTCAGGTCATTATCACAAGTGCTGTCATTTCGTTACTATGCTGGGGCTAAGCACTGGACCTCTATGCCAGGACCTATTCATACCTCCTTATGCTGGGGACTAGTGGTACCCCTGAGTGAGAGCAAAATGTCTCTGGGTGCTGCTGTTGCCTCCTGGTTCAGGCCCTGAGCATTGCCACAGGCACTGCAATTGCTGGAGCCTGGGCATCATCCGTCACCTCTGATGGAATGATATAGAAGCTCCTGACTTCTTGAACTGACAAGACTGCCCCCAAGGTCTGGAATTTCCAGCTCCAGATGGCTTCACTGTCCTCAAGTTAAGAGACACAATGAAAAAGAGGTAACCAGGTGGTGTCAAACTCAAATAGAAACAGATTTTCTGCTGCCCCATATTAACCACAAATTGACATTACCTATGTTTTGTTGCATTTTTATTTTGTTAAACATTTACCTAATGCATTTAGTCTCCCTGCGCTCATAATATTAAAGGCAAGATATCTGATATTGCTTTCATAGGCCATTACAAGTGCTCTAGATGAGATGTATAGGCATCATTTCTGTTGGGATGGGGGAGGGTTTGCTGATCTGAGAGTAAGCAGCCATGCACTGGGGTCTACCCTGCAGATAGTTTTTACCTACCCCTCACTGGATGTCATATTAAGAAAATTACACTTCATAGGCAAGAGAGTGCAAGCTGCCCCTCTTTTTAAATTGAGAGACTCCTTCCCTCACCTGACAAATCAACCATGATACATTTGGCACTTTTGTCTATATCTCCAGTTTTGGAAAACTCTTTGTGTTCCTAGGTAGGATCAAGCATTGCTTTTGCAAGCTCCTCTCCCAGGGCCTTGCACCAAAGAGTCCGAAGAAAGTCCAGATGTCCTACTTCCCAATGACTTTCAAAATGCCACATAAAAATTGTCAAGCAGTTCATTCATCACAGTGATTAAACAATCCTAAAATTGTCTCTAGTCAGGACCCAGGCCTATCACAACTGGAAGGCCTACAGATCACCATCATACCTAAATAAAAAAGTTATACAAACATTAAACCTGCACTAAGATAGTGCTGGCATTAAAGGTGCTGGAAAATCCTAAGTGACAGCAAGTTTAGAGAAAGAAATTTCAGTTTGGTCTTTGTTGAAGGCACCTGGATGCCAGCACTCTCTTATTGTAGGATTAATATTGATACAGAAAGACTCACAAGTCACTGAAAAGTTGACAAAAGGAGTATTGCTATTGTCATTCAGTTGTTGGGGTTTTTCTTGGCAAAGACACAGGAGTGGTTTGCCATTTCCTTCTCCAGCTCATTTCACAGATGAGGAACTGAGGCAAACAGGATTAAATGACTTGCCCAGGGTCACACAGCTGGTTAGTGTTAGAGGCCAGATTTGAACTCAGGAAAATGAGTCTTCCTTACCCCAGGCCTGGCACTCCATCCACTGCACAACATAGCTGCAAAAGAAATCAAAGTAAAAAGAATTATACTTTGCCCAAGAATATGCAACAAATATACATTGGTACTTAGCCTCTCTGGTCTCTGCCTGCCTGGTCTCCACATAGAAATGCATCTGGTCCTTGAAGCAAGATATGGTTCACATGATCTTCAGAAATGCACCTAATTAGGGAACTTCAATGACATTTGGGTGGAGCTTTCATACCTTTAGGGACAGACGGGAAAGCTGAGTCAGGGAAAGAAGGACAAAGTAATTCTTAAGAATGATTTGTTTCTTCTTTAGGAAAACTAATCCCTGTAGCAGGAAGGAAGGAGGAACTGTGAACCTAATCCATTTTGTGGGGAAATGCGAGAAGGTATTAGTCCTTATGACTAACTGCCCCAAAGTGTCAAGGACCTAAAGATCTACTTAAATACCTACCATATAAATACTTTTAGGGCCTTTACTGTACAATCCTCCTGGCATGGGCAGTAACAAATATGAAAAGGGGGAAAGAGAAGAAAAAACAATAATACAACACTTAAACAAAATTATAGCCCCTCCCCCATAAGGAGACACTCAAATGAGAGGGGGAGAGGGGAGGAAAAAAATTCGAAACAAAACTAAAGTCATAGATCCTGGGCTTGTTCTTTACCCTTCTGAAGGGTCTCCAGTCTTAGCATGATCCATATAGAGGTTGATGCCAAATCTTTACAATTCATAGCAGGTCTCCTTAATAAAAAGGTAGTGATAATGAACTGGAGCAGTACCAGGAATAGCAGAACCACAGTAGAGTCACAGTTTTCTTCTCCTGATGTAAGGTGCTTACAATGAGCAGCACTAGCTCCAGGAACATCAAGGCTACAGCACAGACACTTCTGGTACAGTCAAGAAATCTCCATAGTACATTAGTGTTATCTACAGTAAAGTTACTAAGAGTTCTGAGGCCTCTCACATGCAACCTGTCCTGAGATCTGAATTGCTACTGAGTCTCTCCTCATGCTATAAAATACTCAGTATTCCCTGACCTACGTGCCTCTCCCAGAGCCACATTAGGGGAATGATACAAAACCTTTGCCCCTTTATAGACTTCTGTACGCTGGTTGCTCCATTCTTCCACAGATGATAAATAAGGACTCTCACTCACCCCTATCCAAAGACTCAGTGTTAGCACCACGTCGCCAAAGGGATCTCCTTTTTTCCAGGTAAACACACACACACACACACACACACACACACACACACACACACACTTACAATATCTATATAACAAGAGCTTCACCTCCCTCATGCTATTAGAAAGAAAAGTGCCTCTCCTCAATACCAAGCCCTTTCTGGGAAGGAGTTGTCTAAAACATCACAGGAACAAAAGTGCGTCAGTTGAGGAGGACCTCAGCTACCTCTCCAGTGTACACAGAGCCCTTAGGAGAGCAAGAAATTTGAGGCCAAGGCAACTCTGCCCTGCAGAAGGAATGAGGGAAAGACCAGAGAAAAAAGATCAGATGGAAGTATGTCCCAAACCAGTCAGATCTTATCTGGTAAATCTTTCTAGAGATGGATCCTAGAAACCATAGGATCAGAGGGCCCTTTCCTTCCCAGGAAATGGTGGCATTGATTTGTAAGGGAAATAGTTTCTGAGAGCTCAGACACCTGATCTAGACAGTCAGATACATAACAATGTAGTTGTTGATTAGCAAGGGCAAGCCCCTTGTGCTGAAATGGGCGACTGCCATTTTGTCAGGGACAGGTTAAGCACTATTTGGCTTAGGTGAGTAGTCCAACTGGCAGGAGTTCATTTGGGTGGTAAGAGCTATGATCACATGCCCAGTACAATATCACCATCCCAATATCTATATTGGCAATAGACCCATTCCCTAATATCTAATAGTTCCAACTTGGTCATTTAGCATAAGATGCTTCTCATGAGTTCTGATATGCCCTAGCAACTATATGCATTGAGAAACTTTGGCAAAATTCCTTCATTGGTCTTGACCTAAAATTGGAGAGTCTTTAATTATCTAGTCCTATAGTCTCCACAAGATACTTGGCCAGACCTATGGCCATTGCCCAGGAATTCATGTAGATGAAGATCTTCTTTGCCTCAAGGCTCTTTCATATTTTAATCACATAGCCTAAAGCTCAAACCCTGGAAGGATTTGTCAAGACCCCCATTCCCTAGGATATCCCTATTACCAGATTAGTGGCTACTGAAGTCTAATTGCATATGTCTCTCTCATAGCAGATGGAGCCATCAGTCAACCAGGCAAAAATAGCATTCCTCAGGAGTCAAGTCCTTGTTTTGGGGAACATATTGGGCCAGCAGAGCAGATTGGGTTTTAGAATCTGGGGTAGAGGTCTCAATCTGTCATAGTCACCATCTGCTTGTGAAGGGTACTAATATCAGAGGGACTCAGGTAAGTGTAATATTTAATGGACCATTTCTATTTAACAACAGAAGCCTCCTAAGCTCTACCCATCATGTTAGCTAGGACATCTTGCTTCCCCCAACTCATAATTGACAGCTCTGGACAAAGGATGATTGCATGACCACATGACATCTGGTCAGTAGCAATTAGAGTCTAGTAACAGGCAAGTCATTGTTTCCTTAAGGTAGTGTAGCAAAGTTGTTGTTCTGGGGAGTTTGAAGCTCCAGACACCAAGCAGTGGCTTATTCTGGCCACCTCTGGATGTTTGCTAAAGGCTATACTCAGGCTGTTCTTAATGGACAGAGACTTCCAGAAACATGGGCCTTGCATAAGGGCCCAAGGAATGAAAATGTTAGACAACCTGCTTTATAGCTTCCAGGGCTCTTACCTATTCAGAGTCCTACTTAAAAAAGGCAGTTTTGTGAGTGCCTTGGCATATGACGGCCATTAGGAGATTCAGGTAGGGAATATGGGTTCTTCAAAACCTGAAGAGTAAAAGAAGTCATTAAGAGTATACAATAAACAGGATCCTGCTTAGATGATGATGAAGCAAGTGTTAGTAGCTTATTCTGGACTGTGCCTAGAATCCTTTGGGTTTTCCCCTCCGTACTGGATTCCCCAAAATTCAACTGAGCTGGACTGGAACCTGGAGTTTCTTAATATTAATTTTCCATCCCTTGTCTGTCACATGAACCACCATTTAATCTAGGGCCTCTGCCACTGTGGCTTCATGTGGCCAAGAGAAATATTAGGTTACCAGTTAAGTGGTATATATCAATGCTCTAAGAAAGAGAGGTCTTTTTTATGTTTCTACCCACCATAATGTGGAAAAATTAGAGTTCAGTTAGCCCTGGAGAAGGATGGTGAAGGCATATTGGACATCTTCTCTTGGGAAAGCAAGCTGCTTATTACTAGTCTTGACTACAGAAATAGGGAATTAAGCATTGGTAAGGTTGATAAAGTCATACCATGCACCATAGATGTGGGCTACCTGATCTATAATATTGACAAGATCAGGAATAGTGATGAATATAACAACTTTATTCAGCCCCCCAGAAACCACTATAACTTACCACATACCATCTGCCTTCTTCACAGGTAACATAAGGTTGTTGTTGTAAGGGGAGCTGATATAACAAAGTATTAAAGTACTTCAGCTTTCTTCATTTCCATCACACACACACACAAAAAAAAGAAAAAAAACCAAAACCCTTTCATTACCACTCCCAGATGACTTGATATTTTATGGCATTAAGTATAAGAGATAAGTTGGGTAACTAAGGATTACCATTTGGAAAGATATTGTTGAAATGGCCCACACACATACTGAACCCCTCCACATTCATCCCTTTGTAGCCTCCCCAAATGATCCAAATGCATCAGAGATTTTAGAGGATACCTCAGCCTTACTAGAAACTAAAGGGCCCTTTAATGTCTGGGTACTGACTGGGTTTTGCTAGCAACCATATGTACTGGCCATCAATTGCTTTCTTATCAACCCCATGTTTCCGGAGCCAGGCCTAAAGTTTCTTCTACCAAAAAACTCCCACCAAGCAGAGTAGTGGACTCTGTGACTTCCTCCTATACTCAGAATGCCTATTCAAGTGATATTAGTATTTGCCCAAGCCGCAGCAGTCCCAACCTCCTGCTCAGATTTCACAAATTGATCAGCCCACTGATATGGTGAAGGACACCCATAGCTAAAATCTGAAGCTAGAAGGTGGAATCTAATTGTCCCTGAAACAGGATGGAAGACCATGGGAAAACTGTACAAATCCAATCTACCAAACCATTTCCTTCATGAACTTTACCCTTCACTGATGATCCTCCTCAGGGAGTTGGCTATACTGGGAATTCATTTTTATGGGGCCATGTATGAAATAATTCCCCTTCTCAGTCACCTAAAAAGGGACAGAGCATTCCTTGACTAGAAGATCTAATAAATTTAGTTAACTCCATAAAAGTGTGTTCTCAGAGAACAGTCCCAGTTTATGTAAGTCATTTGCAGACAGTGGTTCAGCATTAGCAAGGTTGATAAAGTCATACCACTCACCATATATGTGGACTACCTGATCTACAATATTGACAAGATCAGAATAGTAATGAATATGATAACTTTATTCAGCTCCTCAGAAACCACTATAACTTACCAGATACCATCTGCCTTCTTCACAGGTGACATAGGGGTGTTGTAAGGGGAGCTCTAGTGATCCATCAGTTTTCTGTTTGAACTTCACCAGCAACCACACAGTTCCTTGATGGAGAAGGTCTGCCCACTACCTGCTCTATTTGGGCAGGGATTCATTCTTGTCCTGGAAGTAGTGATAAGATAAACATAGAGTTTTCTTACTACCCACTGTCGTGCCTAGATCTCTATCCCACATCTGATCTCCTCCTGTCTCATTTCTCTGATCTCAAAAAAACCCACAAAATCTCTGGGTCAGAGTCCATAGGGTGTGTCCCTACCTGAGGCCTGACAGTACCCATCCCCATCAGGAGAGATCCCTTCGTTTGCTGTCCAGCCACTAGCTCCATTAGCTGACCTTCTGCTTTCATTGCATGGTCCCTAAAAGACAATAGCTCAGTTTTCAATTGCTGAATGCCAGCCCAGTTTCCTTTAAGTCTTATATTAGTAGTCCAACTTGTACAACAGTCCAACAGTAAGAAACAACCAGAGAATGTTGTATTTGTGGCTTTTTTACCCTCCTAGGCAGCCTCCTCTCAGACTCTGTGGGCAGTGTGAGCCTACTCCTTGTCCCTGTGCATGATCAGGAGAGACCTTGGGACCAGGATCTTGCTTTGGCCCAACATCTGACCACCCCACCCTCCATATTTGTAGTATTCTTCCTGCAGCTCAACCATGATGTAAGCCAAGAGCAGAGATTATCTCATCTTCTCTTGATTTAACTATGACCCACATCAGCGATGGCTCTAATTCCAGTACTTTCTTAGTTCAGGTTTGATGTTGGGACTAAACAAAGGCACTCACAAGTCATTAGGCCATGGTGAAGGATATGATTACTTAAATGGTCTTCAAAAATCTGCCAACTTGGTAGGACTCTGACCACATTTGAGAAGAACTCTTTATGCTCTTAAGTGATCAGGAAGCCTCATCAGAGAAACAGGGATCAATCAGGTCCCACAACTGCTTTGTCTCCTTTTAGAAAAAACTAATTATTGTTGTAGAAGGGAAAGAAGATAGGTGGGCCCCATGCGGTGGGGAAAGGATGATAGATATTAGTCCTATCACAGAACTAAACGAAAAGCAAGGGAATAGGCAAGTGTAGAATACCTCTGCATAGTCAGGAAAGCAATGAAAATACACACGGGAAAATTAGAGAGAGCAATCTACCAACTTGAAATGATATCTCTTTAAAAACAAAGACAAATAAAATTCAAACTGTATATTACAGAAGTTATTCATTAACATGGATCTATAGAATTAATATTAATCTTCAATTTCTTGGCATCCAACCCTAGGAGACAGACTCTGTATGCATTTACAAAATGTGCATTCAATGTTATTATTAAAGCCATTATATCTCAACAGAGCAAATGATGATCAAGAATACTGAAAAGGCTTTTCCTATATTGTCTTTTATTTCCAACAAAATTAATCAAAACAGGTATAATACTGTAAAATTTGTTCAAGGAAGAAGATTAGTTGGCATTGCTGCATGAGTGATAATATCTCCAAACCTCTTCATTTTACCCCTCTCTGCTTATTTTGTTGGCCTTGTTTATGGTAATAGCTTTGTGAACAGCATGAGTGCTGTTTTTAAGGAGGTAGAGCACTGGGCTGGAAATGAAGAAAACAGGATTCTATTCGCAGAGCTAAGTAAGTCTGTGACCCTAGGCAAATCATTTAATCTATAACTCAAATTTCCCAGTGGAGAGAGCTAAAATGATTCCTACCTTCTCTCGTACCTGTCATATAAGTGTTGTTAAATCACTCTTTGATAACTAGAAGGAACCTAAAAGGGCACAGATTCCAATCTCCCCACCTAAATTTTACAGTTTAGGAAATTGAGGCCCAGGGAGGTAAAGGGAGGTCATACTGGCTATCTCTATCCATATTTGTAAATAGGTTGAGTTCTGAATAACAAGAATACCATGAATAAATCATGTTATGGATTATTATTTATCATTTATTAATATTGTTTAACACTAGCTTTATGTAGCTAAAACATTGTCTAACCCAAAAAACTTACTGCAGAGGTCAGTCTGACTTCAGAGACATTCCAGGGAAACCAAGTGGTTGTAAAGAATGCTTAGATCCCATCCAGTGCTTGTTTTGGGTCTCTTCGGGTTGTGTTTTGGGTTCCCCAAAACAGACTGACTTACTAGCTGATAGACATCTCAAACTACCCTTCTCTTGGAGACTACCTACTCCCTACATGAAGCCAATTAGGCACATATCTCTATGTCCTTGTCTGAACTCTATGTAATGTAACCTCACAAAGACTTGAGGAGGAAGCCCACCCCTTCTTTCTAGCTCTCTCTACCAAACAACCTAATAATTTTTTCTAACACTATTTAAGATTTGGGGGTTTGTTCTCACAAACAATGATGCCATACCACTTTATGGTCTGCAAAGCACTTTTCTCACAATGACCATATAGAATTACGAAGTTTATTTGGAAGAGAACAAAGGACAGATATGATTTCATTGGTCACGCATTTTAGTTGGTGCCTCCTCAAAGACAAGAAATAATATCACTATCTGTTTCATAAAGATGTTCCAAGAAATACTATGGATAGATATTTGCACCTAGTTTTATTTATTGATGTTGACAATCTCTCCATGTTTTCCCCCTTTTCTAATGGGCAAGTTAATGCTGGCAGTTCTTATTAATTGACCAATAGCTTCATTTGTATTAAATGTGTATTTTTTAAAGTAATGAGTAGAAATAGATATAGATAGATATCAGTATGGAATAGAGATTCATTATTTCATATATGTGTTCTACTTTGTATATGGAAATTCTCTTTTTCTGGTGATTGTTAAGTTCACAATAAAAAAAATGAATTCTCCAAACCTATATTGTCTATGGGACCCTTCAGACTACATTAAACTTTATCAAACTCTATCTGTCTTGTTCACTATTTGAAACAGAAGGTCAAGTTCTAAGAATCACTAAAGGATGTGATCATCTAGTACATCACATCTTTAATGTGTCCTTACTATTTCTTTCTTTGTTTTTCTCACCAAGATTCTATTTTTGACTGTGTTATCAGGTGCAAAACCCTCTATTAAAGGACAGCATAGTTTGATTTGTTTGAAGCCTCATGGTAACCACAATTTATCCTCCTTACTTAAAAGCCAAGAGGGAAAGTCAACAGCAAACTTGTATCAATAGTTTATTTGTAATTACTTAAATTAAATTTATTTGCTTTATTATTAAAGAAAGGGAATTTATCAGTCATATTTTTCAATCAGCAGCTATGATTACAAACTTCCTTTAAATATTTATTATTTTAGTCCAGTTAGTGTACTAATGATGAGAGAATGTAGGGATAGTTAAACATTCGCATGTAGCTAATATGTAATTATGTTGCAGGATGAGGTATGTCTTATTATATATGCTGTGTCTGCCAAATGCCAATAAATGAACAAACATTTGTAAACTATGGGCGGCTAGGTGGCCCCTAGTGAATAGAACAGTGAATAGAACACCGGCCCTGGAGTTAGGAGGACCTGAGTTCAAATCTGGCCTCAGACACTTAACACAAAAAATTAGCCGTGTGACCTTGGGCAAGTCACTTAACCCCAATTTCCCTACAAAAAGCAAAAAAACAACAAACAAAAAACATTTGTAAACTAGAATGACTGGAATTTAAGAATATTTCCAAGGATCAAGCAGATTTTTCCATCAATTGGTGTGCCCAGTCCTTTTACTATTTGTAATTGCAATGGGAATTTGAAGATCTTCCCTTCCCCTTGTATTTGCAATCAAACAGGTACTTGGCACCTTGTTCCAAATTCATGATTGTGTCAAGTATGAAGACCCAGAACTTGGGAATCCCAAAGTGGGATGGACTGGCTGATTTAACAGAAAGGGGCTGGAAGAGGGAGGAGCTAATACTTTATATAAAGAAAATCCCAAACTAGAGCCAGAACTTCTGGGAGCAAGCAGAGTGGAGGCTGAGGAGCTAAGAATTGAGAAGAGAACTGAGAAGAGGATTGAGAAGAACTGAGAAATGAGAAGAGAGAAGATGATTGAGTTAAGGACTTCTCCAATTAAGAAGATAGAGGACTTTTTGATTGAAGAGATTAAGACAATGTGACCTAGGGGTGGAGAACTTTGACCTTTGCACTTTGTGTCAATTAAGGAGGCTTGCCTCCTTAAGGATGATTGAATTAAGGACTTACTAAATGATTGTTACTAAATGAATAATATTTTTTGTTTAAAACATTTTGGTGAAACCTGTGTGGCCATTTTAGTGATAGGTTGTTATACCATAACATTATGAATGCTGTACTGTGATTTCTGTGAATGTTTTGCCTTAGTTTCTTATTGAATAGAGTTCACTCTACTGTATAATCAGAACCTTGAAAACTGTTCACAGCAGCAGTCCTCTGGAAAGCTGCTTGTGCTTGGCTATACAGTATTAAGCACTTACTATGTTCTAGGCATGGGCAACTATGTAGCACAGTAGATAGCGTGCCTGAGCTGGAACCAGGAAGACTCATCTTCCTGAGTTCAAATCTGACCTCAGATGCTTACTAGGGATACGACCCTAGGCAAGTCACTTTACCCTGTTTGCCTCAGTGTCTCCATCTGTAAGATGAGCTGGAGAAGGAAATGGCAAACTACTCTAGTATCTTTGCCAAGAAAATTCTAAATGGGGTCATGTAGAGTCAAACATTACTGAAATAACTAAACAACAAAATGTTCTAGGTAAGAGGCAGGATGGCATAGTGGAGAGAGAGTAGGCCTCAAAGCCAAAAAGACCTGAGTTCAAGTCCTACCTCTCATCCATATTGGCTGTATGGCTCTGGGCAAGTCACTTAATCTTTCAATATTCTAGGCTACTCTCTACAACTATATGTAGCTGGTAGAGGAAATTTCCACACCTGGGAGTTACCTATGCCCACAAAATCCAGATGCTCTTCCTATACCCCATGTTCCATTCACAGTGCAGCTAAACACTAGGGATATAAACACAATAACAACAACAACAATAACAATATAATTATTATTTCATTTGGTTCTTGCAGCAACCCTAAGAGGTAAGTGCTACTATTATCCCCACACTATAGATAAAGAAAATGATGCAAAGAGGCTAAGTGACTTGTTCAGAGTAACATAGCTAGCAAGCATCTAAGGTCAAATTTTAACTCAGATCTTCTTGATTCACTAGGACACTTAGCCATCACTGAATCAAGAAAGGAGTCAGAGAAAATCTCTCAGAGATTTCCCACCACTAGATCCAAATAACAAATTCTTTACCTGGCCTGAAGTGGCCATAAGCCTTCTCCCTTTATACTGGAGTCCAAGAGAAGAAAGAATGAAGTGTGTGTGGAAGCAGATGCTGGGGGGAAAGGAAGAGGGGGTAATTTGTATATAAGAGATTTTCTTGCTAACGTTTTCTTGGGGAAGTGAAAAAAAAGATTAAAGTATGATTAACATTTTAATATGTAACTTCTTTTCATCATGCTATTATTTTCTCTCTTTTTAGTTAAAACAAAATAAAAATTTTTAAACTTTCAAAACTGTGTAACTTACTCTTCTCTCACCCTCAACCAAAATTACTTTGTATTTACCTTCTATTTTTACCTTCTAAATTACTTGTATTTACCTTCTATATTGTTGTTGTTTTCTATGTTCATTTGTTTTCAGTCATGTCGCATTCTTCATGACCCTGTTTGGGGTTTTCTTGGCAAAGATATTAAGAGTAGCTTGGAGTGTCTGAGGTCAAATTTGAACTTGAAAAATGTCTTCCTAACTCCAGGCCCAGCACTCTATCCACTGTGCCACCTAGGTGCCCTTTTACTTTTTATACTTTGCATTTACTTATCAGTTTAAATATTATCTCCCCCACCCATTAGAATGTAAACTTCCTGAAGTTCACCCCCTTTAAACTCCAAACTACAAATATTTAACTTGACATTTCCCAATCTGAAGCACACTGAGGTATGTATAAAAGCCACCTTTCACCAGCTCAGGCAGAGCTGATTGTTAAATTCTCAGGGTGATTATTTATACCTCAGAAATCAATAATTGCTACAAGACAGAGTTTGATTTATTGTTTTGTTGATTGTGCAGAGTTAAGAAAGTGTTAATAATGCAGATTAAATGTAAATCAACAAGTATTTAAGAGAAAAGAATTCTGAAGCTCCATCTAAACTCACTGGATTGGCAAAGATGACTAAAAAGAAAAGGAAAATGACAAATACTAGAGAGGCTAAAGGAGGAGGGGGAGAAAGAGAAAGCACCTTGATGCATTGTTTATTGAAATTTGAAGTGGTCCATTCATTCCAGGTAACAGTTTGGAATTGAACAGGAAAAGTCATTAAACTCTGCATTCTCTTTGATTCAACAATACTCCTTCTAAGCATATAACCTACAGAGGTCAAAGATAGAAGGAAGGACCCATATTTGAAAAATAATTTTAGCAACACTTTGTGCTGTAGCCAACAACTGGAAACAATATAGATGCATATCAATTGGGGAAGGGTTGAATAAATTGTGGCACAGAGATGTAATGGAATATTACTGTTCTATGAGAAATGACAAACATGAAAAATTTATAGAGCCTCAAAAAAACTTTATGAACTGATACAGTAGGAAATAAAAAAACTATGAGAACAATTTACATGGTGACCACAATAATGAAAAGGAAAACAACTTTTAAAGACTTCAGAACTCTCATCAAATTCAGTGCCCAATCATGACTTCAAAAAACCTGGTGACAAAATGCCTTTTGGCATTCGTTGAACTAATGGAACATTCATTTTCAGAAATGGCCTATGTGTTGATTTGTTTTGCTTAACTAGATTAATTGTTATGTTACTAGGGAGGGCTTCTATGCATAGAGGTATAGGAAAAGAGTTGATGTGGGAATATTAGTTGGTAGTGATTGAGATGCCAAAAAAGAAATAAAAGTTCATCAATAAAATATATTTTAAATCCACAGAAGTAAAAAAGGGGGGCAGGAGGGGCTCAGAACGGGGCACAAGAAAACACAACAAGATTATTACTACTTTTTAAAATTTAATATATGCTCTTTTGAAACAAACCTCACAGAGTTTCATACCAAACCCTCTTTGTTCTTTGTAAATTGAAATGTTTTGTTGATGGTTACTAAGTCTATAAGAAAAAAAATCTTTCAAACAAATATTTTGAGTCAGATTCATTTGATAGTTCAATAATAAAAGACATCTCACCCCACCTTCCACCAATATAATACTTCTTACTGGGTTTGTTTGCAAATCCTCAAGTTGTAAATAAAAAGAACTGCTACAAATTTTTCATATTCCAATATAATAAAGTGATCAACTAGTATCTTAATATATTCAGGACCATAAAAGAAAATTTCTTGGGAGAAAAAAACACCACAAAATTAAATTTCTAAAATACGATTTCTATATGAAACACTAATAAAATATTCTTCCTTAAAACTGCATAGTTAAATACCCAACCAATCACAACATTATTATAGTTCAAGTGAATGAGGTAATATATCCAGACCTTACTATATCTAGTGTCAAGAAGAGAAGTCTTATCATATTTTGTGGCACAATAAGGAAGGCATTGCAAGGTAACATAATATGTGTAAAGCACTTTGCAAACCTTAAAGGCCTATACAAATTGTAGTTGTCATTTTTATTTGTGAGGGCCACTTCCTGAGGAAGCATTTAGACTGAAAGTGTTTACTTTTACTTAACAGGTTAACAATTGAAAAACAACTCTCTAAGGGGAGATGCCACATTTACTTTAATAGTTAGAAAATTAAAATCATATTTTATTCTAGTGCAGAAAAAAAAATCTTTTCTAGGTCTGCTGCTCCTGACTAAAAGTTAGATATTTAAGAGCACTGCTTTGCTTATGTATCACCCTTTCTCACTGATCTGCCCTTTACCCACTTATCTTCTCCTTGCAATGATTAATAGGTTAGAAACATATCTGGACAATCCAGAAAGAGAAGGAGGAAAGGGCAAAGAAGGAGGAAATGACCAAGCTTTGGTGGCCAAAGGAGGATGTTAAAATAGCTAAAGAATCAAAGAAGGGAATAGTGCATGAACTAAATGTCTGGGACAGAAGTTGGGCTTTTAGATGAGAAAGAAAGGTAGGAACAACAGAAATCTCTTAATCAACCTTGTGTCTACTCCATAGGCTAGTCAGGGATGAATCATCTATGAGGACCAAACGGGATCCTATAAAAATCTAGAAAAGGAGCTGCTTATACCTCGAAGGACAGGAAATTAAATCCTAACCACTGACAGAGTGCTAAGGAAGGAAAAACAACTAGAGAAAGTACCTATGTTCTACATCCTGAGTTTCCAGTGACTATACATTAACATTATAGGTATAGTTGTAATTCAGTCAACAAAAATTTATTAAGTTTCTACTATGTGCCAAACATAAGTGGTAAGCACTAGGGATATGTACACACACACACACACACACACACACACACACACACACACACAAAGACAAAAAAGAGTCCCTGTTCTCAAAAATCTCACAATCTAATGGAGGAGTAAATATACAAACAAGATATATACAGGATAAACTGGAAGTGATCTCAGAGGGAAGGTGCTAAAATTAAGCAGATAGCAAATGTTTTATCATTCTTAGGGACGAATGGTTGATGGGGAGGTCAGAGTCTAAGCACCCAAACTGTGTATCTTCAAAAAGGCACCATTCAAGTCTTAGATAGTACATGACACAGAAATGTTACAAGAGTATCAGATGCAAAGAAATCAGAGCTATTAGGCATGGAGCCAAGATGGCAGAGTAAAAGCAGGAACTTTCTTGAATTCCCATTCCAACCACCTCCAATACCTGTAAAATATGACTGTAAATAAATTTTAGAGCTACAGAACCCACAAAGGAGAAACAAATCTCCCACTGAAGGCAGCCGGGCAGGCCAACAGAAAGGGTCTATTGCACCGGGCTGGGAGCCTAGCACAGTCCTGCATGAGCCATGCCAGCCCAGACCGGGGCAACCCAGACCAACAGGAACAGACTTCAGGAGAGTGAATCACTGGCAGCTGTGGTAGTCTCCAGACTTCTCAACCCACAAATGCCAAAGATAAAGTAAAAGGTCAGTGGGGAACCCTGTTGTTCCTGGGTGAGAGAAGAATGTGATCTGGCTCCTGCCCCAGGAGCAGCCTGGAGGTGATGGTAGATGCAACTGCTGCTGCTGCTTCCGGCTCCAGGCCTACAGATCATAGGGGAACCAAGTGACTGAACAGAGGGCATTTGCAGGAATCTCTCTGCTGGCACTGAGGCAGGATTCTCGTGCTTTGCCTTGCTTGAATCTGGGTGGCAATCTTGGGTGGTGGTCCTGGGGTGAGGAGCACTGGCGTGGCAGAGCTTGTTGAGGATGTGGTGAGAAAGTCCTCTTCACAGCTCTGAGGAAGGTACCTGTAAAAAACTCTGACAACCGCACAAAACCCCAGAAATTTGGGACAGAACACTCTCTGCTCTGGAAGCAGAGTTCCACTATGGCAAAGAGTTCAAAAGTTAAGTAAGTAATTGGCTGGCAAGATGAGCAAGCTGAGGAAGCACAATCATATTATAGAATCCTTTTTTGGGGGGACAAAGAGGATCAAAACACAGAACCAGAAGAAGACAACAGACTCAAAACTCCTGCATCAAAAGCCTCCAAGAAAAATATGAATTGATCACAGGCCATGGAGGAGCTCAAGAAGGATTTGAAAATCAGCTAAGAGAAGTAGAGGAAAAATTAGAAAGAGAAATGAGAATAATGCAAGAAAATCATAAAAGGGGGCAACTAGGTAAAGCAGTGAATAGAGCACCAGACCTGGAGTCAGGAGTACCCGAGTTCAAATCCAGCCTCAGACACTTAACAGTTAACACACACATAGAAGCAAAACATTTATTCAGACACCAGAAAACCAAATCTCTACACCAGGAAACTGAATCCATCATAGCAACATAGAAGTTAATACTCTACAACATAGCAATAGACCACCCCATCCTTTAAAAATTAGCCATGTGACCTTGGGCAAGTCACTTAACCCCAATTGCCCTCCGAAAAAGGGCAAAAAAAAAATCATGAAAAACTAGTCAACAGCCTGACTGAAGAAAATACCTTAAAAATAGACTAACTCAAATGGCAAAAGAGGTCCAAAAAGCCAGTGAGGAGAAGAATGTCTTTAAAAGTAGAATTGGTCAGATGGAAAAGGAATTTCAAAAACTCACTGAAGAGAATAATTCCTTCAAAATTAGTTTGGAGCAAATGGAAGCTAATGCTTTATGAGAAATCAAGACATTATAAAACAGATCCAAACAAATGATAAAATAGAAAGCAATGTGAAATATCTCACTGGAAAAACCACTGACCTGGAAAACAGATCCAGGAGAGATAATTTTAAAATTATTGGACTATCTGAAAGTCATGATCAAAAAAAAAGAGCCTAGACATCATCTTTCAAGAAATTCTGAAGAAATCAAAGCTATCTATAGTCATATTAAAAAGTGCTCTTCATCACTATTGATTAGAGGAATGCAAATTAAAACAACTCTGAGGTACCACCTCACTCCTATGAGATTGGCTAATATGACAAAAAAAATGTTGAATGTTGGAGGGGAGAAAATTAGAACAATAATACACTGTTGGTGGAGTTGTGAATTGATCCAGCCATTCTGGAGAGCAATTTGGAACTATGCTTATAATGCATAACCTTTGATCCAGCAATACAACTGTAGGTCAACATCTCAAAGATATCCCAAAAAAGGGAAAAGGATATATTTGTACAAAAACATTATAGCAATTCTTTATCTGGTGGCTAAAAATTGGAAATCAAAGGAATGTCCATCAATTGGAGAATGGTTAAACAAGCTATGGTATATGGTTGTAATTGAATACTATTGTAAGAAATAAGAAATGACAAGCAAGATTATTTCAGAAAAACCTGGAAAGACTTATATTAACTGATGCATAGTGAAGTGAACAGAACCAGGACAATGTTGTACACAGTAACAGCATATTGTTTAACAAAGAACTGTGAATGATTTAGCTATCCTCAGCAATATAATGATCCAAGACAATTTGAAAGGATTAATAATGAAGTATACTATCTGCCTCCAGGGGGAAAAATGATATCATTCAAATACAGGGTGAAGCATGCTATTTTTTCCATTTTTCTTTCTTCATTCTTTTTCTTTTATTCAAGTCTTCTTATACAAAATGGCTAATATGGAAATGGTTACATAATTGCACATGTATAATCTATATCTGATTGCTTACCATCTTGAGTAGGGGGAGAGATAGAATTTGGAAGAAAAAACTTTTTTAAAATGTTAAAAATTGTTTTAAATGTTTAAAAATTGTTTTTTCTCAAGAAGAGAAGTCTTATATTTTGTGGCACAATAAGACATTGCAAGTTAAGATAATATGTGTAAAGCACTTTGCAAACCTTAAAGGCCTATGTAAAGGGGGGAGGGGCAGTAATAATATATTGTAGCACCAACACAATATACACAACACCAACAGCAGCTGTAAATATACCAATATAGTGCTCAATAACAAAATATAACAGACTCTCCCTACAGAAGATGGAAGCAAAACATTTATTCAGACACCAGAAAACCAAATCTCTACACCAGGAAACTGAATCCAGCATAGCAACATAGAAGTTAATACTTCACAACATAGCAATAGAGCACACCATCCTTTAACCTTCCCACAAACCAACCCAAGCCTAGCTGTCACAGCAAGTGGAAAACAACCAACATTTGTTCACAAGCCTGTCTCCTTGCCTAAGCATTCTCTCCTTCCTCTGTCTCTAACTGTTCTAAAGCCCAGCTTCCTGTGGGCTCTGCTCAACCTTTCAGCAAACTCCTCCCACCACAGGCTCTATGTGATTATATTCAGCCTATTAGGAGGCAGGGTATATCTTCAAAGCAGGGAAAGTCTTTAAATTCCAATTATCATTACAAATATATATTTAAAAAAAAAACAAAGAACAACTTAGATGGTTGGGGTGGAGGGGGAGAGAAGTGTCAGATGACAGAAGCAAAGAAACCAAAGAGACTAATAAACAGTATCAACAGATCAGTGTTAAAATCACAGCACTATAAAGCCATACAATAGTATTGGAAAGCTTGAAAAGACTAGAAAAACAACTTAAATGGTTATGAAGGCTTTATATTTATACTTGGGTATTGTTTGACCTTTGAGCTTTTAGTATTTAAGAAGAAGAAGAGATGTATATTGTTGCTTATCAATCTACACATTTAGGCCAAATTTTTATTTACATTGTCAGTATTGGAAACCAAGTGAAAAAATGTTTACTACACAATTGAATTTTTTTTTGCTTATGGTATGGTGAATACTATAAGATCCTCACAGCACTGGAAGAGAAGGAAAAGATGGCCTTTGTCTGCCCAACAGAATTCTACTATATGCCACCCAAGAAATCTGGGAAGAAGCCTGACATTTTTAAAAAACTGATGAAGAAGGCAATTTTAGACATGAATTACATGGATGTTTTGGAATGAGTAGATGACCTCATGATCATTTGAAAGTCATTAGAAGAACACGAAAAAAAAGTCTGACAGCTGGATGATATTCTAGAATTGTCATTTGCCAAGTACCAGTTTTGCAGCAGTTCTCATCACTTGACTATGTAGATTACAGTGTCTCAAAAAGGCATGAGAACTTATCCAGAGAAGACAAAAAAACTCACTAGGTGGATACATCCAAAGAATCTTCATGAACTAAAGTTTACCTAGGATTTTGTGACTAAGATCAAAATTTTATTTTAAAAAATTATGCTTTAATTTTGGCTTATGGGTACAGAATAAGACATGTATTTAGAGATATTTGACTACAAGTAATTATTACAAAGGAGTATTAAATTAAGATATAGGAACTATGGGGAGACATCAGAAAAAAATAAAGAATCATGCTTTTATTGCCACCCTACAGTTGAATTTGTCAATATAAAATCAGGAAGAAAAGAACAAGAGAAGAAGAAAGCAAAACATGACCGAACTTTTCAACATCATTTAGAATTCACTGGGATAAGAAATATGAACATGCTCTTAAAAGACTTGGTAAGGTCAAGATGGCAGAGTAGAAACAAGACTTCCTCGGGGCTCTGGCTCTCACCTACTCCAATTCATGTAAAAGGGGACTCTGAACAAACTTTGAAGTTATAGAACCCACAAAATGACACAGAGAAGCTAACCTCCTGCTGAGGACAACCTGGCAGCCTGGCAGGAAGCAGCCAGCACAGCCCTCTGGGAGCCAAACCCAGGCCTGCATGAGCCAGAGGTTTTAGCCCCAGGGTGGGCCTGACCAACCACCAGCTGGAGATACTTCAGATCAACTGTGGTGGTTTCCAGAATTATTAATACATAGATGCCAAGGACAAAGTGAGAGGTCAGTGCAGTGTGGACTTTGGGATCCAGTAGTTGAGAGTGTGTCTCCCTTTGCCCCCGGGGCGAGAAGAGGCTGAGACTCAGTGTAATGGAAATGCAAATTTAAAGATCTTCCCTGCCCCTAGCTTAAGTGCACCTGGAGCCTGTGGTGGGAGACTTGTTTTTCAGGAAAGCCCACACCTTGATACTTTGTGATTGGGGAGTGGATCAAGGAGGTTGTTACAATCTTTGAGCCAGGAGAAGGCTATATAAACTCTGATGGAAGGCTTTGCTTTGGGGCTCCCTTTGAGAAGTGGTGTGTGATTTGACCAGATGAGACTCTGGGAAGTCGTTGTTGAGAGCCCCCCGGCTTTGAAAACCCAGATGTTGATGCTTCCCTCTCTGGTAACTGTGATTTGGTATTGATGTATGTAATGTTGGGACAGTTTGGAAGCCTGTCTGTTTGATCTGTAAGTTCTGTCTGTATAATCTGAAGTTCAGGGTGCTGACCTTTTCCCCCTGAACTAGGTAATATATGTTTGATTAAAGTAAGCTTGTTAACCCATTTTGAGTTGCTTTCCTTTTGAAAAGCAGATCTAAGAACCTGTGTTGGCAGTCACCCTGGGGATATTGGGGTGCTTGCCGCTACACTCAGTGGCCCTGCAACCAGCTCCTGGCCTGCAGACTGTAGGGGGAACAAGCAACCCGTCTGAGGGGTAATCGCTCTTTCTTTAAACTGCTTGGATCTGGATTGTGGTCTAGGGTGGAGGTCCTGGGGTGTGTGACCATTCTGCCACAGTGTATGAATGCTTCAGAGAGGGCACCCAACTAATACCTCCAGCAGCTGAGAAAACCCCAGTGTTTGGGACAGAAGCTCCCTTATCTCATGGCAGAGTCCTATTGTGGCAAAAAGCCCAAAAGTCAAGTAATTGAGTGGAACATGACTAGGCAAAGGAAGCAAAAAAACCCAGAAGAATCCAACATTAAACTCCTATTTTGGGGACAAAAAGGATAAAAGCATGGAACAGGAGGAAGACTGTGAGGTCAGAACTCCTGCACCAAAAGCTTTAGAAGAAAATACGAGCTGGTTACAGGCCATAGAGAACCTTAAGAAGCAGATAAGAGAAGTGGAGGAAAAATTGGGAAGAGAAATGATAATGATGCAAGAAAATTATGAAACGAGAGTCAACAGCCTGACAGAAGAAAATGACACCTTAAAAATTAGACTAACTCGCTTTTTCGCCCATCCAGCCATTGTGGTGGAAGCTCGGCTATCATCCCATCATCATGTCCTCTCATAAAACATTTAGAATGAAGAGGTTCCTGGCCAAGAAACAGAAGGAGAATCATCCCATCCCTCAATGGATTCAAATGAAAACTGGTAATATGATCAGGTTCAAAAAGAAGATGATGGAGAAGGACCAAGCTTGGATTATAAAGAATGGCCAGCACAATGAAAGACATTCAGCACCAAGACCGCCTCTCCCCACCACCCCTTACCATGGCATCCTTCCATTCATCAATCCATCTACCCATCCATCCATCAATCACTCAATCACCTCATTGTCCCCAATAAGAAGAAAATGCCACTACTGCCTTCCATTTGGGAAACCATCTGCCAAGATGCAGACATCCAAAAAAAAGGCCCCAACAAACCACTAAAATTATCTTGCCCTTAAATGTTTTCATGAATTTCATCCATGCGTCTGGGTATCGTGTGTGGTGTGATATAGTTTAAATTACTGTTATCTGCATCTCTGTAGCATTTGTATGTTTGAAGTTATGCTTAAAAGGCAGAGATCATAATGAAACAAGTTACTCCTGACAAAAAGAACCAAGCTCTAGCCCTGCCTTGAACAAGCCACCACAATAACCTCTCCGTGTTTTGTTTTGTGTTTTAAGGAGCTATAAGAGAGTGCCTACCTCACAGGGTTGTTGTGAGGATCTTAAGATTTGTAAGCCTTCAGTGTAAGCCACCAGTGCTGCTAATCCAAAGCTGTCTCAGCCAGATTATGCGCAGCTGCCTGTGCCCAATTATCAAATTCACAGTCAGAGAAGTAACCTATTGACCCCCTGCTTATTTCATACAATAAGCCATCGTTGTTCCTTGTTGAGAGGTGGTAAATTTAAGTGTTGGCAACTTCTCAGTTGTCAGTATTTTGTGCGTTTGGGAAAGCCCAACCTTTTGTTAGGAACTAGACCTGGTCCAGGTGAATGGCTTCACAGTTTTCTTAAGCTGAAATTCTGCTAATAAAGGGCTTCTACAAAAAAAATTAGACTAACTCAAATGACAAAAGAGGCTCAAAAAGGCAATGAGGAGAAGAATGCCTTAAAAAGCCGAATTTGCCAGATGGAAAAAGAATCTCAAAAGCTCACTGAGGAGAATCATTCCTTCAGAATTAGATTGGAGCAAATGGATTCTTACAACTTTATGAGAAATCACGATGCTGTTAAACAGATCCAAACAAATGAAAGAATAGAAGGCAATATGAAATATTTCATGGGGAAAAACCACTGACCTGGAAAATAGATCCAGGAGAGATCATTTAAAAATTATTGGACTACCTGAAAGCCATGATCAAAGAAAGAACCTAGAAATCATCCTCCAAGAAATTCTCAAGGAAAATTGCCCTGATGTTTTAGAACCAGAGGGTAAAATAGAGGTTGAAAGAATCCACCAATCACCTCCTCAAAAGATGCCAAAAAGAAAACTCCTAGGAATATTATAGCCAGGTTCCAGAGTTCCCAGATCAAGGAGAGAATACTACAAGCAGCCAGGAAGAAACAATTTCAATATTGTGGAAACAGAATCAGGATAACACAGGATCTGGCAGCTTCTACACTGAGGGATAGAAGGGCCTGGAATATGATATTCCAGAGGTCAAAGGAGTTGGGATTAAAACCAAGAATCACCTACCTAGCAAAACTGAGTATCATGTTTCAGGGGAAAATATGGTCATTCAGTAGAATAGAGGACTTTCAAGCATTCTTGAAGAAAAAAACCAGCATTGAATAGAAAATTTGACATTCAGATACAAGAAGCATGAGAAGGTAAACAGGGAAAAGAAATCATAAGGAACTTATCAAAGTTGAACTATTTACATTCCTACATGGAAAAACAATAATTGTAACTGATGAAACTTTTCTCAGTATGAAAATAGTTGAAGGGAATAGAAATATGTATATATATATATGTATATATGTGTATATATACATATATATACACATATATACATATACATACATATGGTCTATATCAGAGGGTATATGGGTGTATAAACACATATGTGAATGTGTGTATATATGTTTACAGGTATACATAGATAGAGGGCACAGGACCAATTTAATAGGAAGGGATGATACTTAAAAGGTAAAATTAAAAAGTAAGAGAGGAATATAATGAGAGGAGATGGGGAGAGGCAGAATGGGGTAAACTATCTCATATAGAAGAGGCAAGGGGAAGTGGTCACAATGGAGGGGAAAAACAGGAAGGCAAAAGGGAACGGGTCAACCTTATTCTCATCGAATTTGGCTTAGAGAGGGAATGACGTACACACTAAATAGGGTATCTCACCCTACAGGAGAGTAGGGGGGAAGGGGATGAGAGGGGTGATGATGGAAGGGAAGGCAGGCTGGGGGGGAGGGAAGTTGGAAGAACCCACTTTTGTAAAGGGACAGGATCAAAGTAGAGAATAGAACAAGTGGGAGGTGGGATAGGAGGGAGGGAAATATAATCAGTCTTTTACAATATATCTACTATGGTAATGTTTTTCATTAGCTACATTATCTTCCCAGTAAACGTGGGTGACAAGGGAGAAAGGGAATGAATCTGGAATTCAAAGTTTTAAAACAAAATGTTTATATATGGTATATATATGGTATATGTATACCATATATATACATATATATGCCATATATGTATATATATGGTATATATATACCATTACTAATACTCTTTGACATGTAATTGGGAAATAAGATATACAGGCACTGGGGCATAGAGATCCACCATGCCCTACTAGAAAAGTCGAAGGGGGTATGGGAGAAAATATGGGAGAGAGCAGATTGGAGTAGGGGATATCCTGTGGGACCCCTATTTTGGGGATGTGGGTAGGGGAAAAATGGGGAGAAAATTTATAACTCAAAATCTGGCGGAAATGAATGATGTAAACCAGAGGTTAATAAAGCATTTTGAAAAAGAAATAAAACAAAATTTTAAAAAGACTTGGTAAACTGCTTCAGAGATACATCAATGTTGATTTCTGTGGAGATAAGCAAGACAATTTTTTTCTATGCACTTATGTTTGCCAAAAAGGCTTGAGGACAGTTTAGTACTAAGAAAATTATGTTCACCAGAAACCTACTACATTTGCCAAGCAAAAATGTGAGACATATTATCTTATATGTGAATTACAGTACTTTTCTTTAAAGTGGGCTATTGCTGAGGATTCCCAAAACAATATATAGAATAGCAGTTTACTGACAGATTTTGTATAGCTTAAAGTTATATTTTTATTGTGTTTATTGTCTTCATGACAAGGGTAAAAGGACTCTATAAAATTAAGCATATTTTTCTTCCTGTAAAGTCTCAGCTTCATTATGTCAGGGTCATATGACTGGAGTTCACTGAAATATAGAAAGTTTATGGAAGAAGGGGAATTTTCCTGAGTTGAAGACTGGACCTGTCAGGTGACTTCTGATTGGGTAAATTTATAGAAATCCATACCACCTAGATAGCAAATGGGTACTATCCAGCAGAAAAGGGACTTTGAAGATACAAGATTGATAACTCTGAGAACCACAGAAAGCTCAGTATTTACTTAGCACATCCACTCAGCATGGTAGATATTCAACCATCAGGAGTCCAGCATGGGTCCACTCAGCTCTGTATCCTTCCTATTGAATAGGATCAGAATAGTAGTCTTATTAATATCTAGTGGCTAAAATAATAGGCAAAGTTATCCAGGTATTATTGCTCTATCTGCATACGGCATGTTTCTGTATGTAATGCATGCATTTAGTCACTGAATGAAAGCTCTTATATAGAAAGAGAGAGGGGGGAAGGAAGGAAGGAAGGAAGGAAGGAAGGAAGGAAGGAAGGAAGGAAGGAAGGAAGGAAGGAAGGAAGAAAGGAAGGGAGGGAACTGCTAGGCTTCAGGTACTGAGGGATGGTACATAAAACAAGCAAGAAGGAAATTACTTAGGACACAGAAAACACAGGGAAGTAGTACATAAAAAGGAGGAATTGTGGGTATTTCTCTTTTCATTTGAACCTGCCCTTGAGTCTACTACGCCATTCTACCAGTGATAAGCCACCAAGAGTAATCAGGATCCATGTAGCCCAGCTGATAAACCTATTGAACCATAAAACTGCTGAAAAGCAGGACTGGAAATCCTAATCAATGACAAAGTCATGAGCAATGAAAATGGCTGGAAGAGAAAGCAGTGCCCTGGGCCTTTAATTCCTTGTTAACTAGATATTTTCCCTATATCTGACAGATGTTTGTTAACTTCTTATGAGTGGCTGATAGAATGGTCTGAATCTTAGCACTTGAACTCTACTCCTGGGTTTAGGGACAAGTCTACAGGTTGGCTAGGATTGTAAAAGTTTTTTTTTGTTTGTTTGTTTGTTTGCTTTTTTGGAGGGAGGAAGGCTGAGCAATTGGGGTTAAGTGACTTGCCCAAGGTCACATGGCTAGTAAGGTTAAGTGTTTGAGGCTAGATATGAACTCAGGTCCTCCTGACTCCAGGGCTGATACTCTGCACCACCTAGCCACCCCAATTGTAAAAGTTTTGAAAGAAACATAGGCATGAACCCCTTGCCATAGTTGTTTTATTATATTTGATGGTATTCTTTTTGCTTCCATATATATAAGCAAGAAGCTATATGAAATTAAATCATGTCTTGGTCTGACTTCACTTATAGAATTTTCATTCCTGAGATCCCACCTAGCCTTTCTCTGAACCTCTTTTTAAAAATCTGTTCTCCAAAATGCCAGGTGCATTCTCAATTGGTTTAATCATACCCCATTAACAGAGAATCTGGGGTTCTGACTTATGGCTAATAAAGTTGCCCATCCAGGACCTCCAATGAACTGTGTGCTTACTGATGATAACGTTCCAGACTGACACCTGTTTCTGTGTATCTGAAATAGAGTCCACTTTATTCTATAACATACTCCTACTCCTAGAGTCATTTTCTGTACATCTTGATTCTACCAAGTTGATTCTAACAAGCTCTAATCAACTTGTCCATCAGGCAAAAACACCAAATTCCCCACCATTTCTATTTCAGTCACCAGTTACTTCTTGTCAGTGAAAATCAGATTTTTTTTCCCTTTCTCCTTTCCAACAGAGACCACCTCCTTGTCCTCTGTCCAAACCTAGGTATTATTGGGCACTAACATTTACAGAAACATTACACTCTCTGTATATCGCAAGCAGGACTTTCCTTGTCCTCTATACCTGCTTGAAACAAATTCCAGAGTCCTTTGTCTTATTTTTGATGGGTTTATTGACTGATGCTTGTGGTTCACTGCTAAGGCAAGCTTCCTCTTTGTGAGGCATTAATCTTGAGATGTACATATAATGAGATTTCTATGTCTTATAATATCAAAAATTTAGAGCTGGAAGAGAACTTATAAGTCATTAAGTCCAATTCTTAGGAGCATGTCAAATTATGTCCATATACCTTCTCCTTCACTATCACAAAATCTAAAATGGAGTCACCCCTTGTGACCAAATATGGAAGATAGCTATTGTATTATTGGCCTAATTACCTCATATGACCCCAATGCTATCCTGACTCTGTTTATCTTCTCCACAATAAGTATACATTGCATGACTTAAGTTTTTCTTTACCGACTATACAAAGAGTTTTGTTTTCCAAGGAATTAACTTTCAACACTTAGCTTTCCCACCAGAGATAAGGAAGGCATGTATCTTTTGTCCTGAAGTCATACCAGGCATCAGTTGGGATGGCAACCCCCCTTGGGGGAGAGGTTTTTATGTCCCTCTGGGTCTAAGGGAACAATACTGACATAGCTCTGTTTATTCATTGAGGTTAGTTCTCACATAGTAGAAGAATATAGCTGAACCTGTCATAAAACCTTGGAGTTTCATTCCCGGTTCAAAGTGAAGTCCTCTTAAACTGGTCTTACACAGGACACCCATCTAGTGGAGGTGAAGTATGACAATGCAACAGAGTCCTGCACCCAGTGACAACAAAGGGTCCCCTGTAATTTCCTTCTGACCAGCAGTCTTAGCCCCTTATTGTCTATGGGCTGAGAGCTAATATACAGCTGCTGATAACCCCCCCTCCCATCCCAACCCTGCCACACCCAACAAGGTCTGCTGCTAGCTTGCCCGGGTTGCTCTGGAATGCACTCAACTCTCACTCTACTGAGAAGACCTTTCCTGTTGAACTTCTCAGTTGTCTTAGGCTGAAAATTTGTTTCATCCTGAATTTATGTTGGTTCTGCCACACCAAGATTCATTTTGAGGCGTTATTTTAAGTTTGTTTTGGGGAAAATTTGGTAGCGCTCAGGTGTCCCTATCATCTTGGCTCTACCTCCTGCTGGATTTTTTCAAAGTAAATAGTAAATTCAAATATTATTTTTAAAACTGCAATAAAAATTACATTTAATATAAAAGCCTAGGGAGAGATAGATTCAAAATTCATTGGAAACTAACTAATCTAATCCTAAAGAATGAGTGGGTCAAAGAACAAATTATAGAGACAATCAATAATTTCATCAAAGAGAATAACAACAATTAGACAATATACCAAAATTTATGGGACAAGCCGTAAGCCGTACTTAGGGGATATTTTATATCTCTAAACAATTACATTGATAAAATAGAGAAATAGTAGATCAAAAATAAATTTAAAATCCTCAATTAAATACCAAACTAGAAATCCTGAAAATCAAAGAAGAGATTAATAAAATTGAAAGTAAGAAAACCATTGAACTAATAAATAAAACTAAGAACTCATTTTATGGGGGGAAAAACAATAAAATAGGTAAACCATTGATTAATTTGATTTTAAAAAAGAAAGAAGAAAACCAAATGATCAGTATCAAAAATAAAGAGGATACATTCACCATCAATGAAGAGGAAATTAAAGCAATTATTAGGAGCTATTCTGCTAAAAAGTGTGTCAATAAATCTGACAAAATCTAAGTGAAATGGAGAAATAATCACAAAAATGTAAATTGTTCAGATGAACAGAAGAGTAAATAAAATACCCAAATAACCCCAACCTCAGAAAAATAACCCCCAGGACCAGATAGATTAACAAGAGAATTCTACCAAACATTAAAGAACAAGTAATTCTCATACTATATAAACTATTTGAAAAAAGAGGCAAAAGGAGTCTTACCAAAATCTTTTTATGACAGAAAGATGGTGCTTATACCTAAACCTGGAAGAGCAAAAACAGAGAAAAAAAACTATAGATAATGAGAAAACAAAACTATCATTCTTTGCAGAGGATATGATGGTATACTAAGAGAATCCTAGAGAATCAACCAAAAAAAGGAATTGAAATAATTAATAACTTCAGTCAAGTTGCAGGATCTCAAATAAGTCTACATAAATCATCAGTAACTTTGTATATAGCCAACAAAGTCCAAAAGCCAAAAATAGAAAGAGAATTCCATTTAAAATACCATGTAGACAACAGTAAAATTTATGTAGACAACATAAAATACTTGGGAGTTTACCTGCCAAGAATAAACCAGGAAATATATGAACACAATTATAAAACACTTTTTATACAAAGTCACATCTAAATAATTGGAAAAATATTAATTACCCATGGGTGGGCTATGCCAATATAAAAATTATAATTCTACATAAATTAATTTACTTGTTCAGTAACACACCAATGAAACTACAAAAAAAAAACTGTAGAGCTAGAAAAAATAGTAACAAATTTCATCTGGGAGAATAAAAGGTAAAGAATATCAAGAGAATCAATGAAAAGAAAAGTGTGAAGGATGATGGCCTAGCAATACCAAATCTCAAACTGTATTAGATAGATATAATCCACAAAACAATTTGATACTGGCTAAGAAATAGAGTGGTGGATCAATGGAATAGATTAGGTTTACTATACACAGTAGCAAATGACCATAGTAATCTAGTGTTTCATAAACCCATAGACCCAAGTTTTGAGGACAAAAACTCACTATTTCACAAAAACTAGAAAACAATTTAATAGAAACTAGGTATAGACCAACATCTCACATCATATACCAAGATTGGGTCAAAATGGATATGTAATTTATACATAAAGAATGGTACCATAAGCAAATTAGGGTAGTGTGGAATAGTATACCTGTCAGACCTATGAATAAGGGAAGAATTTTTACCAAACAAGAAATAGAGAACATTACAGGATATAAAATGGATAATTTTGATTACATCCAATTAAAAAGGTTTTAGCACAAATAAAACATAAAACATAAAAACTATGATTAGGAGGAAAGAAGAAAACTGGCAGAAATTTTTTACATCAAGTTTCTCTGTTTAAGGCCATGTCTCTCAAACTGAGTTGAATTTACAATAACACAAGTCATTCTCCAATTGATAAATGGTCAAAGGATGTGAACAGGCAGTTTTAAGAAATCAAAGCTATCTATAGTCATATGAAAAAAAATTAAATCATTATGGATTAGAGAAATGCAAATTAAAACAACTCTCAGGTACTACCTCACACATATCAGATTGACTAACTTTATAGAAAAGGAAAATGACAAATGTTGGAGGAGATGTGAAAAAAATGGGGCATTAATGCATTGTTGATGGACTTGTGAATTGACCCAACCATTCTCAAGAGCAATTTAGAGCTATGTGTAAAGAGCTTTAAAACTGCGCATATCCTTTGACTCAGCAATATAACTACTAGGTCTATATCCCAAAAGATCAAAGAAAAGGGAAAAAAAAACTAATTTGTACAAAATTATTTATAGCAGGGGCAGCTAGGTGGCTCAGTGAATAGAGCACTGGCCCTGGAATCAGGAGGACCTGAGTTCAAATCCGGCCTCAGATACTTAACACTTACCCATGTGACCTTGAGTAAGTCACTTACCCTCAACTGCCCAGCCTTCTCACCCTTCAAAAAGCAAATACATATATATATATATATATATATATATCAGCTCTTTTGCGGTGCCATAGAATTGGAAATTGAGGGGATGTTCATTAATTGAAGAATGGCTGAACAATTTCCAGTATATGATTGTGATAGAATACTGCTGTGTTATAAGAAATGATGAGCAGGATGCTTTCAGAAAAAAATGTCAAGATTTACATGAACTGATGCAAAATGAGGAGAACATTGTACACAGTATCAGCAATATTATCCAATGATCAACTGTGAATGACTTTAGCAATTCTCAGCAATAAAATGATCCAAGACAATTCTGATGGACTTATGATGAAAAATGCTATCCATCTTCAGAGGAAGAACTAATGTAGTCTCAATGCAGATTGAAGTATTTTTTTACTTTTTTTTGTAGGTAGGGTTTGGGATTCTTTTTTGGTCTGTTTCCTTTTTACACCATGGATAATATGAAAATATGACTTGCATAAATGCATATGTATAATCTACATCTAATTGCTTACCTCTCAAGAAGGGTTTAGAGAAAGGATGAAGGGAGAGAATTTGGAACCCAAAATTTTAGAAAATGAAAGCTAAAAATTGTTTTTACAAGTAATTTAGAAAAAATAAAATATAAAAATTTTCACCCAAAAGAAAAAATGAGCAGCATAAATTAAGATTTACGGTTTCATATACAATTCTTATTTTAAATTCCACTTTGTATATCAAAACATTCTTTTCCTGCTGTTTGTTAAATTCAGAAATTTTAGAAATCTTAAAAGAAATTCCTCATCTTGTGCTCTTCATAGAACCTCTCTGCATACACTAGAACTTTATCAAACTCCAACTTCTGTCTTGTTTTCGGTTTAAAACAGAAAGTGAAGTTCTTTATGCCACTGAAAGATGTGATCACCCAGCACAGACACTTCCTTCATGGCAGACAGTGTACCCTTTCTTTGTTCTTCTCACTAACAGTATTTTTGCCTATGTTATCATGTACAAAACTCTATTAAGGAATAGCATAGCTTGCTTTGTTCTCCCTACAACAGAAAAGAAAGAAAAACCTTTTTTGCTGTTTGGTGTCAGTATAATTCCTAAGTTGCTTCATTTCCAAGGAAAGAACAGATCCTGCAATATCACTGAAATAACCTTTTATGGATGGCAGAGTTCTTAAATAAAAAACTAAAAACTTCTCTGTAATAGTGGGATGGGGCTTTTAGAGAGGGATTGAGGTAAAAATAAGATGTATGCGAAGGTTTTTTTTACTAGTAAATTCAGGACAAGGGAGTGGGGCTGGGAAACAAGCAAGGTAGATGAGGGATGATAAAAATATCATCTAAAGATAAAAGAAGTTAAACTATTCCTCAATAGAGCTAGTTTTCTCCATAAAATCATGAGTGTTTCTATATAATATTAACAAAAAGCAGGAGAAACAAATGGTAAAATAAATTCCATTCAAAATAATGACAAAAAGCATAACATATCTGGAAGTGAATTTAATTTTGTGTGTGTGTGTATGTGTTTATATATACCTATATACAATTAATATAAATTCAACTGTAAAAACATTATGGAAATAAAATGAGACAATTAGACAGATAGTCTTTGCTAATGATTGATTTATGCCAAGATAATAAAAAAATAACATGGTTGATTTAATTTAGTTCAATAATAATCCAATAACCAAAGAGACAATTTTTGAAACTAGTTAGAATTAAAACAAAATTCGGAAGAATAAATTAATTACCTACAAAAATCATGGGAGTCAGTATAAAGAAAGAGGTCATAGAATTCCTACTATTTTTTTTAAAATCTTCAAAGCACTTTAGTACTAGTTTAAAAACACAAAAATATATCAGTGGAACAAATCAGATAAGTAAAAAAAAGTTAGAAATCAGAAACAGTAGCTCAATAACAGATACCTGAAGGAATGACAAATGTTATTGATAACTCCAATAATATAGATAACTGGAGGAATGGTTCCCTTCCTAACAAGACTTCTGGGAAAAAGCAAAAGAAAAAAAATTGTTAAGCACATATTACGTGCCAGGTATTGTGCTAAGCATTTTATAAATATTATCTCATTTGAGACTCACAACAAACCTGTCAGGCTGGTGCTATTATCTATCCCCATTTTGCAAGTGAGGAAATTGAGGCAAACAAGTTTTAAAACTGGTTCAGAGTCATATAACTAGCAAATTTGAGGCCAGATTTGAACTCAGCTTTACTGAATTCAGGTCTAGCTTTCTATGCACTTCACCACAAAAATTGGAAAACAATCTGGCACAAATTAGTTCTAAACCTATATATTATACCATATACTATAATAAATTCAGAATGGATAAACAACTTGAATATAAAAAGTCAAAACACTAAAAAGAAAAAATTGGGAGAGAACCATATCAAGCACCTTTCATAGCTATGGATAAGAGGTTTCTTAAATAAAAAAGAGATAGAGGAGATTCTAAAAGATAAAGTAGAAGATTTTGACTTCATGCAATTTAAAAGCCTTCTCACAATTGAGATCACTGAAAATAGAAAAGAGAATACAAAGTGGAAAAAATATTTGCACCAAGTATAACTAACAAAATTATCATATCTAAAATATATAGAGAATTTACACAAATATATAGCACCAAGTATCACCCCCCTCATTAGATAAGTGATCAAATGATAATAGTAGCTTTCAACAGAATTTCACATTCTAAATTGGAATATAAAAATATGCTCCAAATTGCCAATAACAAATAAAATAATGAGGTTTCACCTCACACCATGCAAAATCTTGTCAAAGATAACTCCCTACCAATCCCCACCCCAAAAAAGGAAATAGGAAAAGTCAATGTTGGAAGGGCTTTTGGAAGACATACATATTAATAACTTGGTGAAGTTATGAATTGATCTGATCATTCTGGCTAGTAATTTGGAATTATGTAACAAAATGACTAAAGTATCTGCATCCATTGACTACTGATTCCCTTACTAACCACATAACCAAGGAGTTCAATGACAGAAATACAAAGATCCAATATACTCTAAAATCCCACCACCACTCTTTGTGGTAACAAGGAAATGGAAACAATGTGGGTGCCCATCAACTGGAAACTAGGTGAAAAAACTTTGGTATACAAATGTATAGTAAAATGTTATTTTGAAATAATAAATGACAAACAGGGGAAAACATGGGAAAATTTATATGAACTGAAAAAGATAGAAAGAAATAAAAAAGAAAGCATTTTTATGATTTTATTTGATTTATGCCAATATAATAAAAAATAACATGGTTAATTTAAATCATAAATAAAAAAGAGAGCATTGTATACAATAACTATAGCAATGTAAAGGAAAAATCACCAGACAGAAGTCTAACCAAAAAATCACAAAAGATGCCAGAGAAAAGATGAGACCTTTCTCTGTGGCAAAGAGTCAGGACAATACCAGGAAAACGTGTGAGTGTCTGTGTGTTTGTGTGTGTTGTCACTGCATCAAATAATTTGCTTCAGTGTTTTTCTTTGTCACAAGGGAGGAATAGATCCGGGGTGGGGAGCCTTGAAATAACTGTGATATAAATTTTGGTTTTTGGTTTTTTTTTGTTGTTTTTTTACAAAAACATGAAAAATCATCTTCTTCCTTTCAAGAGAGATGGGAAATTATAGGAGTGGAAATTTGTATACATTGTCATTTGGTTACTTTGTCAGCTGGTTTTGCTTAACTTTACTTTTTAATGATAATTGTAATTATAATAGCTAGCATTTATATAATGCTGTAAGGTTTACAAGGTACTTTACATATACAGGGTGTCCCAAAAGTCTTAGTTCATTTTTAAACTATTAATTATCACATTTGATCCTCATAAAAACCATGGAGGAGGGTGTTCTTATTAATCTCATTTTACTGATGAGGAAACTAGAGCTGAAAGAGGTCAAGTGATTTGCCTAGGGTCACACAGTTAAGTAAGTATCTGAAGTGGAACTTGAACTCAGACCTTCCTTACTCCAAGCAGTGTACCACCTGGCTATAGGAGGGCTCTTTTGGTAGATAGGTCAAAATACATTCAGAAAAGTTTCTGATATAAAAATAAAAGGTTAAAACTTATCCATATGGAAGTGAGGGAAAAGTGTTTTTCTAATGTTGCTTCTAGAAGAAACTTCCCAGATGTTTTATGCAATAATTTTTTTTTCCATTTTCTAATGGAAAGTTAACCTCTCAAGTTCTTCTGTAATACCTTCTTGTGGCACATGGAGAACATGGTTTCTTGATGGTTAGAGTTCAAGATAGCAGAGTTCATGCTCATGTTCGAAATATATACTCAGTGATGAAGCATCTATCTGTCATCTGAGGGCCAACCTAGTTAAATTCAGAGAGGCTCACTCACAGCTTGACGGTTAATCATTTGAGGCTACAGAAACTTTTTACAAAAGCCTAGTTGTGTGGAATTAAGACCCAAATCAGTAGAAGGATTACTCACTCAAAAATCACAGATCTTTAAAATACTGAAGTTAGATTTTGAAGGCAGAAATCATTCACTAAACTTAACTTCCTGGAATTTTCAGATGGAATTGAGTGAGACTAATTGTCTGGATTTGGGAGATGCCAGGTTTGTTGGTCTTGATATAACCTTTAACCTGTTTTCAGAACACATTCCACTCCTCTCCCCATCAGTCCACATGACTTCTATGGCTGTTGTTCCTGACATATGACCTAAAAAGCCTGGCTCCCTGACCCCATAGGAAAGATATCCTGGACTCTTGTTTCTGATGCCAATTTTTTTTTCTTTTTAAGGGAAAGAGAAAAATTAAAGAACTAAAACCAGGTTTTATCATCGTGAAGGTTGCAGTTGAGCACTGAATTTAGCTCTGCTTTTAGTGGCAGCTACATGAAATAGGTTAAATAGTTCTGATTATCTAATGAAAGAAAGAATATGTTTAGAGAGACCATTTTTCCTGGAACTAAATTTCATGAGGAATTTATCACTTAGGTCCTTATGTAAAAGATATTGAGTAACATAATGGATGAAATCTTCAGCTATACTTGTGTAATAAAGACAACTGGTCAAACTGATACTTCTTGGCTTGTCCGTCTGCCTTTCTCCTTTCCACTTAAAGACCATTCCTTGGCCTCCTGCTCATCCGTGCTTAGAGCAACTCTTTAGTCTACCGTCTACTTGAGGATAGAGCCATGGCCCCATTCCTTGTACTGTCCCGAAGGCTAAAAAATACAGTGGCTAGTGCCAACAAAAAGTGCGAAATTAACTGTCAATTTCCTCCTCTTTTTAAGCATATATCTAAATCAATTTCTCCTCTCCAATGGTCTCATGTTTGGTTACTATTAATCGTGTGACTCTATACCCAAAGTAGTTGTCTCATTTCTCCCCCTCTCAACTCTATCTTAATAATATTACTTTCCCATAATTTCCACCGTGACTTGTCTTATACCAAAGATCCAAATATTGTTCCTAAGGTCTATAAAACAGGTCCAAGTAAATCTAAACTTCCTAAAATGAAAGAAAGCAGGGGAGTTTGTACATCTATCACATCAGAGAACAATCCAGTGATAATCTGATTCATCTATCAAGTAAATATTATTTTGTTATATAACATTAATTTGTGTGAATTTATCATTTATGGGGAAATTTTTTTCAATAAGGCTATTAACCTCAATGTTTTGATATAATATATTAATTGTATTATAATTGCCATTTTATTATAAAGTGATAATTAAATTCTCAAAAGCTATTAAATCTTAGTTATAAGTACCTATATTCTAATCTAAGTATCTTCAATTCTGCAGTTACTTTCTTTTTAAGTAAACCCAGTCAACTTCTACTCTAATATATAGTAGGCTCCCAAGTGACTAATATATCAAAATTGATATAGTACCCAGGGTTTTCCTCATCCTTGGGATACTAGAAAAGCTACCCCCAGATTCAAGGTATTTTATGGGTTACAATCCCCTTCAAATATAGATTATAAGCTCCCAATGACATATTTACTTTTACTAGTCAGCCAAAGATATGCTTCATTTAAAGCAATGACATTTAATAAAATAGAACTGTAATAAAAATAACAAAAGGCTCTCCTTTCCCTTCTCCTTGACCCTTGGATAAACCTTGAACTCACTGTCCCACAAATATATAAACTCTCAAAGGAAAGAGTAGATACACATAGAGATTGTCCAAGGAGTATATCCCACAAGTGGTCAGCTTCATCCCTGCAGCGGAGGGCTAAATCACTCCTTAGACAGTCCTTTCAGCCAATGGCTATGAGGCTGTTCACCTCAGCTAGACTGGTAACAGAAGGTATGTCCAGGCTAACAGATGACCAGGCTAAAATCACATCTGTTCTTTGAACTATTCCCTTTTCCATTGCCTCCTCTGTACCTTCACCTAACTTAGCAAAATTAATTTGGTTCTTCTCATCCTACAGTTGGCTCTAACCCTATGGTCCCTTCTTCTGATATGTGAGGACTACCATTTAAGAAAGTGCCCATGTCAGCCATGCTCTCTTCTCTGCTAGTCCTACCCTTGATTCTCTGCTCTTTTCCATTTGCATCCCTGCAAGGAAATCCACCTACCCCAACCTCTCCCCACTGCTTTCCACCTTGCTTTTATGTGTTGTCTTTCTGTTAGAATTTAAGCTATTTGAACATAGAAAGAGAAGAAAGGAAAGAAGCCTTGGCACATGCCTAGCATGTACCAAGTGCTATGCTAAGGAACTTCTTTGCTTGTATGCCAGCTGCTTTGTAGAGTGCTTGCAAATAATAAACCCTTAATAAATATTCTATCTCTGTCTCTGTCTCTCTTGTCTCTCTCTCTCTCTCTCTCTCTCTCTCTCTCTCTCTCTCTCTCTCTCTTTCTCTCTCTCTCCTCTTCCCCCTCCCCTCAGGCTTTATCATATGCTCCTGTAGGCAAATATTCCCAAGCTTCTACTTCCTCAAATTCAGGAGCTAAATGAAACTGTGAAAAGGAAACTGCTTTCAAACTGGCTTATCATCTGGTTCTATGCAAATGACAAGGGCTTAGCAGGTTGGAGAAGACTGAAAAGCCTCCTAAACTTTGTTCCACTTTCCCCAGGAACAAAGCATAGCCTAGTCTCTCTCTGTTCTCCCATCATTGAACTATAATAATTGACAGATATACTTGTTTCCTGATTATTTCTTAATTGTCTAGGAATAAAAGAATAATTTTTATTCCTATTGTTAGATATTTAAGGGTAGTATTTTCAAGCTGTTCTAGCTGACTCTACTCCATCTGAATCTCCAATTCAGCCTTATCAGTCTGTAAGCTTATAGAATCCTCTACAGTGGAATAGTGATTGACTTGAATACTATATGCATAGTGGAACCACAGTTACCTCTAGTAATCACATGTCATTACTCTTAACAAGCACCCTAGCATACCCAGGATGGCTTCTAGCAGAGGTTCTTTGATCTGCTTTTCTAAAGGAAAGCAACTCAAACAGGGTTAACAATCTTACTTCAATCAAACATATATATCATTTACTTAGTTCAGGAGAAAAAGTCAGCACCCTGAACTTCAGAGAAAATACAAACAGAAATTATAAGTAGAAATAATAGCATAAAGACCAACCGAGAGGGCTTCTAACCATCTGACCAAATAATACATACATCACAGATCAACAGACAGATCCAACTGTCTGACCATTATATACATACATAGCTACCAGAGAGAGAAGCACCAACATCTGTGTTTTCAAAGCCAAGGGATTCCTTAATGGCTACCCAGAATCTCATCTAGCCAAATTACAATAGCACTTTTCCAATGAGTGGGCCCCAAAGCAAAATGCTAACCTCAGACTACATATACACTTCTTCAGGGTCAAAGGGCATCACAACCCTCGTGACCCACTGCTTAATTACAAATTGGCCTTACAATTACAAATTAATTACAAATTACAAAAAAAAGGTTTGGGCCTTCCTGAAAAACAAGCCTCCCTTAATCAAGTTTCTCTTGTTGGGCCACATGAGACCTATTAATGGGTGGAGAAAATCTTCAACTCCCATTAACAATACAATTACTCCATATGAGATTCATCCTAATTTAAAATGTCTACTATATTAATCTATATCAGGCTGTTGTTCCAAGATTGTTATACATGTAAAGACTTTCCCTTACTCACAAGCCTCTTCACATTGCTACTGTTATCCCTTGTATTCTTCAAGACTGCTTCCCTTTCTGTTTTATAGGGTCCCTTCCTTCCTTAACTAGACCCTCTCCCTCATCACCATGGGAAACTTGAGGCCCAAGGCTATTGTCTACTAAATAGGAACTGACAAGAAGATACTGAATAACCATAAGCAGGAAAAAGATATTGATAGAATTCAAAGTGAAGTGGCAATAGATTTTGAGGGGGAGGGGAAGGCATTTCAGAAAGTAAGGTGCTAGGAACTAACAAAATTGCTGTCTCTCAAAATCCATTTCATCAACATATATGAGAATAAACCATAGTGAAATGATCTGTGATCTCTCCATGACTCATCAGAATTTAAAGCGTTGACATCTGGGGAAATGACTAGCTACCCTCAACACGGCTTGCTATGCTATTCAGGGCTTCTTGTGTGATGAAGCAGAACAGTTTCTACAGTGCTCATCAAAATGTCTCTCCTTTGTTGGAAAAGTAGTTACATGGGAACTGATGGTGGGGCTGAGAGAGGGGGAATGGTAAGAGGACTAGGCACAGCTATACATCCAAGGAGTGCTTAAGCAGATGGGTGACAGAAATATAGTTCTTGTTTCTCAGCCATTTTAGTGATGTCCAATTCTTTGTGACCCCATTAGAGGTTTTCTTGGCAAAGATACTACAGTGTTTCCCTCTCCAGATCATTTTACAGATCAGGCAACTGAGGCAAACAGGGTTAAGTGACTTGTCCAGGGTCAAAAATCTAGTAAGTATCTAAGGTCAGATTTGAACTCAAGAAGATGACTCCAGCCATAGTATTCTATCTATTGAGCCACCTAGCTGTCCAACAACAACTTACATATAAAGAGTTCTTGAGCAGGCAGATTACAGAATTATAGTACAAACAAGCCAAATTCAAGAATGTATGGGGTCATAGAGCTGAAAGAGCCAGAGGCAGTGATTGCAGAAATAACTGGGTCACAATAAGGTCTGAAAGGATACAAGGAACAAGTGCGTTCTTGGGTTCAGACAACCATAATTCAGTACTAGGGCAAGTAAGCTGGCATTACCTTTAGCAAAGAATTCTCTCAGTTTGTCACCCTGAGCTATTCTATGGAAGCAGGGATACTTTTGTGCCTTGCTATGGCAGCTAGCCCCCATGAACTAGATTTTTGTGTTACCTCTTCAGCTAGATAGCTTCTCTCACCATAAGCACTATTTCATGTAGCTTAAGGAGTGGTGGACACTTGCCTCTTAAATGCTAGCAAGGAGTGTAGGCAGGGGAAAGGACCTTGGAAGTAGCTATCATCCTGACAGAATCACAGAACTTTAAAGTTGCAAAGGACTTTAGCAGTCATATATCCCAGCCTATACCCCAAAAGGAATACCCATTATAATATCCAGCAGTTATTCAGACATTGATGAAGATCTCAAAGAGTGGAAACCCACTATTGCCTAAGGCAGTCCACCTAACTTGGGGGGAACTTTTTAAAGAAAGGCACAGTGGGTAGAGTGATGGACTTGAAGTCAGAAAGACTCCTCTTTCTGAGTTCAATTCTGTCCTCAGACACTTACTAGCTGTGTGACTCTGAGCAAGTCACTTAACCATTTGCCTCAGTTTCCTCATCTGCAAAATGAGCTGGAGAAGAGAATGGCAAACCACTCCAGTATATCTGCCAAGAAAAGCCCAAATGTGGGAATCCAACCTCAGTCTATGTGACCTTGGACAAGTCACTTAACCTGTTTCCCTCAGTTTCAACAGCAAAATGAGCTGGAGAAGGAAATAGCAAACCATTCCAGTATCTTTGCCAAGAAAACTTCAAACAGGATCATGAAGAGTTGGACATGACTAAAAAATTACTTAACATGCCATTAATTGTTAGGAAGTTTTTGCTGACATCAAGCCTCTTTATAACTTCCACCCATTACGATTGGTTTTGTATTCTGAAGCCAAATAGAACAAATCTAACACCTCTTCAATATGACTATCCTTTAAATACATGAATACAACTATTATCATTCCTCCACCCTTGAGCCTTCTTTTCTCCAGGCTAACCATCCTCAATTCCTTCAACCAGTACTCAAAGCCTTCACTATCCTAGTTGACCTCTAGACACTTTCCAGATTGTTATTGTACTTCCTATACTGTGAGACCCAAAACTGAACACAGTATTCCAGAAGAGGTCTGACAAGGACGGAGAACAGTGGAATTATCACCTCTCTGTTACTGGAAGCCATGACTCTCTTAATGCTCCCATTAGCTTTTTTAGCTGTCACATCACATGGCTGACTCACATTGAGCCTGTAGTCCAGTAAAACTCCCAGAACTTTTTTTTTTTGTATACACTGAAATCTAGCCATACCTCGCATATTTTGTATGACATACACTTCCTGCTCCTTGCCTCTTCGTTAATCAGAAGAGAAAATAGCCAGCTCATGCTATAAAAAGTAGCAGGTAGCAAGTTTACTGAGCAGGACAAAACTAAGTAAAACAACTCTTCCAGCTTGCTTTCTGTTACCTGATGGCTGATCTCACATCAAAGCCATAACTAAGGTAGGACTTTTCCAAGGCAGCAGCATTCAGAGGGCATGCTTGCTTCCTGCTTCAGGACTGTAGTCCACCAGACTCATAGTGCACTATGTCCCTCCTGAGGATTCCTCCTTAGGTTTGATATTCTTCCACTATCATGTTTCCTCTTCTACCTCTTCCTCTCCACCTATCCCCAGAAGCTGGTACATCTCAGGACATGGGTTATGCTGTGTGACCTGGAGATGGAGTTTCCAGGGCATGGGCCACCTCATTTGCCAGTGAAAATGCATCCAACCAAAGTAAACTGCTTTCCATAACTCCTTTACAACCCCTCCCCCAACAAATATACACACACTCCACCTCCTACTGAGTGTACCCAAGGCACCAGAACTCCAAGTCAGTGCTCTACCTCAACCTATCTCCTCACTTGGCTTTTTAATCTCTATATTTCCTGCTATCAATACTGACTCCTAACCCAGAAAAATAACTAGCTAGCACTCTGTACCACTGCTGATTGCTAATTCTGAGGCATGGTGACTCTCTCCCTCTCACTCTGTTTCCTGGCCTGATTTCTCCTGGCTTCCTGCTAACAATGCTTTCCTTTCACCTGCTGGTAACTCCCATTCTTGGCCCCTTCCCCTGCCTCCCAGATGGCACACAGCCCCTTCAGTCTTTAGGCAGATCTGATTGGTTAGGCCTTGCAACACCTCCCTAAAGGTCAGCTCAGGTCGGTCTTCTTCATCAATTGATTGGTGATAATCAACCTACTGGAAGTTCCAGCTCTAAATATTTTCTACTCATGCCATGAAAAGAAGTCTATACTCAGTAGCATCCCCTTTTCCTGGGCACAAAAACTTCACAATTTAATCATTATTTTTATGTTGCATTCTATAAAGAATAATGACTCACTAGTATCCAATTTATTCTGACCTAGAGATTTTGCTTTCCTCTTATTAACTCTGCAACACACAAATTAAATTTTAGCTGATCCAATAGGAGTTGATAAAACCAACAAAAGTCATTAAAACTTATGAAGTGAAATTGTTAACTTGATAGTAGAACTATGGAAACACAAGAACACATTTTCCTTTTTGTCCAGTATATGGTAGACTGTGTAACACAAGTTGAAAGAAATGATTTGAATAATGATGATTATAGTATCAACCTCACAAGATGAATGGAAGTCTCTAATTAAAATGCTTTGCAGACTTGTACTCTAGAAATGTCAGTCGTTATTTAGATCAAGGGTTCTTAACGTGGGGTCCACAAACTTTTTAAAAAATTTGATAACTATATTTCGATATAATAATTTTCTTTCAAATCAAAACAATTTATAGTCACGTGAAAAAATCCTTAAATCATTTTTGAGTAGAGGAATGCAAATTAAAACCTATTTGAGATATCATTTTACACCTATCAGATTGGGTAACATGATTGAAGGGGAAAACCACAAATGTTAAAGGGGGCGTGGAAAAATTGGGACACAAATTCACTGTTGATGGAACTGTGAATTGATCCAACCATTTTGGAGAGCAATCTGGAATTATGCCCAAAGAGTTATTAAACTGCCTATTCCCTTTGACTCAGCAATACCACTACTCAGTCTGTTTCGAAGATGAAAAGGAAAAGAGTCTATATGTTCTAATCTAAAATATTTATAGCAGCTCTCTTTGTGGCGGTAAATAACTCGAAGCTGAGGGGATGCCCATCAATTGGGGAATGGCTGAAAAAGTTGTGGCATATGTTTGTGATGAAATACTTCTATGCTATAAGAAATGATGAGTTCAATGATCTTAGAAAAACATGGATAGAGCAGGCCAAGATGGCGGAGTAGAAACAGCTCGTCCAAGCCTCTCTGCCCCCAGATTCTCCACAAACTATGTAAAAAAGGACTCTGAAAATCTTCTGGAGCCCCAGCACCCACAGAACGACACAGAGAAGCTACCCTCCCGCTGAGGACAGCCCAGCACCCTGCAGGAAGGACCAGCGCAGTGGTCTGGGAGCCGGCAGCGCGCAGAGCGCAGGAGCCAAGCCGAGCCCAGGTCCGCGTGAGCCGAGGTTTTAGCCCCAGGGCGGCAGGGCCAGCAACCTGCTGGAGGAACCCCAGAACACCAGGAGCAGTGGCGACTCCAGAATTATCAACATAGACATGCCTAGGATAAAGTAAGAGGTTAGTGTCCTATGGACTTTGGGACCTGTATTTGGGGAATGCGTCAGCTCCCTCCCCTGGGGGCTAGAAGCCGCTGAGGAGACACGCCACTTTGTAGTTTTCAGAGGCATTTCCGGCTCCCAGCCTACAAATCGTGGGGAGATCCAGCGATCAGTCTTGGGGGGTAATCGCTCTTGCTTTAACCTCCCTGGATCTGGATTGTGATCTAGGGTGGAAGTCGTGGGTGGGTTTACAGCTTGCCAGAAACGGAAGTTGCCCCCCACACGTTCGGGACGAAAATTCCTCTAGCTGGCCTTAAAGCCACAGTGTGGCAACAAGCCCAAAAGTCAAGGAATTAAGTGACAACATGCCAAGGCAAAGGAAACAGAAAAATGCAACCCTAGACTCCTATTTTGGGGGCATAGAGCGGGAAAAGGACTGTGAGGTCAGAAGTCCTGCTCCAAAAGCCCCAGGGGAAAACATGAGCGGGTTGCAGGCCATAGAGGACCTTAAGAAGGACTTTAAAAATCAAATAAGAGAAGTGGAGGAAAAATTAGAAAGAGAAATGAGAAGGATGCAGGAAAAGTATGAAATGAGGGTCAACAGCCTGACTGAGGAAAACAATACCTTAAAAAATAGACTAACTCAAATGGCAAAGGAGGCCCAAAAGGGCAATGAGGAGAAGAATGCCTTAAAAAGTCGAATTTGCCAGATGGAAAAAGAATCTCAAAAGTTCACTGAGGAGATTCATTCCTTCAGAGTTAGACTGGAGCAAATGGAAGCTAGTGACTTTATGAGAAATCAAGATGCTGTTAAGCAGATCCAAACAAACGAAAGATTAGAAGGCAATGTGAAATATCTCATGGGAAAAACCACTGACCTGGAGAATAGATCCAGGAGAGACAATTTAAAAATTATTGGACTACCTGAAAGCCAGGATCAAGGAAAGAACCTAGAAATCACCCTTCAAGAAATTCTCAAGGAAAACTGCCCTGATGTTTTAGATCCAGAGGGCAAAATAGAGGTTGAAAGAATCCACCGATCACCTCCTGAAAAAGATCCCAAAAAGAAAACTCCCAGAAATATTATAGCCAGGTTCCAGAATCCCCAGATCAAGGAGAAAATACTACAAGCAGCCAGGAAGAAACAATTTCAATATTGTGGAAAAACAATCAGAATAGCCCAGGACCTGGCAGCTTCTACACTGAGGGATAGAAGGGCATGGAATATGATATTCCAGAGGGCAAAAGAACTGGGAATGAACCCAAGGGTCACCTACCCAGCAAAACTGAGTATTTTGTTTCAGGGGAAAATATGGTCATTCAGTGGAATAGAGGACTTTCAAGCATTCTTGAGGAAAAAACCAGAATTGAATAGAAAATTTGACATCCAGACACAAGAAGCAAGAGATGCCTGAGAAGGTAATCAGGGAAAGAAATCAAAAGGAACTTATCAAAGTTGAACTATTTACATTCCTATATGGAAAAGCAATATCTGTGACTGATGATATCTTTCTCACTATGAAAATAATGGAAGAAGGGGGTGTGGTCATATGAATACATATGTGAATGTGTGTGTATATGGTTACAGTTATATATGGATAGAGGGCATAGGTTGATTTTGTTGGGAAGGGAGAATACTCAAGGGATGAAATTATGAGGTGAGAGAGGAAAGTGGCAAGAGGAGATGGGGAGAGACATGGTAGGGTAAACTATCTCATGTAGGGGAAGTGGGTGCAAAGGAGGGGGAGAATAAGGAAGGCTAAAAAGGCAAAACCACATTCACATTGAATTTGGTTCAGGGAGAAAATGGCATACATACTAAATGGGATATCTCAACCTGCAGCAGGAATAGGGGGAAGGGGATGAGAGGAGGGATGATGGATGGGAGGGCATCCTTGGGGGGAGGGGAGGTTGGAAGTACCCACTATAGAAGAGGGACAGGATCATGTAGGGAATGGACCAGGTGGGGGGTGGGATGAGTGGGAGGGAATTATAAGCTGCCTTGTACAATATATCTACTATGATAATGTTTTGCATAGCTAGACATGTACAACATATACTGAATTACTTATCTCCCAAGAAGGAATGGGTGACAAGGGAGGAAGGAAATGGATCTGAAATTCGAGGTCGTAACATTAAATGTTTCAAATATATATATAAATACTATTATTAATACTCTTTTGCCTATAATTGGGAGATAAGATGTGCAGGCATTGGGACACAAAGATTCATCTTCCTCTAATGGAAAAGTCGATGGGGGTATGGGAGAAGGTATGGGAGAGAGCAGATTGGAGGAAGCGATATCTTGTGGGACTGCTATTCTGGGAGGTTGGGTAGGGGAATAATGGGGGGAAAATGATTGTAACTCAAAATCTGGCGGAAATGAATGATGTAAAACAGAAGTTAATAAAGTATTTGTTTAAATTTAAAAAAAAAAAAGAAAAACATGGATAGACATGTACCAAATAATTAAGAGCAAAATGAACCAACCAAGAGAACATTTTGTACAGCAATGGCAACATTGTTTTAAGAACAACTTCAAGTGACTGAGTCATTTTAAATATTATAAATACCCAAATTAACTACAAAAGACATATGAAGGAAGACATTAGCTGTATCCAGAGAAAGAACTGATAAATAGAAGTATGTATAGAATGGTTTTACATATATATACATATTTTTGTCTAATGGTAGCCATCTCTACAGTTGGGAGAAAAAAGGGGGGAAAAGTTACGTGATAATTTTATATATTTAAAAGGAATAGCAAGTTATACATAATAGACATAATTTCATGTGCAATCATCTTTTTTCTATTCTACTACATTATGGAAATGCTTGTTTTAGTAAGTTCAGAATAAAATAAATTGAAGGAAGTAAAGAAGGAAGAAAGGAAAGAAGGAAGGAAGGAAGGAAGGAAATTTCCTTATTTGTAAAATGAGGATGATAATAGAATCTGCCTCCTAGGGTTGCTGTGATGATAAAATGATAAAATAATTATAAAGTGCTTCATAAATCATAAAGCACTATATCAATACACTATTATTATTATTATTATTACTAATGAGGAAATTGAAGCCTGGGTCACACACACATAGTAAGCAACATAGATAAGATTCAAGTCTTCTGAAGCCAAATTCAGCACTTTTCCCTTTACCACTCTGTCTCCATTAGACTCTATTGGAGTTTCCTGAGGATGTAGAGTGTTTAATAATAATAATAAATACTTATATGTGCCTAATATGTGCCAGATATTGCTAAGCACTTCACAAATATTACCTAATTTGATCCTCACAGTAGCTCCAGGAAGTAAATGATATTATTATTCCCATTTCACAGTTAAAGAAACTGAGGGAAACAGATTAAGTGACTTGGCCAAGGTCACACAGCTAGTGACTACCTGAGGCTGGATTTGAACTCTGGTCCTCCTCACTTCAGGTCCAGCACTATCTACAAAACCATATAGTTGTTTTCAGTTTTTGCCTTTCTTTGTATCATCAGTATTTAGCACAGTGCCGGACACATATTGCCTAATAAATGCTGGCTGGTTGACTGCTTCCTTTTCTAATAGCTAAATTTTACATAATGCATTAAGGATAACAAGCACTTTACAAAAGTATCTCATTCAACCCTTACAACTATACTCTGTGATGAACTTTTATACATATTATTATCATTTCCCAAATTTTTTCATTCAAGGAAATTGACACTCAAAATGTATAAGTGACTTGAGTAGGGTCTCACAACTAATAAGTATTGGAGGTAGGATTCAACTCCACGTCTTTCCTGGGTCCAAGTGTAACCCTCTTTCTTCCCAAATAAACTTTCTCTTATTTTGACATTCTAAATAGCTACCTTGACACTCTAAATAGATTCAGCATAACACACAAACAAAACCAAAGATGCCCCACTTTCCCAGTCCTTGAAAACATCACATCTTAAATTAATAATATTTCTTGGTTCAATATAACTTGCAATATATTAACTGTAGCCTTGTCTAAGTGATTTCCTGTGAAATTATCACTATTTAGTATGAAATGGAGACTAGAAACTAAAAATTGAGAAGTATTTCCCTGTCTAGAAGATTGTAGTAGTATATATCAATAGTTGTAATATCAATACTACATAATATTATCAATAGATAATAATATCAAATATATCAATAGTTGATACTGTTGTATTTTTTATTTAAATTACGATCAGGTATATCTATCTGTATTTCTACAATTTTTTTAAAAAGTAGTTCACCTCCTAGAAAAAATTTCAATTCATTCACTGACCAAATGTTTTTTAAGCATTTGCTATGTGCCTTAAAACCCAAAGATGGGCACTGTGAAATTGCTCTAGCAACAAAAATTTCAATTCATAGCACTACTATTCCCACATAGCATAATGATGAACAATGTCAGGCTGCTAGTATTATGAAGCTGAACTCTTCATGCTTGGCTATAAAATATCTATATGCTATAGCAGATTTTGCACAGTGATTTATTTTATAGCTGTTCTAATACATTTGTAATTCTTTTCATATATGTAAAGAAATGATCTCTCACATAAATTTTTAAACATACTTCATATATATGAATATATATGATATAATCAAATACAAATATAAGATATAAGCTATATATGTGATATATATGAATATATATGATATAAGCAAATACAAATATAAGATATAAGCTATATATGTGATATATATGAATATATATGATATAAGCAAAGACAAATATAAGATATATATGATATAAGCAAATACAAATATAAGATATAAGCAAATACAAAAATGACTTTTGGGTACTAATTCAAGAGTAGGAAGGCAATGTGGTGTAAATAGAGTGCTAGCCTGGGCTCAAGTCCTACCTTTGTCACATGCTACCTTTACGACCCTAAGTAAGTCACTGAATCTGTCAGTGACCCTAGATGATTTAGATCATAAATTATAGACAAATTACTAAACTGAATAAATCAAGTTTCCACACTTGGAACTCACCATGTCAATTCCACATGTAAAGACACACATACACACACACACAAATACACATTTAGAAGAAAACTCTTGGGGACAGCTAGGTGGTGCACCAGCTCTGAAGTCAAGAGAACCTGAGTTCAAATCTGATTTCAGACACTTGACACACTTACTAACTGTGTGACCTTCAGCAAGTCACTTAACACCAATTGCCTTGCCTTCCCCTCCTCAAAAAAAAGAAAAAAAGAAAACACTTCTGTAATTATTTGAAAATTCTTTTTTGGGGGGGGGGATGGGAAAGGCAGGACAACTGGGGTTAAGTGACTTGCCCAAGGTCACATGGCTAGTAAGTGTTAAGTGTCTGAGGCCAGATTTGAACTCAGGTCCTCCTCACTCCAGGACCAGTGTTATTAGATTAGGACCAGTTATTAGGACCAGTGAATTATTAGATTACATAATAGTCCAACTTTTTCCTTTCTAGTGACACTTTAGGTACCTGACAGAATCTATTAATCCTATCTCTTTTTTTTTTTTTTGCTTCTTAGCCAATATTTTCCTTTTAAGTTATCATGAGACTTCAAGTGTTTCCCTTGAAAAATTCCCTTTCCCATTATTTAGCCTACAATAACTTGTCACTTATCTGATGAATAAATGCCACTATGGTACCTCCTCCCTTGTCCCGTCTCCTTCTGATTGGGCTGGGTCCTTCCTCTTCAAATTAAGAGGCCCAGGCCAGCTATACTGTCATTCCTTTCCAGTTTCAGCTACTGCTTCATTTGCACAGGATCTTTTTCTACCAGGTCATAGAAACTTCTTCACTTTGGAAGCTCACACTACTGCTGTACTGTTTCTTGCATTGGAAGTACACTTGACCCCTGGGGCCTCTCTCTCTGATTCGCTGCTTTTTTCCAGAACCACCAACTTAAGGAGGAAGCCCCAGCTAGAAATGTCTTCATTCCTATCCAGTCTACACTCCTGATGCATCTCTGCCATATCAGGACTTTCTCTACCATACACCCACTCTGGATACCTTTCCCCCTTTTCAGTTCCCTTTTATGTGTTATCTGCTCCCATTAGAATATAAGCTCCTTGAGTCCAGGGACTGTCTTTCATTCTGTTTATATTTATATTCCCCATGCTTAGCACCTGGAACACAGTGATGTTTTATAAATGCTTGTAGACTGAGGGCGGAGACTGTCTTTCTGCTTGTATTTGGATTCCCAGTTCTTATTACAGTGTCCTAGACACAGTAAGCACTTATTTCATCCCTGCTGTTTCATGAATATTGATGACTCTGCTTGAACTTGGGTTTCTGAGCATATCTATGTAACATTACCTATGCTTGCAGTAGATTCACTTCAGCTCATCATATATCGAGAAACCTAGAAATCTTACTGCTATTTTTTCAATGGGCAGAGTGTGAGATTTAGTATCAGAGGACCTAGCTTCAAATCTTGGCTTTGCTACTTATGTGGCCTTGGGCAAACTGCATGATCTCTCTGAGCTTCAGTTTCTCTATTTGCAAAATGAAGGAGTTGGAATAGATCCAGTCCAGATCTAAAACTATGATCCTATTATCCTGAGAACTCACTTAGAAGAAAAACTCCTGAAGCTGAATTCACTTCATGGGGGTTAGGTAAGTGGCAAAGTAGATAGAGTGCTATGGCTGGAATCAGGAAAACTCATCTTCCTGAGTTCAAATCTGGTCTCTGACACTAGCTGCATAATCGCCTAACCTTAACTAAGCTGCAAATCACTTAACCCTGTTTGCCTCAGTTTCTTCATCTGTCAAGTGAGCTGGAGAGAGAAATGGCAAATCATTCCAGTATCTTTGCCAAGAAAACCCCAAATGGGGCCAAAAAGAGCCAGACACAACTGAAAATACTGACCAACAATGGTCCATGATTAGATCCGATGCCACCTTGGCTATCTCAGTGGGTGGCCTACCTCTAGATACATTCCAGTTCACCAATGCCCCTCTTAAAATGTAGACTACATAATTGGACACAATACTATAGGTGTAGCTTGACTAGGGGACATTATAATGGGAACTATCATAATTACCCCTGCTTTGGACACTATACTTCTACTAAGTAGAATCCCTCTCTTCCTTCAAGAAACAGATAACCACCAGCTTCTACAAGAAGCCTTTCCTGTTCTTTCCAACCACGAATACTCTCCGTCTTAAACTACCTAAGATTTATCTACATTATATTTTGGGGGAAGTTATTCTCTTTGTATTTATTCTGCATATGCTTATTTGTGTATAGTACTTGTTGTCATCCCTTTTAGAATATATCCCACAAGTAAGGTTTGTTTCATTCTTTGAATTTGTATCTCCAATGCCTAGTATAGCACCTGAAACATAGTAGGCACATAATTAATGTTTATTGACTTACTGTTTAATGAAATCTAAAATATTGAAGGTTTTTACTGCCTTGTCTCTGACTAATATTGAAATTGTGGTCCACTAAAACTCTCAGATCCTTGTCAACTGTCTTCCTCTATCTTTTATTTTTCTATTAATTTTAAAGCTAAAAAGAAGACTTTATATTTATCCTCATTAAAGCCGACATTTAAGCTTTCACCTACTATTTAGCCCAAGTACTTTTATAGATCGGGTTTTTATCATATAATGTGTTCATCTCAATTTTAATGGTTATATGAACTGAATAAATTGAGGTAGTAGAAGAAAAAGAAAGGCCTTATAAAGGAAATGGCATTTGATCTGAACCTTGAGGAGATTTAGAAATTCCAAAAGGCAGAGGTAAGAAGGGAGAATGTTCCAGACATGGGAGATAGCCTGTATAATGAAGTATATTAAATGAAATAGAGAACTTTCAAGCATTCCTGATGAAAAGACTGGAGCTGAATAGAAAATTTGACTTTCAAATACAAGAATCAAAAAAGATAAACAAGGAAGAGAAATCATAAGGGATTCTCTAAGGTTAAATGGTTTACATTCCTGCATGGGAAGCTTATATTTGTAACTCCTAAGAACTTTCTGATTTTGGGGGCTGGTTAGAAGGAATATACGTTGACACAGGACATAGCTGTGATGAATTTAATATGATGGAATGATATCTAAAAAAAATAAATTAAGGGGTGAGAAAGAGGAATGTACTGGGAGAAGGAGAAAGGGAGAAGTAGAATGAGGTAAATCATTCCACACAAAAGAGGCACAAAGGAGCTTTTACAGTGGAGAGGGAAATGAGAGGCATGAAGGAGAACAGTGAACCTTACTCTCATTGGAATTAGCTCAAAGAGGGAAAAACTACACACTCATTTAGGTGTAGAAATCTATCTTACCCTGCTGGAAAGTAAGAGGGAACAGGAATAAGAAAGGAGGAGGAGTGCTAATAGAAGAAAGGGTGGCTTGGGGGGAGGAAGTAGTCACAAGCAAAGCACTTTTGAGGATGGATAGGGTGAAAGGAGAGAGATAATAGGATAAAAGGGGTGTGGGGTGAAAATAGGATGGAGGGAAATACACATTTAGTAATCAAAATTGTGGGAAAAAAATTTACACCAAATTTCTCTGACAGAGGTCTCCTTTCTCAAATATATAGAGAACTTAGTAAAATATATTTTAAAAAATAAGAACCATTCCCCAATTGATAAATAGTCAAAGGATATGAAAAGGTAACTTTCAGATAAAATAATCAAAGCTATGCATAGCCATAAGAAAAAAATGCTTTAAATCTCCAGTGATTAGAGAAATGCATATTAAAACAACTCTGAGGTACTACCACACACCCATCAGATTGGCTATTATATTAAAATGACAGATGTTGGAGAAGATTTGGGAAAATTGGGACACTAATGCACTGTTGGAAGAGTTGTGAACTGATTCAACTGTTCTGTAGATCACTTTAGAATGATGTCCAAAGAACTATAAAACCATGCTTAACTTTTGACCCAGAAATACCACTACATGTATAGATGAAAAAAAGGAAAAGGACCTCAATGTACAAAAATATTTATAGCAGCTCTTTGGTGATGGCAAAGAATTAAAAATTAAGGGGAATACCCATCAACTGGGGAATGGCTGAACAAGTTGTAGCATATGATTGTGATAGAACACTGTTCAATAAGAAATGATGGACAAGAAGCTGTCAGAAAAACCTAAAAAGATTTCTATGTAAATGCATGATATAAAAACTGATACAAAGTAAAATCAGGAGAATACTGACACACTAACAGCATAGAACAGCAATATTCTATGATGATCAACTCTGGATGACTTTGCTATTCTCTACAATACAATGATCCAAAATAATCCCAAAGGACTTAAGATGAAAATTGCAATTCATTTCCAGAGAAAGAGCTGATGGATTCTGAATGTAGATTGTAGCATGCTTTTTTTTACTTTATTTTTCCTTTTTTGTCTGTTTTCTTTCACAACATGACTAATATAAAAATATGTTTTGCATGACTTCAAATGTATAATCCATATCAAATTGCTTGTCTTAATCAGTGTGAAAAGGAGAAGGGGGTGAAAATTTGGAATTCAAAATTTTTTAAAATGAATGTTAATGTATAACCTATATCAGATTGGTTACCATTTCATGAAGAAAAGGAGGGAGAGAATTGCAAACCTGAAATTTTTCTAAAATGCTAAAAATTGTTTTTACATATAATTGGGGGTAAATAAAATATTATTTTTAAAAAGATTATCAATTTGGCAATTATGTGGAGGACAGATTTGAGGATGGAAAGACAGGAAACAGGAATCATGTTATAATAATACAAATGAGTGTTCTTGGCCTAATATAAGATGGTGGCCATGTGAGAGGACAGAAGAAGACAGATGGGAGCAATACTGAGGAAGTAAACTTAACAAGACCCAGCAGGGAATTTGTGATTTGGACAAGAGCTCAGGAGATAGATGAATTCAGAAGCCAATGGATATAAGTGAAATTGATGATCACAGGCAGCATTTCCAGGAATTTAAAGGAAGGAGGGATATAGAACAATAGAAGGATCAAATGTCAGGGTTTATGAAAAAGTGAAGGAGATCTGTGCATTCTGAAGGCAGCAAAGAAGGATCCAGTGAATCATTAGAAAGAGAAGTGATGATCAAAAGAGAAAATCACAGCAAATATGGGAAGGGATATGACCAAGACTTGGTAGAAGGCTTGTCCTTGAAAGGAAAGGACAACTTCTAAGACTGAAACAAGGCAGGATAGAATGAGAAATGATCTTGGCTGAATCTGAGGTATAGCATTGGAGAGAAGACAGAACTCATGACTGATTGCATCTAGTCAAGTATGAAGCAAAATGCTCTGCTAAAAATGTAAAATTGAGACAGGATCTTACCCTACAGGAATATAGGGGGGAAGGGGACAAGAGGGGGAATGGTAGAAGGGAGGGCAGATTGGGGGAGAGGGTAGTCAAAAGCAAACACTTTTGTCAAAGGACAAAATAGAATAAGTGAAGGGCAGGATAAGATGGAGAGAAATATAGTCTTTCACAATATAACTGAAATAGAAATATTTTGTGTACCTACACATGTGCAACCTATATTGAATTGCTTATCTTCCCATTGAGGGTGGGTGAGGAGGGAAGAAGGGGAAAAAATCTGGAACTCAAAGCTTTAAAAACAAATGTTTAAAAAAATTGTTTTTTACATGAAACTGGAAAATGAAATATACAGGCACAGGGGTATAGAAATCCATCTTGCCCTACTAGAAAGTTGGGGGGGGGGATGGGAGAGGATATAAGAGAACAGATTTGGGGAAGGGGTATACAATAGGCTCGATATTTTGGGGGTGGGGGATAGGGGAAAGACATTGAGAAAAATTTGTAACTCAAAATCTTGTGGAAATGAATGCTGAAAACTAAAAATAAAGAATTAGAAAAATCCCCCCCCCAAAAAAAAAAAACTAAAAAACTAAAAATTTAAAAAATAAAGTGATTTGGGAATACCAAAAAAAAAAAAAAAATTGAGACAGGAAACAAAGTAGATGCTTATCAATTTAAAAACTGCTAAATAATTGGATGTAACTGAATAACATTGTTCTATATGAAAGGATAAATTTAAAGAATATGAAGACTCACAAGAAGACATCAGTTGATACAACATGAAATAAGCAAAAGCAGGAAGATAATACATAAGGATACAAAACTGTAAATGGATTTTTACTCAAAATTGAACTCTACATAATTATAATGAGTAAATTTGACCCTGAAGGAGAGATATGAAAATGTGCCTCCTCCCTTCCTTGCAGAGGATGTTGGTGGTTGACTATGGGCGTGGAGTGTTATCTATAATATCAGATATGTTTGATGTATTGGTTAGTTTTGCTGAACTGCTCTTTTTTTTTCTATTTCTAATTCTGTGATTAAAGGATAGTTCTCTGGATGGGGACAAGGAAAGTAGATATTGAAAAATTAATCTGACATAAAAAAGATATCAATAAAAAATTCAAAGGAGGCAAAATAGGTGACATAAGGGAAAAGAAGGACTGGAACAAATACTTTAGGGAGATTGGCAAGGGAAGGGTGGAAGAATTGGCGTATAGCAGTGAGGGATTAGGTATGGTTAGATAACATAAACTTTTAGTCTACATAACTTTGTGACTTCCTCCAGAAGCCTAGTAGCATTTGAGTAAGAGAAAAGCAATCCAGGAGGATCAGGGGTAGAGAACTGTGTAAAGGGGGAACTGTCTAACAATAAGTCAATATATCACAATATACTGAGAAGAGGAATAATGAACTAGGAAAGCAGGGAGGAATAAAGTGACTAGAATTTTCTTCAAGAACAAACAAACAAAAAAACCCTTTGGTGAGGTGAAGTACAGGACCAAATGGAAAGAGATTTTATGGCAAAAAAAGGAATTTCTGGATCAAAGAGATGGAATACTTATGGGTAATGATGGTCATCCTTATGTATGGCTGAGGTTAAATAAATGTAATAATCATGGAAAATTAAGGAATTGTTGACCTTAGATGACTGAGTGTTTGAGGATATAGTATATTAACTTGTATATTAAATTTGTCAAACATAAGGCAGAGAGTCAATAAACATTTATTAAGTATTTATTATGTTGCAAGCACTCTGCTAATCAATGGGGATACAAAGAAGGACCATAACAATCCCTTTTGGAGAGCAATCTGGAATTATGCCCAAAGAGTTATTAAACTGCCTATACTTTTTGGCCCAGCAATACCACTACTCTGTCTGTTTCCCAAGATGATTAGGAAAAAAGGAAAAGAACATCCTATATGTTTTAAAATATTTATAGCAGCTCTCTTTGTGGTGGCAAAGAACTGGAACTTGAGGGAATGCCCATCAATTGGGAACTGGATGAACAAATTGTAGTATATGATTGTGATGGAATGTTATTGTGATATAAGAAATGATGAGCTCAATGATCTTAGAAAAACATGGACAGACCTGCACAAAATAATGAAGAGTGAAATGAGTCAAACCAAGCAAACATTGTATACAGTAAAAGCAATGTTGTTTTAAGAACAACTTTGAACAAATAAGTCATTTTTATGGTTATAAATACCCAAATTAACTAGAAAGACATATGAAGAAAGACAGTATCTGCGTCTAGAGAAAGAACTGATAAATAGTATAATGTATAGAATGATTTTACATATATATGTGTGTATATATATATGTATGTGTGTGTATACACATACATATTTGTGACTAGTGGTACAGGTTAGAGGGCAGAGTATCCTAGGTATGAGGAGGACAGTCCATATAAAGACATAGAGTTGGGATATATAGTGTTGTATGCAAGGCACAATTTGGACAATGAGGTTAGATTGTAAAGTGCCTGGAGTACATAAAAATGTAAAAGACTGGCAAGGTAGGAAGGGGCCAAGTTGTGAAGGTTTTAAATGCCAAACATTGGATCCTAGAGTAATAAGAGGTCACTAGAATTTATTGCATAAGAGGGTGACATAGCCACTAAAATGACTTTGGCAGCAAGAGCAGGGAGAGATGAGGCAAACAAACCAATCAGAAGACTATTTCAATAGTCCAGCCAAGAAAGTGGCAGTTGTGTGAATGAAGAGGAGAGAATGTATACAAAAATTCTGTAAAGACAGAAATAAAAGGATTTTACCAAAGATTGGATTTGTACAGGAGTTGTGGTGGAAAGGCTATAAGGCAAGTAGTGAACTAACTCCTTGAGAAAGGAAGAGGGATCTGGGTTTAATAACTGTTTAGGATCTGGATAGGATGATATCTCAACAGAGAGAGCATTAAAGGAAGAGCTATTACTGACTGATGGTGACAGGAGGAATAACTGGACATGGCAATGAGGAGGAAGGAGTATGCTGACTCCTCCTCCTGGCCTTGATGCTAACTGACAAAGTCAATGAAGATGCTGGATGGGGAAAGTACCTTGTCAGGGAAACAAGAGCAACAAAACAAGAGACCAATAAATATCCAGAACAAGGTCAAAGAATTGGACTCCTGCTTTGTATTTTGTTTAGGAAACAGAGAAGGAATTCTTCCCATCGCATACCTGGCTTCGACTTGATGCACAAAAATAGGCTGAAGTATCTGGGGATGTTCAAATTAGAGATAAGGAGACATAAGAGGGAAATAACTATCTTCAAGCACTTAAAAAGATGTCTCATAATGACAAAGACAGACGACTTATTCTACTTGGCCTTGGGACAGGTGACAAAATAGATAAAGTGCTGAAATTTAAGTCAAGAAGACTCATCTTCTTAAGTTTGAATCTGGCTTCAGACACTAGCTGTGTGATCCTGGGCAAGTCACTTAACCTTTTTGCCTCAATTTCCTCATCTGTAAAATGAACTGGAGAAGGAAATGGCAAACCACTCCAGTATCTTTGCCAAGAAAACCTCAAATTGGGTCAGGAACAGTCAGACAAAACTGAAAAATGACAGAACAACAATTTGGCCTTGAGGGGCAATTAGTAGAAGTTACAGAGTAGTAGATTTCCAAATGACAAAAGGAAAAACTTCCCCAAAATCAAATAAGGACAGGTGCTGCAACTCTGAGTTCATTGATGTAGTGAACTCCTGGATGAGGAAACTCTCTCTACAAATGCAGGTTGGCACCTTCTCTGCAATTTATAGTTTTAGAGAGTTGCCTAGAGCACTGAAAAGTTAATTATTAAAATAGAATCATATCCAGCATCAGTATGTGTGAGACATGGGAACTGAGCTCAGGTTTTACTGGTTCCAGGGCCAGCTCTTTCTCCATTCCACTACTCTTCCTCTCAGGGTAATGAACTATTTAGAAATGGAACGGTGAATTTTCCTTCCATGATAATTTACATATCATAGTCAATATGCTTGTTACTACTCTTAAAACATTATCTCCTTTCTTTATGATTTTGTACAAGTTGTCTACCAGTCCTGGAATGTATGTTTTCCTTACCTTCACTCTCAGAATCCCTAGTTTTCTGCAATGTTCAGTGCAAGTACAACCTTCTCCGTTAAGTCTCTCCTGATTCTTCTCCAGTTACTATTACGCCTCCCTCCAAAATAGTAACTGGAGGAAAATCAGTAAACATTGTGTTCATTTGTGGTTTATACATGCAGATACATTTATCCATGCTTATACATGTGTCTATACAAATAAACCATAAAAGAATACAAGATCATTATATATATTAAATATAAGAGTAAGGTATGAGTATGTGTCATTCCCCTAATAGAATGAAAGTTCCTTGAGAGTAGTGACTATTTCATTTTTGTCTTTTAATCCCACAGTACTGGGTAATATAGTACATATTTAACACATGCTTGCTGATCAGTTGATTAATTGATTGAATCCAAGAGCAGAAAATAATTTACATGTAGCTGCTATATGCCTCTGGTATCCTTGTGCTATCAAATGAAGTTGAAGGGAGCCTCTAGCATGCTCCATCCTCCTGTAGCAAACTTATAGGACAACAGGGACAAGAGTTATAGAGGATGGTCAGGCATGCATGGACTTGGAAGTTCCATTATTGGAGGGAATACCCACCTCTGTGAGATCCCAGGTACATAGGAAAAGTAGAGTTAAGAAAAGAGACCAAACCCTCAGTTCTGTTTTCATTGAAAATTGGTACTAGCTAGTCCTATAAAAAGTGAAGGTACCCTCTAATTTTGTAAATTTCAACTTTTTTGCATTTAAATCCCTGACTGTTTCACTAGCATTAGGAGTTTTTAAAAATCATTAGAAAATTAAAGGGGGGGCGGGGGGGCGGAGCCAAGATGGTGGAGTAGAAACAGCTCATCCAAGCCACTCTGCCCCCAGATTCCCCCCAAACTATGTAAAAGGGGACTCTGAACAACTTCTGGAACCCCAGCACCCACAGAACGACACAGGGAAGCTAACCTCCCACTGAGGACAGCCCAGCAGCCCTGCAGGAAGGACAAGCACAGCGGTCTGGGAGCTGGCAGCGTGCAAAGCGCGGGGAGCCAAGCCGAGCCCAGGTCCCCGTGAGCCGAGGTTTTAGCCCCAGGGCAGCAGGGCCAGCAGCCGTCTGGAGAGACCCCAGAATATCAGCAGCTGTGGCAACTCCAGAATTATCAACACAGACATGCCTAGGACAAAGTAAAAGGTTAGTGTCCTATGGACTTTGGGACAGTATTTGGGGAATGTGTCGGCTCCCTCCCCTGGGGGCTAGAAGCCACTGAGGAGACACGCTATTTTGTAGTTTTCAGAGGCAGCTCCAGCTCCTGGCCTGCGAACTGTGGGGAGATCCAGCAATCAGTCTTGGGGGTAATCGCTCTTGCTTTAACCTCCTGGATCTGGATTGTGATCTAGGGTGGAAGTTGTGGGTGGGTTTACAGCTTGCCAGAAACGGAAGTTGCCCCCCACACTTTCGGGACGAAAATTCCTCTATCTGGCCTTAAAGCCATAGTGTGGCAACAAGCCCAAAAGTCAAGCAATTAAGTGGCAACATGCCAAGGCAAAGGAAACAGAGAAATGCAACCCTAGACTCCTATTTTGGGGGCATAGAGCGGGAAAAGGACTGTGAGGTCAGAGGTCCTGCTCCAAAAGCCCCAGGGGAAAACATGAGTGGGTTGCAGGCCATAGAGGACCTTAAGAAGGACTTTAAAAATCAAATAAGAGAAGTGGAGGAAAAATTAGAAAGAGAAATGAGAAGGATGCAGAAAAGTATGAAATGAGGGTCAACAGCCTGACTGAGGAAAACAACACCTTAAAAAATGGACTAACTCAAATGGCAAAGGAGGCCCAAAAGGGCAATGAGGAAAAGAATGACTTAAAAAGTCGAATTTGCCAGATGGAAAAAGAATCTCAAAAGTTCACTGAGGAGATTCGTTCCTTCAGAGTTAGACTGGAGCAAATGGAAGCTAATGACTTTATGAGAAATCAAGATGCTGTTAAGCAGATCCAAACGAATGAAAGATTAGAAGGCAATGTGAAATATCTCATGGGAAAAACCACTGACCTGGAAAATAGATCCAGGAGAGACAATTTAAAAATTATTGGACTACCTGAAAGCCAGGATCAAAGAAAGAACCGAGAAATCACCCTTCAAGAAATTCTCAAGGAAAATTGCCCTGATGTTTTAGATCCAGAGGGCAACATAGAGGTTGAAAGAATCCACGATCACCTCCTGAAAAAGATCCCAAAAAGAAAACTCCCAGGAATATTATAGCCAGGTTCCAGAATCCCCAGATCAAGGAGAAAATACTACAAGCAGCCAGGAAGAGACAATTTCAATATTGTGGAAACACAATCAGAATAGCCCAGGACCTGGCAGCTTCTACACTGAGGGATCGAAGGGCATGGAATACAATATTCCAGAGGGCAAAAGAGCTGGGAATGAACCCAAGGGTCACCTACCCAGCAAAACTGAGTATCTTGTTTCAGGGGAAAATATGGTCATTCAGTGGAATAGAGAACTTTCAAGCATTCTTGAGGAAAAAACCAGAATTGAATAGAAAATTTGACATCCAGACACAAGAAGAAAGAGATGCCTGAGAAGGTAATCAGGGAAAAGAAATCAAAAGGAACTTATCAAAGTTGAACTATTTACATTCTTATATGGAGAAGCAATAACTGTGACTGATGATATCTTTCTCACTATGAAAATAATGGAAGAAGGGTGTGTGGTCATATGAATACATATGTGAATGTGTGTGTATATGGTTACAGTTATATATGGATAGAGGGCATAGGTTGAATTTGTTGGGAAGGGAGAATACTCAAGGATGAAATTATGAGGTGAGAGAGGAAAGTGGCAAGAGGAGATGGGGAGAGACAGGGTAGGGTAAACTATCCCATGTAGAAGAAGCAAGGGGAAGTGGTTGCAAGGGAGGGGGAGAATAGGAAGGCAAAAAAGGCAAAACCACATTCTCATTGAATTTGGTTCAGGGAGGGAATGACATACATACTAAATGGGATATCTCAACCTGCAGCAGAATAGGGGGAAGGGGGATGAGAGGAGGGATGATGGATGGGAGGGTATCCTTGGAGGGAGGGGAGGTTGGAAGTACCCACTATAGAAGAGGGACAGGATCATGTAGGGAATGGACCAGGTGGGGGGTGGGATGAGTGGGAGGGAATTGTAAGCAGCCTTGTACAATATATCTACTATGATAATGTTTTGCATAGCTAGACATGTACAACACATACTGAATTACTTATCTCCCCAGAGGGAATGGGTGACAAGGGAGGAAGGAAATGGATCTGAAAGTCGAGGTCTTAACACTAAATGTTTCAAATATATATAAATACTATTATTAAAAAAAAGAAATCATAAGGAACTTATCAAAGTTGAACTATTTGCATGCCTACATGGAAGAACAATAATTGTAACTCATGAAACTTTTTTCAGTATGAGGGAAGGGAATATATATCTATATCTATATCTATCTATCTATGTATAAGTACATATACATGTATGTCTCTATAGGAGGGTATATATGCATATGAATACATATGTGAATGTGTATATATATGTGTACAGGTATACATAGACAGAGGGCACAGGATCAATTGGATAGGAAGGAATGATATTTAAAAAATTAAATTAAGAGGTGAGAGGGGAATATAAGGAGAGGAGATAAGGAGAGACAGAATAGGGTAAATTATCTCATATAAAAGAGGCAAGGAAAAACTGTTACAATGGAGGTGAAGAACAGTAAGGCAAAAGGGAATGGGTCAATCTTACTCTCATTGAATTTGGTTTAAGGAGGGAATAATATACTAACACTAAATTGGCTATGTTACCCTACAGGAAAGTAGGGGGGAAGGGAATAAGAGGGGGAATGATAGAAGGGAGGGCAGATTGGTGGGGAGGATAATTAGAAGCACACACTTTTGAAAAGGGAAAGGGTCAAAGTAGAAAATAGAACAAGTGGTGGGCGGGATAGGATGGAGGGAAATATTGTCAGTCTTTCACAACATATCCACTATGGAAATGTTTTGTGTAACTACACATATACAACCTATATTGAATTGCTTATCTTCCCAGTAAGTGTGGGTGATGAGGGAAGAAGGGAAAGAACCTGGAATTCAAAGTTTTAAAATCCAAATAAGATATACAGGCACTGGGGTATGGAGATCCATCTTGCCCTGCCAGAAAGTTGGAGGGGGTACAGGGAAGGATATAGGAGAGAGCAGATTGGGGGAAGGGATATTCAGTGGGACTGCTGTTTTGGGATGGTGGGTAGGGGAAAAACGGGGAGAAAATTTGTAACTCAAAATCTTATGGAAATTAATGTTGTAAGCTAAAAGTAAACATAAAATTAAAAATAAAATAAAATAAAAAGTTGTTAGTTTCTGATTTCTTGTTGATTATAAAATAAATTTATGAAAAATTAAAAAAAAAGAAAATTGAAGGACATTCTTGTTCCCAGCCACCGAAGATTAGGAAAGCCAGAAGAGAAGGAGTAAGGTAGAAAGGTGTTCATGGGAGCAAGTGAAAAAGTTGAGAGAATGAGGAGTGGGGTCAGGAGAGAAGAGGGGATGAATGATGGCCTAAGATATAGAAGAAATTAATTCCTGTGCTAGTGGGGAAAGTGCTCTTTGGAAATTCTGACCCTGGGAACCATCATTCTTCTAATGGTCAGTGACTCGAGTTATTAACATACCCTAATCCTAAGTAAATTCCAATATTTACCAGTTTAATGGAATAAATACTGGCCTGATGATTTGCTAATTCAGAACACAAGTGTAGCAATCAGTTGCAATATAAATTATAGCATTTGGGCCATGTGCTATTTCCATCCTGAAACTGAATTAAGTTATTTTTTTAAGTAGCTATTTTTGTAGATCCCTACACTTAGTAACATCCAATCTCTAAATCAAGGCTATTTTGAATGATGTTTTGGAAGTAAACATGGCTATTAAAGATGCCTTGTAAATAACTGGAACTAAAATCTGTCTACAAATAAAGCATAGTGGTGTTCTTTTCCTCCCTTTTTTAAAGCCACTTGAGTCTCCTCTCCTTACTTAGGTAAGTCTGTTTTTTTGTTTTGTGGTCAGAGAGTGTAATGTTTTGGGTCCACACAGTTAAAAAAGCAAATAGTTCTCTTGAATCAGCAGAAACAGCCAACCACAAACTGTACAGCAATTTCCAGAAACCTGATCTTATGACCCATGATTTGTCCTTAGGCTACCACCCCCATTTACATGCAAGGGAACAGCCCTAAATAACTGTGAATACAGCAGAACTGAGAGGTAGGGGCACAGTGTATAGAGCACTGGCCTTAGAGCCAGGAAGACCTGGACTCACTTCTCAACTATGACACATATGGTTGAGTAACTGTCAGCAAATCACTTAATATCTCATTCCTCCAGGCAGCTCTCTAAGACAAGATGCAGAGAAGGGACCTACATTGGTTGAGGGAGTGTCCTCATCTGAGAGTTCCCCATACCAATAAAATCACAGGGCCAGTCTCTATATAGATAGCAAAAGTAGAGTCTCTGAGTCCATAGTCCTACTTCCTGACTTAGCATAAAATATCCAAATTAACTATAAAGGACAGATGAAGAAAGATGCTATCTGTATAGAAATAACTGATAAATAGAAGTATGTATAGAATAATTCTATATCTAGGGCACGGGGAAAGGGAAGGAAAAAGAAATTTATATAACTTTTTATGTATTTAAAAGGAATAACAAGTTATACATAATAAATTTTTAGTTTCATGTGCAATTATATTTTTATTATGCTATGTTATGGAAATACTTGTTTTATTGTATGTTAAAAATAAAATAAATAAATATGAAAAAATTAAAATATAAAATAAAAAAAGTTCTGGAGAAAGTCTTTCTAACAGGGTAGAATAGAAATTCATGAGAGATAGGAAAGGTGGGCTGGTCATGGAGTGAGGGGGAAAGGATAATCAATGAGCAGTCAGTCCACATGTGCCATTGCTTTCCTTATTATGTCAAGAGAAAATGAGGTGACTCTCTAGCACTCTGAATGAATCTTCTGTGGCCAACTTATGGAGAGACTTGTATAAGAGTGCAAGAAGTGGGGTAAATATGGCTGGGATGTAATAATAACCATAATTATAATACTTAGCATTTCTGTAGCTTTTTAAGGTTTACAAAATATTATATCAATATTATCTCATTTGATCCTCACAGCAACCCTTCAAACAGATGAGGAAACCGAGACCCAAAGACATTAAATGACTACTCTAGGTTTACACAGCTAATAAGGATATGGATGAAGCTGTAGCTAGGTGGCAAAGCAGATAGAGAGCTAGGCCTGGAGTCAGGAAAACTGATCTTCCTGAGTTCAAATCTGGTCTCAGATGCTTACTAGCTGTGTGACCCTGGGCAAGTCACTTTACCCTGTTTGCCTCAGCTGCCACATCTGCCAAATTAACTGGAGAAGGAAACCGCAAACCACTCCAATATCTTTGCCAAGAATTCCCCAAAAGGGGTCAGACATGAGTCAGACATGACTGAAACTATTCGACAAAAGTGTCTGGGACAGGATTTAAAATAAGTTCTTCCTACCTTCATTATTCTATCCACTGTGTAACCTAGCTTTCTCATTTATCTGTATCATTGGAGGAAATACACCCTGAAATTACATATCCATTTGGGTACCTGAGAATAGAGTAAATTCATAGGTTCTAATATCTAGAGGCACAATCAATAAATACTTATTAAGCTCCTAATATGTGCCAGACTTAAAGGTAATTGAGTTTGACCCCTTCATTTTACAGTTGGGGAAACTAGCCCAGAAAGTTTAGTTGATTTGCCCAAGATTGCACAGGAAAAGTGAAAAGGCTTGAATTTGAAACCAGACCTTTTGACTCCAAATCCATTGCTCTTTCTGCTATATCATATTTCTTCCACAGATTAGAATAAACTAGACTAGACTATACTCTAAATGAGAGGAGAAGAAAAGGGAAGGGAGGAGAGGGGAAGGGAGAAGGGAGAGAATAAAAGAGAAAAAAGGAAAGGAGAGAGGAGAGGAGGGGACTGCAGGAGAAGAATTCAGAAGAACTGAGTTCAAATCTAGCTTCTCATACTTACTAGCTGGGTGACTACAGGCAAGTAATAATCCCTATCTTCCCCAGTTTCCTTAACTGCAAAATGGGGATAATAGTAGCTTCTATCTCACAGGATTGTTGTGAGAATCAAATGAGATATTTGTGAAGTCCTTAGCTTGGTGACTGGCATATAGTAGGTGCTATAAAAATACTAGCTGTTGTTGCTGTCGCTGCTGTTATTGTTGTTATTGTTAACTCTAGCCACAGTTGGCTCTATCCACTGAACCATCTAGCTAACTCCCAAGGATTGGGTTAAATGATATATAATATGCCAACTAACTCTAAATCTTTAATCTTCTGGAGCTAATGATTCGATGATGACACTTTCTCTTGCTCAGGGTAGAAACTGAAACTAGTCTACCCAATAGAATTTATATGTCATCCAACCTACAGGGAACTTAAAATAAGTTCTAGTCATTTAAAATCAGTGAAGCCTTAAAATAGTCCTTATTCATTTGCTGCATCCTAGCATCAGTACAAATCATCTGTCTTTTATCTATTCCCCCAAAGGAATACTTCTTGTCAAAATGTTATATTGTGTACCTTATAAAAACCCCCACCTTATTTCATCATAGACAGAGTCACTTTTCAGTGAAGAACAAAACAATCTCTTCATCAAGTTGCAGAATACTTGGAATCCTTCAGGAGAAAAAGCAGCAACATAAGACATAATCATTTCCCTGTGTGATTTCACAATATTCACAATCCAAATATTATGTTTGCCTTGGAAAAAGAACTTAGAATAGAGGCCACCATGTACTAGAAGGATAAAAGCATAACCTCATGCTGAGGAGCTTCAACATTTATTCCTTTTAATGAATGAAATTTAGCCTCAGTCCTGAGCCTGCTTAGAGTCAATGAAATTTTATTCAACAAATATAAATTAATCACTTCTATGTGCACCATAGTATGCTGGATTCTGTGGATACAAAGACAAAAACTAAACAATCCTTTCTCTAAAGGAAATATGTCTTATCTCACCTAATTCTAGTGCCTCTGTTGATTATTTCCCATTTATTCTGTACATAATTATTTGCACACTATTTTCCCCTTTGTGAGCTCACTGACAGCAGGTGCTATCTTCTGACTTTCTTTCTGTCCCCAACACTTAGCACAGTGTCTGGCACATAGTAGGTGCTTAATAAGTATTAATAAAATTTGTAGATATTAAAAAATAAATATTGATAACTAACTGGGATTATTTTTCAGGGCAGTATATAGGCACTTGAGAAATGTTTATTGACTGGTTAACTGACAAAAGAAACTTACATATTACTCAGGTGATTGATGTAACACATACACTTATTTTGATACCTCCACTGATCTGAGAAATGATTGATGTGAGTGCTCTCTCCAACAATGCTGACCTCAAATCATACACTCTTTCTCCACTTGTGATATATCCTCTGTTCTCCCTAGCTGAGTGACCTGCAATGCTGGGAGACATAACTCTTGCTATCTTGACATTTTATGAATACCAATGAAGCATATAGGTTGTCCATCAGTTATCCATTGATTATCCTCCAATTTCACTATATAAGCAGTCCACTTCCTTGCTAAGCGGTAAATATGTTAATACTATATGAATATGTGAATATTACAACCCACAATTCAATGTATACAAAATAAACAAAAATAAGGCGGCTAGGTGGCGCAATGAATAGAGTGTCAGCCCTGGAGTCAGAAGGACCTGAGTTCGGATCCGGCCTCAGACACTTAACGCACACACAAACAAAAACCTAGCCGTGTGACCTTGGGCACGTTACTTAAACCCGATTGCCCTCCAAAAAAAAAAAAAAGCAAAAAAAAAAATAAACAAAAATATTTTGACATATCATAGACCCTCCACTGCTTCTTATTGTTTTATGAGGCAATACTAATCATCTAGTTAATCAGTCAGTGTTTATTAAGCCCCCACTAATGCCAAGCACTATGCTGATCCCTGGTGAGACAAAGAAAGACAAAAGATAGTCCTTGCTACTATCTTCCTACACAAAATTTTATAAATGAGTTGATATTCTAAACCAGTAATGCCCTTGACTATCATATTACTCAAATGTTCCTGTTTCATTTTGTTTTCTGTAGAGGTGATTTCTAGGCTCTTATTCTTCTTGTTGTTATGGTAATTGATTTACATCATTTAAAATTCCAAAGAAAATGTTGGTAGTCTATATGGACATCTCTTCTTTTATCCATTTCCTTTTTCTATCAACAATAGCTTACTTAAATAGATCAGGATGGAGATCTAACTGTATTAAATGGTCATTTTGGAAATAATTGTTCCTTGGTAACCAGTCACTTCCTGGCAAGATATAATCTATTTTATTTTTTCAGAACTCATTTGACCTTTACTACCTCTTTTTGATGTGCCTTAAATCTCTCTTCTGGAAATATGTGTGTTTATATATTGTGTGTGTGTATAAAATATAGTTCTGATATAAACATACCTACACAATCTACAAGCTTTTCTTTTTGGGGGGAAGGAGGGAGTGTATCTTTTTTTCCTGATTCCTGAATAGTATTTTCCAACATGTTTCTCAAGGTCATCCCCTATGACTAATCTTACCTTCAGATTTCTAACTATTAAAGTTAATTTAATTTTGAGGGTCTTAAAAAGTTCTTTGTTAAACGTTTCTATTTCTTCACCTCTTGCAATAGATGTTAGTGTATAAACTTCAATTATATTCATCATCATCTTTTTTAAAATATTAATCATTAGTAATGAAATATGAGATGATCAAGGGTGCCATGATATCAAGTGTTCTTCACCTGGGGTTAAGTTTTCAAGGGTCCATAAATTTGAATGGTGAAAAAAAGTTACATCTTTTTTTTTACTAACTTCTAATTGAAATTTATCATTTCCCTTTCTTATGAATTTAAAATAAACATCATTCTGAGAAGCATTCCATACATTTCATGAGATTGTCAAAGGGACCCATGACATAATGCATTTTTAAGATACCTTGAATGAAATGATGCTTCTAATATTGCCTTTGGACAAAATAAAATTAATTCTATTAAATCCTCTCCAAAGAGAATCTATGAACCAGCCTTCAATTTAGCTGCAACTTACTTCCATATATTTGTTTCATTTATAGTAAGAATATCAAGACTTGGGGCGGCTAGGTGGCACAGTGAGTAGAGCATCAGCCCTGGAGTCAGAAGGACCTGAGTTCGGATCCAGCCTCAGACACTTAACACACACACAAACAAAAACCTAGCCGTGTGACCTTGGGCACGTTACTTAAACCCAATTGCCCTCCAAAAAGCAAAAAAAAAAATCAAGACTGATAGGTTTACCCAGAATATAAAGTACATTAGAAAAAAATGTGAAATAGGTAGAAAGTTTCTATTTTATCCTCAATTAAATAGGGAGCCACTGAAACCTTTTGTGCAAGGAGCAGTATGGCCATAACTTTGCCTTAGAAATATTATTTTGGCAGAAATAATATAATTTGACAGCTATGTGGGAGTATTATGAATTCTCCTTCCAATAGAATGCAAGCTCTGTGAGGCCAGGAAATGTTTCTTTTTTATTTTGTATCTCAATTGCCTATAGAGCATAGTACCTGTTACACAGCAGAAACTTAGACAATTTAAAATGTTGAATGGAAGTGAGTTGAGTTGAATTGAAATGAACTGAATCGCAATTAATCATTCCCTGCTTCTTAGGGAATGAATAAGTGAAGACTCAGCATATGCCCTCTATAAAAGGCTGCCAATTCTGTCAGACAACCATGGCAGTGGTTCAGCAAATTAAGTATAAAATATGCATTCACAGGATTAGTTTTGCCAAAAAACTCACATTTGGCCAGATACTGAACCTGGCTATTTTGAGTGAGGTACTCAAGAGTAAGAAGGCTCTTCCTCCCAGGGTAACAGGTCATCAGTGAGGTATCATGGAAAGGGTACTGGACTTCAAATCAATAGATCTGATTTGGGATCCCAGCTTTTATACTTACAGAGTTGTGTAATTATGGAGAAGTCACTTAGATAACCTTTCTGGGCCTCAATTTCCCCATCTGTAAAATTAGGGTAATAAAATGTGTACAACTCAACTAAACAGGGTTTAATGTGATGAAAGAGCTCTGTAAATCTTAAAGTACTACATAAATATGAGTCATCATCCTCTTTTAGGGCATGATTACACTTTATATTGCTCAGCTCTCATTACTGGAAACAGGCATATCTAGCTTATGTTTAACAAGCTTTATTTTCAACTGCAACTCTAAAGTTATCTCCCTTGGTGACTGTCTTAAGGAATACTACCAATAGTGAACACTGAATGTGAAGTCTGACAGACATACAGTTAATGAAATCGTTGTTACATTGATTATTTTTTTACCCAGGAAACTTTATTGAAGATTGTTTGGACACTATAACCTAAATCTTTAGTCAATCTTTATGAAAGGGGTGGCAATGTTGCAGAGAGAAAGAATGGGCGTCTGGAGACCTTTACTCTAGTCTTAACTCTGGTACTGATTAACTCTGTGACCCTGGGTAAGCCATTTAATTCCTTTCATTCTCTGTTTCCTCCTCTATGAAATGAGGGTCTATTCCTAGAGAATCTCTAAGTCCCTTCCAGCTTTAACACTGAGCTTTGATGATACTGAAGGCCCTTTCCAAAGCCAAGATTCTAAAAAGGACAATGCTAAGCCCCATCAAGTGCACTTTGGAAAGAAGTGAGTAAGCATATGTTTTCTGCAATGTTAATGATTAATAGACTATGTAGCACAGAAGTGAGTAAAACCTAAAGCAAATGTTTACTCAAAACTACCATGTAGCATATTTTCCAGTATGTGAAGGTATTGGGCAATGGAAAATTTCTCAGATACTTTTACTTTGGAACTAGAGTGTTGGGTTGTTGTGTTTTTTTTTTTCTTAATTAGGTTCAGTGTTTGTTTTTGTTCTTTTAAAGTTTATGTCATAGTAATACTTGAAGGATTTCTGATTTCGTCAATGTGGGTACTCTCCTAGACCAATAAAGATTGTAATCCCTCTCATGAATACTTTCATGAGTGTTTGTGGTTTAAAAAAAAAAAACAATCATCACCTGGTAGCCAAGCCTCTAGTGATGGGACTCTTCAAACTTAGTTACGCTGGTCCTTAAAAAATACTGATGCAGTCTGTTGCCAGATCCATGCTTGACAGCTTTCCAGCTTGTTAGGACCTGCCAGAGCTTGCTTTCTTGGTTGGCATAGCTTTTGAGAACCTAAGGTCATCTCCTATGCCATCATGAAGCATTGGAATAGGACTTCAGAGGACTATTATGTCAATAATGATATGAGAAATGTTCTGTTTATTCATGAAATAATAATCTGTATTGGAAGTTACTCTTGGACTCAGATGTTGGCAATCAGCTAGGAATAGAAAAGGCATCATTTGTTTCATCTGGTAGTAATTTTATCTGAAAGATCAATTAAATTGTTGTTCTTAGTATTGTTAACAATTAGCAAATTGTCAGTGCCAACAATGTTCTCATTTGGTAGGAGAACTGTACCCTAGAGTTGGCCTAAAATGGAAGTCAGGAGACATGACTTCTATTTCCAGCTCTGCCATTAAGTTACATAACTAACTGTTAAAATGTCAAAACAATGTATTAGTTCTTACCTAAGAGTTTAAGAAATGACATTCAGCCTAGTATTAATTCGTTGACAGTGGGACCAAGAACCTTTTCAGAAAGAGCACCATAGCTGTTCTCTAAGACATCAATCTTAAAAGGTTATTCCAACATCCTTAATTTCCTCCCTAGTGATAGGATATGGATATATATCTTTACTTTATCTAAAATCTTCTTAGACCCATTAATTTCAGACTTAAGTCACGAGTTTCATATGTCTACTATCCATTACATAGAAGTGTACATGCTTTCATTTTTGTTTCTAAAACTACTTCTTTCAAGCTTTACATGTTGCCCCTTACTTTATTTCTGCTCAGCAAGCATTTCAATTTAGCATATACTTATTTAAGTGTTTGTTCTGTGCAGAGATTAAGCTAAGAGAAAAAGAGTTCCTGTCCTCAAAGAGTTTATGTTCTATAGGACCAAACATGTAAGTAATAGGGATCTTCACTGCATTCAGGACAACTAAATTATTCTCAGGCAAAGATATTAATTACATGCTATGTGCCTTTAGGCCAAACACTTAATCTTTTTAAGTTCCCTTTCTCTCTTTTAAAGAATGAGGAGAAGTTGACTATATAGGCTATGAGATAATTCAGTGAACTCCATCCACACCCTTCATGGTTTAATAGGCTTCAACCATGTCTTCTCTTGGCCTTCATTTCTAATCTTTTGAGTCTGTCATTATATAAAAGCTGCTTTCATCCACTTTTCAATTTGTTAGGGTTATTTGTTCTTTTTCTAGATTGTGTGTGTGTGTGTGAGAGAGAGAGACAGAGAGAGAGAGAAAGAGAGAGAGAGAGAGAGAGAGAGAGAGAGAGAGAGAGAGAGAGAGAGAGCAAGCTGGGGAATAAATAGTATCAGAAAATAAGATCTGGATCATGGTTTAAGACATGGTAATGACAGCTCTTAGCCAAGCTTAGAATATATCTATAGATGTGTTCTGATAGAATTAAGTTTCTTGAGAACAGGTGGTTTTGTTTTTGTTTTTTAGTCCCAGCTTCTAGCAAAGTGCCTGGGACAGATGTCCTAGGGCAGCTAAATGGTGGTAGGCCTGGAGTCCAGAAGACATGAGTTTAAATCCAGCCTCAGATATTTATTGGTTCTGTTACCCTGAACAAATCACTTAACATTTATCTGCCTCAGTTTCCTCAAACATAAAATAGGGGTCATAATAGCACCTATCTCACAGGGTTGTTGTGAGGATCAAATGAGGTAAGGTTTATAAAATATAGAGCCTTGTACATAGAAAGTGCTTTAAATGCTTATTGAGTATTGCTTCCCATGCTTAATAAATGCTTGTTGACTATTTGGTCTAATGAGGACCAATAAAAATATGTTTGCCTGGAAATTTCCAGATCTGATAAAGAGGACTTTAAAAAATGAAAATGAAGGGTCAGAGAGAAAGAAAATGTTAATACATATCCACTAAGTCACATTATCACAGAATAGGGAGAAAAATATAATGCCCAGTAGAACATGGTAAAAAAAAAAAGTCCAAGAAAAAGGATAGTAATAAAAACTCGCAGTCTTAGATGTCTATAAATAAATGCAAAGAGAGTGAAAGATAAATTGAGTTAGAGTTCTTAATACAAAGAGGCAAACCCTGCCTCAAGTGCATCACCAAAATTTTGTAGGATATGAGACATAACACGAAAATAATTATAAAATGGGTTACTTTATACAAAATTAAGATGTCACATGAAAAGGGACAGGGCAGTAGCATGATATTTGAGAAACACATAAGAATATATCTTGGACATTGAAGGGAAAGCATGATGAAGAGAAATTGGGTGAGAGTTAATAAAGGGAGGAACAGAAAAGATACTGTGGTGGGATTATGCTTCAAAATAACTAGGCAGAAGGAACAAATGTTTTATCAATTTGGGGATCAGAATACTGCTTGGCATATAGGCATGAGAAAGGAGAGGAGGGGAGAAGGAAAAGGAGAAAAGAAAGAGAGAGAAAGGAAGAGGAGAGGGGGAGAGAGAGGGAAAATGAGTGACAGGGGATTTCAACTACTCATATTTGGAGCTCTAACTAAAATCAAACATCCAACAAGTTCTTAACTAGCCCTAATAATCATTTCATTCTTCAGTACATGGAGAAAGCAACATAGAGAACTATTAATCTTGAGTTCCCCTTCTCTCTGCTCTCTACAACCAGTACCATAGCTAGTTCTCATCACCTCTAACATGTTCTATTGCAATAGCCTCCTTCCTTATTAATCTTCCTGTCTCAAGTTTCTCCTGTCTATTCCTTATAATGCTCCATCTCCCACAATTATACATTTGGACTAGCTGTCCCCCACACCTAGAATGTTTTCCCTCCTCATCTCCACCTTTTAGAATCCCTGACTTCCTTTAAGATTCAGTTTAAAGGCCTCAGCAAGCAGACCTTTCCTAGTCCCCAAGATTTTAGTGCCTTGCTAAACTTACATTCTATCAACTCTGTATGTATCTCCTGTTTACATACATGATGTCTTCCCCATTGGAAAGTCTCCTTGAGGATAAGGGACTGTTTTTCCTTATTCTTTGTGTTCCCAGTGTTTAGATAGTGCCTGGCACTTATGTAACAAATGTTTGTTGATTGATTAATCAATCAAGATGAACTCACCTAATTTTGAGCAATGAGGAGGAACTGACTGCTAAAAATAGAAAAGACACTAGGAAATCACACTTCTACTTTAGAGTTTATGATAAATAAAGAGGGGAAAGATAAGCAAAGCCTGATGTGCACCCTAAATTTGTAGAGAATAAAATTCAATGGGTTTGGGGCCTATAGCCTAAAACAATGCAGGACAAGTTAGCACAAAATAAATGGAATGTACTCAAGGACAAAATTCTAACTACACAAATAAAATGAACTTGACAATGGGGGTGGGGGGAAGCAGTTGTTTGAAGAGACCGAGGGGGACACACAAGAACTCATCAAACAATTGCAATTTTGAAAAAAGAAAAAACATATACCAAAGATGAAAGCAAAAGCAGTTAACAGAAGATTAATACTAAAAGGTTATTGTGGTAATATAAAATATCAAAAAAGCAAAAGCTCAGAGTGGGTTGAGGCTTGCAGTGAAAGACCACAGAAATGAACTCTTTAAAGCTATATTGAAAGAGTAAGAGAAAAGAAAGGATTCCTATAGATAAAATGGTAATAATGAATGCCAGAGGTAAGAACAAACTATTCAACTCTCTACCAAGGAAAACGATCATCAGGCTGGGAATGTGGAACAAAAAAAAAAAAAATGGTTAATAGGTCACTTAAGCCTAAGATGAGAAAATAGGCAAATTCCCAGTTACCTTCCATGAGTTCAAGTCACAAGGCTGAAAAAAATGTTAGAGAGCTAAAAGAATATGTGAACGTTACTGTGGAGTCATTGTGATTGTTGAAAAATAGCAGAAATTAGCAGAGGTGTTACATGGCTGGAAATGAATGAATGTCCCGGTTTTCAAAAAGATGAATAAGTTTGATTCTTCAAACTTTGCACAAGTGAACTTAAATTACAGGCAGCTAGGTAGCACAGTGGATAAAGGATCAGGCCTCTAGTCAGGAAGACCCAAGCTCAGATCCAACCTTAGACACTAGCTGTGTAACCCTGGGCAAATCACTCAACCCTATTTGCCTCAGTTTCCTCATCCAGGAAAATAAGTTGGAAAAAGAAATTGCAAACTATTCCAGTATCCTTGCCAAGAAAACCCCAAATAGTCACAGAGTTGTAAAAGAATGAAATGACTTAATAACAAACAAGTCTTAAATATGAGTAAATTCAACAAATGTTTATGCATGGGTCTCCTCGTCTTCTATGTCTGTTTACTCAGCTCTATTCTCCACACAACTGCCAAAATGACATGCATTAAACACAGATGTGACTATGTGACCTCTCTATTCAAAAACATATTCAATGGCTTCCCATGGCTTTTAAGGGTAAAATAGAAAATCCTCAATTTGGTATTCAAAGTCCCTGGCAGTTTGGCTCTCATCTGTCTTTCCAGTCTTATCCACACAGTCACCTTTTTAGTCAAACTGGCACACCATTTTCATGATCTTCCATCTCTTACCTCCTTGTCTTTACACAAGTGGTCCCCAGTGTCTGGAATATACACATTTCCTACCTCTGCTTTTTGGAATCTTAACTAGCCTTGACAATATTATAATTACAACTTACATCAAGGTAACCTCCTTTTCTGAAAGACAGGGAGTATTTTACTTTCTTCATGTCTCTCTAGCTAGAAATCATTTTATATTAATTGGGGATGTAAGCCTTCCGTTATGAACAGTGTTAAATTGTACATTAAAATGTTTCATTCCTTGCTAAATAGTAGACATCTATGCTGACCTTCAGATATGACACAGTTTAGAATACCTTTAACACAAAAGAGATAACCAGGCCTAAATCCTAGGAAAAAGAAGTATGACTTGAAACATATGATCCAGCTAGACCAGAAGTAGTCTCAGCCTCAGCCTCCCTTCCCCCCCACTCCCCATCCACCATTGAAGTTGCAGTCAAAAACATCTGGGTTCAAATCTCCCCTCAGACAATAGTTGTTTGACAAGTGATGGACAAGTGATTTAACTTTTCTGTGCCTCAGTTTCGTAATCTGTAAAATGAGGTGACTTGATATCCTCTAAGGTCCTTTCCAATTCTAGCTATGATCCTGTGATCCCATGGTCCTTTCTGTTGGGGAGGCAGCAGTGCTCCTGTCTTAGTGCTTTTGCCCTCTTCCTGGTGGGTCAGAAAGCATTCCTTGTCTTTTCTGCTCTTCTAAATTGACTGCATGGGGCCTTCTGGGAATAGGACTAGAGAATTAATGTCACAACCTTCCCCACCCAACTCCCGACAAAAAAGATAGCATATAGAAAATACAGTATTTAAAATAGATGTCCTCTGATTCTAAACCCAGTGCTTCCTACTCTTTGACAAGGTTTATAGTTGCAGTTAGTGGGCTTTCCTAATCTCTACTAAAGAGTAAGAGCCTCAGACTAATACCTCAGTCAGAAGGCACAACTAAGTAAGGAGAGCTCTGACGCAGGTAGGGGCAAGACTCTTCACAGACCCTTTCTTACTTTACGCAATACTTCTCCAGAGAAGTATCCATTTACTCACTGCTTTTGTTTCCTTCCTGTCTTTGAACCATTCTCTACTCATGATAAAATGTATCCATTAATGTCATAATAACTCAATTGTTTTAGAAGTCTTTCATGTAAAGCCTTGCCAGAGATTTCTTGAAGGCTTAAATAATAACCACCTGTTCCTCTTTGTCCCCATGATTACTGACTCAGTCAAAGAACTCTAACAATTTGTGTGTTTGGTTGCCTCATATGGAAGTCATGCTGTCCTTCCCCCAACAGGACATTTTGTTGTTGTTGTTGTTGAACCAGCCCACACCTTCCAAGATTCTGGGATCACTCAGATTCAGGTCCAATCCTGGGGGCTGACCCAAAAGGGTCATTTTCTCTCCCTTTGGCTCATTTCTCCCACCTGGAGTTATTCCAGGAAAATCTCAAAATACAAGTTAAGTCCAACTTGTGATTAAATTTTCCAAGTGTGGGAAACAGAACCTCCAACTCCTGTAAAGGCTTTCAAATTAATATTTGTATGGGTAGTTGTCATCATTTATTTCAGCCCACAGAAAACAAATATTCAGAAGACTCACAGAAACCCAGAGACAAATACAGAAACACATAAAGCACCCAAATAGCTCATTAGCTCTTCTTAAGTGTAAACTGAATTTGGGGCTGCTATCTTGGCAACCTGGTGACATTCCAGTGAGTCCCTCTTTCCCACAGGTTTCTGCATAGTCCCACCAAGATTCATAGTATCATCCCTGTGGTTTCAACTCCCTCTGGAAGGTAGACATACTTAGGAAGATGCTAAATAAGTAAACTTTTTCTCACAGAATTTGCACTGTCCAAATGGAGTTCTCTGACAAGGCCCCAATTTCTCCTATCCCCTAACCCCCAAGAAATAGCTTTTATCCTTTACCTAGAGGGACTATATAGGCAATCCTGTTTCTTCTCCCAGAGTCAAAGCAGGTCAGGAAATATGTAAACAATCCTCTACTTTCTGTAGAAACTGTAATATCTAAACTCCCAAACTTAGACATTCTTAAAGATTGGGTTATCCACAAAACAATTCCAAGGCTAGGGCTGCCAAGAAAAGCTGCCTTCTCTAGCTAGAAGGCTAGGTTCTGGTATCATATTACCTGGAAGTAGAAGCCTCTCTCTCTCCCCCCCTCTCTCTCTCTCTCTCTCTCTCTCTCTCTCTCTCTCTCTGTCTCTCTCTCTCTCTCTCTCTCTCTCTCTGTCTCTCTCTTTCTTTCTTTCTCTCCTCTCTCTCTCAAAGATACATACGCAGTCACAGGATACTGGGGTTCACAAACATTGTAAGTGAATTACCATCCTGGGTCACATGGACAAACATGTGTCTGTTCTACCATGTGATTCTATAGGAATTCTTATCAATTTCCTGGCTGCTGCCATCCCTCACGCTGGGAAATTCCACTCTCAGGAACACTAATCTCTGACGTAGTCTGAAAGCTCAATCAAGTTCATATAACTTCCCTGTTCTCCTGCCCAAAAAAGTCTTTATCAGTTCCCAGGGTAGAGGGAGCGTGTACAGGCACAAGTTTCCCTGCCCCAAGTTTCCCCACCCCTCATGCCACAGGTCGCTCTGTCTTCTTAACAAGGGAAAGTCAAAGCAGACAAATGGAATATATAATCCAATATCAAGTCAAGTCCAATATCCAGTGATAGCTTCTTCTTTATAGTCCAATGGCATATCCCATCCTAAGGCTATTCTGTATTGCAGCAAGTCAATCACTTTGGAAGCAATTCCAGTCATTGAAAACCAATCAGAAGCTCCATGTTTTCTCTCAGCAAGATGCCAGTAGACATGCCAAAACTCTCCATCAAAAGGTGCCCCTCAGGCACCTCCAAACAAAGTCTCTTAGTCAGTAATCTTATTAAGGTAATTGGAAAACTCATCAAAATGATCAAATATTCTCCTGATCAACCTTTTCACAGGTGTATCCTGTGTTTTGGGAGTCTACACTTTCCTTATTGGCAACTGTGCGTGATGCTATTCATTCATGAAGTTAAGTCATCTGAATGAAAAAAAAAAGAGAGAAATGCGGTTAGAGAATGTTTCTTAATGCTGCATCAAAAGACATGTTATTTCATTGATATGGGCACCCCCTCCACTGACCTCGATTTAAACCTATTCATGCATTAGTAGACAGTAGCATGAGTATGCAGCTAGAGAAATTCAGCACCTGGTAGCCAACTCTCTGATGATGAATCATTTCTTCTGTCAGATGACAGCCAAGCCTTTTCTCAAGCTTTTCCAGTGTCATAGCATGTGCCAGAGCTTGTGTTTTACTAGAATAAACTGTAAGAGTCAGCTCTATAACACAATGAAGCATCCAAGTACAATTTTAATCAGAAAAGGAGGGGGTACTATAAATGGCTATTATTGATAAAATAGTAATAAAATGATTAAACAAAATAATCATTATTAATAATAGTAGCTGATTATAGCACTTTAAGGTCTGCAAAGCCTTGTTTTAGTTCACATGATATAATATACTAAAGTGCAGTAGAAATCTTAGTTACATAAATGCCAACTATTCATAATGATTTTAAGTTGATAATTCTTTTATTAACATTTTATTATTTGTGGTGAGCCAAAGACGCCTGTCCCAGGACTCTGATAATTACCCTGATATCAGTGGACCTGCATGTCAAAGATCTCTTTGAGATGCGACTTTTCACTAAGTCTGCTCCGGAGTTCTTTTGATATAGGTTGCATTTAAAAGGATGTTATTGGAGTTCTTGAGATCAACAGGATTCTGTCCCAGGATATATCTGATTCCACACTCTGGTATCTTTGAGCGGCCAGCTCTAAACATGCTATCTGTTGAGGATTGCGCTTCAGCTTTGAAGTTTGCTCTCAATTGTATCTGTTTATGACTTGCGGTTGCATTAAGAAGTACCAGAGACCCAGATGTAAGGCTCTGTCCCAAAACTTTAGTTGTCCAAAACATTTGCAGGAAGTCAGTTCCTATGCAGATGTTCTTGATGATGCGGCCTTGGCCATTAGGCTTTGAGGCCAGCTCTCAAGAGCATCCTTTGAGATGTAACTGACTGCATGTGATAAGGGATAACTGACTTTTCCTAAGACTTTATGGCACCTAGGGATCAATAGGCCTTACTGCCATGCTACTTCCAGGATACAACAGACTAAGATAATGACATCTCTTCCTTTCCATCTTTTGTCTCTTTGCTCTATAAAAACCTTTCCCTGAGTATCAATAAATGGAGTTCATGGTTCTTCCTTGAGCAACCCACATGGCCTGGTCATTTCTTATTCACGTCTCCGAATCATGCTAAGTGCTGGACACTGAGCAGCCCACAGCAATTATCCCATGTGTATAACACAGAACTAGCCACAAGGTAAGAGGCCTATGCCATAAATAAAATTATATAAACACTGTAAAGAATGGCAATATCTTTAAGCAAAAAGTACATAAGGAGTAAAATGCTGCTTTATGTGCTTTCACCATTATTAGTCAATTAAATTTAATAAGAAATTTAGAACTAGAATGAACCTGAGAGATCATCTTTACAGCCTATCTTTCCAATGTTGTTATGCATTACTCCTTTTTCCACATTCTATAATCCAGTCAAACTGGCGTTTCATTTCCCATCTCCCTGCCTCTGAGCTGGCAATAATAATCATCATTAATAATAATAATAAGCATTTACAAAACACCTTAATATATTCAAAGTATTTTTCCATTACAAATGGAATTGAATATTATTATGTTGTAAGAAATGATAGCTATGAAGAATTCATCAAGAAGAAAAGGACTGTCTAAATTAGTACATAGTGAATTAAGCAGAAAAAGGAGGACCATATACATAATGACTAAAACATAAATTGACAACTCTAAAAAGCAGAGAAAATAAAATTAAAGGTAATGATCAATATTATTTCCGTAGGATAGGTGAGGGATGATGAAATATCCTCCTTCTTCTTATACAGAAGTAAGGAGCCACAGGTGCCTATTGTTGCCTCCCTTGTCTCATATATTCACTCCCATCACTCGATTTGGATCTACTATTTTTCTTTATGACAAGAGATGGTTCAATGTGGTGAAGCGGCGAAGGAGAGATGTTGGAAAATGTCTGGTATAAAAAGGTATAAAAAATCTTTTCAATTCTACCTATGCAACTGTAAAGCCAAGCACAAGCAGCTCTCCTAAGGACTGCTGCTATGAATAGCTTTAAGTTTCTGATCACACAGTATAGCTAACTCTCTGTTTATTCAGCAATAAACTAAAGCAAAACATTCATAGAAACCAAAGTTCCAAATTCACAATGATATAACATAACAACCTATCCCTAAAGTGGTCACACAGTCTTAAACAAAAGATATCATTCAATAAGTCACAATCTGAATTAACCAATTTAAAGTACCCATCTAAAGTCTTCTTTCACCTTGATTGGAGACTGGTTTCCAATCACCTTTAACTCAATCATCCTTAAGGAACAATCATCCTTAAGAGGTTGAAAGTATAAAGTTCTCCCACCCCTAGGTCACATTCTTAATCTTGACAGTCAGCATTAAGTATCCAAGTAGAGGTCCTTTCATCTTGACTCTAGGTTGATTCCCAAACTCCATGGTTCCTCTTCCATGCTCCCAGCTCTTGCCTGAATTCACCCAACTTCACCTGGATTCACAGGTAGGCAGCTCCCAGATCCCAGTCCAGCTCCACACATCAAGCTTAGCAGAGTTACAACAATACTCACACACATAGCAACACTATCAATTCACTTTCTGCCTGTGAAATCAACGCTGACCAACAGACAGGGCCTCTATCTGAGAAATTAACACAAATCATCAGCAAAGTCCTGGGACCTCTGAAAACATCAATAAAACCCTCCTTCAGGACTTCTGTAAAGAGACAAGAAGAAAGTCCTCTCTCAGGACTTCTGAACCAGCAGGAAGATCCCAGGGCTTCTGTAACAGCAGCAACATCTTCTGTCAGTAGACAGGTCTGACAAAGTAACATCAACACAAACAGAGTGCCAGCACCACAGCCATCCTTCCTCCCAGTTCTGCTTAGTCCCTGCTGTGCTTGAGCTTCTATATCATCAGCTCCTTCCTGTTCTGCCCTCCTCGTATATCCTTCCTGCTCTGGTCTTTGGCAAGTTCCTCCCACTGTGGGCTTCACAGGTTCTGTTTCTAACAAAGACTTGATTTAATCACAGGTAAGGCTCAAAGGCACTTGAAGAGCTGAAACAAGGAGCTAAGTACCATATTACTTGCCATTATAACAATATGTCTCATATATCCCCTGTATTTATATCACTATCCTTGCTTTGGCTGCATTACCACCTTCCTGATCTATTGGAATAACCTTATAAATCTGTCTTCCTAACTCAGTTCAATTGGAACACATTTATGAAGTACCTACAATGTACAAGTTATGGCCTACATGGATGCAGGGTAGGGGGACAAATTAGAAGATCAACATTATAATAATCTGAAGGATCTGAACAAAGGTGGTGACTATATGACTAGATGTTGGGGCTATGACACTGACAGGAGCTGCCAATGTATTATACACAGGGCTAAAGGAAAGGGATAGGAAAGAAGTGAGGATATCTCCGGGTTATAAATCTCAGTGACTTGGAGGATAGTGTTGCTTTCAACAGAAATGGTTAAATTTGGAGAAGGGGCAGGTTCAGGTGGGAAAATCATAACTTCAATTTTTAGACATGTTTAATTTGAGATCCAAATGGGACATTTAGATGGAAATGTACAGCAGGAAGTTGGTGCTATGTATTGTAGGACTTCATCCATTCTTGACCCATCACCAGCCTTCCTTCAAACTACTGCCATACTCATCTTCCTTATACATCCACTTGGTTATATTGGTCCCCTAGTCAACATCTTTTAATGGCTCCCTTTTGCCTAATGAATAAAGTTCAGCTTCCCTGGCCTACCGTTCTAGGCACTTCACATTCAATTATTATCCTTAGAGCCTCAAATCCCTCTCCCAATAACTTCCACATAATCCAAGTCCCAGACAAGCTGGACTGTTCCCTATCTACCAGACTCACACTATGCTCTCATGACTGTGCTTCGATTTGTACTGTTTTCTAAGCCTATAATGTCCTTTCATTCAGCTACTGAATTCCTACCTAGCCTTTAAAACCCTTCTCTATGCCACTTCCTTCTGGAAGCTTTTCCTGTTGGCAATTGGCCTTTACCCTTCACCCTTCTTTCCACTATATTATATGCTCAGTGAACACAAGTACCATATTTTACCTAAACTTCTTAATCTTTAACATCATCTAGTACATCTACTATACATGGAAAGGCAAGAGTTGTACAGTGTATAGTAGGAGAGACCTGAGTCTCAGATTTGAGGGCCTCAGTTTCCTCATCTTATGAATAAGGTTAACTGTATCTACTTCACAGAGTTGTTGTGAAGAACAAATGAGTTCACATTTGTAAAATGTTTTGCATAACAAAGCTCTATATAAATATTAGCTATTATTATAGACATATACAGATATATATATCTATTTGTTTAATTGAATTAAATTAGGATCTGGATTCTTTGGAAAGAAAGCTTGCTTTTGTCTGAATATAAATATGCCCCAAATAAGTAGATCAATATATATAAAATTTGGGGTAAATCTGTAGCTGTACTACTTTTCCACCTAGAAATATGTAAGGGGCAGGACAGAAATCTAATGCTCAGCTGCCCCTTTAAAAATAAATTTAACACAAGGCTTCCTGATTTGGAGAATTTTCAGAAAACTGCCTCTCTTTAGGCCACTGAGATAACAACTCCTCATACTGTTGTCAGGCTCACAGAAATCTCATGGAATGCTATGTCTTGGTGGTTTCTCCTCTCAATTTGTTGTTCTTGGTTGTTCCAGAGAGTCTCACCAGTCCCTTGACTACTGTCTGTGTTCCAGTAATCATGTACAACCCTCTCTCTATGCTCAGAGTTCAGTTTGAGATTAGCTCCTCATTCTTAATGTAACAGCTTCCTGGACAGAGGAGGACTTGGGAGAGGGAGGGGAAAGATGGGTTTGGAAGAATAGTTTGCCTCTTTCTTCATGTGACACAAACAGAAATAGGTGATAGGTACTACCTCTCTTTGCAGAAACATAGACCCAAGCTAGAAATCCCAAGGGTACATAGGAAAATTAATTTGTGTATCCCCACACAGGGGGAAGATAATAGGTTCCATTTTTAAAATATGATTGAAGAAGACAATAGAACATCTGTTGTGGAACAGACTACATCCATTCTTTCCCCATCACTAATCCATCCTTTAAATCACTGTTATAATTATCTTCCTTATATATGTTGTCCATGGTCCCGAGGACCCCCCCCCCCTTTCCATAAAGGACTCTTTAAGGTAAAAAAGTAGAGAGTTTATTATTCCCATTTTACATGGGGGGGACTGAGGCTGAGAAAGGTTGAGAGACTTTTCTTCAACACATAGTAAGCTTTAAACATTGATCCCAGGTTTCCTTAATTTGAGACCAAAGCTCTTTCTATGATAAAACACTGTCTCTAACCTCTGGTATTTCCATACCTCAAGGTGACCCCTTATATTATATTCAGTTTAATTCAATGCAACATCCCTCAGCATTAGATGCCTGCTTTGAAATATGCTGGGCACTGGAAATACAAAAGCAAAATTGAAGCAGTCCTCTTTCTCAAGAAATGTATATCCTATTTTGATTTGGGGTGGGAAAAACCATTTACAGTATAACACTATGACACTATAGTGTTGAGGATAGAGAGCTGGCCTGAGAGACAGAAATATCTGGGTTCAAGTCCCATTTCTGACACATACCAGCCAATAACAAAAAGAAGAGTTTTCTTATCTAGGAGTTCCCTTTACCAATAAATGCAGGTATATTCCCTATTGCTTGAGGGAAAGAAAAGTGCTAGCAACCTTGTAATCAGAGAAGCTTCACATAGGAGGAAATAAGTAAGCTGAACCTTGAATGATCTCCTGGATTGTTGTTGAGTAGATTCCATTACAGCATGAGGTAGAAGAACATTAAACTTGGATTCAGAAGAAATGACTAAGGTCTGGCTTCCCACTAATTCGCTGAGTGACCTCAGCTGAATCATTTCATGTTTCAAGACATCAGAAATATAAGGGGGTTAAGTCAGATGACATTCTATAACTGTATGATTCTTGATAGAGAGACAATGCTGCTGAGTTAAAAAAGGACTCAGGAAGACCAGGATTTTTCTGCCGCTGGCCTGGGTAAATCAATTAACTTCTTACAGCTTCAGGATGCTAGAAGTTACAGATGGGTTGCATAAGTGGAAACCACACCAATGAAATCTCAGGTCCAGACCCTAAACATAAATAGCAACCACAACCAAAAAATTGTTAACTGGACACAGGGAATTTCACTGGGCTTCCTTCATCTTGCTGCTATGGTACTAATACTGTTTTATATTCATTTAAATATTAGATAAGTACAAAATATGATTATAATTATGATGGAAACTTTGGAACATACCCAGATCACCTAACATGGAGGCACCCTGCTTCTGGGAAAAGACATCCTGTGTTTCCCTACCACTTGGGTGGGAGTAGCTTCTTTCCATTCTCTATATAGCTGGGATAGGCTGAGATTTTTGTTGCTATTTTTTTAACTGCAGATTGGGACATTCTCTTTTCCTGCATTCAGAGATGGTAAAGGTCACCGTTCACCCACAATGTTAGTGCCACAAATTTACTAGGTGGAAGAAGGTCATGTTCCCTTCCTCCTCTCTTCTACCCTGTGGCCTCAAGAATCAGGGGCGGGGCGGGGAGGGAGGCAGAGCTAGATGTCAGAGTGAGAGCAGGGACTTGCTTGAGTTCTCCCCTAAGCCCCATCAAATACCTGTAAAAATTACTCAAAACAAATTCTAGAGCTGCAGAACCCACAAAATGACAAGAGTGAAACAAATCTACAGCCTAAGACAGCCTGGAAGATTGACAGGAAGGGTCTACAGCACCAGCTAGGATCAGAGCACAGTCTAGTATAGGCCGTTCTGGCATAGACAGGGCTTGTAATATGATATTCCAGAGGTCAAAGGAGCTAGGATTAAAACCAAGAATCACCTACCCAGCAAAACTGAGTATAATGCTTCAGGGGGGAAAATGGATATTCAAGGAAATAGAGGACTTTCAAGCATTCGTAATGAAAAGACCAGAGCTGAATAGAAAAGCTGACTTTCAAATATAAGAATCAAGAAAAATGTGAAAAGGCAAAAAGGAAAGAGAAATCATAAAGGACTTATTAAAGTTGAACTGTTTATGTTCCTACATGGAAAGGTGCTATTTGTAACTCGTGAGACCTTTCTCAGTATTAGGGTAGTTGGAGGGAATATATATGTATGTGTGTGCATGGATATATATACACATATACATACAAACATACATACATACATAGACAGAGGGTATAGGGTGAGTTGAATATGAATGAATGATATCTAAAAAATAAAATTAAGGGGTGAGAAAAGAATATATTGGGAGGAGGAGAAAGGGAGAGATAGAATGGGATAAATTATCTTACATAAAAGAGGCAAAAAAAAAACCTTTTACCATGGAGGGGAAGAGGCAATGAGTGAACCTTACTCTCATTGGATTTGCTTAAGGAGGGAATAACATACATACTCAATTAGGGATCTACATGAAAGTAGGGAGAAGGTGATAAGAGGGGGAGATGATAGAAGGGAGGACAGATTGGGGGAGGTGGTAGTCAGAAGCAAACACTTTAGAAAAGGGACAGGGTTAAAGGAGAAAATAAGGAAATATAGTTAGTCTTTCACAACATGACTATTATGGAAGTGTTTTGCATAATTACACATGTATAACATATATTGAATTAATTGTGTCCTCAATGAGGTTGGATAGGGAGGGAAGATGGGAAAGAATTCAGAACTCAAAGTTTTAAAAACAAATGTTAAAAATTGTTTTTACATGCAACTGGGAAACAGGATGTACAGGAAATGGGGTGCAGAAATCTATCTTGCCCTTCAAGAAAGTGAGGGAGTGGGGAGGAGCCAAGATGGCAGAAAGGAAGCAGTAACCTTGCTGAGCTCCTCAGTCACTAAGTCTCAAAGGGTGAATCTGAGCAGATTCTGGAGTGATGGAGCCCACTGGAAGACGGAGTGTGGCAGAGTCCAGCCCAGGAGGTTGCCCAGTGTGTCTGGATAGGAGGAGCACAGAGCGTGCGGGGTCTGCTCAGCTCAGACCTAAGAGCAGACAAGCAGACTACACCAGAGAGAGAAAAAGCCCCAGCCTGCAGACTTACCAAGGACAAATCACAGTCATCTCATGGACAGGAGGGGTCATTGGAGCCAGGTAGGAGAGTTGGGCCTCCAGGGGAGAGAGTGGCTTCTCCAGCTGCATTCGGCCCCCAGCCTGGAAGGTTGGAGACTGCCTGCCTGTATAATACAGGGGCTGGAATGGCAAAGTAAATTCTAGCTGCTTCAATCCTCCCATCCCTCCTTCATGAAGCAGAAAACCCAAAGATAAGTCTCCTACCCAGATTGAAATCCCAAGTTAATGGAAATAGCCCGAGGCTTGAGAGTCTCCAAGAAGGGGTGTAACTGAGACAGCCAGGAGTCTGAAGAGAAGAGAGGGAGGGGAACCAACAAGCCCCACCTCACCTCACCAACAAAAGCCTACTTATAGCCCAGGGGTATAGAGGCAGAAATCTGAAGTGGTCAGACACACCCCCACCTAGGCATCTACATTCCTCACTGACTTCCCTGACTTAGCCATAAACTAGCCACCCAGAGGTATTCAAAGTCAAGGATCAGGCCCTAAACTCATAGCCTGAGAAACTAAGAAACAGGAAGTCACAATGGGAAAGAAGGAAGTTGACAAGGAGAAGGGGAAGGCAAGAAAGTCTATTCGAGCCTACTATGCAGGGCATGAACAACCAAATACACAGGACAATATAGACTCTCTAACCACACCTGAGACCACAGAAGGAAACATGATCTGGTCTCAAGCCCAAATAGCATTCCTGGAGGAGCTTAAGAAAAATTATAAAGACCAAATCAGGGAGGCAGTGACCAACTTGGAAAAACGTCTCAGTGAAGTAATTGGAGAAAATACCTCCCTAAAAAAGGAACTTCAAAAACTAACTGAAGATCATAATTCGCTAAAAACTAGAAACAATCAAACTGAAACTCAGAACTCTATGATGCAGCAAGAGTCAATCAAACAAAACAAGACGATTGAAAAATTGGAAGAAAATGTAAAATATCTCACTAGAAAAACAACTGACCTAGAGAACAGATCCAGGAGAGACAACTTAAGAATTATTGGTCTACCAGAAAGCCATGATGAAAAAGCAGACTGGACAACATCCTCCAAGAGATTGTCAAAGGAAACTGTCCTGAGGTCCTGGAATCAGAAGATAAAATAGTTACTGAAAGAATTCACTGGACTCCTCCTGAAACAGATCCCAAACTGAAAACTCCAAGAAATATAGTAGCCAAATTCCAGAATTACAAGATTAAGGGAAAAATTCTGCACTCAGCCAAAAAGAAACAATTCAAATATCGAGGAACTACAGTTAGGATCACACAGGACCTAGCAGCTTCTACATTAAAAGAGCAGAGGGACTGGAATTCTATATTTCATAGGGCAAGAGAGCTAGGACTACAACCAAGGATTAACTACCCGGCAAAACTGAGCATAATCTTTCAGGCAAGGAGATGGTCGTTTAATGAAATAAGAGACTTCCAGACTTTCCTGATGAAAATGCCAGAGCTCAGTGGAAAATTTGATCTCCAATTACAAGACGCAAGAAAGACATAAAAAGGTAAACAAGGGAAACACAGACTCACACATGCATAAGTACACACACCCACACCCACACACATATGCTCATTACTTGGGATGCAACAAGAGCAAAATGTTCACATCCCTATATGTGGAGCTGATAACTGTAAATATTCAAAATCTTTATGATTATCATGACCTTCAAAAGGGTTATACTTAGATAGAGGGTGTGGGTATGAATGCACTAACCTGAGGTCTAAAAAAAAACTATTAAGGGAATCAAAGGGACTGTAATGGGAAAAAGGAAAGGATGAGATAGGAAAAGGTAAAATATGCCATCTGAAGAGGCATTAAAATACACTATAGGAGAGGAAAGAAAGAGGGAGAGGAACATCATTTAAACACTATTCTCACTGGTTCTGGTTCAAAGAGGGATCAACTTAATCAGTGAAGTTTAAGATTCTAATGTGAATAGACACATAAATTCATTAAATAGAGGAAAAAGGAGGGAGGGAGAGGAGCACTGTTTGAAATTTACTCTCATTGGTTTGGAATCAAACGGGGAGTAATTTACTCTGATAAATATAAAAACTTATTGCATCCTATAGAAAGTAGAAGGGTAAGGGGGGGTGAAAAGGAGGAGACTAAAGGGGGGGATTAGAAGGGAGGGAAACAGTAGTAAGGGGAGAGGGTAGGTTAAGAAGGGGGATCACTGGGTGGGAACACTGAGGGAGGGGGTGGTCAAAAGGGAAAACTTCAAGGAGGGGAAGGGAAAAGGAAGAAACAAAAACATAAACAGGAGAGGAAATAGGATGGAGGGGAAGAGACAGATAGTCATCATTACTGTGAATGTGAATGGGATGAACTCTCCCATAAGACAGAGGTGGATAGCAGAATGGATTAAAAACCATAATCCTACAATATGCTGTCTACAAGAAACACATTTGAAACAAAGGGATACCCACAGGGTAAAGGTAAAAGGTTGGAATAAAATTTATTATGCCTCAGCTAAAGTAAAAAAAGCAGAGGTAGCAATACTTATCTCAGATAAAGCAAAAGCAAAAATAGATCTAATTAAAAGAGATAAGGAAGGAAACTATATCCTACTAAAAGGCACCAACGAGAACGAAGCAATATCACTACTTAATATATATGCACCAAGTGGTATAGCATCCAAATTCCTAGAGGAGAAGTTAAAGGAATTAGAGGAAAAAATAGATAGCAAAACTATACTAGTGGGGGACCTTAATCTCCCCCTCTCTGAACTCAATAAATCTAACCTCAAAATAAACAAGAAAGAAGTTCAGGAGGTGAATAGAATCTTAGAGAGACTAGATATGATGGATCTCTAGAGAAAACTGAATGGGGATAAAAAGGAATTTACTTTCTTTTCAGCAGTGCATGGTATATACTCAAAAACAGACCATGTACTAGGGCATAAAAAACTCACAATCCAGTGCAGGAAGGCATAAATATTAAATGCATCATTCTCAGATCATGATGCAATAAAAATTATATGCAATAAAGGGCCATGGAAAGACAGACTAAAAACTAATTGGAAATTAAACAATTTAATCCTAAAAAATTGGTGGGTCAAACAAGAAATTATAGAAACAATCAATAATTTCATTCAGGAGAATGATAATAATGAGACAACATACCAAAATTTGTGGGATGCACTAAAGGCAGTTCTCAGGGGAAGTTTTATATCCCTGAGTGCATACTTAATTAAAGCAGAGAGAAGGGAGGTCAATGAATTGAACATGGAATTGAAAAAGCTAGAAAAAGAACAAATTGAAAATCCCCAATTTAGTACTAAATTAGAAATACTGAAAACCAAAAGTGAGATTAATAAAATTGAAATTAAGAAAACTTGAATTAATAAATAAAACTAAGAGCTGGTTTTATGAAAAAATCAACAAAATTGAAAGACCCTTAGTCAATATGATAAAAAAAAGAAAGAAGAAAACCAAATTATGAATATCAAAAATAAAAAGGGTAAATCTACCTCCAATGAAGAGGAAATCAAAAAAATGAGGAATTATTTTTCCCAATTTTGTGCACATAAATATGACAATCTTAGTGAAATGGATGAATATTTACAAAATCACAAGTTTCCCAGATTAACTGAAGAGGAATAACCTAAATTACCTAATTAACCCCATCTCAGAAAAAGAAATCAAACAAGCCATCAATGAACTCCCTAGGAAAAAATCCCCAAGGCCAGATGGGTTTAATAGTGAATTCTATCAAACCTTTAAAGAACAATTGATTCCAATACTCTACAAACTATTTGGGGAAATTAGTGAAGAAGGAGTCCTACCAAACTCTTTCTATGACACAAATATGGTACTGATTCCTAAATCAGGAAGAGATAAAACAGAGAAAGAAAATTATAGACCAATTTCCCTCATGAATTTAGACACAAAAATTCTAAATAAAATATTAGCCAAAAGACCCCAACAACTTATCACAAAAATAATACACTCTGATCAGGTAGGATTCATTCCAGGAATGCAAGCATGGTTTAATATTAGGAAAACCATCAGTATAATTGACTATATCAACAATAAAATTAGCAGAAACCACATGATCATCTCAATAGATACAGAAAAGGCTTTTGACAAAGTACAACATCCATTCCTATTAAAAACACTATAAAGTATGGGAATAAATGGAGCCTTCCTTAAAATAGTTGATAGCATCTATTTAAAACCATCAGCAAGTATTATATGCAATGGGGATAAACTAGAAGCCTTTCCAATAAGATCAGGAGTGAAACAAGGGTGTCCACTATCACCCCTCTTATTCAATCTGGTACTAGAAACACTAGCAGTATCAATTAGAGAAGAAAAAGAAATCAAAGGAATAAAATTAGGCAAAGAAGTGACCAAGCTATCACTCTTCGCAGATGATATGATGATATACTTAGAGAATCCTAGAGAATCAAGTAAAAAACTACTTGAGACAATAAATAAATTTGGCAAAGTTGCAGGATATAAAATAAACTCACATAAATCCTCAGCATTTCTGTACATCTCTAATGAAACTCTACAGCAAGAGATAGAAAGAGAAATCCCATTTAAAGTCACTGTAGACATTATAAAATATTTGGGAATCTACTTGCCAAAACAAACCCAGAATCTATATGATCACAACTACAAAACACTTCTCACACAAATAAAATCAGATCTAAATAGTTGGAAAAATATCAATTGCTCGTGGCTGGGTTGAGCTAATATAATAAAAATGACAATTTTACCCAAACTAAACTATATATTTAGTGCCATACCAATCAATTTACCAAAAAACTACTTTTTAGAGTTAGACAAAATAATAACAAAATTTATTTGGAAAAACAAACGGTCTAGAATATCGAGGGAATTAATGAAAAGAAATGCTAGGGAATGCGCCAGATCTTAATCTGTATATACAGCAGCAGTCATCAAAACTGCTTGGTACTGGCAGAGCTGTAGAGTAGTGGATCAATGGAATAGATTAGGTGCAGGAGACCCAGCAGTTAATGAATATAGTAATCTATTGCTCGATAAACCCAAAGATCCCTGTTTTGGGGATAAGAATGCACTATTTGACAAAAACTGCTGGGAAAACTGGAATACGGTATGGCAGAAACTGGGCATAGACCATTATCTAACACCATATACCAAAATCAAGTCTAAATGGGTACATGATCTAGGTGTAAAGGAAGATACTGTAAGCAATTTGGGAAAGCAAGGAATAGTTTACCTAACAGATTTGTGGAGAGGGGAAGACTTTAGGACCAAACAAGAATTAGAGAGTATTATAAAATGCAAAATGGATAATTTTGATTACATTAAATTGAAAAGCTTCTGTACAAACAAAGCCAATGTAACCAAGATCAAGAGGGAGGTGGGAAATTGGGAAAGAATTTTTACAACTTGTGTCTCTGATAAAGGACTCATTTCTAAAATTTATAGAGAATTGAGTCAAATCTATATGAATACAAGTCATTCCCCGATTGATAAATGGTCAAAGGATATGAACAGGCACTTTTCAGAGAAAGAAATTAAAGATATCTATAAACATATGAAGAAATGCTCCAAATCACTATTGATTAGAGAAATGCAAATCAAAACAACTGTGAGATACCACATCTCTCCAGTCAGATTGGCTAAGATGAAAAAACAAGAAAGTGACAAATGCTGGAGAGGATGTGGACAAATTGGAACACTAACACATTGCTGGTGGAGTTGTGAACTTATCCAACCATTCTGGAGAGCAATCTGGAATTATGCCCAAAGGATTATAAATAATTTCATACCCTTTGACCCAACAATACCACTTCTAGGGTTATATCCCAAAGAGATCACAAAAGTGGGAGAAAGACCCATATGTACAAAAATATTTATAGCAGCCCTTTTTGTGGTTGCAAAGAATTGGGAACTAAAGGGGTGTCCATCAATTGGGGAATGGCTAAACAAGTTCTGGTATATGAATGTAATGGAATATTATTGTGCTATAAGAAACGAGGAGGTGACGGATTTCATAATTACCTGGAGAGACTTATGCAAACTGATGCTGAGCGAGAAGAGTAGAATCAGAAGAAATTTGTATACAATCACAGACATACCATATCTGTGATGACCAATTATGACAGACTGGACTCTTTTCAGCAATGCAGTGATATAAGTCAATCCCCAAAAGACTCAAGAAAGGGAGAAATGTGTCATCCAGAGATATAATTAGAAAGAACTGAGCCTGAATCCTGATGGAAGCAAACTAAATGATCTTTTTCTTTTCATTGTTTGGTTTTATTTCTTCTTTACCATCTTTCATCCCACCTAGTACAATACACCTTTGTAATTGGAATAATGTCTAATATGAATGTATTTGCAGATCCTATACTGGACTATATGCTGTCGTGGGGGGAGTGGGAAGGGAAGTAAAGGAAATCTGAAAATCAAGGAACTATGGAATTGAATCTTGTTAACTGAAACTAAACTAATAAATTAATTTAAAAAAAAGAAAGTGAGGGAGAGTGGAAGGGGGGGTGATAGAGGGGATGGCAGACTGGGGGAAGGAGCAATCAGAATGCATGCCATCTTGGGCTGGAAAGAGAGGAGAGATGAGGACAAAATTTAGAACTCAAAATCTTGTGGAAATGAATGCTGAAGACTAAAATAAATTAATCAATTTAAAAGAATTCTGGGGGAGAGGGGGGAAGAGGAAGGTTGTGTTTTGGTTTGTTTCCTTTATCCTTTTTGGTTCCAAGACCAGATGAAGGAAAGATGTCTTTTCCCAAGAATCAATGGATATCCATGTTAGGTGATCTAGGCATTCTGCAAAGTCCCCATTATATAATTACAAACAAAATTAACAACATATAATGAAGACAGCATGGTGAGGAACATACTTAGAGTTCAGAGAAAGTGCTAAAAACTAGGATTCCTAGTTTTTACACTTACTATTTTTGTGACCTTTGGTGAATATTTACCTGCCAAATTAGGAGTTTGGACTAGGTAACCTGTACCTTCTTCCAGCTCTAAATCTATGAAAGGAAAAAAAATTTCAGATGAATGCTTCAGACAGATTAGCAGGTTAGTTTGTCTAGTGCCAGAGGCCTATTCATAAATACAAAGTCAAGTTCAGAAGGAATGGAAATGCCCTTCAAGAAAGGCACAGAGCACCCACAGTGGACACTGGCAACTTTTTGATATTAAAGACCCTTCCTCCAGTTGATGCCCTGGGAATTTACTTCTAATATTTGTAGTAGTAGCAGTTAACAAATCCCACAAGCACTGATTACAAAATAATCTCTAAAAACTGGCATGGGGCTCAATAATATCTTGAGAAGGTCAGAATTTGGCTACTACATCCTGACTTCCTGCTGCCAGCAGCTCATGCTCAGAACAGTCTGCCCTGGAATCAATAAATAGCAGAGGCCAACTGAAATTCTGGCAAGACATGGGAGCCCAAGAATAAAAAGCAGCCCTTCCCTAAAAGAGGGAGGGCAAAGGATCTGGTAGCAGAGCTCAAACTAGGAAACAAAGGTACTTCACAAACTATGTCAATCTTGAGCAATTTCAACCAAGCGTAGGAGGAAAAGGAAAAAAGAGAAGAGGATATTTTTAATGTGCTGTAGATTTTTTAAAATTGCAAATGGTTTGAAGGTGTAAGAAAGATGTGAAGAGAGAGCTTTATTCCCCACAGGAGCAATTTGAAAAATAAAAATTTGGAATTAGAGTAGAAAGTGACTGTCATTGCATGACCTAGTTATTATATGAATTCAGATATGCCATGAGCCAAACCATCTCCACCACAACACAGTAACTACATATAGTCAAAGTCTGGTATGTGAAAATCAACAAACATGTATTCAGTATTACTTCTAATACTAGAAATACAAAAACAAAAATGAAACCTATCAGGCCTTCAAGATAAGCTTTCAGAAGGGAGAATAGAATAGAAACTCATAATAGATCTAGATCTAGAGAGAAAATTATAGATATAGAAACACACCATATGTAAACAACATATTCACATGTATACCAGTATGTATATGGATTTGTATATGCATACACACATATGTGTGTATATACATATATGAGATACAACATATATACATATATGAGATACAACATGACAATGTTAAGGTTCTAGCAATTGGGGACAAGAGGCAGCTAGGTGACCCAATGGATAGAGAACTGGACCTGGAGTCAAGAAGACCTGAATTTAAATCCAACTTCACATATTTACTAGCTGTGTGACCCCAGGCAAGTCACTTAACCTCTGTTTGCCTTAATCCACTGGAGAAGGAAATGGCAAGCCACTAAAGTATCTTTGCCAAGAAAATTCCATGGACAGCATTGACATTCCACAAGGTCACAAAGAGTCAGACACAATTGAACAACAACAACAACTAGGGGAAAGTCATTTTACCTTTCTGAACCTGAATAAATATAAGGGGTGTAAAGCCAAGCGTGAGCAACTTTCAAGGTTCTGATTACATAGTATATATAGTAAACTCTCTAATTATTCAGTAACAAACTAAGACAAAACATTCAAAGAAAATCAAGGTATGGCATTCACAATGTTACAACTTATCACTAAAATAGCCACATAGTTTTCACCAAAGTGGGCACATAGTTTTAAGCAAAGTACATTCATTTAGTCAATCACAAAGTCCTTAATTCAATCACAAAGCACAAAAGCCAAAGTCCTCCACCCATGGGGTGAAATTGTCACAATATCATCAGTCACTACTCAGTACCCTCTTAAGGGATAGTGGAAAGTACAAAGGCCATCCACTCTTAGGTCACAAATAAGTTACAATTTCATCAGTCATCATTAAATACCCAAGGAGAGGTCTTTTCATCTTGACTTGAGGCAGGCTTTCAGCCTTCATGGTTCCTCTTCAATGGTCCAGATCCTACCTGAATCCACCAAACTATTACCTGGGTTCAAAGGCAGATAACTCCCAGTTCCTTGTCTAGCTTTCTGTGCAGTTCCTGCTCCACACTGAAGCCCAAAATGTCTAGTCTACCTCAAATCCTTCACAGTTTCTGTTCCTGGGAAAAGAAAACTTAAGAGAGCCACAACAATATCTACACACATCAAACTTAGCAGAATTATGACAATATTCATACACAGTCAACACTATCATCTCAAATTCACTTTCTGCCTATGAAGTCAACATAAACTCAAAACAGACAGACAAAGTACTAACACTACAATCATACTTCCTCTGGCAGCTCTGGCTGGCCCTCAGAAGTCCTTGGAAGCTTGGCTGGCCCTCAGAAGTCTTCAGCAGCTCCAGCTGGTTCTTAGAAGCTCTCAGCAGGAGTTTGGCTGGCTCTCAGAAGAAGCTCTGCCACCATAAGCTCTGTTCTCAAAATCAAAATCACTTTCTTCAGCCTGGGCCTCTCCTCCTCATCCATGTTGCTTGCTCCAAGAAATTCTGTCTCGGTTCTCAAATCTCATTTCTCTTCTCAGTTCTTCTCAATTCTCAGTTCAGTCCTCAGTCCAGCAGTAGCAGCCCAGCTTCCAGATGCTTGCTGAGAGAAATTCTGGCCTCTCTCAGCTTGGGCTTTTCCTCATATAAAGTATTAGCTCCTCCCTGTTTTGCCTCTTCCTGTTACAACAGGAAGTTCCTCCCATTGTACAATTCACAAGATCTAGATTGTAATACTTGATACAGTCACACTTGAAATAAGGTTCTGTTTGCCAATACAAGGGAATCTTCAAATTACATTACTATTACAAGGGATTAGACTAGACAAGGGTTCTTGATGAGGATCCATGAATTTTAAAAAACAACAATAACAACACTGATTATTGTATTTCAACATAATTGGTTTCCTTTGTAAATCTATGCACTTTATTTTATTTAAACATTTAAAACATTCTTAGAAGCAGTCCATAGGCTTCATCAGACTGCCAAAAAACTCTAGGATACCAAGAAGGTCAAGAATCTCTGGACTAGATTTCTAAGGGTCTTTTCAGATCTAGTCTATCAGGCAGCAAGAATCAGCAAGTGAGCTTAGTTACCCAGGGCTATAGTCCTTGGGTACAGCTAGATTTTGTACAAAGTGGAAAGTTTAGTAGGTATCAATAGTCCTCAATAAGATTAGGCCACATGTAGGAGACTGCATTTGTATTGAATCATGAAGGACACTAAGAATTCTTAAAAGTGAAGATGAAAAGTGAGTGCATTATATACATGGCAAGAAATGGCACACTATATAAATACATATATATGTGTCTATATATATATAGTATATGTATATTATATAGTGTGTATATATATATACATATACTATATATATATGTATATATATATACACACACACATATATATATAATAGTTTGTCTGGACATTAGATATCTGCTTTGAAATATACTAGGCAATGGGAATACAAAAGAAAAAAATTGAAATAGTCCCATTTCTCAAGAAATTTACATCCTAGGAGTTTGGGGTGAGAAATGCAGCTTTCATACTATCACACTTTAGTAGTATGGTGTTGAGGATAGAGAGCTTTCTCACAGACAGACCCATGTTTAAGTACCATCTCAGACACATACTGGTTTATTCATCATACTGAAGAGTAATGTGTAATAAGGCTAGAGAGGTCAGATTGGGGGAAAGTTGTGAAGGGCTTTAAGTGCTAAAAAGAGGAGTTATGTGTGTACCACAGATGTTAGACCTACTTCTACATAGTAGCATTATAAAAGAGTTTCTGAGGTACCTTCTTCCTCCTTTACACTTACATAACCATTGTGTTTCATTCAAATCTTTTGTCTTACCTCTCCTATTTCCTTGTCCTTTGATTTTTCTCTCCAGTTCTGGACAATACAATCCTATACCAAGGAACTCTGACAGTTAAATGACCTGTATCAAGTATTTGGACTTAGCAGTTTGAGACTCTTGTCATTTTCATTTCCACAACTATGTTTAAATATTTTGCAATATATAAACTGTCAGCTTTGTTTCTATTTATGTTTCCCTTGGTCCAAGGAGAATTTCTCATTTGCAATAAAGAGATAGCATTTTCCAGGCTCAAGTTTCCTTCTTTGCATTGGCTTAATTGATTATTAAATATTGTTTTGATTAATTGATTTATTAATTGATTATTAAATATTATTTTGGGAGCTGTTTGTTTATTTTTAATAGACTGAATCTTCCAATCTCATCCACACTGGAAGTGCACAGGGGCCTGATCGACATCAACCTTTGAGGTGCTTTGCTTTTCCAACCTGGACTTAAATCTCCCCCTCCTTGGGTAGCCTGGTGCTCCCCCCACCCCCACCCCTACCCCCACAACCCCCGCCCCCAACCAGAGGCTCATGACATTATTGCCAAAGGTAGTGAGAACACTTGATCAGCTCTGAACTCTTGCCTCAGCCTCCCCAGTAGTGGAAGAAACCACCACACCTGTTTTATATGAGCTATTATGTTGTTTCTCATGAATAGAACTTGAAGTTTTAATCTTCCTTGAAAGGTTAATAGAAATAGCAAAGTCAGTCAAGCTCAGAAATCAGAAGACACAGGTAACATTGTCCTATCTCTTAGTACATGCTGTTCCAGTACACTTGGTCTTTATGTATTTTGTTCCTGGTTATTCTTAAATTGCCATTATGCAGTCAAAACTCCTTTTAAAAATTCTTATTCTTTTATGCTGCTTCTGCTATCTTGATATTTCTGAAGAGAAAGAAACTCTATTTATCTCCTGAATGACTAAAAGATTGCTTCTATGGGTTATGTATGCAGAGTGGTGATAGGGTTTTTGTTGTTGTTGGGTTTGGGGTTGTTTTGGACATGATTAAGCTGAGCAGAACATTTTAACTCTAAATGAGCCAGAGTAGGAAATGACAAAACACTCCAGTATCTTTGCCAAGAAAACCCTAAAAGGGATCTCTAAGAGTCAGACACGACTGAAACAACTAAAGAACAACAACATGATACCTGAGTTCAAAATCTGCCTTTTAACACCAACTAGCTTTATGACACTGAGCAAGTCATTTAACCTCTCAGCCTCAGGTCCCTCATCTGTAAAATGAGAATTATAATAGATCCTACCTCACGGGTTGTACTGAATCACAGACTATGAGGATCAAATGTAATAATATGTGTAAAGTACTTTGCAAACCTTTAAGAGCTATATAAATGCTAGCTATTATACTAGTACTAAGCTAGCTTTATTTTAGGGTATTATAAGTCCTGAGATTTAAATTATGCCCTCTATTCAAAATATATTCAGACATACCACCCCCTTTCCTCACTCCTCTCCCCCTTTAGCTTTGATAATAATTCTGTGAAGCTCAGGAAATGTTTATCATCATTGAAATCTGTTTGTGTTATTCCTTTGGAATGATAGATGGAGAAGTGGTCTCTTCCAGTTTTTTCTTTTCTCAATCAAATTTACCTTCTGCACCATTGTCTCACTCTCTTTTCCTCTATTAAGCTAGGTAGTTTTGTGGATAAAGCATGGAATTTGGAGTCAGGAAGAACTGAATTCCAATTCTGCCTCAGATACTAACAAACTTCTCTGAGCCCCAGTTTCTCCATTTGTAAAATAGGGATAATAAAGTTCGATATAAATGCTAACTACTGTTATTGTTTTTCTTTTTTTAAGTACTCCTGGCCTCTGAGTTGAATTTAACAAAAGAATAAAGTTTCAAGCAGCATAGTATAGTGCATGGAGAACCTCAAATCCAAGAAGACTTGGGTCCAAATCTTATTGATACATACTGGTTTTGCAACCCTAGACAAATAATTTATTTACTCTCTAGGTGCTCTAGGAAGCCCTCTAAGACTATAATTTGCAGAGAAGGTGCCAGTCTTCTATTGGTTGACAATATTCCATGCTAATATTCCATGTCAATGAACTCACAGGTTCAATCCTTTCCCCTAGAATATAATTACTTTTTTTTTAAAGCAAACTTGGATACTTTATGGATTGTGCTGCTTACTTACAGCTAGAATTTATATACAATTTTAAGGTTTGCAAAGCACTTTACAGATATCTTATTTTATCTTCATAATGACTCAGAGATAGAAGGTGCTAATTGTTTTCCTATTTTATAGATGAGGTAGATAAAGGTTAAGTAAATTGCATAAAACTAAGAAGTAGACAGAGGAAGGGGGAGACTGGAGTTAACAAATTGTCAGAACAACAGAGATCAGAAACACAGTAATCCTAATTCCCTAACTTCCCAATGACAAAGTCACAATTTCCCACCCATTGGCTTCCCTTATATTCAGTGGGCTGCTAGAACTATCTTCCTCACTCAGAAAGTTTCCTCTACTGTTCCCACTACTCCTGATAGAATAAATAAAAATGGTCCTGGGCAGTAGTGATGGCAAAGTAGTACAGATGGCATTAGAAAGGGTGGAAAGGATGTTAGGAACACTGGAAAATAGTAATGAAAGTGTAGGTATCAGATTAACAGGCATTTTGCGTTATCCAAACCAAAGGTTTGAACTGAAGGCAGATAACCAAGAGTTGATTTTGCTCAGGTTTACCAAGATTGATTGTGGAGTTAAATTCAAATAGAAATGGGAGCCACTAAATTACATATGAGGATCTCTGATAGCTGCATATTGACTTAGAAAACCACACGTGTATATAGATAGATAGGTATTGATATAAACAACAACAATTCTGATTCTAGAGTCACTGTTCTTTACTGTACGTCATAGAAAGCGTTATGTTGCAGTGGTAAAATGCTGGCTTGTCCTTCAGGAGACCAGCATATGAATCCTGTCTCAACTATTTCTTACATATGTGACTTTGGGCAAGTTCTTTCACTTTTCTGAACCTCAGTTTTCCCATTTGTAAAATGAAAGAATGGACTAGAAGATTTCCTTCCAGCTCTAATCTGTGAAGCTATATCTTAGCCAGAAAGGGTCATTAAGTAGGGTTAGCCATGCAGGGCTGCAGTACTTGGGCACAGCAGGATTTTGTCTAAGATGGGAAGATGTCAGTGGTATCTAATGGATGAGACAATGACTTTCAAGGAGGCAATACAGATTATTAATTAACTTTTAGAGAGAGACTACAAAAAAATCACCTTAACCAGGAAGGCAGCAGAAAAAAGAGTGTTGGGGAGTAAAAAAAATATATACCCAGGACTAAGCAAAATTGTAAACAACCAAAAAGAGCCAAAAAGTGAAGAGGTGAGAGGAGGTGAAAGCGTAAGCCAACTAAGTGGGGTAACAGATTGAAAATGGACCAAAGATTTTGAAACACTGAGCACCTGCCCCTTGGATGTGTGCCTTTTGGAGCCTAGTTTTCTTAAAAGGAAAGCATTGTCAAATGTGGTGCCATTAATATATCTGATCAATTCTATGTTGCCAACAAAATGAGTCAGAGATGCAATAACAGTTCCAGTTTTTTTCAGGTATAAAAGTACAGAACTGGGAAGGGACTTTCAAGATCATGTGCCTTAAACTCCTAATTTTACAGATGATGAATTCTCTCTAAAAAAAAGTAACTTACTGAAGGTCACCCCACTAAGAGAGTGTCAGAACTTGATCTAGAACTCACAATTCAACTTGATTTTTCCCCCATTACTCCACATTGCTCCCCTACTTTGCCACTTTTTATTACAACCATTATAGGTCTACATCATTAGATTGGAAGCTGTAGTCAATGCACATAGGTAGTAAAGGAGTCAGCTAAATGGTGCAGCAGATAGAGCTTTAGCTTAGAATCAGAAATACCTGAGTTCTAATCCAGCCTCAGATATTTACTTAGTTGTGTAACTGTGGACAAATTTCTTAACCTTGGTTTCTTCAGCTGTAAAATGTGTTGTTATGCAAATCTTAGGGTTGTTACGCAAATCAAATGAGATAATATCTTCAAATCATTCAGCACAGTGACTGGCATAGAGTAATGGCTTAAAATGTCACTTAATACATACTTGTTCCCTCCTCTAATGGCAGAGCAAGAATTTGAAACTAGGTTTTCTGACTCCAAGTGATTGCTATTCCAGCCTTGTGGAGAGCAAAAGTTAAGGGTAGGTGATATTAAAAAGTTGGCATAGGTGAAGTAATGCTTCAATCCAATTTGTGTCTGAGGCTTTGTAGCATGGTTCACAAAGGGCTGATAGAACACATTTGAATAAATATGTTGGTACCATTTTAAAGTATTACCATTCCTGGAGTAACAAATGAATAGCAATAAAATCAAAACAATGGACATTTTAACAAACCAAAATTACAACCTTTTCTGACAAAATCAATGACTCATGTAATCAATATATGTATTCTACCAGAAAGATTTAGAGCAGTATTTACCATATATATACACTCGAACAGATGGTTTTATCTTGTTTCTGCTGTATATCAAGTAGGCAAAGATAGACTTTCTTTTTCCTTTGAATGAGAACCACACTGCATCTGCTCTTTTAAATAAGATTGAGAATATTCAATTTCTATTAATTTTGCTACTAAAAAAATTAGAAGTAGCTAGGTGGTACACTGTATAGAATGCTGGGTTTGGAGTCAAGAGGGTCTCAGTTTAAAATCTCACTTCAGATACTTAATAGCTCTGTGACCCTGGGCTAGTCATTTACCCTCTGTCTGCCTCCCTTTCCTCAGCTATAAAATGAGAATCATAGTAGCACTTACCTCCTATGGTTTTTGCAAGGGTCAAACAAGATAATATTTGCAAAATGCTTAGTCCATTGCCTGACACATAGTAATGCTTAAAACTTTTCTTCCTTCCATCATTGGAGATTGGTTGAAGAATTGTTATTTGTGAATGTAATGGGATATTCTTTCACCATAAAAAATTGAATATGAAGAACTTGGTAATTTAAGAAGATTTATAAGAACTGATACACAGATATTTTTTTAAAAGTAGGCAGAACTTAGGAGAACAATTTATACTACATAATTATGTAAAGGAAAAAAGCCTTGAAAAACATCAGAATTCTGGTTCAGTTCAGTAGCCAATCATGTCAGAAGACCGACAGTGAGAGATTACCAGAAGTACTCAATTCCATAATAGTGTTGACTTTATAGGTACAGAATGAAGCATAAGAAGCATATGATGGAGTAGATAAGGCACACTGGACTTAGTGTCGGGAAGACTGATTCAAAACCTGCTTCACATACTTACTAGCTGGTTGTCCCTGAGCAAGTTACCTAACTTCTTCATGCCTCAGTTTCCTCATCTATAAAGTGAGGGAATTAGACTTGGTGGCTTCTAAGATTCTTTCTACCTCTAAATCTATAATCCTATATGGTGCTAAATGTAGCCTGTACATGGTGCTGGATCATATATCTTTGTGACAAAGTAGTGCCCTGTTGGAGGAAGTCATTGGGAAAAAATATTGATACATACATATGTGTGTATATATATGTAAAAGGGAGCCAACAAAATACTTATTTTTAAAATAAAGTTTTTACTGATATTAAACTGGATGCCTGGGTTATATTATACATAAACCATAAGATGACACATTTGAATCCTACTTCACAAAAACAAAACAAAATGCATACATATGATTCAATCAAAAAATATAACTTTCTGCGTGAGGTTTTTACCCAGCTGTCATTTTGTGCATGCTGGCTCATTGATTGCAGTACATTGCCTGCTGTATCTGACTCACTTCCAGTTGGACAAGAGCTTTGCATTCTTCATCATTGTTTTGTCAGTCTTTGCTGATAATAATGTTGAATCTAATTTGAGACTGGGAGAGTGGAGTATAGAACAGGTGGTGCCAAATGATGAGTTTTGGCTTTAACATTTTTTTTAATTAAAATTTTGAGTCGACTTATACATGAGGTCAACAGATACACTATAACAGATGGTAACTATTTCTCTAAAGAATATGCCTGTAATTTGCAGCCTGTAACCAACCATGCTTTCCAACTATGTATAAAATCTTGCAGAATTTCATAACAAGCAAAATAGCCCAGAAAGGAATCCATAAAAACCATTTAGCCAATCCTTTAGCTAAACTATAAACAATGTATAGCAAGGGCCTGTTACATCTCTCTAACATGAGCTGTGTGCCTCTTATTAGAATCTGATTTTGCATTAAGACCTTAACCAGAGTTACTGAACTTTTATTTCAAGGAGGCATTCTATTTCAAGACTATGGGGGCATCCTGGCTACATTTCTTTATCCTCAAATAATCAATACTCAAATAGATCTCATTGGTATAGGTATTACCTCCAATAATAAAGATCACATCCCTTCCATTTCTTCCCATTCTGTCTAACCTTCATCCATGTTCTCACATAATTTAACTATGTAGGGTTCACCCAAAATGCTGAAGCCCTTCTATATTTTCTGTTGACATTGCAAAGGTTCAAGTGAAACAAACAAATAATTAATATTTCTTGCTCTTGCCACATGATGAGTAAAGGCTAGGGGATGAGCCAGTTCTTTGCCGCCCAAGAGTCACAGGAATTTCTAGCATGTGGAAACTACATTAGGAAATTCCACTATATGAGTTTTGCCTGAGACGGTTGTTGCCTTTTCTCTTCTATTTCCTTTCCTGAGCAGGTGTTTGTGAATCTATCTTGTGATGTACATATCTAGGCTTAGTGATGACTTTGTAGGTTTGACATGTCCTGAGATTCATCAGGCTCAAATGCCTGGTGGTAAAGGGGAAATTGCTATGTACTCTAGGAAAATTAATTCTCTGTGCCTCCATTTTCTCGTCTATAAAATTGGGAAAATAGCACCTACCTCCCAGGGTTGTTGTAAGAATGAAATAATATTTATAAAATGTTCTGCAAACCTTAAAGTGCTGTATTTATTTTGACCAGAAAGGATAGCCATCAGCAAGAGAATGACCAAGAATCGTTTGGATAGTAAAGAGTTGAGCAGAACTGGGCAATGCCCATTTGCTAGTCCCACAAACTGCTTTATGTTATGATACAATTTAAGTATTAGCCTCTTGATATATTGTAATGGTAATTATAGGCTATATATCCTACTTTTAGTCCTTCTATCATTTCCCATTATGAATCTTTTGTCTTTTAGCATTTCTTTTATGTGTAGGAAAAAAATACCTATAAAACACCTGATTCATATTCCCTAGCAATGAGTCAAAACCCATGCTTTAAATAACTTGTCTCCTCTTGAACAGATTCAGGAAATTCCAGGCAGTTTTGTTTTGTTTTGTTTCGCTCTAATCAGTCTTTGATAATTATATTCTATCTTTGGTCAAGAACCTATCATTGCTATATTTTAAATTGTGGTACAGAAATCCAAATCTCCCATTCAACACCACCTTCTTAGGCAGCTATTCACTTCCCAAATCTGCCTTTCTCTGCTGAACTCTCCAGGCTCCAAAGAATAGTAATGGTGCCAACACTCATACTCCTAATGGCTTCAGTCTTTTGCCCAGAATTTCATAATCCTTAGCAATGTTTCTAACTTCCTTCTGGCAGTAGTATTTGTCTTCTTATGAATCACCAGTAGTAGGTAATGGTTGTCAAGTTTGACAATACTCCAGAGGCTTTCCTTTATGCCTTGGATACATGCCCTAGGAAGATAGCAGACCTTTCTATTATTTATTTCAGGTCAGCCAAGGGTGGGGTATCTCTCAGCTTGGAGTTACCAGTCACCACTACTCTTGCCTTCTTCTTCTAACCATTTCTAGATAACCTGGTGTCATCTGTGGACCCACAACATTGAGCATGGGATGTTGCCTCTTTAAATATCTATCTCCCCCATTTATAGAAAAAGCCACATGTCTATTACTTAACTTCAAAAGTTCAGTGATCCTTCTTTCTTCCTTCTGTCACATTCTTCCACCCTCCAAAGTATTTACACTAGTTATTTATGTGCCTTTATGGATTATAACTCATCAAAGACTTTGACTAAGGTTTTTTTGTTGTTGTTTTTTTTTATCTTAGTACCTATGGTGGTGGCCAGCTAGATAGTGCAGTGGATATTCAAGTCTGGTCTCAGACACTTGTTAGCTGTATTTAACCCTGTTTGTTCCTCGTCTGTAAAATGACTTGGAGAAGGAAAGGCCAACCACTCCAGCATCTTTGCCAAGAAAACCCCAAATGAGGTCAAGAAGAGTTGGACACAACTAAACAATGACAAACCCATGGTGGTACTTTTCTTTCATAGTTTTTCTTTTCTCCTTTTTGGAAGGCAGGGAGGGGGAAAGCAGAGATCCGACCTTTGGTTTCATGGATATGGCAAGCTCCCAGTGTTGAAACTCCTTCACCATTGTAGAGTGAAATTGCTTCCACAATTTATAATTTTAGACAGGTATATGCATCATTGTGAGATTGTGATTTTTCCTCAGTCAAATAGCCAGTAGCAGTAAAAATTGAAAAGAAAGTCTCCGTGAGGAGGCCAGACCTCTATCCACTCTACCATCTTGTTCTTCTACATGTAGTAGACACTGAAAGAATGAATGGGGAGGAAGGGAGGGAGGGAGGAGAACATTTATTTGAAATTTAAAAGCACTTACTATATGTAATAGTGACTCCCTCAGCCCCCAAAGTCTGAAGGCCAAGCGGGTTACATTTCACCCCTCCCCCACCATTCTATGATATTCTTAAGGGAGCCTGGGGACATCTAGGCTCTCTGCCATTGGCTTCAACCCCTAAGATGGTATTCCCACAATTACAAGGGGTACCTTACATCTCAGTTTCATTTAACAGTTAGTTAGCATTTACAAAGGAATATTTATTTCAAAGGAATAGCAAGAATAAACTAATATCCTCCCCATAACTAGGGACATAATCCACTCCCTGACCCTACCACCACTTCATACTCTGGGAAAGGGGATTATGTTCTCAGTTTATTCCATTGCTATATAACAGAGCCAAGTCCTGAGTTGACACTATTCTTGGGCTCCCATCTGTGCACACTGGCTTTTCAGGGCTTCCCTCCTGGGCTGGCTAGTTCATTGGCTGCATATCTGGTTTGGAATCCTGTCTCCACAATCCATGGCTAAAAGGTCCCAGGTCTACTAGGGATTCCACTACCTCTGCCTTGAACTGAAAAGACAAATGAAATAGAAGAAACCAAAACAAAACCCATTTCCATGTCTTAGGGCCACAAGGAAAAATGGGGTGGAGGGGAGGGTACCAGTTCATGGTACCTGTGCAGTGGTTGAACAAGACCTTCATTCTGAAGAGGGTGGAAAGAGGAAGAATATTCCAATGTGGAAGTTTTCAAGATACTGCCTGTTCCAGCTTTGCAGCCAATGAAATGAGGCTACTCCAACCCATGTGGTAGAGGAATACAGACTGTCTTCTCCCAGAAGCAGGGTGCCTTCATCTTAGATGATCTGGGCATATACAAATCAAATCCCAGTTTTTACATATGCCAAACACAGTACTAAGTGCTGGGGACATAAATACAAAATTAAAGATAGTCCCCTCCTCAAGAAGTTTACATTCTAATGGGGGAGGGGGGAATATACATAAGGGTCTGGGTGGCCAAGGAACTTGCAGAAAGTTACAGTGCTGGACAATGGAGACATAAGGTAATAGATTGGCACATCCCTTCCAGAAACAATGACAAAGTTGACTTGATCCTTGTTCCAGATGGGAATGGGAGAGAGGGAAGAGCAGGAGACATGAGGGAGAAGACTATATAGAAGTGAAATAAAACATGTCTGGGACTGCCTGAAATAGTGATATAGATGAAGTAATGACCAATCAGAAGAGTAGGGACCCAGGGCAGAAGTTCTGAAGATAAAAGAGTTACAGCTTTAGGGGTATGATCACTAGCCTGAGCCAGTAGGCCAGAAGGGAGCCTGTTGAGAAAATGTTCAGGGAGAAGAAAAATGAAGCGAAATCTGTCTGTTGAGTGAATGGAGTCTAAATTTTGTTTCTGTATGAATGCTTAACATCATATTTTGCACATAATAGGAACTTAATAAGCAGGTGTTGATTGTCAAATTAATAACTCTCTGGCCCCTTTCCTTCCATAGACACTCATCCATCAACATCCTATCATCCCCAATTTATCCATTATGTCTGTTTCTATATTTGTATTTGCTTTTTTAATGCAGGCCACACCTATATGTACATTGAATTTGGAGTCTAACAAATTCAAATTAATCCTAAGACTTTGTTGCTTTTCTGCCCCTCCCTCCAACAGCTGGTGCATGAGTTTATGGGGCATTCAATTTATTAGTGTTGGACAAGTTAATTGCATAGTTGCCACCAAATAGTATGTGTTGTTCATAGTAACTAGACATAATTTCTTTGAAAATGTCAGTAATTATAGAGTACCTTTGTTTCTCCCAACAATTGTGTAATTAACTCTAGCCACCACTTCTTGCAAAATCTTTGGCCTATGCTGACAGCCTGGGCTAAATATAAATGCAAAAATAATGACCTGGTTTTATGCATAAATGATCAATTTAAAATTTAAATCTGTTTTCCAGCTATTCTGTCTCTGCTTTGGTTAGTAATCTTGGTAATAGGTGCAACTTTCAGGAACACTCCTGACTGGGGCAAAAAGGCTTACCATCTGAGACAACTAGGCAAAGTCAACAAATCATGGCTGGGCAGAGGAAAATAGTGTGTGCTACCTACACATAATCTCAATGGTTATCCTATCAATGCACATACATGTAGAATTGATTAAATACATAGGGGGAAATACTATGTGATTTTCTGTACAAACTGAACTTAATAAGAATAATTCAGGCCATATTCTTCTGAGATATTACTACCCCTCGCAAAGCCTTTGACTTTCTGTCTTAAAAATTCAGTAAGTACAATTGACTAGGGATCACAGCTTTGACCATAATTGACTCAGAATTGACCATAAAAACCTTCAGGCTTGAGGAACAACAGGTAAACATTACAAAAACCCACAGTGCTCTTATGCCAAAGAAATATATCATTTCTATTCCCCAATTCTCCTTCTTATACTATCTATATATCCATCCCCAAATTTGAGAGGGAAACATAATTTTCCCCACCACATTATTTCTACATCATTTTAAAATATTTCCTAATTTTGTCAAAGAAAAAAGCTTAGCCTGGCATATAATTGCACTTAATAAATACTTGTTCCCTTCCTTTTTCTGCTTCCCCTTCAAATATAAGTTAAAGTCCCATGTTCTGCAAGAAGCATTGCCCAACCCTCCTTCATCTGCATTCCTTCTCTTAGATTATCTCCAATTTATTCTGTCTATACTTTGTTTGTACATCTTATTTGCCTTTTGTCTCCTCCATTATATTGTGAGTTCCTTGAGTGTTTTTCCCCTTTTATTTTCCCTCTAGCACTTAGCCTGGCACATAGTAGGCACTTAACAAATGCTGGTTGGCTGACTGACATCTCCATTCTCCTCCAAAGCCACTGGATTTGGCAGCAGCAACAGGAGCCACTCTCTGAGTTGAAAGCTATAGAAGAGCCATAAAAGAAGTTGTTGACGAAAGGGGAGAGAATTTTTATCGTGGTGTTGAATAGTCAGCTGCTGTGACCAATCTTCAGAAACTTGGGTGGCATGGGAAAGGGAAGGGAGATCAGATCAATAGCCATTATAGTTCCTGGATTCACTTTGTGAGCAGCAGCCCAGAACAATATACTCACATAATTGCCATGCTGCACACAATTCTGACTATAAAATATCAATGAAAAGGATGTAAAAGAAATTGTGCATGTATATTTTCTAAATAATATCTATTGATATTTTTACGCATACTATAAATATGTTCAGGTTCCCACTATATTTAGAAAAGCTTTTCTTTGCCTGAATAAACCCCTCTGCAACCTCCTCCCCTCACTTTCACTGTCAAAGTTGTAAAAAAAAGTAGTTTGTGCTAAATACTATTAATTCCTCAACCCCCACTTGTTGGGTTCCTTATGATATGGCTTTTGTCACTACCAGTTAACTGAAACTTCTCTCTCCAGGATCACCAATGACCTCTTTATTCTTCCATTCTCCCATCCTCATCCTTCTTGATCTCTCCATGATATTATACTCCAATGCTATAAAGTGGGGAAAGCAGGGCACTTTCCTGGTGCACGCAAAGTTGAGGGGCACAGAAAACTATACAAAATATACATCTATTATCCCAATACTACAGCTTCTTGGAGCCACAGATAAGTAGCAGCCACACCCCAGTAAACCATCTCCACAGATGGGCTAAACCTGGTTGAGGGTAATCAATGTACCTCAAAGCTATCGGTGAGTTAGGGGGATCTCTACCCCAAGCATGTGGAAGAGAACAATTTGATCCAATGACCATGAAGGCAGCTAAAGCAGACACTATGGAATGCTTAGGGATTGGTCAGACATCAAAGACACCAAAGCCATTCATTGCATCCCAGGCCATCACCAGTCACCTTGACTTTTTTCCTGCCAATGGACTTTGATGACTAGAAGAGAGAGTAAGGTTGGTGACTTTGCACAACTCTACATCACTTAAAAAATGAAGGACAAACAACATCCCAACTATTCCAAGTATGCCTTGCCATCAGGAAAGAGGAACACCATGTTATACTCTTGCTTTGGGCATGGAATTAGTCATGTTATTGTTTAACACTGTTGACTACCTCCACACACTCCTTGTCACTCTCTCCTTGTCTTTACCTCTATAGTCTCATTTTCCTAATTCCCTGACTTTTCTTTCTGTTTCTTTTGTTTTGTATTTCAGTTACAAGGGCAGCTAGGTGACATTGTAGAGAGTGCTGGGCCTGGAGTCAGGAAGACTGATCTTCCTGAATTCAAATCTGGCCTCAGACACACACTAACTGTGCAACCCTGGGCAAGTCACTTAACTCTATTTGCCTCAGTTTTCTCATCTATTGTAATGGAAATGCAAATTTAAAGATCTTCCCTGCCCCTAGCTTAAGTGCACCTGGAGCCTGTGGTGGGAGGCTTGTTTTTCAGGAAAGCCCACACCTTGATACTTTGTGATTGGGCAGTGGGTCCAGAAGGTTGTTACATTCTCTGAGCCAGGAGAAGGCTATATAAACTCTGATGAGAGGCTTGGCTTTGGGGCTCACTTTGAGAAGTGTTGTGTGATTTGACCAGATGAGACTCTGGGAAGCCATTGTTGAGAGCCCCGCCCCCGGCTTTGAAAACCCAGATGTTGATGCTTCCCTCTCTGGTAACTGTGATTTGGTATTGATGTATGTAATGTTGGGACAGTTTGGAAGCCTGTCTATTTGATCTGTCTGTATATTGTGAAGTTCGGGGTGCTGACCTTTTCCCCCTGAATTAGGTAATATACGTTTGTTTGATTAAAGTAAGCTTGTTAACCCATTTTGAGTTGCTTTCCTTTTGAAAAGCAGATCTAAGAACCTGTGTTGGCAGTCACCCTGGGGATATTGAGGTGCTTGCTGCTACATCTATAAAATGACCTGGAAAAGGAAATGGTAAACCATGCCAGTATCTTTGCCAAGAAAACTTCAAATCGGGTCATGAAGAGTTGGATATGACTGAAAACAACTGAACAACAACAATGTGGAATGTGTTTTGTTTGACTACATATTTTTGCTACGGTTATTTTGTCCCTTTTTTCCAGTGGTGGAGGAAAAGTAGAAAGGATAGAAAATAAATTTTTGTTGATTAAAAATTTTTAGTTTTGAAACAGCTTGTATTCAGCCAAAAACCCTTGGATAGATTCCATATCACCACAAGCCCCAGAAAAAAGCATACGGATTCTATGCACTTCTAGATTCATTCATTTGTTTCCTTCAAGGCTTCAAAAGCTCCCTAGAAAACTGCAATTTCCGTAGAGGTCTGGCACACCTCTTGCCATGCCCCTAGTGGAAGACCTCATAAGGTAACAAGAAAAGTAGGTTTGTTTTGGTTTGGAGAGAGAAACAAGACTGGTTGTATCACTTTCTGGTTGATGGGTCTGATGTTTATGAATGATACCCCAATTCAACTGTCTATTATCCCCACCCCCATTTTGCTTCAACTTTCACTAAATAACAAAATTCCCAATATGAGTCTGTGCGGGCAAGTGGTAGGCAAGGAAATTATAGTTGCATTTGTAGCAGCAAGCACCCCAACATCCCCAGGGTGGCTGCCAACACAGGTTCTTAGATCTGCTTTTCCAAAGGAAAGCAACTCAAAATGGGTTAACAAGCTTACTTTAATCAAACATATCAAACATAAATCATTTACCTAGTTCAGGGGGAAAAGGTCAGCACCCCGAACTTCAAAGTATACAGACAGAACTTACAAGACAGAGAAACAAACAGATCAAGCACACAGGCTTCCAAACTGCCCAACCATTACATCAATACCAAATCACAGTTACCAGAGAGGGAAGCATCAACATCTGGGTTTTCAAAGCCAGGGGGCTCTCAATGGCTGCCCAGAGTCTCATCTAGTCAAGTCACATAACACTTCTCAAAGTGAGCCCCAAAGCAAAGACTCACATCAGGGATTATATAGCCTTCTCCTCGGTCAGAGAATGTAACCACCATCTTGACCCACTGCCCAATCACACAGCATCTAAGTGTGGGCATTCCTGAAAACCAAGCCTCCTGCCACAGGCTCCATGTGACCACATTCAGCCTATTAGGAGGTAGAGTATATTTTCAAATGAAGGAAGGTTCTCAGAATCTCTTAAGCCTATCAAAGGGCCTAGGGGCAGGGAAGATCTTTAAATTTGCATTTTCAATACAGCCTTCAAAAGTCAGGAATCTTAGTTGCATGGATTTAGAACCCAAATGTATCTCATGGGTCATCTTATCCAGACTTCTTATTTTTCAGATAAGAAAACTAACTTTCAAACTACAGAGTCTGAATGTAGATTGAAGCAAACCACTTGCTCTCTCCCTTTTTTTGTTTTGTTTTGTTTCCTCTTTCTCATTTTTCATTCCATTGATTATAATCCTTCTTTACAACATGACTAATGTTTAATGTGAAGATATTTGTAGATCTGATTGCATGCCATGGGGAAGTGGGGGCAAAGGGGAAGGAGAGGGAGGGGGAGAAAATTTGAAACTCAAGGGATTGTGAAACTGAATGTTGTAAACTAAAATTAAATAAATAAATTTGAAGAAAAAAAAAAGAAAAAAGAAAACTGACTTTCAAAGAAAGACATTAACTTAACCAAAGCCACAGAGGTAATAATTGGAAAAGCCAGGATCTGAACCCAGGTCCTCTAACCACAAATCTAATATCCATCCCAGTGTACCATGGTACATAGAGATGAGGAAACACACACTAAGATGGGGACAATAGGCCCAACATATCTATGGCTTGTCTCACACACTATCTCTTCCAAAGCAGAGTTCTTTTACAATACCATCACCCTAATTAGGCCACCTCATTATTCTAATACAATGGCATTACCACTATCTCAGATAATTTAGTCCTCACAACAACTCTGTGAGGTAGGTGGGGCAGTATTATTTTTCCCATTTTGCAAATAAGTATCCTCTGTGGGACTCAGTGAGGGTAAGCTATTTGTCCAAGGTCACATTAACTAGTTAGTGGCAAAACTTGGCAGAATTTAAACTATAACTAAAGCCTTCTGATTCCAACTCTAATGATTTTCCCATTATACCACATTTGTGGGTTAAACAACCTTGTACAGAATGGCCCAAGAGTCATCATTTATAACTCTGTAAGTGGATTTTGGGAACACATCCAATTTGTAAGTTACTGGCTATCTATAGTTGAAAAAGGAGGGTGTTAAGGAACAGAATAATTGAAAGAGGAAGAAAATCATCCCAGGAACTTCCTGGGGAAATGAATGACAGAAAGATGTGAAACTCCCAAAAAAAATACTGTAGGAGTGAACACAGGGATTGTATTATAGAAACAAATGATGTGTTGGTATGCTAAAGGGAGCGGACAGAAGAAGGAATGTCTAAAGATAAAACTGAAAGGGAAGAGGGAAGAGGCATTAGAAAGTGAAAGGGAATGGAGTTCTGGTTCTGGAGATAAACATTGGAGGTGTTCTCTGGCCCTAGTTTTTATTCAACAAATATCTATTAGAACCTATCATGTGTAATAATACATTGTGCTAGGCACTAGAAGAGACATAAAGATGAGAGCTTATATATATTGATAGATATTATAGATATATAGATACACATACACACATCCCACACACATATGCACATATTTTTTAAAACACATTAAGTGCAAGTATTAGAATTCCATTTTATAGATGAGAAACCTGAACCTCAGACAAGTTAAATGACTTGCCCGGGGTCATGAACTTAAGAAATGTCATAATTCAGATTTGAACCAAAGTCTCCTGAGCAACAATCCAGGTCAGAGGTGATAAGGGCCTAAGATGGTTACTGACTGAAGAGAGAAAAGAGAAAATGCATGAGAGATGTTATGGAGAAAGAAACAACAAGATTTGGCAATTGGTTGAATGTATGCAGTAAGTGGCCCAAAGATAAGCAAAACAATTTACTATGTAGGCACAAAGTTTGTGAAAAAGGAAACAAAACAATTCACAACTAGAAGGATAGGGATGGTCTTATGGAGTTAGTGACATCTGAATTGGGTTTTAAAGATTAAGTAAGAATTCAACAGGTAAAGAAAGGGGAGAAAATAGTTGTGAACAAAGGCATGGAAGTAGAAAATCCCAAGAATATGATGTTTATAGAGAAAAGTAGTATGGGATGAGACTGGAAAGGTAAGGTGACACCAGATTATGGAAGGCAGGCAGAGGAGTTTAAACTTTACATGGAAGTTAATATTAAAACCATTAAAAAAATTTAAGAATAATTAGTATGGCCAGATCTATACATAAGGAAGATTAGTTTGGAAGCATGAGAAAGATGGATTGGAGGAGGCAGAGAAAGTAGAAGTGGGAAGACCTCTGTCAGGAGGTTGTTTGCCTAGACTAGGCACATGGTGATAAAAAGGCATGTAATAGGGTCCCTCTCCCAACCCAGGTGAACTTCCTGGTATATTGTATTTGAACCAACCAAAGAAGTCATCCTGGATTTAAGAATCTATCAGATTTCACTGAATTTGGGTCGTGCAAACTATTCCCATCATTGAGAACACTTATGTCATATCACATTCCACAGCCCTGAAATTTTACCCCGTTATGCTCAGTAATACAAGCCAGAGCTGGCCAGGCAGATTCTATTGGATCCAAATAATGAGGAACAGGTGGTAATTATGGAATATTCCCAGCTTAAATAAGACCTAAGTAAATTGTTTCAGTCTAGCAAAGGCTAAAGAACAAATACACATACACACAAAGAAAGAGTGCCAAAATGAGAAAAGCTTAGAGGTAAAAACCAAAGGAGGTGCAAGTAATTCTGTTCAGTTTTCTATTTCATGCCTTTACCAAGATGATATCATTTTCAATAAAATATTCTCTAATTTTTTGTCTAGTTTCATTTGAAATTTTTCAGATTCTCACTTCAGCATGAATTTTTGCTATTGTGTTATTATTGTTGTCTGTATCTTCTTAAATATGAAATTTATCCCACTCCATTTGTTGTCATAGTTATTGTTTGTCCTTCATTCTCAACAACTACCAATGACATCATGAGGGTAATGTCTTGGCTTGCAAGTGAATTGGATTTAGTGAGGCAGAGCTGTGAAAAGTCAATAGCCTCACTCTCTCCTCCAGAGTCATTGAAGTCCAGTAGCAAGACAAAAATCAAGATGACTGGCAATGGCCCTGGATGCAGTGGATGACCTTGGTCTTTCTAAATTAAAAAGTCTTAACTATCTCCTGTCCTCCCTAATCTCCTATATCTGTGATAATAAATTTTCTCTACTTAGACCTTTTGATACACGTTTTGGAATTTTTATTAATTTTAATTGTTAATTTATTATTCTTTTCTTTATTCATGATGAAATAGTTAAAACAGGATTTATCTACTTAGCAAATGTATTTAATTTGATGATTTTTAGACAAGGGCTCAAGTTCCCTTCCCCTCTAGTCACATGACCAGCTTCCTAGTTCAGGCCCTCCTCACCACTCCCTTAGACTAATTTTAATGGCCTCCTAATCAACTTCCAGTCTCACCCATTAGAGACTCCAGTCTCTAATCCATCATCTACACTACTGCCAAATCAATATTCTTAAAGCACAAGTCTGACCATGCCACCCTAGGATCTTGGAAGGATTCATTGAAATGAATGAGTTCCAGCTCATTAGCAGAATACATGCCACATGACTGGGACCTGGCACAGCAATCGTATTTATTGACCAAGTCAGCTGTCTTAATGATCAAAGTGGATTTACCACACAATCCATTTGCTTGTGGTGGTGTGTACAGAAGATGATGTCAGCTAAAATGATGAGATCAACAGTATATAGCAATTCAGCTTGGCAGCTGCACATGATCTGTGTCATCATTATCGACATTGGCTTTCTCTTTTTTTACTTACCATATGGTTGGTCCCCAAGTGCCTCATCTCATCACACATGACTTTGCCTTATGCCTATTACTCCCAAAGCCCTGAGTAGAGCATATTTTGCCTAATTCCTCCCTGTTACTAACTTTGTCCATCTCTACCTATCCCCAGACACAAAAAGATAGGATGTTGCTGAGGTGAGAACTTGATCATTTCTAAAATTAGGAGTTTTCACCTCATTAGTCAAGCAGTTCCATCATATTTATTTTAAGATGGAGCATAGGGAGATGTTATAGTACTTGAGGAAATTTTTATAATTTCCTTGGTAACAAAGAGCCAAAATTAAGAGAGCAGTGACCAGCTGCTTTAACTGAGATACAGTGGAAATCAGAGTCAAAGGTCCTATGTTCACATCCTGTCTCTGCCCCTTACTTCCTATGTGACCTTAAGGAGGTCACTTTATCTTTATGGACCTTAGTTATCTCATCCAAGTTTGGGATCAGATGGCCTCTGATACCCCTTATAGCTCTAAGTTATGATCCTATGATCTTTTTTCACCACTACTAGTCATCCATTTGGAGGTAGAGAAAGACCAACAAAAGAACCTGAGCCTACACTTACTGTAGGTTTGAGAATGCTTGATGCCCATAGTAGGTTTTTATGAATGTTTATTGCATTGAATTTAATTGAATTGATTGCTTCAAGAAATAGTTTCTTTTGGGGAGCAGACACTTTTAAGAAAAATAACAGTATCAGAGAGATTGAAATTTAAAATAAAATAGAGAATAGTGAATTCTAGAGAAAATGAAAGAATATTACTAATGATTATGAGGTCTCCAGCAAAACCCAGAAGATCATTGGGGCACGGGTTATAATTTCTCATTGCTGCACATTGAAGGCAAAGGATTTAGAAAAGAAGATGGTTTCTGAGAATAGGATTTGGCCTTCTGGAATTGAGCTTAGAATATAGAAATGACTGCTTCCTGACCAGAGATAGGATACACCTAACATAAGCTGGTAAGAATGTATTTGCTGGGTGTCTTGTATGAGTAATTAAAAGAGTTTTAAACTAAAAAGGAGAGGGAGAGAGAAAATACTGTCTTTGTATATACCCCATTCAAGATGCCATAGAAAATAGCTACAGTGAAGGAAGAATAGCAGTAGAAGCACCCAAAAGTTCATAGGAGACAAGATCCAAGAAAAGAGCGAGGGACGGCTTGATGGCGTAGTGAATAGAGCACCTGCCGTGAAGTCAGGAGGACCTGAGTTCAAATACAGCCTCAGACATTTGACATACTTACTAGCCGTGTGACTTTGGGCAAGTCACTTAACTCCAATCACCCTCCAAAAAGGAAAAAAAAAGAATATTGGAAGTTTGGGGCAACAAGGTGTGCAGTGAATAAAGCACCAGCCCTGGAGTCAGGAGGACTTGAGTTCAAATCCAGCCTCAGACAACTTGGCACACTTACTAGCCATGTGACTTTGACTTTGGGCAAGTCACTTAACCCCAACTGCCCTCCAAAAAGGAAAAAAAGAAAAGAGTGAGTACTCAAAATATCTTGACCTCAAAAGTCTATATACAAATGGCCAGTGGTTAAGCAATAAATAAGAGAGACTAAAGGCTCTAATCAAGGAGGCAAATTTGACTTCATAGGAGTCACTGAGACTTGGTATTCTGAAAACCATGGCTGGAAAATGGGTCTGATAAACCTAACTCACTCAAAAGGGATAGACAAAAGAGGATAGGGTAGCACAGTATATTAAAAAGGTACATTCATATGAGGAAATCCAGGAACCAGAGAGAGGGAATCATAGTAGAGTATTTGTATGAAAGTCAGCAAAGAGAGAAACAGAAGTGATTTTTCTTATAGGGGTATACCACAGACCCAGAACTGAAAGAAGAAACAGATGAGTAGTTTGTGAGACTTACTATTAGTCTGGTGCAGAGGCATGCTATAGTAGTGATGGGGGGGATCAGTCACCCAGACATCTAATAGATAGCTCTACTAAAAGCAGCAGCTAATAATTGCTTGACTTGCTATAGTGATCATGTTATCCTTCAAAAGGTAGAGGAACCAACAAAGAGAAATTTTATTCTGGACTGGATCCTCACTAATAGAGGACTGGTTGCTAGGATAGAAAGGACAAGAACCTGGGACAGAGGGAAAGAGTAAGTGATCATTCCCTCCCAGAGTTTGTGGTAGAGAAGAAGCAACAGGCAGAGTCTAACACGTACCTTAAATTTGGGAGAAACAGCTTGCAAAGTGTTCAGAGAAAAGGTAAGTATATACTATTGACTAAAATTCCACCAAGCAAGTCAATCCAGGAGAAAGAAAGGGAAGATCATCAAGTTAAGTCAAGAAGCAAATCATTTACTATATGTCAGGCACTATCCTAACTGCTAGAGATACAAATACAAGCAAAAAAGAAAGACAGCTTATGACCTGAGATTCTAATGGGGGAAGACAACATAAAAAAGGGGGGAACTGAAAAGCATGGGGGGGGGGTATGAGTGGGAGGAGGGAGAGGGGAGAGAAAAACCCATGCAAGGGAAAGGCAGTGAAATCTGGAATATAATGAATGGCTGGTCTAAATTCTTCTCAAAATGGAGGTTCCAGAAGGAAATACAAGGGGGGATATTTCATATTGAAAAGACTATAGGTGTTAAGACAATTTATTATGTGAAAGGCAAGTTGGGCATTGTGGCAAAGACCAGAACACCAGAGGCAAAACTAGGGGAAAAAATGAAAGATGACTGTAGAAAAAACCAGCTCTGCCAGTTCCTTTCTTTGGCTCTCCAAAGAAAAACTATCCAGGGGTGGGGAACCTGGGTCCTGGAGGCCACATGCAGCCCTCTAGGTCCTCAAGTGCAGCCCTTTGACTGAACCCAAACTTCACAGGACAAATCCCCTTAATAAAAGGATTTGTTCAGTAAAACTTGGACTCAGTCAAAAGGCCACACCCAAGGACCCAGAGGGCCACATGTGGCCTCCAGGACCCAGGTTCCATCCCCTGCATAGACCACCCTTCCTTCTAGTTAGGTATAACATTCTTTTGTCTTGTAGTTTCATTTGGTGAAATTGACCATTCACTACCTACAGTAAAAGGTCCACATTGAGTGCCAATATATTATTAGTTAACATTTATAGTTGGTCTATAAACCCTGTGTTTCTTAGCCCACTCTGTCCCATTTTCTTCCCCTTTGCTATCATCACTGCAGAGGTAAAAGAGGTCCATAGAGGATTGAGGACCATTTTTTGTTTTTTCTTTATTATGAGTTGCCATAGGTAAAGAACTCATTAGCAAGCCACCAACCTAAAGCCTCTCCATATTCAGCTAGCCTGGCCTTCAGAAAACAGTATGTCTCTAGGACCATATTCAAATCCTTTCTAGCATAGTAGACCCTGCATTACAAGAACCTCGAATTACCTCCAGGCAATGATGAGACATCAGAACTGGACTTTATAGCGTAATAGACGCATTAAAACTAATGAAGTGCCAAAGTCATACGTGGGGGAATAAAAGAGAGAAGAAAAAAGAAGAATTTATACTTATATAGTATTTAACAGTTTGTTACAAATAACTTTACATTTTATCTTTGAATCCTCATGACAATCATGTGTTAAGATATTATATAAGATTCTAGTGAACCTGTTATCTCACAGATGTTGGTATTTATTCCAATGAATTAGATCACAACCCATTCATCCCTGTCTATCCTGTGTTACTTTTGCACATGTCTTCCTATAATTTCACTACATGGTATCTACCCAACATCATAGTAGCCCTCCACAAAGTTTTCAATATCACAAGGATATCCATGGAGCACACAGGATATTGTGTGCTATTGGCTCTTCATTTGTCTTCATCTCATGATAGACATCTCTTGGCATTTCTTGGATGGTACCTATTATGCCACTTCTCTTTGATTTACATATAAGAAAAGGAAGGTTTTGAGAGTGTTCATTGCCCAAAGATATACAACCAATGAGTTAACAGAGCCGGTGCAATTGATAGAGTGCTGGATCTGCAGTCAGGAAGACTCATTTTGCTGAGTTCAAATCTGACTTCAGACACATACTAGCTGTGTGACCCTTGGCAAGTCATTTAGCCCTGTTTGCCTCAAGTTTCCTCATCTGTAAAATGAGCTAGAGAAGAAAATGGAAAACCAATCCAGTATCCTTGCCAAGAAAACCCCAAATGGGGTCACAAAGAGTCAGACATGACTGAACAACATCACAAAAGACTAAAATTGGAACGGGAAAGTATGAGTTCCTATACTGCAGGGAGGACAAGACACAGTCCCACAGATGATTAAAACAATGTGTCAGATCCCTGCAAATCTCCAATTGGAAAGAAGTGAAGAAATGGGAACCTATGTATGCCAGAGATAAGCAATAATTAGCAGTGCTGGAAAGACAGATGAGGAATAAGAAGGAGTGACAAAAAATAGAGCAAAGTCTAAGCCAAGACCCAAATAGGTTAACAGAAAATAAGGTCACAGCCAGGAGTTCGAAAAGGCAAATAATTGAGAGGGTTAGCCAGAAGTGCCTAAAGAGTCTTTGTAAGGGGTAACTAGATGGGCAAATTAAATAGAGCATTGGCCCTGGAATCAGAAGGACCTGAGTTCAAATCAGAACTTAGACACTTGACACCTACTAGTTGTGTGACCTTGGGCAAGTCACTTAACCTCCACTGCCTTGCCTCCCCCCTCCAAAAAAAAAAATATATATATATACACATATATATGTATACATATATGTGTACATATATACATATATACATATATACATATATATATGTGAGTCTTTGTTCAAGAAAACCAGTCCTTTGTGGACTAGTTTGTATTATGTAATGAATTAGAAAGAGGCAATATCTTTCTGTCATGACAGGCTATTCAATCTTCCCCCTCAATGTATATGCCAGGATTTGCCTTCAGTGACATAGAACAGTAATCAATATTCATTGTGTATGCAGGGTTTCCCTAGATCCCAGGACATCTTATCTAAATATGGAGGTGGATTAGAATTATTGTTTCTAAATTTGAGCTGTACTAATTTTTAAAGTTATCACTGATACCACTCTATGAAGTATTGTGTCAATGTCTCACTATGTAATGGAAGTGGCCCCAGGTCCTTCCAGGTTATGCCAGCAGATCATAAGCTCTGAAAGGTGCTGTGGTGGAGAAGAGACTTCCAAGTGGGATATCCATCACAGATTGTGTCTGCTTTCTGAGGACCAACCCAGTTAAGTAAAGAGAGACCCCCCTTCTCTAGGCTGACTACTGGATAATGAATGACTTGGACATGGCAAGCCCCAAAACAAAGAAAAATAATAAATGACCTGTGCAACTCCTTTCTGATTCTATATAATGGTGACAGAGCAGTCAAAGAAGGGGAAGACAATGTCAAGAATCACTTGGTTAACCTTAACAATACTCTTAAAAGGAATTTACATTTATATGACTCTTTGTGGTTTGTTACAAAGCACTTTAAAAACATTTTCTTTTTGAATAATAGCTATGATCATATGTAGTTGTGCAAATATTATTATCTAAAACTCCAGTGGATATGTATCCAAAAACCATTGAGTGAACATACTATTTGGGGGCAGTTAAGTTGCATAGTGGATAGACCACTGGGCCTGGAATTAGGAAGACCTGGGTTCAAAATCAGCCCCAGACACTAGCTGTGTGTCCTTGAACAAGTCATTTGGCCTCTGTTTAACTCAGTTTCCTCATCTATAAAATGAGCTGGAGAAGGAAATGGCGAATCACTCCAATATCTTTGCCAAAAAAACCCCAAAAGGGGTCACAAACGGTCAGACAAGACTAATAAACAACAGCCTCCCAGGGTTGTTGTGAGGATCAAATGAGATAATTGTGAAGTCCTTAACACAATACCTAGCACATAGTAGGCACTATATCAATGTTAACTATAATAATAACAGCCATTATTATTATTATTAAAGAAACTGAGTTGTATGAATTTTGACATTCTAGCTATGAATAAGAGCAAAAACCAAAAGAAAGTTGTTGCTAAATAGAAGGATGGCCTGCAAGTGATAAGAAAACAAAGAAGTTAGTGGAGTTGGTTTTTATTGCAAGTCAAAATACAACAAGAATGATTTTCATGGGACACTTATTTATCTCATGCCATAGTGCTCATTATAAATATTTACCAAAAAAAAGCCACCCTGAGAATCCCTGTGGCTTACGTGCCAATATCTGTTGCAAAGAAACTCTACCAAAGAAATCAATAAAATACTTAAAATTAAATCAACATACACTGTAGCATTTGGTAATATCAAACAAAAGTAGGAATAAATTAATTCAATGAGAAGTACAATTGAAAACATGGATCAAATACAGGAAATGAAAGTGACCAAAGTCTTAGCTTCCTATCTCTACAATATGAATATTTTCTTTAAGGAAAAATCACTAGTTACTAGATATAGCAATTCCTAAATAATATCACAGGGCAACCAGGTGGCTCAGGGTATAGAACACTGGGCTTGGACACTCACTAACTGTGTGACCCTGGGCAAGTCACTTAACCCTGTTTGCTTCAGTTTCATTATCTATATAATAGGCTAGAGAAGGAAATGGCAACCACTCTAGTAATTTTGACAAGAAAACCCCAAACAAGGGTGGCTAGGTGGCTCAGTGAGTAAGAGCGCTGGCCCTAAAGTCGGGAGGACCCAGGATTGGTTCTGGTCTCAGAAAATTAGCACCCACATATAAATAATAACTAGCCTTGTAACCTTGAGCAAATTACTTAATCCCAATTGCTTTAAAAAAATAATAAAAATAAAAGAAAATACCAAATGGGGTCACAAAGAGTCAGATATAACTGAAATAACTCAACAGTAACAATATATAATATCACAAAAAATGAAGTTAATTTTAAAAGACTGAAGAAAATTCATTTCTGATGTAGCATATTATTGAATCAGCTGTCTATATATAGTCATAATACCAAATTGATCAAAATCAGTTTAAAGCTAGAATAAAAACCTGTTTGCCTTAATTCACTGGAGAATACAAAATACACTGGAAATACAAAACCACTTTTTGGGTAGAGAACCAGGCCTAGCATCAGGGAGACCTGAGTTCAAATCCAGCCTCAGATACTTACTAGCTGTGTGACTGGATAAATCACTTAACCTCAGTTTCTTCATTTGTAAAATGAGCTGGAGAAGGAAATGACAAACCACTTCAGTATCTTTGCCAAGAAAAACCCAAAAGGAGTCACAAAGAACTGGCCATAACTGAAACAACTGAACAGCAAAAATGAGAAAAATATGGTGAGTAATTAAAACAACTCAGTCTTAAGCTATTAAAAAGTTATTGATGATGAAAAATAGGTAGAATGATAGAAAGGATATCAGTGTCAAGTACAACAATATCAAGCTGGAGTTAACCAAGTTAAATAAATCTTAACAAAGGAACCAAAAGAATGTAAAAAGTCTCTAAGGAAGGAGAGATTGTGACCAAAGGGAACACGAGTTTAGAACAAAAACTTGTTGGAAAAATCTTAGGGGATAGTGGAAGACTATAAGCAGTAAAACATCCTAAAGTAGAGATAAGAGGTGGCATGTGCCATTAGTCAAACTACTCCCACCACCACCTCCTTGACCATCCCCAACCCTTAGAAATTGATGGAGACAGATTAGGACTGTGCACCTAAGAACCCACCAATAGCAATACCCCACCACAACCAAACTGACCTTTCTTTCAATACATTCCCCATAGCCATCATCAAGGGGATCATCTCCTATGGAGAAGCAGTCAGATAACCCCACCACTGCAGACCAACTGCCACCCACAGGACAGGCAAACCAGCCTACCTAAAGAAGCAAGGCACCTTGAGTGAGAGACAAGAGGTAACATGTGCCAGGAAAAGCAAACAGCTTCTATCACTTCAACCACCCACTGTAGGAACAGATTTATTTTTGTCTTTATATCCTTGCTACTAGAAGTTGGTTTATTTTAAAGAAGGTAATGAAATAAGCCAAATATTGGGTAATGTGTTTTCTTTTTTGAAAATTACCAGTATCTGGGGCAGCTAGGTGGCACAGTGAATAGAGCACCAGTCCCGGAGTCAGGAGGACCTGAGTTCAAATCCGACCTCAGACACTTAACACAAACACTAGCTGCATGACCTTGGGCAAGTCACTTAACCCCAACTGCCCTCCAAAAAGAAAAAAATATTACCAGTATCAAAAGCAAAAAAAGGAAAAATCAAAATAAATTAAGAAATAAAGGATATTATTAGAAATGGTTTTCCCAGCCATATGTCAATAAAATAAACAACTTAAATTAAATAGATGAACATTTATTTTAAAAATATAAAGTACCTAAATTAATAGAACAAGATATAGAGACATTAAACAATATAATCTCAGAAAAAGAATTTAATAAGGCATAAAGGCACACAAAAAGGGAAAAAAACAGGAACAGATAGATCCCCAAAAAACATTCAAAGGAAAATTAGTTCTAATATTATACACATTATTTGCAAAAATAGGAAAAAAGAAATTATCTTATCGAATTCCATCTATGATACAAATATTTTTGATGTTTAATCTAAGAAGTCAAAACAGAATAAGAAAGGTATAAGCCAATATCTTTAATTAATATTAATTGGAAAATGTTAAAGGAAATATTAACAAAGAGGCTACAGCAACATATGACAGAGATTAAATATTATGACCAGCCTGGATTTATACCAGGAACACAGGCCTGGTTCAATATTAGGAAAAGAAGCCACTACCGCAACAGTAGTTTGGATGAATAATTTCACTTTGAAGATTTCCAACAAGGGAAACCCATTTCCTTCCAAAGTATCCCATTCCATTTTTGGATAGCACTAAGGGTTAGGAAATTATTTCTTATATCAAACCTGAATTTGCCTCTTTGAAATTTCAACCAAATTGCTCTTAGTTCTATAATCTGTTGCCAAAAAGAACAAGTCAATTTGCACTTCCAGATTATAGCACTTCAAATAACTGAAGACAATCATCATATCACCTCTGAGTTTTCTCTTCTCTAAAATAATCATCCTCTGTTCCTTCAGTTGATCTTCACACAGCATTTTCCCATTCCATTCTGTTTGCCCTTCTCTATAAACTCTATCAACACCCCTCCAAAACTGTAGTACCTAGAATTGAACATAACACTCTAGATATATTCTAACTAATGTAGAATACAGTGGAACCATTACTTTCTTATTCCTGAAGACCACTTTTTCTAGAAGGTATTCTTTTCTTAATGTAGTCCAAGATTACACGAGCTTTTTTTGGCTGGCATTTCACACTGTTCATTCACATTAAACAGGAAGTTCACTAAAAACATTGATCTTTTTTAGGCAACCTTTTTTCCAACCATACCTCCTTGTCCTGAACTTGTGAGGTTGGCTTTTTTAATCCATTTATAAGACTTTGTTTATCCCTATTAAATATCATCTTCCTTATCAACTGGACTCAGTCTCTGGTGAGAAAAATGATTATTTCTCTCTCATATTAATAATCAATTATTAAATTAGGACCAGAATTTTTTCAGAAGCCCGTAGGTTGTTTGCTTTCTGAAGGACATTGCTGATAATGAGACTGAATTAACTTTCTCCTCAATCTTGTTCGATTTCACTCAGATACAGAAGCCCATTGTGCTCTACGTAGTTTGGGATAAATTCTTTGATTATATTTCCCAGAGCAGGGCAATTTAGAAGTAAATGGCATAATCAAAGTCAAATCCCTTAGCCCCTTGTTAGAATAGATCCACCTCTCACTGTAATGTTCATTCTTTCTTATTAATTGTTAGCCAACCAGAGCTGATTGCCACCCTCAGGAGCACCCACTCTTCCAAGGGCATATAAACTGTGAGCCCACCACTATCATTTCTCTTTGGCATTAAAGAATGTGACTGACCCATTTTGTTGGTAATGTGGTAGCATTATTAATAAAATGATTAATTACCCAGAAACTATGTCTCTTGAACTTTTTAAATGTCACACTAGATTTTTCAACATCCTCAACAATTGCCTTCCCGTCCTGAAAAAACTGTGGTCCTTCTAATTGGTGACTCCCTAGCTCAGACCACCACTTCTTGAGGGACCTCTACGATATTACTAACTCAATTCTTCCTCTTGATTCCACCTCCTTCACAATCACCTTGATCATTCCCTTCTCTCTTCCCCTTATTTGTTATCTTTCTCCCATTAGAGTACAAGTTCCTTGAAGCAGAAGTTATTTCATTTGCTTCGATTTGTATCCCCAGCACTTAATATGGTGTGTGGCACATAGTAAGCAGCTAATAAATGCTCTATGTCTCTATTAGATAGATCCCCAATATTCTAATCTATCAAGAACTTCTTCCTTCTCAGTTTTGTGTCATTCGAAAATTTGATAAGCATGCTCCTAATACCTTTATCTGAATCATTGTTTGTTTGTTTCTAATGTTAAGTATCTCAGGACCAAGTAAAGATCCCTAGGGCCCACAAATAAAAACCTAGTGCCAAGTTATTGAAGACTACTTTTTTAGTCCAACCATCAGTTCCAAATCCATATAATTTTACTATTGTGTCACCTTTATCTCTACATCAAGAATCTATACACAAGAATATCTATACACAAGAATAGTGTGAAACACTTTATTAAATGCTTTGCTAAATACAATAAATTGTGTCTGAAACATTCCCTTAATCTACCAGTTTAGAAACTCTGTCACAAAACAAAGTAAGATTAGTCTGACATGACCGGTCTTTGATGAAGCTCTGATAGCTCTTTATAGCTACCACCTCTACTTTTTTAGAGGTTGATTAAACATCTCTTTAATGATCTGTTCCAAAAATTTTCCCAGGAACTGAACTCTAGCTCACCTATAGTTTACAAAGTATCTTCTTGTAATTTCAGTCAAGTCCAACTCTTTATTACTCCTTTTGGGTTCTTCTTGGCAAAGATACTGGAGTGGTTTGCCATTTCCTTCTCTAGCTCATTTTACAGATGAGGAAAGTGGGGCAAACAGGGTTAAGTGACTTGACCAGGGTCACACAGATAGTAAGTGTCTGAGGCTACATTTGAACTCAGGTCTTCCTGACTCCAGCCTGGCACTTTAGCCACTGTGTCATCTAGCTGCCCAAAGACTATAATCTTTAATAATCTGAAAATTCAGATGTCTTTTGTCTTTTTTTACTCCTGATATACATGTCTTATTCTCCATAATTTTTCACGGAAAGTGTTCCAAAAATCACATTCAACTTAAATTTATTATATATTACAACTACCTGTTAGACCCCTCCACTCCAAAAGAAACAGGTTAGTCATGTGGTAAGAATTAGGATGAAAGAATGGTTCAGTGCTCCATTGGTATCAAGATAATGTCAAAGGAAATTGCAGAAGCTCCCTTAGTATACTGAGTGTACCTGTGGTGAACTTAGGAAAAGACATGGACAAAAGTCATACACAATAGATAGGCATGGAGAGGTTATGGTCTACTTTGTTGGAGGAAGAATCCACATTGGTGAGATCACAGATCTATGTGCCTGAGGTAGAGGGACAAGAAAAAGGGCCCAGAAGGAAGATTGGGAGATGCCCATACTTATTAGGCAGGAGAAAGATAGTAATCTGGCAGAGGACACTGAGAAGAAATAGTCTCACAGGTAACAAGAAAATAAAGAGAAAGGAGTGTTATGGACACCAAAGGAGGAAAGAAAAAGAAACTAGGAGGAGGGGGTAGTGATTTTATCGTTTGTTTCAATACTTCAAAAGAACCATTACTTTTTTGATATAGATTACAACCCTCCATACAGCAGCTAATAATGATAATAGCTAACACTTATATAGCACCTCCTATGTGCCTGGCACTGTGCTAAACACTTTACAATTATTATCTCATTTGATCCTAACAGCCCTGGGAAGCAGGTGCTATTATTATCATCGACATTATGCAGATAAGGAAACTGGACAAATGGGCTTAGTGCTCTGTCTACTGTACCACCTAGATGAAATTTTCTCATGAATTGTTGTGGCCAAAAAACTTTTTTATCTGAAAGTTCTATCCAGACTTACCTCAGTTGGTCCTCAAATAACAAATTCTTATTTCATCTCTATTCCTTTACTAGAAGCTCTTCCAACTTGGAAAGTTAAATGTAATCTCCCTGAGGACCAACACTTCATCACTGTTTTCTTTGTATCACCTGCACCTAGTATAGAGTCTAGGTACATGTTTGGTGCTTGATAAATGTTTATTAATTTGAATTGGTAGGGACCTGTCTTTGAGAATTCAAGATTTGCTTTATTACAATGAAGATTCTAAATCTTAGATCTAGACCTAGAAGAGATGATGTCAAAGGTCATCCTGGCTCATTTCACATTTAAGAAATTGAGGCCAAGAGAGGTTAAGCAACTTTGTGCAAGGTCACATAAGTAGTAATAATAATTAGCATATATATAGCACTTTAAGATTTACAAAAGTCTTCCACCAAGATGTCATTTTATCTTCAACCCTGAAAGGTAGGTGCTACTATCATGCCTATTTTGCAGATGAGGAAATTGAGGCAGACATAGGTTAAGTGACTTATCCTGGGTCACACAGCTAGTAAATGTCTAAGATAGGATTTCAATTCAAGTCTTCTTGACTCCATGTCCAGTGTACCACCTAGATACCCCTAGCTAGTAAAATCTAAAATAACTGAAGAAACAAAGTTTCAAGCCTCTGAACATATCTATTTATTAAGCATGCATGCCAGTTGCATAACAAATTGGGACCAGGCATGCTCAGTTTGGTACTGGACCACAAATATAGGGGGAGACAGATATTTATGCATTAAAAAGAAACAATTAACAGCACATAAACTAGGATACAAGATTAGGTAATCTGATTTCTAATTTGAAGAAAGAATAAGACCTTTCCAAGTTGAGAGGAGAAGAATGAATGACTGTGATTCCCTGAAATCAAAAAAAGAGGTGTCCTACTCCGCCCCCGCCCCAAGTGTCTGAATTCAATCAAAGGAACAAGGAAACAATAACTGATTGACTAGTATATGACCAGTTTCAGATGAGGCATATGGATTATTTCAACTGTAATAATTGTGAGAAAACTCCTTGTATCAGTCTTCAGGTTTCTGGTCAGCATAACCTAGGTCCTTAGTTAAGGGTCTCTAAGCGACAGGTAGAGATGCTCCAGCTTCCCAGAAATGTAGAGGTAGGTTCAAATAATGCAATAAGTTTTCTCACAATTACCATAACTGAATAAAGTTTTCTCACAAGATAGAAATTGGATTAGACCTATAACTGAATTGAAAGGAAACTGAGTTAGATCCAGAATTGATTCAAAAGATGGCACCAGTGTGGTTCACTTAATTTCCACAATTCTCTCAGTAGTAAGCATCAGACATAAGATTTGAAACCAGGTCTTCTTATTCTAGATCCAGGGCTCTTTTCATTCTACAACCATGCCTATTCAGAATAATGCTGAAGTAAAACGCTTTCACATTTAAAATAATAAAAATTCATTCTACCTGACTTGAGAATCTTTAGCCAGCAGAGAAAGTAGCACAACCCCCAAAACCAATTCATTTCCTTTTCCCAAAACATTAGCCATATGTAATGGTAATGGGAATTTGAAGATCTTCTCTGCCCCTTAATAAATCTAAAGGAAGTTGAAGTCCTGCCCTGACTTGAAGATCTTCTCTGCCTCCTATTAAACTGCACATAATCACAGGGAGCCTGTGGTGGGAGGAGATTGCTGAAGGGTGGAGCAGAGTACACAGGAAGTTGGGAATCAGAGCAGTTAGAGCTGGAGGGAGGAGAGGATGCACCCAGGGAGATAGCTAGGCTTGTGAGTAAATGTTTGTGGGAAGCCTAAGGGATGGTGTGGCTTCATGTATGCTATGGTATATTAACTTTTTTGCTACTATGACGGAGTTGACTTTCTGGTGGTGGAATTTGGTTTTCTGGTGTCTGGATAAATGTTTTGCTTCTGTCTTATAGAGAGAGAGTCTGTTACATTTTGCAATTGAGCACTATGCTAGCATATTCATAGTCACCGTCAGTGCTGTGAATATTGCGTTGTGCTACACTGTAAGGTTATTACACTTTGGGAATAAGATAAATGTCATGTGAATTTGTCATTCAATAATGATTTCATAAGGAATCTGTCTAAAATTGATATCAAAGCAAATCTATTGCTTAATTTAAAATTCTTCTTGTTATTATTCCCTACATTATATCTATTCAAAAGAAAACACTCAAACTTCTAGGTGCACTTCTTGGATTCACTATCATAGTAAGTATAAGATAAAGACTGCCACAAAGCATCACCCTGAAGCTTTCAATACTTTAAGAATCATGTTTCTGAATTGTACCTCATTTGTACTTTCACATCATTTTCTGTGCAAACCAAGCAAATACCATATGATCACAAGTTCATTTACCTAGGATTCTGCCTAGAAACCAAAGAAAGCAACAAGACAAATGGATTTCTACTATGTAATCTTGAACATCTCACTCCCTGGAGATTTTAGTCTCTACTTTGGGACATTCAGAAAAAAACTTTTTTTTTAATTTCTTAATGCAAATACATAAATTATATGCATCTCTTGTCTTTCTTGACAAGTTTCTTTTCACTGAAGTACCCAAAAAGGAATGTGAGATTGAGAACTAAAGGATCTAAATTGAGACCTTGTCAAGGAGGAAAATCAAAAAATTAATCAACATCCATTTATTAAGCACCTATTGTGTGTGTGTATCAGTTTGTGTGCCAGGTGTTGGAGATCCAAAGACAAAAAACAGATCAGTTCCATTCCTTGAGAAGCTCATATCTACTAGAGAAAATAATGTGTGCACATATAAATAAATAGAAGATATATACCAAGAAAATATAATAATTTCAGGGGAGATGGGCACTGGCATCTACATCAGAAAACACCTTATGTAAAAAATGTTGCTTAAGCTGCACTCAAAGGAAATAGGAATACTAAGAGAGGAAAAAAAGGGAAAATGACCAATTATTTTTGTAATAAGCTAACTTTTTGATATAAGCATTTCTGAAAAATATAATTTGTTTATTCTTTGTGTAGATGGCATAAAGACAAAGAATCTTAGTGTAATCATCAGTGCGAATCATCAGTTAGATCCTAAGGGGGAGAACATTTGGTTTTGAGATTTCATTGGAAGCATCAAGTTATGAGATTATAGAGAAAGTCATGAGATTATAGAGAAAATTTCTAAAATGCCTTCCAGATCTCAAATTCTGTGACTTTGTGATTCTAGTGGAAATCATTTATTATTCTGGTGTTGTGCAACAGGACTAATGTATCAGTCTAAACACTTTAGATCAGGCATTTTTATTGATGATTCATTCCATGACACATCCCAAACCATGTATAATATGATGTCTTATAACAAAGGTCTCATGTATTAAATATTTGCTGTGCATTCAGATAATAATTTCTTGTTGGAGTCAGCCCTTGTTGAAGTTTAAGCTCTTATAGAATTTGATAATAATAATAATAGCCAATATTTTTAGAGCAACTAATAATGTTCCAGGCACCATGCTAAGTGCTTTAGGGTTATTACATCATTTGATCCTCACAAAAACTCTAAGGGGTAGGTGTTATGATTATCTCCATTTTACAGATGAGGAAACTGAGGCCTAAAATAGGCTAACTGACATGCTCAGGGTGATATAGCCAGTATCTAAGGCCCCCATTTTAACTCATGTCTTCCTAACTCCAGGCCTGGTGTTCTATCCATGGTGCTAACTAGCTGTCATGATGGGGGGAGGAAAGGAAAGCAATTTAGGTATGAGTTCATGATATAGATAACCTCAGGTGGGACCCTTGTTCCTATGGCAATCCTATTCTAATTCTTTCAGTTCCCTATCTCATTCTTGGTAGTAGGTCCTTAATAAATACTTCCTGATTGATTAATCCCTACAGAGAATATTCCAGACATTTTCTGTTCTTCTATCCTCCATTTGTACCCTGTCCCCACACTTGCAATAAATGACTTATCTCCTAACTTTGAGAAGGAAACTATCCAACATGACTTTACTTTCCATTCTTTAAAACTTATAGGAGTTATCACCCTCTCTTTCATTCTTCCCTTTTGTTGTAAAAGAATTATTTCCATTCTTCAATAAGGCTAATCTCTCCCTTATAATCTTGATCTTACACATTTTTACTTCCTACAAGACATTGCTCCAGAAGACATTTCTCTCATTAATTTTCTTTTCTTTTCTGTTTTTTGCCCTTTTTTTTGGAGAGGCAATTGGGGTTAAGTGACTTGCCCAAGGTCACATGGCCAGTGTTTAGTGTCTGAGGCCAGATGTGAACTCAGGTCCCCCTGACTCTAGGGCCGGCACCACCTAGCCACCCCTCTCATTAATTTCCAATCTCTCTCTGAAGTATTTTCCATCTGCCTACAAACATGATCCAATTTCCAAAACTCTAAAAAACAGGTCTTCTTTTGATCCATCTTATCCCATCCCACTAGAAAACCATTGCTCTATACCTTCACTTCCTCACATCATGTGTGATAACTTTCAATCAAATTTTAATGAATTGTTACCTCAAAGGTCACCCATAAACTCCTAACACAATGACCTTTTGTTCAGTCTTCATTCTGCTTGACCTCTCAGCAGCTGTAACAATACTATGTCCTCTTACCAGACACTTTCTCCTCCCTTGATTTCAGGGGTACTACATATTCTGAATACTTATCTATTTTCTTCTATCTCCTTCTCTGGCTCTTCCTTTTCTCCCCAACAATTTAATGTGAGGTCTCCCTAAAGGTTTGTTCCTAGATACTTTCTCTTCTTTCAGCATTCTTTTCACAAGTTCAATAATTGCTATAGCTTTAATTACCAATTTTATTTAGAAGACTTCTAAATCTATATCTTTCGATAATGGAGACATGAAGTGAATCTGCTTTATCAACCAAAGCTGATCCAAGAGGAAGACATGATGATTCTCTCACCCTTTTCATTTACCCTTTCCTTTTCTCCAGGGGAGAACTGAATGTCCTCATATTGGACTCCCACTCCCTGCTTCCATCCATCCCAACTAGACTATTTTAGTGAGTAGGCAGGGCTTAGGAAGTTTTTCTCATCCTGAATGTTCACTTTTACTACTAAATGTGATTAAATGTCATAAAATTTGTTGGCCAACAAGAGTTCCTCCCAGCTCCCAGTTTAGCTTTGATGAGCAACAGGAATTCAGTCTAACACATAGCTCACACTCAGAGCATCTCCATTGTCCTTTACCCAGATCATTGCTCTGCCCTCATTGGCTCCTCCCAGCAACCTTCATGATAGATCCTGATATTTTCCAACATATGATTGCTTCCTCCTTCTTCCTACAAACCTTTTCAAGATCAAGGTCATTGCAGAACTCAGAACTCACGAATATTAGATAAAATAGCCATCAGTCCAATCAGTTCTGTCCCCTAAGTCTCTCAAGTCACTGCACCCTGTAAGCATGGCTAAAAGCAGGGTCCAAGTGACCTTGGGAGAGTCACTTAACACCAATTGCCCTCCAAAAAAGGCAAAAAAAAAATAAAAATAAAAGCAGGGTCCAAGTACATGTTTTCTTCCATCTCCACCCCAAATAAAACATAAGTTCCTTGAGATCATGAACTACTCCATTTTTTGTCTCTTTATTCTCAAGCACAGTGACTTTCACAAGACATACATTTAACAAATGCTTATTGGTTGATGGAATAATCTTTAATTCTTCCCTTTCCCTCATATGTCATATCCAATATGTATACAAAGTTCTACCAATTTTATATCTGAAAAAATCTCTTGCATCGTTCCCTGTTAGATAAATGATCAAGTAAAAATTAGGTAGTTTTCAAAAGAAAATACAAATGATCAATAACTCCCTTGCCCAGACTCTTTAATAATAAGATATATACAAATTAAAATATATTTGATACCACCTTGCAAACACATGCAATTAATTGGTAAAGAGAACAAAAAAGACAAGTATTCATTACTAGTTGAGTTGGGTTGGGGGGGAGACATACCACCATACTTCTGGTTAAGGCATGAGTCAGTCCAACCTTTTTTGGAAAACAATGTTACATTATGCCAAAATCTTTATACCCTTTAGCCTAGTGATCCCACTACTGTGAAAATAATACCCTGTAGATGTTATTGACAGAAGTAAAAGAAAAATCTATCTTACAAAAATATTCATAACAGCAGTATTCAGAATTGCCAGAGGGATAAAAAAAAGTTATGTCAAATGATTTATGAATGGCAAAACAAAATTATAATTTACTTACATAATCTGGTCACATATATACCATTCCATAAGAAATGACAATACAAAAGAATGGAGGGGAGGGAATGAGGAATATTGAATAGTAAAGAAAACAACATCCCACTCATTGTCAGTATTTAATAAATGCTTTTTATTGATTAATAGGTTGGTGAACTGATCTAGAGTTGGAAGAGATTCTAGGAATCATTTAGCCTAATGGTCTTTTTTTAAAGCTAAAGAAAGTAAGTCAGAGAGAAGCAAAGTGACTTTTGCAAGAGGACACAGGTAGTAAATAGAAGAATTGGATGGGGGGGCGGAGCCAAGATGGCAGAGTGGAAACAGCTCATCCAAGCCACTCTGCCCCCAGATTCCCCCCAAACTATGTAGGAGGGGACTCTGAACAACTTCTGGAGCCCCAGCACCCACAGAACAACACGGAGAAGCTAACCTCCCACTGAGGACAGCCCAGCAGCCCTGCAGGAAGGACCAGCACAGCAGTCTGGGAGCCGGCAGCGTGCAAAGCACGGGGAGCCAAGCCGAGCTCAGGTCCCGATGAGCCGAGGTTTTAGCCCCAGGGTGGCAGGGCCAGCAGCCGGCTGGAGAGACCCCAGAACATCAGCAGCTGTGGCGACTCCAGAATTATCAACATAGACATGCCTAGGACAAAGTAAGAGGTTAGTGTCCTATGAACTTTGGGACCTGTATTTGGGGGAATGTGTCGGCTCCCTCCCCTGGGAGCTAGAAGCCACTGAGGAGACATGCCATTTTGTAGTTTTCAGAGGCAGCTCCGGCTCCTGGCCTGCAATTAATTGTAGGGAGATCCAGCGATCAGTCTGGGGGCGGGGGGGGGGGGAGGTAATCGCTCTTGCTTTAACCTCCCTGGATCTGGATTGTGATCTAGGGTGGAAGTTGTGGGTGGGTTTACAGCTTGCCAGAAACGGAAGTTGCCCCCCACATGTTCGGGAGGAAAATTCCTCTAGCTGGCCTTAAAGCCATAGTGTGGCAACAAGCCCAAAAGTCAAGTAATTAAGTGGCAACATGCCAAGGCAAAGGAAACAGAAAAATGCAACCCTAGACTCCCATTTTGGGGGCATAGAGTGGGAAAAGGACTGTGAGGTCAGAAGTCCTGCTCCAAAAGCCCCAGGGGAAAACATGAGCGGGTTGCAGGCCATAGAGGACCTTAAGAAGGACTTTAAAAATCAAATAAGAGAAGTGGAGGAAAAATTAGAAAGAGAAATGAGAAGGATGCAGGAAAAGTATGAAATGAGGGTCAACAGCCTGACTGAGGAAAACAACACCTTAAAAAATAGAGTAGCTCAAATGGCAAAGGAGGCCCAAAAGGGCAGTGAGGAGAAGAATGCCTTAAAAAGTCGAATTTGCCAGATGGAAAAAGAATCTCAAAAGTTCACTGAGGAGATTCATTCCTTCAGAGTTAGACTGGAGAAAATGGAAGCTAATGACTTTATGAGAAATCAAGATGCTGTTAAGCAGATCCAAACAAATGAAGATTAGAAGGCAATGTGAAATATCTCATGGGAAAAACCACTGACCTGGAAAATAGATCCAGGAGAGACAATTGAAAAATTATTGGACTACCTGAAAGCCATGATCAAAGAAAGAACCTAAAAATCACCCTTCAAGAAATTCTCAAGGAAAATTGCCCTGATGTTTTAGATCCAGAGGGCAAAATAGAGGTTGAAAGAATCCACCAATCACCTCCTGAAAAAGATCCCAAAAAGAAAACTCCCAGGGATATTATAGCCAGGTTCCAGAATCCCCAGATCAAGGAGAAAATACTACAAGCAGCCAGGAAGAAACAATTTCAATATTGTGGAAACACAATCAGAATAGCCCAGGACCTGGCAGCTTCTACACTGAGGGATCAAAGGGCATGGAATATGATATTCCAGAGGGCAAAAGAACTGAGAATGGATCCGGCCTCAGACACTTAACCCACACAAACAAAAACCTAGCCGTGTGACCTTGGGCAAGTTACTTAACCCCAATTGCCCTAAAAGGGGCGGCTAGGTGGCACAGTGAGTAAGAGTGCCGGCCTTGGAGTTGGGATGACCCGAGATCAAATCCGGCCTCAGAAAAATGAGCACCCACACACAAATAATGACTAGCCGTGTAACCTTGAGCAAGTTACTTAACCCCAATTGCTAAGAACTGAGAATGAACCCAAGGGTCACCTACCCAGCAAAACTGAGTATTTTGTTTCAGGGAAAATATGGTCATTCAGTGGAATAGAGGACTTTCAAGCATTCTTGAGGAAAAAACCAGAATTGAATAGAAAATTTGACATCCAGACACAAGAACAAGAGATGCCTGAGAAGGTAATCAGGGAAAAGAAATCAAAAGGAACTTATCAAAGTTGAACTATTTACATTCCTATATGGAAAACAATAACTGTGACTGATGATATCTTTCTCACTATGAAAATAATGGAAGAAGGGTGTGTGGTCATATGAATACATATGTGAATGTGTGTGTATATGGATAGAGGGCATAGGTTGAATTTGTTGGGAAGGGAGAATACTCAAGGGATGAAATTATGAGGTGAGAGAGGAAAGTGGCAAGAGGAGATGGGGAAAGACAGGGTAGGGTAAACTATCTCATGTAGAAGAAGCAAGGGGAAGTGGTTGCAAGGGAGGGGGAGAATAGGAAGGCAAAAAGGCAAAACCACATTCTCATTGAATTTGGTTCAGGGAGATAATGACATACATACTAAATGGGATATCTCAACCTGCAGCAGAATAGGGGGAAGGGGGATGAGAGGAGGGATGATTGATGGGGGGGCATCCTTGGGGGGAGGGGAGGTTGGAAGTACCCACTATAGAAGAGGGACAGGATCATGTAGGGAATGGACCAGGTGGGGGGTGGGATGAGTGGGAGGGAATTATAAGCAGCCTTGTACAATATATCTACTATGATAATGTTTTGCATAGCTAGACATGTACAACTTATACTGAATTACTTATCTCCCAAGAGGGAATGGGTGACAAGGGAGGAAGGAAATGGATCTGAAATTCGAGGTCTTAAGATTAAATGTTTCAAATATATATAAATACTATTATTAATCCTCTTTTGCTTATAATTGGGAGATAAGATGTGCAGGCATTGGGACACAAAGATTCACCTTCCTCTAATGGAAAAGTCGAAGGGGGGATGGGAGGAGGTATGGGAGAGAGCAGATTGGAGGAAGCGATATCTTGTGGGACTGCTATTCTGGGAGGTTGGGTAGGGGAATAACAGGGGGAAATGACTGTAACTCAAAATCTGGCGGAAATGAATGATGTAAAACAGAAGTTAATAAAGCATTTGTTTAAAAAAAAAAGAATTGGATTGAATACAATGTCCTGAGTCAAAGTCAAGGGCTCTTTCTATGACATGTTACCTTTATTAGCACTATATACACTGTAACGATATAAATAATAATTATTAGAGTGATAAAATCTGGGAATATGCACAACGGAGAGTTCAGAAAGTGACACAGTAGTCAAAACTTTTCATACTTCTTTGTTAACATTAATGCACATTTTAAAACAAGTTGTAACAAGTTTAGAGTTTCATGTGTAATCATTCTAACTTGTGTGTACATCTGAATATTTATTTTTTGTATGTGATTATGAATCTCATAAAAGAACTGGATTTCTCTCAAATCTATCTCTTTCTATTACTACCACCCTAGTACACAACTATTCACTTGGACTACTGCCATAGCTTCCTAACAGGTATTCTTGCCTCAGTTCTATCCCCTCTACAACCTATCCCTTATACCACTGCCAAAGTAATCTTGTTTGTACATAAATTAAATCATGTCTTTCCTTTGATATAAAAACATAACAGGCAATCTACTGGCAACTGAGTTGTTGTTCAGACTCCTTTGTTGACATTTAAGACCTTCCACATTCTGGAGTCACCCTATCTGTCCAACCTCCTCCTACCTAAAACCTTCCTGAGCATACAACTGCCTTTACTCACACAGTTCCTACTTCTAGAAATATCCTTCCTCCCCCCGCTTTCTCTCTTGAATTCCTAAGCATTCCTTAAAGGCCGATTCATATACCTCCTCATCAATTAAACCTTCCCTAATGCCCACATCAGTTATAACCTTCCCCTTCAGACTTCACAAATTACTTTATTTTGTAATTTTTTAAGTAAATATTACAGTTATATATGCTTGCCTCTAATTCCTTGTACTGGAATGTCTGATTAAGGACCAAAAGGCAACCACTGGATTAGCCCCAAGTTGTGAACAGTTTGAATGACTAGCTTGTAACTGAAAGTGAGCACAATTTTTCAAGAAATCTTCAGTAAGGTTCTTTTTTCTAAAAATTCATTTTTATAAATAATGCACTCTGTCCTATTTAAGAAATCTATCTGATATAGAATTGTGTCTGAAGTAACTATAAGAACAAGTCCAAATTTAATAGGACCATTCTCCAAACAAAAGAAAGGAAATGTGCTTATATAATTAGGTAAAGTATGTCTTCAAAGCTTTTGCTTGCTTGTGAAATTACTGAAGAGTTCTCATAGTATATAAGAAAATAAATATTGTGAATTCTATGCAGACCCAGGCAACATACCAAGGAACTACCACATAAGCAATGCCACGAGCACTTAAAGGCTAAAAATAAATGAATGGATGGATGGATGGATGGATGGATGGATGGATGGATAGATAGATAAAGCAAAATAAAAAATAAGAACCAGGAAGTAGTGATACTACTTTGTATCTTCATCATTTATATAGCAAGTATCTCTCTGGGCTCTCTATGCCAAAGTCAGGCATCTCCCTATAAGAGATCTAGGGGTACCCCTGAGGGGGTAGAATATCATTCTAAGGTTATCAGCTCCAGTCCCCAATTTTGGTGTGTTATTCCTACTCTTAGATTCCAGAGACTAATATATCAGTTCTATTTAAACAATTAAATGCAATTAGGACATAGGAAAAATAGAAATACAAATGTTTTCCCCATTTCCTTGAGGGAATATTCTCCCCTATACTAGATCAGTGTCTGGAAAGAGTAAATTCACTCAACCCAATTTCTATAAAAGATTGGTCCCACCAAGTTCACATCTGTGAAGAAGCCAGACAAAAAGAAATCCATAAAGACAAAGCAGGAAAAGAGAATGGCCAAGGCTTTGGCCCACTAGTGCCTTTTGAAGGCACCTTTAATTCTAGCAATATATACAGTCAAAAAGATTTCTCCTAACCATGTAGTTAGTTGACTATAAGCAGCTGCAGAATTTTTATGCATGCTGCACAGTCTCTTCATGGCTGTTCCATTAGACGTCACCAAAACTCTCCCAAAAAGTATGCTCCCTAGCTTTCTTCACATAAAGAATTTTCTCAGAGGCACCCTCAACATGTACCAGTCCCCTGCCCCTTACAATTGAACAAGGAACAAAAAACTTGGTTATAAAATCGATAATTACGTAAGAGAAAGAACATACTGAATAAAATCAAGACCCAACATAGTCTTGTCAGGCCAGAACATTGGAATGTATATAATAAGGTGAAATTTAATAGGAACAAATAGAAATCTTAAACTTGGGTTAAAAAAAACCATCTTCAAAAATCTAGAGAAATTAAGTAACAGTTTGTCTTAATGATTTTGCAAGATTAATATGAGTCATGTCACATGGCAGCCAAAAATGCTAATGCAATCTTCGGTTACCTTGATAGGCATAAACTCCAAGGAAAAAGAGGTCATAGAATCTTTGTACTCTTCCTGTAACAAATACACCTGGAGTATTATATTCAGTTCTGGGTGCTATAGTTTAGAATGGACAATTATAAATTGAAGAGTATGCAGAGACAAAGCCAAAAAGAAAGTTATAATGCTAAGTCTATAAAAGAAAAGACTCAGGGGCAGGTATGATAGTTGTCTTGAATTATTTAAAATATTGTCACACAAAAGAGACCTCAGACTCACTCTGACCCCAGAAAGCAGAACTAATAATAGCAGAAATTGCAAAGAGGCAAAGTTAAGCCAATTAAATCTATCCAAAGGGGGAGTGAGATACCTTAAGAGATAAGTTCCCACCCATAGAAAATCATCAAGCAGTGACTTAGATAACCACTGATTGGATATGATGTAGAGAGATTCCTCTGGGGATATGAGGAGTAGATGACCACCCAAGATCCCTTCTTACTCGGGAATTCAATGATTTTGAGATATGCTATGTCAAACATTCTTTCTGATCCTGGAAGTAGTGGAAAGATTCAGGCGGCTAGAGGGAACTTTGTTTATAAGCACCATACCAAACCACATAAAGACTACATGACATTTTCTATTTCAAGCTAGAAATAATTATCTCATGGTAGCCAAAAACTAGAAACACCACAGTAAGTGATCATCAATTGCAGAATGGTGAAACAAGTTATAGTATATTAATGTAATGTTGTTCTTATACTATATTAAATGACAAAAGAATTCAAAGAAACTTGTATGAACTGATACAGAGTGAAATAAGCAAAACCAGGAGAACAAGATACACAATAACAACAATAATAACAATAAACAGCAGTCAAATTCTGATTAATTATAATGACCAAAAAAAATCAGATGATGGGGTGGCTAGGTGGCGCGGTGAATAGAGCACCGGCCCTGCAGTCAGGAGCACCTGAGTTCAAATCCACCTCAGACACTCGACACACTTACTAGCTGTGTGACTTTGGGCAAGTCACTTAACCCCAATTGCCCTCCAAAAAGCAAAAAAAAAAAAAAAATCAGATGATAAACACAGACTTCCCTCCTCTCAGTAGAGAGGTAGGAGACTATAGATATGGAATATGTACAGGTTGTCAGACTTTGTTACTGTACTTTTGCTTTGTTTTTCCTTGTTATAAGGGAGAGTTCAATGTTATGACAGAGGTAGAATATGCATCAGTAAATAACTGTACTATAACAACAAAGTTTTCAAAAAGAAAAACAATTTGGAGGGAAATGAAGAGAACTAAAAAAGCAAAGTGGAAAAATAAAAATACTTAAGGATATCACCATGGATTAGCATTGATGAAAATGTAATATCTTGTAAAACTAATCACATGCAGCTCTGCTGCTGTGAATAACTTTAAGGTTCTGATCACACAGTATAGTGAACTCTATTTATTCAGCAATAAATTAAAGCAAAATATTCACAACAATATAACATAACTTATTACTAAGGTGGCCACATAGTCTTAAACAAAACATATCATTCAGTAAGTCACAATCTCCTCAATCAATATAAAGTACCCATCTAAAGTCTTCTTTCATCTTGATTGGAGGCTAGCTTCCAATCATCCTTAAGGGGTAATCATCCTTAAACTGATCATCCTTAAGGGGTAGTGGAAAGTACAAAGGCCATCCATACCTAGCTCACAGCAAGTCATAATCTCATCAGTCAGCACTAAGGACCCAAGTAAAGTTCCTTTCATCTTAAGGCTAACTTTTAAACTCCATGGCTCCTCTTCCAGGCTCCCAGCTCTTACCTGGATTCACCCAACTCTTGCCTGGAATCACAGGTAGGCAGCCCACATGACCAGTCCACTCCAAGCCCTTCAAAATTTCTGTTCCTGGGAAGACAAATCTTAACAGAGCCACAACTATATTTACACACATTAAGCTTAGCAGAGCCACAACAATATTTACACACATTAGGCCTATTAAGGGTAGCACAATGCATACTGTTTCCAACAAAGACTCGATATAATCACAGGCAAGGCTCAAAGGCACTTGAATAGCTAAAACAAGGAGCTAAGTAATACTCTGCTTGCCATTACAATAACCAAAACAAGGAGGAAAGTACCACTTTGTTTGCCATTACACATCTGTAAAGGTTTCCCTTAAGTTTAATGCTTTTAGAATATAAAGCAATCTGTTAGAGACAAAACTCCCTGACAGAAAGTGTTCTACATTCTTATTGAAATATTAGTTCCTTATCATGAAAGAAAAAAGAGGTCATATAGACCTGGAAGACTACCTGATTCCCATGGTAACATCATAACTTCAAATGCCAACTATTACTTTATGTTCTCAGGTTGAAGGGCCCTGAAGCTCCCATCTTGATGAGAAAACAAAATGCATCCACAAGGTGTCCCATAGAACAAACCCTTTCAAGGGCTAACAGCCCTGGAGGTTAGGGCATACTTTAGTAGCAGCAGCCCTAAAGTATGTAGGGAATGCTTTTGGAGGGGATAATGAATATATGAAGAGTCTAAAGCAAACATTGTGGGTCAGCTGCTTATTAAAAATGCCATGTCTTTTTTCCACATCAGAAATTGTCAAGACTCATTTCAGATGGCATCTATCTTTTTAAAATATGGGGATGCTCTAAAGGAGGTCTTTGAGAAACAAACTGATGGCATCCCCAGAACACTGGATTTGCAGTCGGAAGAACTTGACTTCAAATCCCAGTTCTTTCACATTCTGTGTGACCCTCTCAGGGTGTCAGCTCCCTCATCTTTAATGAGGGAATTGAACCAGAAGACTTCTGAAGTCCCTACCAGCTCTCTATCTACAATCCTGAGTTCCAAAAAAATAAATAAACTCACAGAATTTTGCTTGTGCTCAAATGGAAGGGTCCATCTACTTCTGCCCTTGGTTCTCTCTAATCTTCAAATAGGCCAGTGCTCTTTTAAGGCACTATAAGTCTTAATCTTCGAATATCCCATAGTGCCTAGCACATAATAGGCACTCAATAAATGTTTAATTGAATCTGTGAATTTTTTTTTAATTGGGACAGAAATTATGAAATGAAGTATTTTCTGGTCAAGGACAAAAAGTCCTTCCAAAAAGTTAGAAAAGAAGGCTCAGATGTTGGCAAGAACAGGGTTACTAGATTTCAGTACAGACCACTGAAAATATTCAGAGTCTGCTAGGAAAAACACTAATTGAAAAATGACTAAAGGATGGCCTGATTTACCAGAAATGACTTTCCAAAACCACAATGTGGAGACATCACAGCTCTCCTGTACATCACACACACACCGGCCCACTTCCTGGTTCCAGGCTCAGTTACCAAACACTTATCTGAGTCAACAATGTAAAAAATAGGACATGCAGTGAAATATGGGTCAAGTCCATGGGAGCAGGACATCTTGTAACTTCAGGTAAGATAAAAAGCAACTCCTATAAGTCAGGGCTAATTCAATTCTGAAACTACTATTGAGTCACAGTCTTCCAACTGATACACTTAACTTCTGAATAAATGAGAAAATTACAAAGCCAACATAAATAGAAGAGTCATTATGCCCCTGCTGAAATTCAGTTGTCAGCGTAACATTAAGGAAAATAATGTTCAGATTAAAGAAGTTCAGTATAATAGCCTATTTGGCAAAGCGGTCTGTGTTGAACAGTGAACACACTGAGATACAGCAAGCTATTGTCTCTCTCATGGTACAGTGGCTAGAAAGCTGTAGGGCATATTAATGTTCAAAAGAAATTTACAAATGCTAACCCCCTGCCTTCTGCTAGGAAGCATCACCATCTGTATCTATCTGTTTTGCCAACAGTCAATAAATTTGCAGATAAGTGCACAAAGCTGTCAAATAGAACTGAACTCCTTTTTTTCTTACTACCTCTGAAGATTGACTGACTTTTAGATTTACACATGTAAAACTGGAAGCCACCTCAGAGACCAACCTTCTTATTTTATAAAAGAAGAAACTGAGGCCCAGGTTACCCAAAGTCTCACAAGTAGTAAGGGTGAAAGATAGGATCAGAGATAGAACTCAAGTACTTGATCCCAGAACTGTATTCTTTTTATTATGTTTTTGAGTGTGCATTTTGTCCATGTTGGTCCCCCTAATTATTCTTGTAAAAAAAATGTTTCTCAGTGAATGTTGTCCAGTTCTTATCTTTAAATGTTAAGACACTTTTAATCAGAAGATCTGGGGGACTGATACTGTCAAGAGCCAATATTTACAGGAATATAGCTACAATGGAAACAATGGCATCTAAAATTGGCATTAGCACAAAAAATAGGTTTTATAGAGAGGGCTGTGGTCTGTGTTTTTGAACATCCCAGCCCATGTGTTTGGTTACATAGTTACTATATTTTGTAATTATTATATAAGATGTAGCCTGTTACAGTAGCAAAGGTGTTAGGTTTGGGTCTTAGATTTAAGTTACTGTCTGTGATACTCATTAGCTTTGTAACTCTGGGCAAGCCCAAACCTCTGTGTTACCTCACACAAACCCCTGGTATTTAGGAAATAATAAACAGACTGATATCTACATCAGTGGAGGGCATTCCCACAATGGAAATTCCCCCATATTGAAAAACATTACAGATCTTTAAAATGTTTTTATATAAACAGACATTAAAAAACATTTTTATTAAGTTGTAGGTATTGTAGTGAGTATTGCTTCTAGAAAATTGATTCAAGGGATAAACTATTTTGTATTCACTGTTGGACATTCATCTAGAAGTCACTTCTAAGCATTGTCATACTGGAGATTTGGTTGAGGTACTTTTCTCTGCTTCCAGCATGCAAATTTAGCTGGATTTATCAGCTAAGGTTCTTCCCCATAAGAGGAGTGGACCTGAAACTTCTTTTTCAGTTGGAGCACTCGGAGTCCAATTGCTTTCTCTTTTTGAAAGCCTTTCACACGCCCAAGCATTAGGCAAAGGTCATGGATTCCTTTTTTTCCCTATTAAGATGGGTTGTCAGTTCCAGGGCTTTCTCTAAGTGGGGAATTTTCCTTCCAGAAAGAGTTCTCAGGGGTGGCTAGGTGGCGCAGTGAGTGAATAGAGCACTGGCCCTGGAGTCAGGAGGACCTGAGTTCAAATTCAGCCTCAGACACTTAACATACACCAAAAAACTAGCCCATGTGACCTTGGGCAAGTCACTTAACCCCAATTGCCCTCCAGAAAGAAAGGAAGGAAGAAGGAAAGAACGAAGGAAAGGAAGGAAGGAAGGAAGGAAGGAAGGAAGGAAGGAAGGAAGGAAGGAAGGAAGGAAGGAAGGAAGGAAGGAAGGAAGATTTTAAAAAATAAGAGTTCTCACCTCTAAGGACCAAGCTCATTTGTAATACAGAATACCCAGCTAAGTAAAGCCTGAAGTCATTTAATCAATCTCTTCATCTCATTTTGTCTAGGACTGAATTGCAGTCCATTGTCCCAGATAACTAACTTAATGCTAGAAACTACCCGGTCTGTCTTGGTCTCCCAAGTAAATGAAAGAGAAGAAAAGGCAAAAACTAAAGACCTCTTAGATAGGAACACATAGCACATTAACGTCCAAAATTCCTATCATTCTGTAATGTGGCCAACAGTAAATCTTCAGGTTTGGTGGTAATCTGTAGTGTCAGAGTTCTGCTACACAAGAATAAGTGCTATTTATATAGCCCTTTAAAGCTTATGAAATCCTTTGTATACTATTTCTTGTAACCACTCTTTCATTTGAGGCTCACCACAGTTCTATGAGAAAGGTACTACAGGTATTATTATCTCTGTTTTACAGAAGTAACTGAATTTGAGAAAAATAGCCATTCAGCTAAATTGCTTGGGCTAAGATTTGAACATAGGTCTGCTTAACTCTAGGTCCAAAACTCTATCCACTATGATATTCTATCTCTCACAATAGTTTACAATCCTATAGTCTTTTACAAAGTGACGACATCTTTCCTCACCACAGCAGAGTCAAATAAGCAAGTATCATGATCCCTACTTTGCAGATGATGAAAATGAAGTTTAGAGAGATTTTATGATAGGTGGAACAGTAAATAGAGTGCCAGGCTTGGAATCAGTGAGACCTGAGTTCAAAGTGAGCCTCTGATACTTATGAACTGAGTGACCCTGGCTAAGGCACTTAACTTCTGTCTGCCTCAGTTTCCTCATCTGTAAAATGGGGATAATAATAGCACTTACCTCCCAGGATTGTGGGGAGGATCAACTAAGATAGTAGTCATAAAGCACTTAGTGCAGCAGCATCTGGAACATAGTAAATGCTGTATAAATGTTAGCTGTTATTACTATTATTTAATAAGTGGCAGAACAGTGATTAAATTCCCCCAATATCTAGCCTACCCCAGTCTTATGACTATACTTCATCTGAGCCATCTTTCTGTCACTATACCATTTCTTTTTTTTTCTTTTTTTTTTTTAAGCAAATTGGGGTTAAGTAACTTGCTCAAGGTTACACGGCTAGTCATTATTTATGTGTGGGTGCTCATTTTCTGAGGCCGGATTTGATCTCAGGTCATCCCAACTCCGAGGCCGGCGCTCTTACTCACTGCACCACCTAGCCGCCCCACGATACTATTTCTACCTCTTGCTCAGGAAACAATAATGATCAGGTCAGTGCTACTGTTGCTTCTAGAAAGAATTTGTCAGTAGACTGCTCTAGACAGAGCACCCTCCACCCTATCTATGATGCCCCCAACCAAAATATCCTTCCTCAGAAACCTCTCTCCTATAGGTTTGTTATAGGAATGTAAATTTTTAGGATCTTCCCTGCCCCTAGGTTAAGTGCACCTGGATCCTGTTGCAGGAGGCTTGTTTTTCAGGAGATACTTTGTGATTAGGCAGTAGGGTCAAGAGGGTTGTTACATTCTTTGAGCCTGGAGAAGGCTATATAAACCTTGATGTGAGATTTTGTTTTGGGGCTCACTTTGAGAAGTGTTGTGTGATTTGACCAGATGAGACTCTGGGCAGCCATTGAGAGCCCTCCTTCCCCCTGCATTGAAAACCCAGATGTTAATGCTTCCCTCTCTGGTAACTGTGATTAGGTATGGATGTAATAGTCAGACAGCTGGAAGCCTGTCTACTGATCTGTTTCTCTGTCTTGTAACTTCTCTCTGTATACTCTGAAGTTTAGGGTGCTGACATTTCCCCCCTGAACTAGGTAAATGATATATGTTTGATTGATTAAAGAAAGCTTGTTAACCCATTTTGAGTTGCTTTCCTTTAGAAAAGCAGATCTAGGAACCTGTGTTGGCAGCTACCCTGGGTATGGTGGGGTGCTTGCTGCAACAATGTTAGACTGCACACCCTTGGAATGTAAGGACCTTGAAGACAGAGTTGGTCTCTCTTTTATATTTGTAAATTCAGCACTTAACGTAATCCCTGATATACACTAAGCACCCAATAAATGCTTTTTCATTGATTCATTCCATTTTCATTCCATATATAGCCTCTTTAGAAAGTTCATTTTAAGAGAGACATCAACAAAAAGCATTGAGAATAGTTTGGTGTTTTTTTGAGGGGAGAAGGCACGGCAATTAGAGTTAAGTGATTTGCCCAAGGTCATACAACTAGTTAACTGTCAAGTGTTTGAGATCGGATTTGGACTCAGGTTCTCATGACTCCAGGATCAGTGCTCTGTTCACTGTGCCACCTAGCTGCCCCAAGAATAGTTTTTTTTAAAAAATACTTCACAGGTCTTCAACAATAAAGAAATGGTTCGGCATAACAGAAACATAGAATTTTACAGCTGATTGACTCAAAGCTTATCTTGTCCCATCTCTTTCCCTCTATATTATCTAGTTTTAAAACAAACAAAAAAATAAAAACAGCTCACTGAAATACAATTTAATTTGCTTCCCAATCAAATTCATTCAGGACTGAATATAGCATTACCAACAGACATCCAGTTTCCTGTGTAGGAAAGAAACATAATGACTCCCTAAACAGAGAAAGCTTAGCAGCCCCTATGAAAATGGTAAGTGACAGCTGGAAAATGCAATTACAAAGTTCTGCAAGTAATACTACTATTAACCATTACAGTGGAGTGTTTAAGAAACCCAGAGTAGACTTATCAGAAGGCACCCTCTTTATACCAATTACAAAATAAACCAATGTGTAGCAACCTTTCAATGCAGAAACTAGGTAGAAAGTATTTCCAAGTATGGAGAAAGAAAAGGGATGTGGAGAATGCTTCCTAAACTTATTTTGGCTCTAACTTGCCCTCCCTTGCCTTTTGTTCTTTCCCTATGCAGACCTGAGAGTGAGTAATTAACCTTCAACAAACCCTGAAGCTAATCTTCAACAAATGGGTAACTCCCTCAAATTTAGCTAGGCTAGCAGAAATGGATATTTTGTGGTCAATGAAGTGTTTTATGGAGCAATTAGAGGTGGGTGATAACACTCAGTAAATATACCTGGTTAAATTAGCCAAACCACCTGGTAAGTAGGAGGCTTCTTCCTCTAACTTACAGTTTAGTCTCTTGGGTTCTTTCAGGTTTTAAACTTCCACTATTCCTAAACCAATGCATGTCTGTATCTATAAGAATCGGGTTTTTAAGCCAATAGTGAAAAGAGAAATGATTAAATTTAGGAATTCTTTTACTACATTATAATTAAATGAATCTCAGTCAGCTCTCTGTGGAGGCAACAAGGCAACAAGCATTTATTAAGCATTTACTATGGAGCAAGCATTATGCGCTAAGCCCATAAGAGCAAATAACAATAATAATAAATAATTATAAGTGCAAATACAAGCAAAAAGAAACCATAATTACGGAAAATAACACATTAAAAGGAGCTAAAAATCTGGAGGCTTGGGAGGAAGGTACTTCCAGGGGGCCACAAAGGTAAAGTCTTGAGAGTCAGAAGCAGGGCAAGAAGGGAGTGAAGATTAGTCAGCCTGAGCACCTACCTCCCCAAAATGGAGGCCACAGGAGGAACTCACCAGTGGGAGAAAGAGGCTACCAGGCTGGAGAGATGTTCCAGGGTGAGAAGGCTACAAAGACAGATGGAAATTCCAGGGAGAAGAGGCCCCAGGTACTGAGGGAAGTTCCAAGGTGAGGCAGTTGCTGAAAAATGGCATTTGAAGTCTGGAAAGTCAAAAGCAGAACCATGATTCCTTAGTTAATCTACTAAACCAAGTGGTCTCTTTCTATCTCATGTATATTTTTATTTCCATATTTTGGGTCAATAAATTCCCTATGCATTCAAATCAGTCTCTTTTGGTAGCCTCACCTTTTCTCCCTTATCAAATCCTCTGTGTTTGAAATCTGAATTTCATTCTTAAGAGCTCCCATTTTCTTGAGGTTAATAGCTGACATATAATTTTGAAGTTTACAAAAATGCTTCAGGTACATTACCTCATTTTTACTTCATAATGATCTTATGAGGGAAGTTCTATAGGTATTGTCATCTCTCTTTTATAGATGAAACTGAAACTCAGAAAGGTTAAGCAACTTTCCCATAGTCATACAACCACATTCAGTTTTTGTAAAGTATTTAATGCATATTATTTTATTTTATGCTCACACAACACTGGGAAGAAGGTGCTATTTTTATTCCCATTGAAAAAGTTGAGGCAGATAGGTAAAAATTACTTATCCACACAGCGAATAAATGTCAGAGACTAGATTCAAACTCCTGTCTTCCCAATTCCAGGTCCAGTACTCTATTCACCATATCACCTAGCCATTTCAATAATCTGTTAATTGGTTTCCCTGCTAAAAGTCTTTCACCAGCTCTAGTCCAACTTCTATTTAGTTGCCAAAGTAATTTTGTCAAAGTGTAGGTTTGACCATGTCACTACTTCCTACTCAGTAAAATCCAGTGGCTCCCCATGACCTCCAAAATCTTGTTTGACATTTAAAGTTCCTCATAAGCTGGCCCTATCCTACCTTTCAGTTTTCATATGTTTTACTCTCTTCCACATACTGTCCAATCCATCTACATTAGCCGTCTTCTCCGTGACTCCAAAGGTTAATCCTCATAACTGTGATGAATGTCTCCTCTCTTTCCCTCCACCTCTGAGTTGCCCAGCTTCCTTCAAGATTGCTCAAATTCCACCTTCCATAGAAGGCCTTTTCTCATCTTCCCAACTTCTGGTGCCTTCCTTCTCTCAAATTAGTTTCCATCTATCTCTGTTTATCTTATATATGCCCAGTTCCTTACATGTTATCTCCCCCATTAGATGTGTGCTCCTTTACCTTCCTTTGCATTTTTTTGTATATGCCTAGCATAGTGCCCAGCATAGAGGAAGCACTTATAACACTCACTGACTGACTATTTGACTGAACTGATGAAAAATGAGGACTTTAAAAGAGGGGGGAACTCTGAATCTCCACAGTCATTGGTTATCAATAATCATTTCTCTCATAACAAAGGGTCATCGAAGAGGGTTGTATATGCTGTTATAGTCTCCAAGGAATCCTGAATGACCTTGATGTATAAGTAGTAGATATCTTTTTGCAAAAGAGCTGTTAGGCAGCAAATCAAATGCTTTCTCATAATCAACAAACAATAAGCAGAAGACTTTATATTTTCTGCATCATAGTAGATACTTAATAAATGTTTCTCATTGATCAGTTCATTGCTTGATTGCAAAATCTCCCCTTGCCTTTCATACATGAAATAATAATAACACCTACTTCCCAAGGCTGTTGTCAAGATAAAGTACTATATAAACACTAGCTATTGTTTTTATTACCACTATCCTGAGCATTCAGCCATTCTTTTCATTAAGTCCAGTACCTAATCACCTATTTGCCTGACTGTTCACCTTGGTCTTAACCATTAGAAGGCTCCTGATGAAGTATTTATTTATTTATAGTAGGTCTTATCTCTCATGGATATTGTCTCCCTCAGTTTCTTATAATTTGTAATTAGCAAATTCATGCAAGAACCCCAAGCAAACTGAAGCAATTCTCAGCAATCTTCCTCTAAAGGTTCTTAAATAGAAGTTGTCATCCATCAGTCATTGACTTCCATGGGGTGTTAAGGGAAAGGTTAGCTTCCAGTGACTTCTTATCTTTTCCTGAATGTTCTCTTTTCTCCTCATCAATCAGAATTTAGATACCTCCAGGAAAGTACTAGTTGTTCCAATCTCTAAAAATAGACTCCAAGTAAGCTATCATACTCAGAAATCACAAAATGCTGAGTGAATTTCTGGCATGATTCATGATTTTGAATTATTATGGAATTCTGAAGGTATGTGAGTTAAAATAAGAATTTGGTACAAAGCAGTGACTCTTGAGTAAGGAATCTGGTTCAAATCCTATCTCTGAGGTTTACTATCCTATGTTTGACAAGTCACTTAACTTCCCTAAACTACAGGTTCTGCACATGTACAACAAAAGGATAGGATTAAATGAGCCTGCTAGATCTATGATATTCCCTTTCACTAAGGAGTAGCTTCCTGTATACAAAAAATAATCCAGTTCCATTTTTGATATCTTATTTGGCTTGCCCTATGCTGCAACTCCCAAGCATTTTCTAAAAAAAAAAAAAGTATTTATGATATATAAGTTTGAGACTTCTCTGTTGACTATCATCTTTTCTCATTTCTTATTCCTGAACCATATTTTCCAACCTATTTTTCTTCATTCTTCCCAATAGCTACTTTGCATTGAAGTTACTAAGTGTCAAACTATAATTTAATTTGAAGGGGCCTATTGAATTCTTCATAGAATTTTTCCTTCTTCAATCCTTGCAATAGATAGTGACCCATGAGCTATATTCCTTGTCATGGTAGTCTTCTTGACTTATCAAGAACACTATAATATGAGATAATCAAATGAACCATGCCATGATGTTCCTTAGAACCTTTGACCTGTGTTAAAATAAATCTTTTATTTTCTACTTCAAGGAGAACTTAACTATAACTCAACTATAATTTCCTTTTGCCTTGTGGCATTCTTTATAGTGAAAATATCAACACTGATATGGATGGGTACAAATATCATTCTTTAGTAATTAAACAAAAATCTCATATTTGATGATGAAGTTAACAATTAAATTAGTGTTTTTAGGTGGTCTAAAAACTTTATGATTCTTCTCCATCCCTCTGCCATCATCACTAAAGAACTAGAAAGGTGCCATACATAAGTGAGACATTTTGCAAAGAGTTCATGTTATAGGAATGGGAATTTAAGATCTTCCCTGCCCCTAGGCCCTTTGATAGGCTTAAGTGCACCTGGAGCCTGCAGTGGGAGACTTGGTTTTGGGGAATGCTTTTTGATTGGGCAGTGGGTCAAGAAGGTTGTTACATTCTCTGAGCCAGGAGAAGGCTATATAAACCCTGATGTGAGGCTTTGTTTTGGGGTTTACTTTGAGAAGTGTTGTGTGATTTGACCAGATGAGACTGAGCAGCTGTTGAACCCCCTGGCTTTGAAAACCCAAATGTTGATGTTTCCCTCTCTGGTAACTAACTAGGTATGGATGTAATGGTCAGACAGTTGGAGGCCTGTCTGCTGAAACGTTTCTCTGTCTTCTTGTAACTTCTGCTTGTAACCTGTCTGTATTCTTTGAAGTTCAGGGTGCTGACCTTTTTCCCCCAAACTAGGTAAATGACATATGTTTGATTAAAGTAAGCTTGTTAACCCTTTAGAAAAAGCAGATCTAGGAACCTGTGTTGGCAGCTACTCTGGGGACACTGGGGTCCTTGCTGCTACAGTTTATCATCAGGTATTTGTAGATCCTATATTTGATTGCATGCCACAATGAGAGGAAGAGGGCAAGAGAGGGAGGGGGAGAAAATTTGAAACTCAAGGGATTGTGGAACTGAATGTTGTAAACTAAAATTAAATAAATAAATTTTAAAAAAAGAATTCATCACCAAGTAGCTAACACACTAGTGATAAGCTTCCTTTAAGGAATATTCCAGGGAGCTCAAATGTTCCATATATAGGGAAATACTTACATTTCAATTGTTGCTTCCTATGGCAAATTTTTTGGTAGTTTTGAGTTAATAAATCTAATACAGATACAGCATACTCTAAAGAACAGTCTTTTTTTTTTTTTACTTTTTGGAGGGGGTAGGGCAGGACAATTGGGGTTAAGTGACTTGCTCAAGGTCACATGGCTAGTAAGTGAGAACAAATTCTTAACAGGTGTGTAACACTGAAGATTTTGGAAGTTGCCATGAGTAGAAGAGTTCCTAACAGGATCAGCATCTTCTGCTCTACCAAATCCCAACCCACTGGTACCTAACAGTATGAAAGCAACTTATACTAAGGTTTTAGGAAGATGTTATTAATTTAAACAGTTGCTCTTTTCATTAAATTTTCAAAAGTGAAATTATAATCTCACTTTCTTTCTTCTTCCTAGACATATAGTTTTGTCCTGTATCCAATGTATTCAGACAGGCCATTGTTGAAAGCAAAATAGTAGATAAAATAAAGCAAAGGTCAGATCTGATATAGTAAAACTTACTTTCCTACCTAAAAATCAAGTTGCTAGAAAAATGTCCTTTTTGTTTGGTCTGTTTTTGTTGTTACAGAAGCAGAAATCATATTATTTCCCATTTAAATATGTCTTTCATCATCTTACCTGGAAATATGTGATTATTTTTCTCTTCAAATTTTTCCCCTCTGGCAAATTGCTTGGGCTGCCAGTAAGAGGAGTTGATCTAGTTGAGTTGGTCAGAACAATTGATTCTGTTTACAGAAAAGGGGAGAGGGGAAGGCTTAAAATAATGCTAACAAAGAAAGGTTAGCTCCTCCAAAATCACCTAGGGAAGGGAAAGAAACCCTCCACTTACCCAATCAACAAGCATTTAGTGCCTCCTGGGTACAAGAACTGGCTGGGCACTGGGGATACCAATATAAAAGTGAGATCATGCACTCAAAGTACTTATTTTCTACTGGGAGAAGGGGCATATCATGTTTATAGATAAATACAGGAGATACATATTATGCGTTACATTGTTTCATATATATAACACATACATATATAATACTGTGTATACATTTGTATATGAATATGTATAATATATATTATATATACACATGCACAATAAATACAATATGATTTGGGGATGCAGCACTTGAACAACTAGGGAAATCAGTTACATTTTTATAGTTACGCATTTATAGAAATACATATATTATATATTTAAAACATTACTTTGTAATCCTATGGAAATTGGGGAAGGCCTCATAAAAGAGTTGGCACTTGACCTAACTTTGAAGGGAAATAACAATTCTAAGAGGTGTAAGGGAAAGGGAAGAGTATTCCAATGTGAGGGATAGCCTGTACAAAAGCACAAAGACAGATGAAAGAATTCTGTGTATAGGGAGAGTCAATTAAGTCAGTTTGTAGCAGGGAGTATATTAAGGGAAATAATGTGAAATTAGTCTTGAAAAATAGATTTGAACCAGATTGTAAAGGATTTTAAATGCTAGACAAAGGAGTTTATATTTTATCCTAGGAACAATGGGGATTCACTGAGGGTTCTTGAGAGGAGTAATATGATCAGACCTAAAGATACTGCCACCCTCCTTCCATGGATCGAAGAGGAAAGATGCTGGGTACAGAGAGACAAATTAGGGGACTATAGCAATAGTTCAGGCAAGAGGTGATGAGAGCCTGATCTTCAGTGTTTGCATTGTGAGTAGAGAAAACAGGATGGTAGTGGAAAGTGCCAAGAAGATACATTTGATAAGACTTGGAAACTGATCAGATATGAGGGGTAAGAGTAAAGAAGAAAAGATAACTACGTTGCAAACTAGGGTAACTGGAAGAATGTTAGTATTCTTAACAAAAATGAGGAAGTTATGAGAAAAGGGTAAGTTTGGGGGGGAAAGATAACAGTTTCTTTTTCTAATAGGAAATCCAGATGGAGACATTCAACAAATAGTTGGAGATATAGTTCTGGAGCTTAGATAGAATCAAGAGGACTTTCACCTTCCATTAAAGAACAGTTAACTTCTCTGATCTGGTCTGGGGAGGGGAAAAAATGGATTACTTTCTTTGTAGCAGTGTCTGCATTTCCACATTTCATCCCTTTTAGAAAGCTAGGAGCAAGTAATAGCTGGTCACTGTCCCAACACCTTGGAGTGGAAAAATAGTTAGATCAAAGGAACTCATGTGAATTGCAATTATTAATAAAGTATGAATATTTAGACATCAGTCATGAAGACTCGGGTTTAAGTCCTGCTTCTGGCACATACTGACTATGTAACCCTGGGCAAGTCACTTAACCTCCCAATGCCTTAGTCTCTTTAGAGGCCAATTCTAAAAACAAACTTAACTCCAGTGTCTGTGAACCTTAGTTTTTAAAAAATGCAAACTGTATTTCAACATAATTGAAATACTATTCATAGGATGTAGGAGTTATATATTTGTAGGCTTATATATAAAAAATACATATTTATAGGATTATTTTGTAATCCTATGCATTTTATTTTATGAATTTAAAAATGTTATTCTGAGAAGGGATCCATAGGCTTTATCTGACTGCCAAGAACATCTGACATATTAAAAAAAGGTCAAGAACCCACCCCTACTCTAAAACTAGAAATTTAGAATAGTTGAAATCTGCACTGAAAAATCATAGGTCTGAACAAAAGAAAGAAACCCAGATTATTACTATAAATTAGGATTTTCAAATGACCTACCATTATAGTAGGTTGTAACATTTAACTCTTACTTAAAGTCATTTATAAAATTATTAGTATTTCATTTCCTAACAAAGTGAATATAAGAATCATGAAGGGTAGCTGTTAAAAGAGATGGGGCAATTATAATTTCAGAGAAAATTCCTGAATATGAAAAAATGGAAAATTAACCCAAACAAACTGACCAGGCATAGTTCTGCTGTAACTGTGTTAACAAAGAACCTGTAAATAATCATATACCATTCACTTAAACTCTCTTCTTCACTAATTGTTGTCAGAAGGTGATTTGGAGTGTGGGATACAAGTTATCATAAAATAAAGAGAGCATAAATACAATTTAAGATTATTAAGATTGGGAAACTTTGCTATAGTTAGCTAACCTTGTAAAGAGGTTTATGTGCTCATGTATATAATTGGAGAGAGATTCAGTTCAATTCAACAACCATTCAGAGAGTACCAGGTAAGGGCTAGGCACAATGGAAATACAAAGACCAAAAAATAATATAAAATAGTTCATGATCTCAAGGTGCTTGAATTCTACATTGGAGACATTATGTAGTGAATAGAAAGTGCTTCCTTTTTCAAAATATTTTACCCACCACTTACACAACCATGTGAAATTCTATTACTATGGACTTATACCTTTGTGTCTTGATGTCTTAAATCAAAATGCTTCAGGTAGAAATGAATTTTTGTAGAAGGTTGCCCATCAAAAAGCTAGCTAGCTTTTTCATCATTCACCTCTATTGAACTGCTAATAGGGATGTGACTCATAATGTCCTTTGCATATGTCCCTCCAAAATAAGCTAAAGATTTATAAGGCTAAAGAAAGTAGATTCTGCAGGATTCCCTGATTGAAGTTATTTTTCATTTATTTTTCATTTATTTTTTTATTTGGACCACAATCCAGTCCATCTCTGAAGTGCTTTGAAACTGATCTAAGATGATTTCATGCCACTATCATTGAAATCAAAGAGTCTGCGTCATAGAAAATCCAAAGGTAATTTGGACTACTAGAGCATTATTATGTTAGCCAAGAATGAAAACTTTTATATTAGTGTAGAATATAAGCTAAAAACAGATCCACTATAGGAATTCCTTCAAGAAACAAGAGAGATTGACTGACTACATCTTTTGTCACCAAAGCCACACAAAAAAATATGAAGAAAGTAATAATCTGGCCATTGCAGCTACTGGATAGTAGAAAGCTGATATTCTATACATAGTATCTTAAATCACAAAAGAATAACCTCACAACCTTTCTGGCTAAGAAACTACATAGCAAAAGAATTTATGACCAAATAAGAGATAGAGAACATTACAAAAAGCAAAATGGATAATTTTATTTACATTAAATTAAGAAAGTTTTGCACAAACAAAGCCAATGCAACCAAGATTAGAAGGGAAGCAGAAAGCTGAGAAAGAAATTTTACAGATAGTGTCCTCTGATAAAGGCCTCATTTCTTACATATAGAGAACTGAGTCAAATTTATAACAATATAAGTCATTCCCCAATTGATAAATGGTCAAATGATATGAACAGGCAGTTTACAGATGAAGAAATTAAAGCTATCTATAGTCATATGAAAAAATGCTCTAAATTACCATTGATTAGAGAAACGTAAATTAAACAACTCTGAGGTACCATATCATACCTATCAGATTGGTTAACATGACAAAAAAGGAAAATTATAAATGTTGGAGAAGATGTGGGAAAATTAGAACACTAATACATTGTTGGTGGAGTTGTGAATGGATCCAACCATTCTGGAGAACAATCTGGAATTATCCCCAAAGGCTATAAAACTGTGCATATCCTTTGATCCAGCAATATTTTTTCTAGGTCTTATCTCCCAAAGAGCTCATAAAAATGATGAAAAGGACTCACATGTACAAAAATATTTATAAGAGCTCTTTTTGTGGTGGCCAAAAATTGGATGTTGATGGGATGCCCATCAATTGGGGGATGACCAAACAAGTTGTGATATATGAATGCAGTGGAATACTATTGTTCTATAAGAAATGAGTAGGTGAATTTTGGAAAAACCTAGAAAGACTTATATGAACTGGTGCTGAGTGAACAAAACAAAGAACATTGTACATAATAATAGCAACACTATGCAATGACCAACTTTGATAGACTTAACTCTTCTCAGCAATACAAGGATCTAACACAATTTCAAAAGATTCATGATGGAAAATGCTATCCACATCTGAATGCAGATTGAAGCATACTATTTTCTCTTTTTTTTTCTTCTTTTTTGTGTTTTTTCCCTTTGGTTATAATTCTTCTTTACAACATGACTAATGTAGAAATAGATGTAATATGATAGCACATGTATAGCCTATATCAGATTGTATGCTGTCTTGGAAAGGGGGGAGTGGAAGGAAGGGGAGAAAATTTAGAACTCAAAATCTTATAGAAGTGAATGTTGAAAACTAAAAGCCAATAAATATAATTAATTTTTCTTTCTTTTTGGAGGGCAATTGGGGTTAAGTGACTTGCCCAAAGTTACACAGCTAGTAAGTGTGTCAAGTGTCTGAGGCCAGATTTGAACTCAGGTCCTCAGTCCTCCTGACTCCAAGGCTGGTGCTCTATTCACTATACCACCTAGCCACCCTAGAATTAATTTTTTTTAAAAAAAGAAAGAAACTGCACCTCGGGGGTGGAGCCAAGATGGCGGAGTAGAAACAGCGCGTCCAAGCCACTCTCCCCCCCAGATTACCTCCAAACTATGTAAAAGGGGACTCTGAACAACTTCTGGAGCCCCAGCACCCACCGAACAGACAGGATCAAGTAGGGAATGGACCAGGTGGGGGGTGGGATGAGTGGGAGGGAATTATAAGCAGCCTTGTACAATATATCTACTATGGTAATGTTTTGCATAGCTAGACATGCGCAACATATACTGAATTACTTATCTTCCCAAAGGGAATGGGTGACAAGGGAGGAAGGAAATGGATCTGAAATTCAAGGTCTTAAGATTAAATGTTTCAAATATATATAAATACTATTATTAATATTCTTTTGCTTGTAATTGGGACATAAGATGTGCAGGCATTGGGACACAGAGATTCACCTTCCTCTAATGGAAAAGTTGAAGGGGGTATGGGAGAAGATATGGGAGAGAACAGATTGGAGGAAGCGATATCTTGTGGGACTGCTATTCTGGGAGGGTGGGTAGCGCAAAAAGACGGGGGAAAATAATTGTAACTCAAAATCTGGAGGAAATGAATGATGTAAAACAGAAGTTAATAAAGCATTTGTTTAAATAAAAAGAAAGAAAGAAAGAAACTACATAGCAAAATCAGGAATCTTCAACCTTGTGTCAGAATTGCCCTCCTTCCTTAACTTACAATAGGCACCCAATCAGGGAGCAACTATTAGCTATGCCCTACCTTCACAATATCTCCAGAGCTTTCTTGAGGTTAGAAGGAGCACCAAAATCATCCTCATGGTCTAACAGATGCTGCAGAGAAAAAGAAAGACAAGTGGGGAAAAGGAGTGAAAGGAGTTCTTCAGAACCCCTAAGACTTAGTGGAAGATGCTGAAGGAGCTGGAGTATCTCCCTGACTCCCAAAACATACACACACAGAAATGGAGAGTAATGGGGAACGTGGGAAGACTCATCCTTAAACAGGAATGAAAAATGGGGACTTTCAAGAAAGTAGGCACAGAAAATTTTTGGGAGTGACCCATGAGTGAGTTCAGGTTTAATAAATGCTACACACCCCTGTTGATACTTATTTTAGTCTTTCCCTACAATAAGGTATGTCCAGTAGAGACATGGAGAACACTAGGAGAGGAGCATATTGCTATCATGATAGCATTACTTTGGTTCATGCTTTTGATTTTTAAAAATAATTTCTTGATTAAAATTGATGATATCTGTCAACTAAATGAATTTTGTCATTACTGAATCTCTAAAACTTTAAGGGGTAAAGTGAAAGCAAACAAAGAATAAATCTGTAATTCATTATAATCTATCACTAGTTCAATCATGAATCATTTATTAAGCACCAGCTATGTTCCATACAGGCATCCAGGTGGCACAATGTGTTGGGCCTGGAGTTAGGAAGTTATGAGTTCAAATTCAACCTTAGACAGTAGCTGTGTGACTCTGGGCAAGTCGCTTACCTTCTGTTTGCCTCCATTTCCTCATCTATAAAATGGAGATAATAATAGCACCTACCTCTCGGGTTTCTTGAAGAGTAAATGATATAATAATTGTAAAGTGCTTAGCACAGTTCCTAAACTGTGTTTAATATGAGTTTAAGAGGGGCAGCTAGGTGGTGCAGTGAGTAAAGTGCCAACCCTGAAGTCAGAAGGACCTGAGTTCGGATCCGGCCTTAGACACTTAATGCACACACAAAGAAAAACCTAGCCATGTGGCCTTGGGCAAGTTACTTAACCCCAATTGCCCTCCAAAAAAGCAAAAAAAAAAAAAATAGGTGTTTAATAAATACTTGGTAGGTGTTTAATAAATACTTGTTCCCTTCCTTCTCTCTCTCCTCATGTAGGATGCTACATTTAAGCTGTGTTTAAAAGAAACTAGAGATTTTAACAGAGAAAAGGGAGAGAGTTGAATCACAAATGGACTTAAATGAACTTTAAGGAATCAGTCACGAGGTCTGTGCTCTACAGATATCCAAGATCAGTCACTTAACAGCTTTCCTGAGCATTGAGGCTGCTTAATAATCAATAAGAACATTTATTTTTGGCATAGGTCATTACTCTATGTTTTTTTCCTGGTGTCTGATATCCAGGGTCACATCTTTTTAGAGGACAGCTCACTAACTTTGGCAAGATTTGAAAGTCAATTCTCAAACAATAGGATAAGAAACTTAAGCCTCAGTCTTTGGTCACCACAATAAATGTAATCTATGCACTTATTCTATATGCTAACTAAACCTTGAAGATGATCTAGGGATATTTTAAGATGTTTCTATGTTATGGAACAAAAATGACATGGTTTTGTCCTTAGGGAGCACATGGTTCTCCCTGTTTTTGCTCTATAGAAAAGAGGTACAAATACGCAACATTTGAAGAAAAGTCAATATTTTAAAATGCTCATTTGCAAGGGTATACATTAAGACTGAATTAATAATAATCAATGAAATTCTGTAAATAGTAATTCCTCTAGCATATTTAATAGTATATTTGCTAATCATTAAATATTTGACAAAAGATTTTTTTGTAGTTCTTTTTTCTTTGAGTCCTTGAGGTACAGGCTCTGGGAACCTCCCTTGAACTCTTATTTAAATCATCCCATTTGGTGAGGCAAGTCTGTTACTAGACTTCCTACCCTCTGTCACTATACTTACTAAATTTCCCACCCTATCTATCCACCTTTGAACTGGCCTAGCCCACCATTGTTTGTGGTCTCCATCAACTTCCCACCTTTAATCACTCATTGACCTCATTAACTCCTCCTGAAGACCCTCCCCAAACTCCTTCTCTAGAACACCCCTAAGATCTCTCCCACAACCTTCTGTATTTAAGACTCCATCTCATACCATGTGGTATGAGAGCTCCATAGAAGAGTGAGAGGACCATAGAGTGCCATAGAATAGTGAGAGCACCATAGAATGACCTATCACAGACTTATTCTGTGTCTAATGCAAGCGGACTTTTAATAAATTTTACTTTTCTTTGGCTGAGAAGACTTGAGTCGAATTCATTCGGCAGGACCCGGCATGTTGGTATTTTGGGGTCTCCAGAGCAACCTTAACCCTCCTAGAGGGTAACTTCTTCAGGGAGTATCATAGATAATTTTTGGCAGCAGGAAGAGCCTGTGGACTGTAGCAGCAAGCACCCCAATATCCCCAGGGTGACTGCCAACACAAGTTCTTAGATCTGCTTTTCAAAAGGAAAACAACTCAAAATGGGTTAACAAGCTTACTTTAATCAAACAAACATATTACCTAGTTCAGGGGAACTTCAGAGTTACAGAACTTACAGATCAAACAGACAGGCTTCCAAACTGTCCAACCATTATATCAATACCAAATCACAGTTACCAGAGAGGGAAGCATCAACATCTGGGTTTTCAAAGCCGGGGGGGAGGGGGGCCCTCCCAACAACGACTTCCCAGAGTCTCATCTGGTCAAATCACTTCTCAAAGTGAGCCCCAAAGCAAAGCCTCCCAACAGGGTTTACATAGCCTTCTCAGGGCTCAGAGAATGTAACTACCTTCTGGAACCACTGCCCAATCACAAAATATCAAGGTGTGGGCTTTCCTGAAAAACAAGCCTCCCACCACAGGCTCCAAGTGCACTTAAGCTAGGGGCAGGGAAGATCTTTAAATTTCCATTTCCATTACATTCAGCCCCAAGATCTTTCATGCCCATAGCATACACAATTTACATTTGAATTAGCACTAAACATCTCTTAGGTCACATTTTCCAGGTACATAAGAAAATCACAATATAATCTCAAAATACAATGGTCCAAGTCTTCCACTCATGGGGCAAATGTTAACTCAATTACTTATCAGTAAAATCCAAAAAATAGTCACTCTTAAGTTAACTCAGTCAGTTACATCAGTTTTCAAAGTACAAGTCTTCCCACTCTGGGCAAAGTCTTGATTAACTCAATTAGTCACTTATCTGTAACAATATCTCAAGTACAATTAGTCACTTATTCAGTAAAGTCTTACTAAGTATGCCCATAGCATAGACAATTTACATTTCAATTAGCACTAACCATCTCTTAAGTCATATTTTCAAGGTACATCTAAAGTTACCAAAGTGGCCACTGGGCCTTAAACACAAAATACAAAGCATTATCACATCAGTTCACAAAATACAAAGCATTATCACATTAAGTTCTCTTGGGAGGAGGGGGGTGTCCTTCCCCTCATACTGCTCCAGCCCCTGCTTCCAAGTCCAGAGAGGGGGCTTGGCAACAAAACCAATGTGGGGTCCTTGGGGGTCCATGGTACTTTACCCCACCCACCATAGTTACAAGTCCATCCCCCCTGGGTCCCAAACTCTGGGATGCAACAAGGAAACACATTCAGTGCCCCTGCTTTGCCCCACAGTCCTTATCTTGTCCTGTGGCTGAACTCCAAACTCCTGGGTTCCTTCTCCTCCAGCAGAAGGCAGCAGCTCCAGGCTTCTCCACAGGTCTCCATGCAGGCAGCTCACCATTCCTGCTCTCAGCTCAGTGAAGTCAGCATGCAGGCCGTTCCTCTCTCCTGCTCCATAGCTCCACAGAATCACAGCTACCACAACTGGGAAACAATTATCCCAGTCCCCATACTTTCCTTTTACTCAGCAGATCCCATCCTCATCGCCATTTTGTATCAGCAAGCACCCCAATATCCCCAGGGTAGCTGCCAGTATAGGTTCTTAGATCTGCTCTTCAAAAGGAAAGCAACTCAAAATGGGTTAACAAGCTTATTTTAATCAAATAAACATATTACCTAGTTCAGGGAAAAAAGGTCAGCACCCCAAACTTCAGAGTTACAGAACAATCACAAAGTATCAAGGTGTGGCTTTCCTAAAAAAACAAGCCTCCCACCACAGGCTCCAGGTGCACTTAAGCTAGAGGCAGGGAAGATCTTTAAATTTGCTTTTCCATTACATGGACCTGTTGAGATTTAGGGTTTAGGGAAACCCCAGATTATTCTGGCCAGTTTGTCAATACAAACTTCATATATACTTAGGTTCCTTAAGAGTCTACCCATTAAGGCAAATCTTTAATAAACTTTGCTTTACTTTGGCTGAGAGAAAACTTGAGTAGAATTCATTTAGCAGGACACAGTGTGTTGTTCCTGTTGGGGTTTGAGCTCCCCAAAATACCAGAATAATCTGACACAGAATGAATCTATGCTAGATTGAATTCTCAGCACCTTAATGGAGGCAAGATGCATCTTATATACATAAAGATTGTGGGAGGATTCAGGAGTGGTCTAGAGGAGGAGTTTGGGGAGGGTCTTAAGGGAATGAGGTCAGACTCCAGTAATGAAATTAAGGGTGAAAATAGCTGAAGGCTAGCTGGAGATGACAGACAATGGAAGGCCAGGCTAGCTTAAGGGTAACAGATTTGGGTATAGATATTTTAATAGGATCAAGGATGGGAAGTAGCTGGACAGTAGAGGACTAGGCTAGGTTAAGAGTAACAGAGATTTGGGGCTAGGATAACAAAAGGCTTGTGGCCTCAGGCAAATGCCTCATCAAGTGGGAGGATTCAATCAGACTTCAAGGGGTTTCCCAGAGCCTGTACCCCATCATACCCTTTCTCTTAATGTTTTTAAATGAAAAAATAATAATAATAACAATACCCAGTATTTATATAGGCCTTTAAGAAATGCTTTACAAACATTATTTATTATATCCTCACAACAACCCTGGGAAGTAGTACATGCCACTATTATCCCCATTTTACACATGAGGAAACTGAGGCTGAGAAAATTTTAAGCTGCTTGACCAGGGTCACCCAGCTGAGACTGGATTTGAACTCAGGTCTTAATTGAAGAGGTTAAGGGACAGGGGTGCTCAAGACCCCAAAATACCAACATTAACAGATCCTGCCAAATGAATTCGACTCAAGTCTTCTCTCAGCCAAAGAAAAGCAAAGTTTATTAAAAGTTCACTTATATTGGACACAGAGTAAGTCTGTGCTAGAAAATTCTATGGCACTCTCACACTACAATGGTATGAGATGGGGTCTTATATATAGACTGTTGTGGGAGGAATCTAGGGGTGGTCTAGAGAAGGAGTTTGGGGAAGGTCTTCAGTAGAAGTTGGATGAGGTCAATGAGTGATTAAGGGTGGGAAGTTGCAGGAGGCTACCTGGAGACTACAGACAATGATGGGCTGTCTCTCTTAATTTCACTGTATCCTCCCCTCAGGTGTCAAACTGATCTTCCTAAGGCATAGATATGAGCATTTTACTCTACATTAAATAAAGTAGTTCCCTATTACCTCTAGATCAAATATTAAATATTCTATTTGGCATTCAAAACCCTTCATAATCTGGCTCTTACCTCTAACTCACCCTCACATACTCTTCAATCCAGTGATACTAGCCTCCTTACTGTTCCTCACATAAGACATTCCATCTCCAGATTCTTTACATTTTCGCTGGCTGTCCCCCAGTGCCTATAATTCTCACCCTTCTGATCTCCATTACTGGTCCATGACTTCCTTCAGGTCTCTGCTAAAATCTCACTTTCGACAAGAAGCTTCCCATGTAGATATTGGTGATCTCCAATTTATCCTATATATCCTATTTGTACATAGTTGTTTGCATTTTGTTTCCCCTACTAGACTCCTTGATAGCAAGGACTGTCTTTTGCATTTCTTTGTGTCCCCACAGCTTAGCACAGTCCTAGTACATAGGAGATGCTGAATAAGTACTTTTTGACTATTTATAAATTCCTTGAGAATCCATGGAGCCCAGGCTAAGAATCCCTGATCTAAATGTACTTTAGTGGAACTTACATCTCTCTTCCATAAAAAGAAAATGAGATGTCTTATAAAGTTGTAGCTGAAAATGAAGCAAATTATATCTGTTATATTCTTCTTTTCTACCTATCTAGTACTCTTGAAAAACAAAAACAAAAAAAAAGAAAGTTAGTTTGTCATGACCTGTTTTTGATGAACCTCTGCTGGCTCTTCACTAAGCATCTCAGAATAATCTCTCCTAGAATTTTCTCCAAAAACCAAAGGCAAGATCACTGGCCTAGAGTTTGCAGACTCAATTTTTTTCCTTTTTGAAAATCAGGACAACATTTGCCTTTCTTCAGTCCAGTAGTATCTCTCCTATTTTCTGGTTTTTCAAATATTACAGACTCCAGTTTAACAATCTAATCTACTAACTATTGTTGAAGTTGTTGTTTTAAGTAACCAGCGATACAATTTGTCTGAGCCAGGTGACCAGAATTCATTAAGGGTGGCTAAATCCTTTCTTACAAACTTCTCGTTTATATTCAGCATCAACTCTTCATCAAACATTCCTGTTTTGTCCTTTTTAAGTCCAAAAATCATTCTCTTTCATAAAGGCAACAAAAGCATAATAAGAATTAAACACCTCTTCTTTCTCTCTGTTGTCTGTTATTATCTTCATCCCACTTACCTTAACCCTTAAGCCCACCCTATTAAAAAATATATTCTTTCCCCCCAAATAAATAGCTTAACAAATATCTCTATTGCCCTAAGTTTTCCTTGCTACCCTCCTCTTATTCTGTGTGTGCACCCCTGACATATCCTCATAGGGCAGAGTCAACATGACAGGCTTTTGCAATCAGCCTCACCTACCTGACTTTGGTTTAATTTTCTATGTATATCTTTTTTAAAATTTAAACTTAATATAAATTTAAGTTTTAGCTTCAGATTTAAAATTAAACTTTACACATTTAAACATTTCTTAATTGTTTGAATATTTTTTGAAAATCTGTATTTACATTACCTAAATATCCCCTCTACCCCTCTTCTCTCTGCCCCTAAGAACTACTCTACATAAGAACAACAAAAAAAAAACTGGAAAAAAAAAGAGGAAGAGGAAAAATCAGTCAAATATGTCAATGAATACAAAAAAATCTGGCAATACATACAATGTTCCATACTTTTCTGAAGGAGTGGAGGAGATGGCTTCTTATGTCTCTTCTTTGGAGCCATGTATATTCTTAATAATTTTGCAACATTCAATTTCAGTTGTTACCTGGCTGCACTACTTTGAGTCTTCTTTGATTCCAAAAAGTTCACTACTGAATAACCTCATCATTCTGCAAGATTTCATCAGCCTTGGTACTACACCTCATCACCACATTCAGACTCTCTGATTGGAAGGTGGTGCCATGAAGTCACTACACTCAGCCTCTCTGATTAGAAGGTGGGGCCATGAAGTCTGTTGCTGTTTGTTGTCAATAACATCAGAAGAGTGATGTCTTCCCTTGCAAGTGATTTAAGTGAATCCGAGTTGTGCAAAATTATCAGCCTCACTTCCTCCAGAGTTATCAGGAGTCCTATGAAAAGACATAAGTCAAGACAACTGCGATGCCTCAGCCCATGAACTCTAAACCTCTATTTAAAGAGAGTACTTAGCTCCAACATCTCCTCATTCTCACCTAATTGCACTATGCATCTATGAATCACAGACCACTATAATAGCAGAAGAATAAAAATCTTGTAGGGGTCCTAAAAACAATGTAGAGACATATGATAAGTATAAAAAGACAGGAACATATTGCCAACAAGGATTTATATGCAAAAAGTAGAATAAAATATCATCAATGATATCTAATACTGCAAAAAAGGAGGTGGACTAGTCATATTTAAAGAGTGAGAATTAATGGGGCAGCTAGGTGGTGCAGTGAGTAGAGCACCGGCCCCGGAGTCAGGAGGACCTGAGTTCAAATGTAATCTCAAGACACTTAACATAAAAAACTAGCTGTGTGACCTTGGGAAAGTCACTTAACCCCAGCTGCCCTACCTTCCCCCTCCAAAAAAAAGCAAAAAAAAAAATTTTTTAAAGTGAGAGTTAATAGCTCAATAGTTCAAGTGTTGTACTAATAACCACAGAACAATAAAATAATATTTAAATTAATATCAATAATTTTTAAATATTAATATCATCTATTATTCAAAACCTCTGGATTAGTCAATAGTTTGTGTGGAAAATAAATAGATGAATTACTGAAATAAGAACCCCATATGATTATGAAACAACAAAAATTGTGACCTCGATTTCCTCCTTGTTGTCATTCCTCCTTCATTCCTATTTTTTTTTTTTTTTTGCATTTTGGAGGGCAATTGGGGTTAAGTAACTTGCCCAAGGTCACACGGCTAGGTGTGTGTGTGTGTGTGTGTGTGTGTGTGTGTCTGAGGCCGGATCCGCACTCAGGTCCTTCTGACTCCAGGGCCGGCACTCTACTCACTGCACCACCTAGCTGCCCCATTCCTCCTTCATTCTTGAAGAGGACCATGAAATCAGGAAGGTGATGTCATGACTTCAAATGAATTGGATTTAGGTGAGGGAGGGCTGTGCAAAGTTGTCAGTCTCACTTTCTCTTCTAGAGCCATCTGGGTCCAGTAGCAAGGTACAGATCAGAATGCCTGGAGATAGTCCTAGATACAGTAAGAGATCTTGACCTTTTTAACTTAAGGTCTTTCCCAGGTCTCAGTTTGACTGAGGCAACAAGTAAGAAATGAGGTAAAGAATGGTCTCTTTTACCTAGTTTTTAAAAAATCACCCTCGGGGTTTTTAGCCAAAACAGAAATAATTGCTATTTACAATCTGTCTGAGCCATCAAACATTGACCAAGTGAAGTTTGGGCTGGGACCTATTGTTGACCAATCAATGAGAATCAAAGTGATTTGAGTTTAAGATATGTTCCTTAAGAAAGAAATCTAGAGGCAGCCAGGTGGCACAGTGAATAGAGCACCAGTCCTGGATTGAGGAGGACTTGAGTTCAAATACAGCCTCAGACACTTGACACATACTAGCTATGTGACCTTGGGCAACTCAATCCCAATTTTCTTGCCTTCCCCCCTCCAAAAAAAAAAAAAAAAAAAAAAAGGAAGAAAGAAATCTAGCCCTAAAAATCCCAAGATATCTACAAAAAGAAAAGTTAGACTAGGTATCCTGTCAGGTCTCTATCAGCTTTAAATCTATGATTAATGATTAATGACCCCAAATCCTCAACGAAACTTTTATTCACCAGCAAAAAGAGCTAGTTTCTTTGACAATTCTCCTTCCAATACACTGGGCCAACAAATTTATCCTGGATGCAGCACCCATTAGGAAAACTCATTTTCCAGGATACATGAAAGGATGTGTCTATTTTCTCAATAGGGATGTTCAGAAACTCCTGACAAAGGTTTCCCTCCCAATAAACTCCAGTCCCCAAAACTTACCTCATTATAAATTTAATTTGATAAGGGAACTCTTTTGATTAACTATATAAACTGCACCATAAATAATTGTACATATAAGGAATTAAGAGAAACTTGAGAAAATTTGTATAAATTTGGTACAATTTTTTTGTTTTTATATTTTTTAAAGGGTGGGGAGAGGGTCTATGACTTCTAAGATCTTCCCACCTCTAATTCTATGATTGTTGTTGTTCAGTCATACCCAATTTTTGTGACCCCATTTGGGATTTGCTTGGCAAAAATACTGGGGTAATTTGTCATTTCCTTCTCTAACTCATTTTACAGATGAAAAACTGAGACAAAGTGATTTGCCTAGGGTCACACAGCTATTAAGTATCTGAGGCTAGATTTGAACTCATGAAGATGAATCTTTCTGATTCTAAGCCCACTACTCTCACTGTGCCATCTAGCTGCCTGGTATAAAATTATTGAAGTTAAAGCACATAACCTTCTTTTCTCCATCAAAGAATAAACTATGCAGTCAGAAAATGACATACTCTGCCAGTTGAAATCACTCAATTAAGTGGTATTGCTAAACCACTGTCAAGGAATTACCAGCTATGTCTGTTGTGTCAAGACAAAATGTAGGGATAAAAACAAAACAAAAAATTACATAATCCTTGAAAAGAGGTAAGTGGCTCACTTAAATATTATATCTAATCAGTGACAAAAAGAACTGACTGAGTACAGGAAGGTCCATGCCCCTCACCCCCTCACTTGTTGCTTAACTGACACCCTCCCCCACCCCAGAGTTCCTCTCTCCTTATCATCCCTTCCTGGGCCACCCCCTCCATCACTCATGAATCATCCACATTTCTGCCACACACCAATGGCATAGATGCAATAACCTTGAAATCCTGGAAACAGAGCAAAGAGTTACATTATGATGTAGCTTCTTCTGGACAATCCTCTGGCATAGAAGATTAAGGCTACTACTTCTTAAGGACAAAGACCTTGATCTAATTATCTTCTCTTCACCAAAATCATTGAATAAATCCACCAATAAAATGGATTAGCATACACTGCATATCTTCATTGGAGTTGTCAATAAAGTCTCCACCAGTATAAGGAAGGTCTGGATCATTGTTCTCTTCATTTGGGGGATTGTGATCCCCATTCTAGCTACTGATGAAGTGAAGAGAAATAAGCGAAAAGATCTTGTCTACAATATGCTGCAGCTAAGATACAAAAATATGTGTTACAACCACCTCTTCCCTATTTTTCATATCAGACTTTAGACGGTCAGTTGATCTTTGTATCTACTTTGGCACTCCTAGTAGCAATGCATGTTACTTACAATAAATATGAGAATGCAAACCATTTAGGAAAGAAAAGAAAGTGAATAATATAAAATCCTAGAAAAAAAATGGAAGAACAGAGGGTTTGAATAGGAGACGTGAACTTAAACTGAGAGGATTTTCTTTAGAATTATCTTCAAAGAACCCTTTATATATGTGTTTTACTTTCTTTCAAAAGTGGCTATAGCCTTCCCTGGGTGGTGGAATTCAGTATTGATCCTCGTCCCAATATTATGGATTGCTTTATTTTGAGAACCAGTGAAAAGTGTTATTGCCATTTTCATAATTGCTATAGTATCCACTTCCTAGGGTTGTTGTGAGGATCAAATGAGATGATAATTATAAAGCACTTAGCACAGTGCCTGGCACATAGTAAGCACTATAGAAATGTTAGTTATTATTATATTATCTCTGATTTGTATTCTCTTAAATGCACCTATTATGTTAGTTACTAATGAAACTGTTTGAGAAGGTCCAAAAGAGGACAGACTTGAAGAAATCACCCTATTCCTCCATAAAAGAAAGCAAGCAAAATGAAATCAATGAGTTGATTTCAGGCAGTGGAGGAAATCTAATCACAGGTTTTCTGAGCTAAAGATTTTAAATTAAAGTCTAACTACCAATGGCAAACCTGTAGTTTTCAAATGGAAGATGGATATCAATGCTAGTCCATACATCTATTTCTTAGGCTGATTTTTTGGGGGAGGAGGGAGCAGAAATTCATAATAAAGAGAGATTTAAATGAAATCTCTTAGAGAATTTATAATCTATATTATCAGTCAGTCAACAAGTATTTATTAAGCACCTACTACATGCCAGGCATTGTGCTAAACAGCACCAAAACAAAAAGAGGCAAAAGGAAGCTCCTGCCCTCAAGGAACTCACAAGCTAATGCAGTGAACAATTCTGTTAAAAAATGGAAAGAGGGGTGGCTAGGTGGCTCAGTGAATAGAGCAGCAGCCCTGGAGGCAGGAGGACCTCAGTTCAAATCCAGCCTCATGGATTTATACTTACTAGCCATGTGACCTTGGACAAGTCACTTAACCCCAATTGCCCTGCCCTCCCCGCTCCAAAAAAGAAAAAAAAAAAACCCACAGGAAAAAAAATTTTTAATGGAAAGAGTAGGTTGTCGTTTGTATATGAAAGCACCTTTAAATTTACTTTGGCTAGATATTCAGGTCAGTCTCACCCTCTCAGGGATTATGTTTCCTTAAAATTATTAAATATTCAAGGACAAAGAGGACAAAAAATGTTTTGTTTAGATCTTGACATCACTATTACAAATTCTTCTTAATAATGTTTCTTGTTTTAGTTCTGAGCTCTAATTCACAAGGCATGGCATCACATTCCTGAAGTCATGGTCTTCTTCAAGAACAAAGGACAAACAATAACAATTTTCATAATGCCAGGTATTCCATATTACTTAAGTATGACATGGAACACAACTGAATCATGAAAATAGCTGCAGTTCTTCTTACCTGGGTTGGGGGAGGCTGGTTATAACACATGGGATTTTTAATAATGATGCTGCAGGTTAGTTGGCTGTTGTCCTTCATTCTCAAAGAGGACTAAAATGACATCACTATGTTGGAGTCAAGGTGATATGGGCACACCATGCTGGGCACTCCTTTGCCATGTCTCCCGTGTCATTCAATCGATTCTAAAGTTCTTCAGACAGACCTTGAGAGTATCCTTCTGACCTCCATGTGAGTGTTTGTCTCCTGTGAGTTCTCTGTAAAATGTTGTTTGTCCTTTATTCTCAAAGAGGACCATGATATCATGAAGGTGATACCATGACATACAAGTGAATTGGTTGTAAGGAAGGGAGGACTGTGCAATAAGTCTTTTAGGCAAATGCATGTTTGATATTCAAACAATATAGCCAGCCCAAGGGAGTTGTACTCGCTGCAGTAGAGTCTGAACGTTTGGCAGTTTAATTTTAGAAAAGACCCTCAGCATCTATCCCATATCTTTCCAGGGGATCTTCAGAATCTTCCTAAAATTCAATTCAATTCAATTCAAATGGAAGTATACAACACAGGCATAAAATAGCACACACAGATATACAACAATGAGGTCACACAAGGCTCTGTAGACCTTCAGTTTGGTAAGCAGTCCAATACTTCTTCTCTCCCACACTTTCCTTCAGACCCTCCCAAACAATGGGCTACCTCTGGTATCAACCTTATTCTCTGCATGAACATCCCTAGAAAGTATACTGCCAAATAAATAAACTTATCCACAACATTCAATATTTCTCCATTTGCTATAACTGATGGTTCTATGGTGACTGATGGAAAATCTGTGTTTTCTTTCTATTAATTGTTAGGTCAAAATTGACATGCAACAGAGAATCAACACATACTTTGTTTCATCTCAACCTCAGAGGCTCCATCAAGTGCACAGTCATCTGTGAACAAAAAATCACACACCAACTTTCCCTTCACTTTAGTCTTGGCTTGCAGCCTTTTCAAATTAGATAATTTACTCTCAGTGCAATAGCTGACCTTGATGCTCTTTTCATCCTCATTGAAGGCATCTGAAAACATTGTTGAAAACATCATGCTAAAACGCATGGGAGCAAGCATACAGCCCTGCTTCATTCCATTGGTGACTAAGAAAATGGGAAAGCACTGTCCATATTCCAGAACCCACACAAGCATGCCATTATGGAACTGACATACAATGCTGATGAACTTCTCTGAGCAACCAAATTTTGCCAAAATTTTCCACGAGCTCTCAAAACTGAGTATTAAAGACCTTGGTCAGATCAATGAACATTGTATACAGATCTCTGTGTTCTGCTCCTGGCATTTCTCATGGAGCAAATACCATATTAGCCCTTCCTTGGCGTTTTCTGACGCCACAATGGCTCTCAGGTAGATGACCATCTTCCAGGTAAAGGATCATCCTGTTAAGGAGGACGTTGGCAAGAATCTTGCCAGCAATAACTAAGAGAGAGACTCCCCTGTGATTGTCACAGGATAATCCATTTCCTTTACCTTTGTAAAGATGCACAATGGAGGTATCTTTGAACTCCTGGAGATAATTTCCTCTTGCCATATAACCTAGAAAATTTTGGTCAGCTTTTGTATGAGCAATATAAATCTGCATTGTAAATCTCAGTGCTTTGTCACGTGGAAGGAGTGTAATGGCATTCAAAGGCTCTTCTTCAGTTGGAAGTATTGACTTCAACCTGTATATGGTCACTGGGATTAACATTGATTGATATTGGTCTGTTGAGAACACCATGGAAGTGTTCAACCCATCTCTCTAGGATCACATCCTTATCACTAATCAATGTGGCTTCATCAGCACTGAGTAGTTGAGATGCACCATAGGTCTTTGGCTGATAAATAGCCTTCAGGGCATCATAAAACTATTTTGGACTGTTACTATCATGTAAAACAGAATTTCATTTGCCTTCTTACTGAGCCCAGAATCCTGCATGTCTCTAAGTTTTCCTTGTATTTTACTTTTGATGGGGGTTAAAGACTGCTTTCTTAGAGAAGGATGAACTATCCTGCTGGTAACCTCTGTGGAGTTGCCATTTTTTGTTTCGCAGCTTCTGAATTTCCCCATCATTTTTGTCAAACTAATCTTGATGTTTGTGAGTATTCTGACCCAGATGAGTAAATGCCATGCTATACAGAAAATCTCCAAAACTACTCACTCCTTTTTTTTGCTCCACCATTGCCATCTCTATGTTGGCTCAGTTCTCCCCACAAGTTAGCAACAAACTGTTCCCACTGGGAGAAGTGCTCTAATCTGTTGATATTAAGTCTTCTGGTAGTCATCTTGCCTTGGAGTCACTGCTTTTGTTGAATGCAAATATTTAGCCTAGAGAGAATAAGTCTAGAATCAATCCAGAACTCTGCACCATACATCTCCTTCATCACTCTCACATTTTGTCTTTCTCTTCTCCTTACAATGACATAGTCTATTAAATGCCAGTGTTTGCTGCAAGGGTTTATCCACAAAGTTTTGTTACATTTAGGTAAATGGAATTGTTGATGATGAGAAAGTCATGAGATGCGCAAGACTTCAATAGTAAGTGACTGTCACTATTGCTGTTTCCTACTCTGTTCTCCCCAAGTATCCCCTGCCATGTCTAGTAGTTGGTGCCTCCAAATTATAATCTTGTCCTCTTTCAGCACATTGATGATGAGGGTCTCTAGATATTCATAAAATTTTCCTTTGACCTCATCAGGGTTCATCATGGTGGGAGCATACACACTGTTGATGGTGGTGTGGCACTTTCCAGCAAGCATTTATCACATTGTCATGAGCCTGTCATGTACTCTTTTTGGTAAACATACCGGCTTGTTGACTAGATTAGTTTCAATTACAAAACCTACACAAGCTTTACAGTATCCCCCTTTCACATGGTCACTTCAGGAAAATATGTATCAAGCTCTGACTTCAGTAAGGTGACCTTTATTTGCCAACCTTGTTTTACTCAGTGGGTTCTCTCACAACAAGAGTTGTTCATCTTTCAGATCTACTGGATTTTGTGCTGTCCACGAGCATGCACACATTCCATGCATCAATAGTGAGTGGAATCATCCTTGCAAAAGTTTTTGTACATATATTGTGTTTCAACCATAGGCCAAGGTTGGGTAAAGAAGATAATTTTTAGGGCACCTTTTCTAGACTCTTCCTCATGCCAGGAGATGGGCAGTGTAGTCCTTCAAAAAGGTTGCTCAGACACCCATGGAGCTGCCAAATCCCACTGCTGTTTCAGTCCAGTAAGAAAACAATGTCCTGGGCCCTGAGTGTAGGGTTGTGACTACAGCAACCATCGTATCCACACCTGCTGCTTTGTCACTTGCCTATTGCCACAGGACTTTGACGTAGGTAAAAATGGTAAAATGGTAGGCGTAATGTCTTTTGATTCACACATAAGTTGGATTTAAGTAAGGCAGAGTTGCATGACATCAAGGACCTCATTCTGTCTTCCAGAGTCACAGAAGTCCAGTGGCAAGATAAAAGTTAAGACAACTGGTGATGACTACGGATTCAGTGAATGACCTTGGCATTTGTGACATCTAACTAAGCTCTAAGCACTCCACAGCACCTACTTCCATCTTCTTCATGACCTTTGGAACAAATTGTTCTCATTTCCCCATTCTACCAAAAGAAACCTTCACATGTTTGGGGTAGAGACCCCTCCTAACTCACCAAAGAGCTTAAGACCCCTCAGTTACCTTAAACCTGATTTATCCTGTCTGCTAAAATGGCTTACTGGGGTGTGGTTGCTGTGCACGATACAACTTCTTGGAGCCACACATAAGAGCTGGGTGATTCAGGTAGACACCAAAGGTGGAAAGGAGACCTGAAAAGGACTCGGCAGACTTCATACCAGAGGTACTAGTCTTCCCTGAACATTCCCTATACCCCAGGCTGTATGTAGGTATATAAACTTTTAAATTAAAAAATATTTGTTTTGAAAATTCAATATATTATGTGGATCAATGATGACTATATAACCAGTAGTTACAGTACCAAAACGAGGGGGCAAAATATGATGGCCAGCATCAGTATGTGTTCTCCAACATATTTAAAATGTTTTGCTTATTATACAATGTATATTCACTGCCAAGGTGAACCTTTCAGAAAGTAGATAAGTCTATATCAACTTGGCTACTTTCTTAACTAGCTTGGAAACTGAATTTAAACCATTGTAAAGAAATGAAACATGAATGTGGTCACCTGAATAAAATTAAAAACTGCTACTTTCTTCATGGGATCTTTTACCCAGATATGTACTTCACAGGACTGGACACATTGTCATTTATCATGTTGTATATGTGACCAGCAAAAATCCTAGGAAAACATAAAGTCATGAAAAGGCTCATGAAATTGACCACTAGACTTTTAGGGCAGACAGAAGATATTCCCAATAAGTCTTGTCATTTGGACTATTATCTGCTCCAAAAATGTGAAATTCTCCTTTTTGTACTGATATTTCTCCATCTTAGCAAACAATAGTGTTCATATGGCTACCAGAAGATAGAATAGACTCATCTGGCATGCTGAGCAATGCCCTGGGATCAGATAAATAGATTCTCAAAATAAATCACTGCTCTTGAGGTCAAGCAGATCCTGAAATACTAAATTCATGAATCACAAAAAACTGCAAAGAGCATAATCTAATATATAGACTTAGTAGTTATTTGCATAATTTTTTTACTGGGTTCCCAGTCTATGAGTGAGGATGATACTCAAGGTCCTGATCCCATTACTGACTGACAGCTTCTTTTACCAACTCTGTTTTTGTCCTAGGCCAGTTTGCCCATCCTCAAGCAACTTGCTTCCCTCTAATCCTCATTGTCAGGGGCTCACTATATTTACTGATGCTGAACTTTAATTGGGGCACCCAATCAGCATAGCTGACAGCAACTTGACCCTCCTCAACTCAAGATCCACCAGACTCAACCTTCCCAGAAGTTGAGATTAAAGGCATGTACCACCACACCAGGCTGGAGCCATCTGCATAGAGTTATTTGAATCCATGAGAGCTAATGAGATCTCCAAGAGGAAACATCTGAAGGCACAGACGTGGGGAATGCTCATATTAATGGACCAGGAAATGGATGATGATCCATCAATGTCAATATCTTAAGTTCCTAAACTATTTTTCAGATTACTCCTTTGTACTCTCAATCCCAAGCACACTTTGCACATGGTATATGTTCAACAAATCCACTTTCAATTAAGTTGAAGGATCAGTCAAGTTGGAGGAACAATATTAAGAAAGTCAAATAAGAAGAGAATGACCAGGATGGTTTGTGAAAAGCTGCAGAAAGGTCAAGGATGAGCTGCATGGGCTTCCCCCACTGAACACAGTACTAGTAACTCAACAGTAAAATGCCAGTTTCAGCCAAAACCAAAGGTGGTTGATCACGTTGCCAAATGAGTATAGAAAGGGGGAGGGGGGCAGAGGAAGGGAAAGGAATATACTTGAGGGGAAGGGACATGATTCAACCCATGAATGATCCAAGAGAATAACCAAAATTCTATACTGGAGTCAAGTCAAAAATGTCATTGTTATCAATAAATCTAGGTTCCTAGTCAAGGAATGGAATTCAGTCAAGGTTGGGGAGAGAAGGAGGTTCAGTATGGAAATGAAAATTTTGCACTATGGAAAAACAGTACATACTGATAGCAAATACCAAATTGTCTTATGCAACATCCTATCTGATACAAGTGGGTCCTCTCCTTCTCAATTGCATTGCCCCTCAAATAATATACTTAGACATATAGTGTCTATGCCACCTTGCTTGCTGGGACCCAAAAGAATCTATTATATTTTGTAATGAAAACTGTCTTTTCAATCAAGTAGCACATGCCATGGCATTATCCCTACATGTTACCCCTTATTCTAACAGGTAGGTGAACTTGGAGAAAGGAAAGAGACCAGTATGCTGTCTCCTTGAAATGTTTTCCAAACATCAAGAATACAATGAGGTGTTCCTTGTTTCATCGACTCATTTTTTTTTTAAGTAGGCAGGCATCCAACATGTTTGCAAAGTTCTGACACTGTTATATCTTTCTGTAATGAAAATTTTGCTAGTAGCCCCAAAATTTATGGAATAAAAACTTTAAAAAAAACATCCTATAGACATTTTTACCCTCTCCCCAAGACCTAGGACTAGATTTGGTAAGGGCAGATGGAAAGGATGAAAATCTCTGCATGATTTATCATAGAAGGCATGTAATTTGTTAGTTTCTTATGAAAATTATTATTTAGAGAAAGCAATCTTAGTAGGAAATAAAGTTAGAGAAATGTTATTGTGTTTAGATAGAGCAATTAGAAAGATCTTGTTTTTTTCATGCAAAGACAAATCATGTCTGAAAAACTTTGAGTGTTTTCATTTTTTAGAAAAGACTGAATTACTAAAAGGTCTGTGCTTCTTTTGTTGAGAAAAACAGTTCGAAATTTAATGGAAGGAAGCCAAGTGTTAAATCTTTCCACTGCAGATTTTTCAGTGACTGATTGCATATTCCCAGTTTCTTCTTTAGGCTATAGCAGGTGCAAAGAATAATGATTTTTGAAATTTTGGTATGACTGTTTAGCAGACTACAAATATATTGATGTGGAAATACAGGGAAATAAACAATGAAAGACCTAGCAGGCTGAACTCTTAAAGATGGAATGAAAAAATAATTTTTATTATTTATATTTGTTTAATAATATTTGTAATAATTATTAGAATTGAGTCTTGGATAAATTCTTGAATGTGGAATGCAAGGTATATTTTTAGATAAGCCTATTGTTAAACTTAGGCAGTATAGCATAGTGGATAGAAGGGCAACTTTGAAGTCAACAAAATCTAGATTCAATTCTTGACTGACATATTGCATTGGGAAGTCAATTTATACTTCAGTGATCCCCCTACTGATGAACACAAAAGTTTTGACTTGCTCCATTTCCAACATATGTGACTTCGCTTCCCAAGTCAGTCTGGTCCCCTGCTACTTTTGGTGACTCACTATATTGGTGTCAGAATTAGTGTAGATACCTGATTTGCTTAGCCTGCTACAGCTCAGCTAGTTCAAATGATCAATGAGCATCTGCTTCCCAGTATTGGGGATTACATGGTGGGCTGCCATGCTCAACACTGATACATTTCCATACGCTATCCAGGAGTGGGGAACATGAGGCCTCAAGGCCACAAGTGGCCCTCTAGGTCTTTAAGTATGGTCCTTTGATTCTAGAATTCTAGAACTTGAGGACCTAGAGGCCTGCATGTGGCCTCGAGGCTGCAGGTTCCCCACCCCTGAAATTTCTTCTTAGCTTTGAAAACATGTCTGAGCTCGTAGCAGCACTACTTTCAGTTCGGAAGGAGTAGGGCATGATTTGCTGACCACCTCCTTAAAGAAACACAGCCACAAACATATTTTCATGTGGAATAAATCATCTGGAGTCAATTCCCCATCTTTGCCTTTCCATGGTGTTTGCCTAACCTTGATCTGTGCAGACCCACCCCTGACATCCTACGCTCACCAAAGTTTTGGACCCGTTACTCCGACATTCTGACCACATTCATCTTGCCTAGCCCTTTGGACCTGTTTGCCTTTCTGGATTTTTACCTCAGGACTTAATTATTGACTGCACAATTGGAGATCTGTTTGAATTCTGTCCCTTTCCCTCAGGCTTGTTGATTATCTCAGCCTGTTAATCACCCACTAATCCTAGGCACCTGCTAATTTCCCCTCTTTTATTTTTTTCCCTGAAAAATCTCCCCATCCCCAGTAAGGCAAGTCATGATTATCTCATCTCACAGACAAAACACTCTAGGAGAAAGTTATAGAATTGTAGACCCAGAAAAAATGTGTTCTACAGATAAGTGAGAAATACTACAGAAGATCTTGTCATGAAGCTTTCCATCAATAATCACTTACTAAGTAAAGTGGCAGCTAGATGACTCAGTAGATATAGTGCTGGGCCTAGATTCAGGAAGACCTGAGTTCAAATCCAATCTCAGATACTTACTAGCTGTATGACCTTGGGCAAGTCACTTCACTTTTGTTTGCCTTAATCCACTGGAAAAGGAAATGGCAAACCACTCTAATATCTTTGCCAAGAAAACTTCATAGATAGCATCAGCCTACTATGGTCCACAGGGTCACAGACAGTTGGACAAGACTGAAAAACAGTTAATACTTTGGCACTGTACTATATGCTGGTGATTCCAAGACAAAAGAAAAACAGTCTCTACCCTTAAAAAGCTTACAACTTATCTGACAAAGGCAAAATATTCAAATATAGGCATGATGGGTACTTGGCACATGTCCAGGCCAATTTAGATGGCGGCATCCAAGTGGGAGACCATTGGTTACATAGCAGGAACTGCCCAGATCTCTAAAATGATCTGGTTTGATAAACTTGCCCTCTCTTTCCAGCACATTCATCGATAAAGAGCTCATTCATTCTCAGTAGGTGACACCATGCAGTAAGGGGGAGATAGAGAAGAGGTCTGAAATCTCCCTCCTCCCTTAGGCCATGTGGCCACAAGAAATAGGCTCTCAAAATGGATGGAAAAAAATGGATCTCAGGCTTAATCCATTTCCTTTGTCCCTTTCAGTTCTAGTTTCAAAGAGTGGAGTCTTCAATCCAAGGGCTCAAACCATGGGGATTTTAGGCCCTAGGATCCCAAATATATTATATCCAGTCCAGTTGAGAAGTAAGGGTCCCAAGGCGCTAAGCCAGTGGAGCTTTGGACTTGAACTTGGTGAAACTAATGCCTCACGAGAGATAGGGAGATTTTTCAGGGAAAAAAATAAAAGAGGGGAAATTAGCAGGTGCCTAGGATTAGTGGGTGATTAACAGGCTGAGATAATCAACAAGCTTGAGGGAAAGGGACAGAATTCAAACAGATCTCCAATTGGTGAAACTAATGTTGAGCTATGAGCCTAATTCTCTCTCTCTCCCCAGAGACTGAGGTATAGGGGGATTATAATTATACTCCTAAAGTGCTGGGGAAAATGTTTGTTTTTACTATATGTTTAAAGTAAATATTCCACTGTAAAAACTAATTTACTGTTAAGCAGTTTGATGGAACTGAGGTGCATAGACCCCCAAAACTGGGGAAACATAATCAATTGGGGCTCTAGTCAATGAGAGAGAACTAAGACTTCCCAACTCCCTCAAAGTACTGAAAAGCCCTGGAGGAGGGGTAGAAGGTAACCCACCAGGTCCTCTGAGAGTGGAATCAGAGCAAACCTATGCAGCAGATTTATACAAAATAGATGCAAAATAAACAACAGGGTAATTTTAGAGTAAGGCACTAGTAGTTGGAAAGAACATGAAAAGTTTCATATAGAAGCTGGTGCCTGAGATGAGCCTTTAAGGAAACAAGGAATTCTAAAACATGGAGGTGAGGAAGGAGTGTATTCTAAGCATAGGAGATAACCAGTTCAAAGACATGGAGAGAGAAAAGTTAAGACAATAGTGTACTTAAAGGGGAATAAGCAAACGAATTTCTCCAAAACCAGACAGAGTCTTCAACCCTACCCACAGGCAGCACAAGTATCTCAGATTTCTTCACCAGATGGGCAGAGGACAGCACAGAGTTGCTCATAGTAATCAAATAATTTATGTGTTTGAGTTGCCCCGAATTTAGACTTGTCTAAGCCTTTTCAAGATGAATTACCCCCAGCAGAGGTGGGCATACCAGCAATTATCTGGTAGTCTGCTTTCTCTGGAGTATCCCACTAGTCAAACCCCAATGCTCCCTTCAGAATTCTCCATAACTGCCCAGCAGAAGTAAAACCTCAACAGGGGAAAGTCTATTCAGCTTGGAGTAGAGGTTATTATTGCTATTTTCTTATTTGTAGAGGGTGGGAAACAAACGGATCTTACCAACGCTATCACCACCATCGTATAGGCCAAAAGTTCAAACAAGAGAAAGTGGCAAATCATGGATGGATTGGACAAAAATCACTAAATTGAGTTTCTAAGGAACATGGTGACTAGAAGACCAGATGACTCAGACTATCCAGCTCTTCAAACAAAAAGACCCTTCCCTATCACTAGGCCTCACACCAAATGAATCCTATACCCCACCCTACCCCTCATTCTGCAGCAGGCTATATACTTCTGGCTTTTGAGTTTAAGGTACCTTAAAGTCATTGGGTGTTTGGGATTCTACCTTTGTTGCACCTGGAAACCTCTGGGAATTTTATAGATTCAATCTTCACTCAGAAGACTAAATTCCCCTTTAACCTCGTATATCGAGATGATATAATCATTTTTTACCCAACCATTATTGCTATTCCATATTCCAAATCAGCCCGCCAATGATCATGTGCTGGAGAAGCTATGCCAGTCAGCTCTAAACTCTAACCCTGGGATGATGCTACCTCTTTAAAATTAAAAAATTTTTTTCAATTAACAAGTACTTGTTTTTCTCTCCCTCCCACCCCATTCCCCAGTGGAAAGCAGAAAGGAAACCCTTGTAACAAGTAAACACTGTAAACAAAACAAATTCTTGCATTGGCCATGTCCAAAAATCTTAAGTCTACCCCTGAGTAGGATGGATAGTATGACTTTTCAGCTCTGCCATCTTTCACTTTGCCCCCAGCTGATACTCCATCCTCCAAATAGGACTTCCTCAGATCATGTGGCTAGGGATGCTAGGCAACTAGGGGATGCAGTGGAAAGAATACCCACACTGTGGTCAGGAAAACCTGAATTCAATTCCACTCTTAGATACTTACTAGCTATGTGATGTTGGGCAAGTCACTTAACCCTGTTTGCCTAAGTTTCTCATCTGTAAAATGGGGTAAATAAGGAAATGGCAAATCACGCCAGTATCTTTGCCAGGAAAACCTCAAATGGGGTCACAGATATTGGACAGGACTGAAACAACTAAATAAGAGACCACGTATGGAAGGTACTGAGTCATTCAACTCTGAGCTCCCTGGGACCATGACTTATTCACCCTAGCCATTTTCCAAACATTCCTGTGCTAGTCCCACCCTCCCTGCTTTTAGGGCACAAATAGTCTATGTGAACATTTGGGGTGGATTCTCTAAATTTGTGCATCTCGAATTTCTTTTGAGTTACTTCGATTCTGCTTTCCTCATGGAGCACAACACTTTCTCTGATGAGGGCACACCATACTGGTTGGTCCTGTGCCAGAGTCTTCCATGTCACACAATCAGTTCCAAAGTTCTTAAGACAGACCTTGGGAGTATCCTTTTATCACTTCTCCTTTTTTCCCACTTAATAGTATTTTATTTTTTTCTAATTCCATGTAAAGATAGTTTTCAGCATTCACTTTTATAAGATTTTGAGTTCCATTTTTTTCTCCCTCCCACCTCTCCTCCTCCCCAAGATGGCAAGAAATTTGAAATAGGCTATACATGTAAAATCCTACTAGACATATTTCCACATTAGTCATATTGTAAAGGAACAAGCAGAACAAAAGGGAAAAACCATGAGAAAGGAAAAAGAAAAAAGAAAATCATATGCTTCGATCTGCATTCAGACTCCATAGTTCTTTCTCTGAACATGGATAGCAATTTCCATCATGAGTCTTTTGGGATTGTCTCAGATCATTGTATTGCTGAGAAGTTGCTATAATCTCTTGGCTGATATTTTATTTAAAATTTTTGAATTAATTAATTAATTAATCAATATTCATTAGAGAAATTGGTTTATAATTTTCTTTCTCTGTTTTGGCTCTTCCTGGTTTAGGTATCAGCATCATATTTGTATTATAAAAAGAATTTGGTAGGACTCCTTTTTTGCCTATTTTCCCAAATAGTTTATATAGTATTAGAATTAATTGTTCTTTGAATGTTTTGTAGAATTCACTTGCAAATCCATCTGGCCCTGGAAATTTTTTTCTTAGAGAGTTCATGGATGGTTTGTTCAATTTCTTTTTCTGAAATGGTGTTATTTAAGTGTTTTGTTTCCTCTTCTGTTAATCTGGGCAATTTATATTTTTGTAAATATTCATCCATTTCACTTTGTCAGATTTATTGGCATACAGTTGGACAAAATGCTCCTAATTACTGTTTTAATTTCCTCTTCATTGGTGAAATCACCCTTTTCATTTTTGATACTGACAATTTGGTCTTCTTCTTTCTTCTTTTTAATCAAATTAACAAAAGGTTTACTCTCATTGAATTTGACTCAAGGAGGGAATAACATACTCAGTTGGGTATCTTACCCTACAGGAAAGTAGATGGAGAACAGGATAAGAGGAGGGGATGATAGAAGGGAGGGCAGACTGGGGGAAGGGGTAGTCAGAAGCAAACACTTTTGAAAAGGGCAAGGTCAAAGGAGAAAATAGAATAAACAGGTGATGGGATAGGATGGAAGGAAATATAGTTAGTCTTTCACAACATGACTTCTATAGAAATATTTTGCATAGCTACACATGTATAACCTATATTGAATTGCTTGTCTTCCCAGTGAGGGTAGGTGAGGAGGGAAGAAAGAAAAGAATCTGGAACTCAAAATTAAAAAAAAAAGTTAAAAAAATTAACCAAAGGTTTATCTATTTTATTGGTTTTTTCATTTAAAAGAGCTCTTAGTTTTATTTATTAGTTCAATAGTTTTCTTAACTTCAATTTTATTAATCTTTCCTTTGATTTTCAGAATTTATAATTTGGTATTTAATCGGGGATTTTTAATTTGTTCTTTTTCTCACTCTTTTAGTTGCATGCCCAATTCACTGATTTGCCCCTTCTCTTTTATATGTATAGGCATTTAGAGATATAAAATTTCCCCTAAGAGCTGCTTTGACTGCATCCCATAAATTTTGGTATGTTGTTGTAGCAGCAAGCACCCCAATATCCCCAGGGTGACTGCCAACACAAGTTCTTAGATCTGCTTTTCAAAAGGAAAGCAACTCAAAATGGGTTAACAAGCTTACTTTAATCAAACAAACATACATTACCTAGTTCAGGGGGAAAAGGTCAGCACCCCAAACTTCAGAGTTACAGAACTTACAGATCAAACAGACAGGCTTCCAATCTGTCTAACCATTATATCAATACCAAATCACAGTTACCAGAGAGGGAAGCATCAACATCTGGGTTTTCAAAGCTGGGGGGCTTTCAACAATGGCTTCCCAGAGTCTCACCTGGTCAAATTACACAACACTTCTCAAAGTGAGCCCCAAAGCAAAGCCTCTCCTCAGGGTTTATATAGCCTTCTCCTGACTCAGAGAATGTAACAACCTTCTGGACCCACTGCCCAATCACAAAGTATCAAGGTGTGGGCTTTCCTGAAAAACAAGCCTCCCACCACAGACTCCAGGTGCACTTAAGATAGGGGCAGGGAAGATCTTTAAATTTGCATTTCCATTACAGTTGTCTCATTCTATAATGTCATTATATTCACCGCCATTCTCTCTCATAACGTTATTTATTGTTTCTATGATTTGTTGTTTGACCCACTCATTCTTTAGGATTCTATTAGATTATTTAGTTTCCAATTAATTCTTAATATATCTTTCCATGGCCCTTTATTGCATGTAATTTTTACTGCATCATGATCTGAAGAGGATGTATTTAATATTTCTGCTTTTCTGCATTGAATTGTGAGGTTTTTGTGCCCTAGTGCGTGGTCAATTTTTGTGTAGGTGCCATGTATCATTGAGAAAAAGTTATATTCCATTCCATCCCCATTCAATTTTCTCCAGAGGTCTACCATATCTAACTTTCTAAAATTCTATTCATCTCCTTAACTTCTTTCTTGTTTATTTTGTGGTTAAATTTACCTAGTTCTGAGAGAGGGAGGTTCATGTCCCCCATTAGTATAGTGTCTATTTCTTCCTGTAACTCGCTTAACTTTTCCTTTAAGAATACTATACCACTTGGTGTATATATGTTTAGTGCTGGTATTACTTCAATGTCTATGGTGTCTTTTAGCAAGATGTGGTTTCCTTCCTTATTTCTTTTAATTAGATTTATTTTTGCTTTTGCTTTGTCTGAGATCAGGATAGCTACCCCTGCTTTTTTTTTTTTACTTCAGTTGAAGCACAATATATTCTCTTCCAGCCTTTTACCTTTACTCTTTAAATAATACTTTAAGTGTGTTTCTTGCAAATAACATATTGTAGAATTATGGTTTTTAATTCACTCTGCTATCTAATTCTGTTTTATGGAAGAGTTCATCCCATTCACATTTATAGTGATGATTACCAATTATGTCTTTCTCTCCATCCTATTCCCTCCACTTCTGTTTATAATTTTCTCTCTCCTTTTACCCTTTCCCTCCTTACCAGTATTTCAATTCTGACTACCACCTCCCTTAATCTCCGCTCCCTTCTACCAGCTCCCCTCCCTTTTCTTTCCCCTGTCTCTTCTTACTTCTCTATAGAGTAAGATAAATTTCTATAACCAACTGAATGTGTATCTTAATTCCCTCTTTGAGCCAAAACCTATGACAGTAAGATCCTCACCCCCCTCCTTTCTTTCTATCTACTGTAATAGGTCTTAGCACTTCTTTATGTGACATAATTTACTCTATTCTGCCTGCCCCCTTTCCTCTTCTCCCAGTGTAATCATTTTTCACCCCTTAATTAATTATTTTTATCATCACATCAAAGTCAACTTATACCCACACCCTCTGTCTACGTATACCCTTCTAAATGTTATAATAAAGATATAGTTCTCAAAAGTTATAAGTACCATCTTCCTGCATAAGAATGTAAACAGTTTAGCTGTATTGAATAATATGGTTGTTTTTTCTTTCTTGTTTACTTTTTTATGCTTCTCTTGAGTCTTGTATTTGAAGATAGAATTTTCTGTGTTTTTTTCACCAGGAATGATTGAAAGGCCCCTATTTAATTGAATGTCCATCTTTTCCCCTGAAAAATTATGCTCAATTTTGCTGGATAGATGATTCTTGGTTATAAGCCAAGCTCTTTTGCCTTCCAGAATATCATATTTCAACCCCTCCAATCCTTTAATGTAGAAGCTGTTAAATTCTATATAATCCTGACTGTTGTTACACAATATTTAAATTGTTTCTTTCTGGCTCCTTGAAGTATTTTCTCCTTGACCTGATAATTCTGGAATTTGGCTACAATATTTCTTGGAATTTTCATTTTGGGATCTCTTTCAGGAGGGTAATCAGTGAATTCTTTCTATGACGATTTTGCCATCTTGTTCTTGGATATCGGGGCAGTTTTCCTTCATAATTCTTTGAAAGATGCTGTCCAGGCTGTATTTTTGATCATGGCTTTCAGGTAGTCCAATAATTCTTAAATTATCTCTCCTGGATCTATTTTCTAGGTCAGTTGTTTTTCCAATGAGTTATTTTAGATTTTCTTCCATTTTTTAATTATTTTGGTTTTGTTTGACTGATTCTCATAGTCATTAGCTTCCACTTGCCCAATCCTAATTTTTAAGGAATTGTTTTCTTCAATGAGTTTTTGTACCTCTTTTTCAATTGGCCAATTCTACTTTTTAAGGAGTTATTTTCTTCAGGCAGTTTTTATCTTTCCTTTTCCAAGCTGTTGACTCCCTTGCATACTTCTCATTTCTTTCCATAATTTTTCTTCTACTTCTCTTATTTGACTTTTTAAATCCTTCTTGAGTTCTTCTAAGAAGGCGTTTTGGGCTTAAGACCAATTCATAGTTCCCTTTGAGGTTTCAGTTGTAAGTATATTGACAATGTTGTCCTCTTCTGAATTTGTGTTTTGATCTTCCCTATAGCCATAGAAGCTCTCTGTGGTCAAGATTCATTTTTGCTTCTTGTTCACGTTTTTTGCCTATTTCATCTCTTTTAAAGTTGAGCACTCTTATTGTAGTATAGGGGACAGTGTCCCAAGCTTCTTGTGCTGGGGTCTGGGGTCTGTTTACCCACTTTGTGTGCTGGATCTCAGGTGCTGGCAGCTGGAGACTATCGGGGTCTGGCAACTTACCTGGTGCTGAGCTGGGGTCTTAGTTATGGTGTCTGGTGAGCTTTTCCTGAATTTTCCTGGGGCTAACCTGAGGCACATGGAGGTCTAGCCCCTGGAGGATGCCTGTTTGTCCTAGGCTACACTAAAGCCAGGAGAGGTCTGGCCACTGGAGGATGCCTGCCTGCCCAGAGCTGTACTGAATCCAGTAGAGGTCTGGCCACTGGAGGATACCTATCCACCTGGGGCCCTGCTGAAGCACATGATTATTCTCCAAGATGGAGTCTGCCAGTTTACCTGGTTGTGCTAATGCACATAGGGGTCCTGGTGCTGGTGTTTACCTGCTCCACCACCCTAAGGCTAAGGATCTCCTGCTAGTTTGCTGAGGCAGGGCTTGCTGGAATGTTCCCTGCCCTGGACTGTAGTCCCCTTTTACTGGAGTGATATGGACCTTTTTTGTCAACAATCCAAGTCTCTGAGACTAAAAGACTGTTCTACCCCATCCATCTACTGGCTCTGCTATTCCAATATTTGTTTGGGGGTGCTATTTTATGGTTGTCTGATTGTTCAGAGGTGAATATGGGAGAGTCTGCAGACTAGCAGCAGGACCAATACCAGCATAAGGAAGTTTCTATCAGTGAAATCAATGCTGTAGTTTTAATGAATATCATTCCCCTTCTATAGTTAAGTAAACTTCCTTTTGTTAACTCTCAGATGTTCTATGACTACCTTATTTCATTCAATTTCAAGCCTCAGGTATCAGAGCAACCTGTATCAGGCCTGGCCTACTACCTAGAGGTAGGGGATAATGGGTGGGGGGGAAGCTTTGGGCAGAGGCTTAGGGGATATAATAGAATTCTTTGGGAACAAAAGATTAGACCCAACTACATCATGTCGTGGTGATCTTTATGGGGGAATTATTCAGGGAAAATATATCTATATCCTCAAGATCCCAGACTCTGACTTCAAAAACACAACAAAAAATGGACTCATTTTATAGTCATCAACAATATTTACCAGAGTCTAGCTGTGGAATATCAGATCTGTGACCATATGAACTTAGAAGGTAAGTAAGACTGTTCTTTTCTTTTAGAAAAATTCCTTCACTATTTTAACTGGCAGGCATCAGAATTCCTAGCAGGAATCTAACCCAAATATGACAAGAGAAAAAAGGTATAAAATAGACTCAGAAAAGTGGTGAGAAATGTAGTATACCATGATATGGATAATAGCAACTTAACTTTCTTTACAACTAAAACAAAGTATGGTAGGTTTGAAAATTTGAAATTGGTTGTTAGCATTTGGAATGCTATCCAGCCACAGCTGGATATGAAAGATATTAAAGGATTTAACTTCCTATTAGATGATAAGTTGAAAAATCTTAGGAATAGCTTCTAAGATTCAATGGTCTTCTGCATGATGGACTCTGGTACTTTACTATGTAGTACAGAATGTTTTTGTTTTCCTTACTGAAGTATGTTCTTCCAAGGGACTAACAGGAATGTCACTTCTAATATATCTCCCTTAGTTTAAAAAAAAAAGCCTTTTTTGGAAAATGATAGCACTTTAGCTCATGAGATAGTGATGGATTCCATTGCTTCAGAATATAGCACTTATCATCAAATTGAAACTGGCATCAACCTAATAAGCCCAATAGATGAAATATTGTTCCTAGCAAAGCCAAAGAACTACAAGTCTAGAAGTGGATGTATGGAACAGTCAAATTATTGTAATCACCAAATATGTAAATTCCAAATATGCTGAATGAACAATCACATTCAAAAATTAAAGTTTATATAAGAATTAAAACACAGAAAATTTTAAATCTACATATTGATGTTCCTGATGAGAGGCATCATTAGAAATGCCTGTCAAACTAAGTGTGGGTTCTATTGACAACAAATTTTGCCAGAACAAAACCACAATGTTATTAAATGCATTACTTATGGCAGAGGTGTCAAACATAAAACCCATAGACTTCATGACATGTAGCCCACAACACCCTGTGAGCCAGATTAAAATATAATTGGGAAATATTTAACAAAATAAAATATAATAAAACATAGATAATGAATATGTGGTTTTCTAAGTCAATATGAACCACAGGGCTCACAAGGATCTATATGTTCAGTTTAGTTCTTATTTCTTATTTGAGTCTGACATCACTGGCTTAGAACAATTCCAAAAGACCATGAACTATACAACAATGGAGTAGCCCATGTGAAAAGTCAAAATAATGGTGTGATTCAAGGTAAATCTTTTAGTAATTAAGACAACTTTGGTTAAGTTTTATTATTATTATTATAAATGTTTTAAAAAATAAAAGAGTAGGGAATATAGACTCTGTCACAATATCAGGTCCCTAAACACCATTACCAATTGAGAACAAGTACTCCCTGCCCATATTTCCTAATCTCTTGTACAAGGTAAGTGGAAATATTCACTGAAATGAAATTCAGACAGGTTAAGGCATCATAGATCTAGAACTTTAAGAGAGCTCAGTGGTCGTCTAGTCCATCCTTCTCATTTGCAGATGAGGAAACTGAGATTCATAGGAGTTACATTTGCCCAATATTACATAGGTATAAGAATCAGAGGTGGGATATGAGCCTAGAAGTCCCCTGTCTGCATAATCCAGTGCTCTTTCTGCCATACCATACTGTCTTCTAGTTATATAATATAAGGTGAGAACAACTTACATTCATGTATATACAAGTATCATTATCATGTTTATTTTAAAGATGAAGAAACTGATACTCAAAGAAATAAAGGAATTGATTGGTCCATGATTACAAACAAGTAAGTTAGCAGAGGCACAATTCAAATTCAGATCTCCTGACTCCAAGTCAAAAAACATTCCAGTTTTATCATGCCACCTTTCAGTGGAAAATAGAAAACAACTTTATAGACCTGATATGCCTATATGGTGAGGAGGAAGATAAAGACAATAATTAGCATTTATAGAGCACTTTAAAATTTACAAAGAACTTTATAAATATTAGTGTCTGAAGCTTGATTTAAACTCAGGTCTTCCTGATTCCACATGCAGCTCAAGCACTTTATCCACTAGTATCATATTATGCTGTTTGCTTTGTACAATACACATATGGTCTATCAAGTTCATGAATTCTATATCCTAAGAACTGCTGGGCAAAAGGCTGATGATCTGTTTCATTAATATTCTTTTCTATTCCCAAAATACCACTGAAAGATTGGTTCAAATTGTGCCAAACTGGTCTTACCCGTTTCAGAGACTCTTTACTAGCAATAACTATTTGTGTAGCTAAATAAGGACTAGTTCAAGAGAAAGGAGATGACATTTCTAAGGCACAGGGTTGACCAGATTATTAACAGACCTACGTAAGGTGAAGACAACATTTCAGGAATGAAGGTACCAGGAATAGTGCTAGTCTGCTATACAATTGATCAGTCCTGCATCCCCATCCTAACAAATAGGCAAAACTTATGGAAATTTGGGGTGTGAAGTCTAGAAGACAAGATTGTTTCCTCAACCCTCAGTACTGTACTGAGATTCAAGGGTATAGAAGGAAAGATACAGCCATGACTGGTAGAGAAGGAAGGTCTGGAGGTAAGAAATAGAGTAACCAGAAGTTGCAGGGTGAGAGCTACATAGGGACAAAGAAGTTGCTATCCCAAATCTTTCACCAATGTTGAAAATAGATTATCAGTAAAATACTGACAAGAGCTGTTCCATTTTCCATCAATGTGTTTACCTCCTTCAGCTTCAATTATGAATGCTCTTGAGACGTGGTTTAGCTGGGACTCAAACCAAGCTTTCTATAGACTATATTTACTATATAGTACGTGTGTATGTGTGTGTGATATAATTCAGAGTTCATCATATAAGTACCTTGTAACTCTCTTCCTGAAGAAAGTATTTGCTATAAGTAAACATAAGACATCTGAATAATTTACAAGCCATTGGCTTCTCTCATTTCTTAAATTTAATCAGATTTTTCAATCTCTTCTTCTAGGCCCACTTTCACATTGAAGTCACCAAGTAGTAATATATATGTTTACTTGCCATAGAGAACATTGTCAACTGCTTTGCAGACTTCTTTACTTCTTTATTCTCTAAAGTAGACTGATCCATTGTCCTCTTTTGGCTCCTGTTCCTCATCAGCACTACAAGACAAGATGAAAAATTATCTCATGAAATGATATTTTTACTACCCTTGGACATACTATGAAATCAACTCCATCAACTTATTGATTTACTTCTACAATAAAAATCTAAGGACTACCTTTGCATTTGCATATGACTTTCTTTTGTTGCCAAGTTTTACCTAGAGTGAGAATGTCAGCATTGATATGGTTCATTTTTTCTAAGTGTATGTCAAATCACAGGTCTTTGAAAAAAGAGCTCATATTTAAAGTACAAAAACTGAGTTAATGTTTATAGAACACTCAGAATGGTGATTCTTGGAACTGTCTGTCCCCATTTCCACCACTTTATCACTGTTACCATGGAAGCAAAGGGCCTACCCAAGACCAAGAATAACTTTTTAAATTTCCTTATGTTTCAATAGGTTCCTATCATCTGATCATGAGCTTCTCTGTCCTTAGGAGGATTGGTCTTCAGAGAGAAGACATAATTTATCTTCTCAATGTTGTTCTTCCAGAATGGGAGAACCAGTCAGAGCTTATGTTTCATTGACATAACCTTTAAGAAACAAGAGTCCCTGGGGTGGCTAGGTGGCGCAGTGAATAGAGCACCAGCTCTAGAGTCAGGAGGACCTGAGTTCAAATCTGGCCTGAGACACTTAACACTTACTAGTCATTTGACCTTGGGCAAGTCACTTAACCCCAACTGTTCAGCCTTCCCCCTCCAAAAAGCAAAAAGAAAAAGAAGAAAAGAAACAAAAGTCCAGGGTGGGTAGGTGGCACAGTGAATAGATCACCAGCTCTAGATTCAGGAGGACCTGAGTTCAAATCTGGCCTCAGACTCCTAATACTTACTAGCCATGTAACCTTGGGCAAGTCATTTAACCCCAATTGCCCTGCCCTCCCCCCTCCAAAAAAAAAAAAAAGAAAGAAACAAAAGTCACCTCCATGCCATGATGGACCATTGGAATAGGATTTGGGATGACATATTTCTTATATTTAAAAAAATTCAAATGATTTTGTGTTTATCAGTAGGAAGTGATTCTTCTAACAACACAATTTACCTTTCATTCCTCTTTGTTCAATTGTTGTTCAGCCATTTCAGACTGTTCATGACCATATTTCTGGTTTTCCTGTCAAAGATCCTGAAGTGGTTGCCATTTCCTTCTCAAGCACATTTTACAGATGAGGAAACTGAGGCAAACAGGGTTAAGTGACTTGCCCAGGATCACACAGCTAGTAAGTATCTGAGTCTAGATTTGAACTCACCAAGACAAGTATTCTACACTCCAGGTTAAGCACTCTATCCATTGTGCCACCTGGCTGCCATCTTAGGTTTCTTAGTGAGTCCTTTCTCCATCTGTTCCAGGATAAGAAAGACAAGTCTCTTTTATTGTGTGAAAAACAGCCTACCACAGTCCTTTTTGGTCAAATATTAAAGATTCAAGCAGCTGGTGGCCTTCCCAGAATAATTTTTATAACATTAGAAAAACTATTTAAAGTTTAAAAATAAAATTTATGTTCTTTTCAAAATATAAGTACCAACACCAAAGTATTTCAAAGGTTGACTTTTTTTGCTCCATGTAAGTAGAGTCAAAGTAAAATTTTCTTCTGCCTGAAAAAGGCAACTTTTTCTAAAAAGTCATAATATTTATTTATTCACTTCCATATCAACTAAACTACCAAACTTTTCCAACTTCTCCTTTATCCTGATATCCCCAAAATTAGCACATCATCTTCATTAAGCTTCCAAAGGTATTTGTGTCTCATATGCCAAGGGAAATAAAAAGAATTTTAACACAAGGAGGGAAAGTTTAAAAGTTACCATAGACCAGTTAATTCTGATTCTATATGCCAATGCTTCTCAATGTAGAGAATTAAGATTTGACCTCTCTTAATTCCATTTATTTGCCAATTGGTACTTAGTCTTTAGTATTCCTTAGTCAGTAAATGCCTATCTTTTCTGGGTTGATACTATTGCTATATCATCCAGTGCTTCAAAGCAAGGTCTCCTTATAGGCAGAGACCCATCTGTAACTTAAAATGTTAAACTCAAAAGATGGCAACAAAAGAAAGTCATATGCAAATGCAAAGGTAGTCCTTAGATTTTTCTGTCAGGTGTGACCCTAGCAGTGCTTAATCTTCCCAGTCCTCAGTTATTTTATTTATAAATTCTAAATTATAACTTTTACCACTCTGAAGAAAATAATATGAAAGTGAGCTGGTGGTTCATAATGCTCTACAGGCATCATTACCTTGGCAATTTCTCTGCCTTCAAACAGATCCTTGTTTAGTACATCTTGATGATGGGGTAGTTCACTGGCCATATAGGAAAACCTACTGTATCCCTAATTTCTGCTTCTTATTCTCTCATCTCCATCCTCTTCAACTCTACCCCATCCAGGTCTCACTCTAACCCTGACCAACCTTGCCTAGGATTCCCTGTTCAATAGTGAAGAACCTTCCCTTCATCCTGGACTACCTTTTCTCACACTTTTTTTTATCTATTTGCCCTTACTGAGAACTGACTTTTCTTTGACAACAGACTTTCCTCGGACAACATTGAATCCCTATTTCCTCCAAATGCTAGTTGTATCTTCTCTCATTGAATCCCTATCTTCCTCTCAATGCTAGTTGTATCACTCCCCAACACATTAGTCCTGAGAGGGGAGGAGGGGCAAGCTAAATACTCCTTGCTTCCAGATTCTCTCTTTCCCTCTATCACTCAGTAACCTTGCTTCATTTCAAGTACACTTACTCAAAATTTTCCACCCAATCCAAACTATGGAGGCTGTAGCATAACAATCCACATATGATGTCAAATCTTGTCATTTCCACCTTTACAACATCTCACATATACATCTCTTTTCTCCAATTACATAATCACCACAGTAGTACAGGCCCTCAGCACCTCTTGCCTAGACTATTACAATAACATTCTAACTGCTCTCCCTAACTCATGTTTTTTTCCCATTTTATTCCTTCTTCCAATCATCTGACAAAGTAATTTTTCCTAGGTATATAAATGCACTGCTGGAGTTGTGAACTGGTCTAACCATTCTGGAAAACAATTTGGAACTCTGCCTAAAGAACTATAAAATTGTATGTATCCTTTGACCCAGTAAGACCACTATTAGGTCTGTAAATCAAAGAGTTCAAAGGAAAAGGAAAATATTTATAGTGACTCTTTTTCTGGTGACAAAGAATTGGAAATTAAGGGGATATCCATCAATTGAGGAATGACTGAACAATTTGTGGCCTATGATTATGATAGAATAGTATCACATTGGTGGAGCCAAGATGGCGGAGTAGTAACAGCACTTCCACGGAGCTCCAGCCCATACCACTTCTAAATTATGTAAAATGGGGACTCTGAACAACCTTTGAAGCTCCAGAACCCACAAAATGACACAGAGAAGCTAACCTCCCGCTGAGGACAGTCCAGCAGCCCTGCAGAGAGCAGCCAGCACAGCACTCTGGGAGCCTAGCCCAGGACCCTGTGAGTTGGAGGTTTTAGCCCTAGGGTGGCCAGACCAGCAGCTGGCTGGAGGGACCCCAGAATACCAGCAGATGTGGCTCCAGAATTACCAACACATAGATGCCTATGACAAAGTGAGAGGTTAGTGCGCTGTGGACTTTGGGACCAGTATTTGGGAGCACATCAGCTTCTTCTGCTGAGGGTGAGAAGCTGCTGAGGAGACACAGCACAACCGCCATTTTGTAGCTTCAGTTGCAGCTTCAGTTCCTGGCCTGCGAAGTGTAGGGGGATCCAGAGATCAGTCTGGGGGGTAATTGCTCTTGCTTTAACCTCCCTGGATCTGGATTATGGTCTGGGGTGGAGGTCTTGGGGTGTGTGTCCAGCTTGCCAGAGCGTGTGGAGGCCTCACAGAGGCCACCCAACTAAAACCTCTGGAAGTTGTAAAGACCCCAATGTTTGGGACAGAAGCTCCCCTGTCTGGTGGCAGAGTCCTAGTGTGGCAACAAGCCCAAAACTCAAGTAAGTGAGTGGCAACATGCCTAGGCAAAGGAAACAAAATAAACAGAAAAATTCAACATTAGACTCCTATGTGGGGGCAAAGAGGATCAAAGCATGGAACAGGAGGAGGACTGTGAGGTCAGAAATCTTGCACCAAAAGCCCCAAATAAAAACACAAGAGGGTTACAGGCCATAGAGGACCTTAAGAAGGATTTTAAAAACCAAATAAGAGAAGTGGAGGAAAAATTGGGAAGAGAAATGAGAAGGGTGCAGGAAAAGTATGAAATGAGAGTCAACAGCCTGACTGAGGAAAAAAACACCTTAAAAAATAGACTAACTCAAATGGCAAAGGAGGCCCAAAAGGGCATTGAGGAGAAGAATGCCTTAAAAAGCCAAATTTGCCAGATGGAAAAAGAATCCCAAAAGCTCACTGAGAAGATTCATTCCTTCAGAGTTAGACTGGAGCAAATGGAAGCTAGTGATTTTATGAGAAATCAAGATGCTGTTAAACAGATCCAAACAAATGAAAGAATAGAAGGCAATGTGAAATATCTCATGGGAAAAACCACTGACCTGGAAAATAAATCCAGGAGAGATAATTTAAAAATTATTGGACTACCTGAAAGCCATGATCAAAGAAAGAACCTAGAAATCACCCTTCAAGAAATTCTCAAGGAAAATTGCCCTGATGTTTTAGAACCAGAGGGCAAAATAGAGGTTGAAAGAATCCACAGATCACCTCCTGAAAAAGATCCCAAAAAGAAAACCCCTAGTAATATTATAGCCAGGTTCCAGAATCCCCAGATCAAGGAGAAAATACTACAAGCAGCCAGGAAGAAACAATTTCAATATTGTGGAAACACAATCAGAATAGCACAGGACCTGGCAGCTTCTACACTGAGGGATGGAAGGACATGGAATATGATATTCCACAGGGCAAAAGATCTGGGAATAAAACCAAGAATCACCTACCCAGCAAAACTGAGTATCTTGTTTCAGGTGAAAATATGGTCATTCAGTGGAATAGAAGACTTTCAAGTATTCTTGAGGAAAAAACCAGAGTTGAACAGAAAATTTGACATTCAGACTCAAGAAGCAAGAGATGCTTGAGAAGGTAAACAGGGAAAAGAAATCAAAAGGAACTCATCAAATTTGAACTATTTACAATCCTACATGGAAAAACAACAATTGTGACTGATGAAACCTTTCTCAGTATGAAAATAATTGAAGAAGGGTATATGGGCATATGAATACATATGTAAATGTGTGTATATATGTTTACAGGTATACATGGATAGAGGGCACAGATTGAATTTGGTGGGGAGGGATGATATGTAAGGGGTGAAGTTAAGAGGTGAGAGAGGAATGTGGCAAGAGGATATAGGGAGAGATGGGGGGAGGGGGTAAACTGTCTCATGTAGAAGAGGCAAGGGGTAGTAGATGCAGGGGAGGGGGGAAGAACAGGAAGGCAAAAGGGCAAAACCATATTCTCATTGAATTTGGCTCAGGGAGAGAATGACATACATACTAAATGGGATATCTCACCCTGCAGGAAAGTGGGGGGGGAGGGGGTTGAGAGAGGGGATGATGGAGGGGAGGGCATGCTGGGGAGAGGGGAGGCTGGAGGCACTCACTTTTGAAGAGGGACAGGATCAAGGTAGGAAATGGACTGGGTGGGGAGTGGGATGGGTGGGAGAGAAATATAGCCAGTCTTTTACAATATATCTACTATGGTAATGTTTTTGCATGGCTATACATGTACAACATATACTGAATTGCTTATCTTCCCAGCAGGAGTGGGTGACAAGGGAGGAAGGGAATGGATCTGAAATTCGAAGTTTTAAGATTAAATGTTTCTAATATATATAAATACTATTATTAATACTATTTTGCGTGTAATTGGGAGATAAGATGTGCAGGCATTGGGGCACAGAGATTCATCTTGCCCTAATGGGAAAAGTAGTAGGGGGTATGGGAGAAGAGATAGGAGAGAACAGATTGGATGAGGGGATATCCTGTGGGACTGCTATTCTGGGGTGGTGGATAGGGGAAAAATGGGGAAAAAATTGTAACTCAAAATCTGGTGGAAATGAATGATGTAAACCAGAAGTTAATAAAGCATTTGGGGAAAAAAACACATTACTTAGTGCCCATCTTTTCATTTACTTATAAAACTCTCCATTGGCACTTTGAAAGGAAATCCTCTTTTCTCTCGATAAATGAAGATTGCTTTGCTTTCTCCTTGATTTTGCATTTGTAAAAATGACCACTGACTAGGATAGTGCATAATTCCTAAAATGCCAGCCTGGGGACTCCTAACTGAAGTATAAAGTCACATTCTTTATTTAGTTTTTTTTTTAATGCCTTTTTAATGCCTAGTTAATTTTTAATGCCTTTTTAAAAAAGAAAGCAACAATCATCAAAAAAAAAAAAGAATAGTATCATATTATAAGAAATGATGAGGGAAATAGTTTCAGAAAAACCTGGGAAGAGTTAAATGAAGTAAAAATAAAGTGAAGTAAGCAGACCCAGGAGAACATTATGCACAGTAATAGCAAAATTGTAATAATGATTAATTGTGAAAGACTTAGCTACTCTGATCAATATTATGATCCAAAACAATTCCAAAGGACTTAAGATGAAAAATTCTGCCCCTCTACAGAGAAAGAACTGAGGAATGCAGATTGATGCATATTTTTTTCACTTTTCATTTTTTTCCTTCTTTTGCAAATATAGGAGAAAAAAGTAATTTTTCCTAAAGTGCAGGTCTGATCATGACATTTTCCTACTCAATAATTTCCAAAGGCTCCCTATTATCTCCAGACTCTAATATAAAATCATTACTTTAGCATTTAAGTTCTTTCCAAACTGGCCCCTTCCTTTCTCACCAGTCTTCTTACATTAAATTCTCTTCCAGTCTATCGCTACACTGTCTTATTTGCTATTCCTCACATACAATATTCCATCTCCCATCTCTGTGCATTGGTACTGGCTCTCTCTCATGTCTAGAATGCTCTCCCTCATCACCTCTGATGCCTGGCTTTCCTAACTGTCTTCAAGACTGATCTCAAATCCCACCTTTTGCAAGAGACCTTTCCTGGTCTTCCACCTACCTACTCTGTCTCTTTTTCTCTGAGAATACCTTCCATTTACACTATATATATCGTACATATTCATAGTTGTGTGCATATTGTCTCTCCCATTTGAATGTGAGCTCCTTGAGATCAGGGATCACATTTTTACCATTCTTTGTATCCCCAGTACTTAGTACAATTCCTGGCATTTAGTAAGTACTTAATAAATGCTTCCTGACTGACTCCCTTTTTTCTCAAGGAATTCATCACTTGGCTCACCGTTTTACTCTCCTCCTCAACTTCAGCTTTCTACTAGGGAACTTTAATATTTATATACATAGACATATATGTACATATGTCTATGTATATGTACACATATATATATATATATGTTTGTTTGTGTGTGTGTATATATACATTCCCTCAAGCTCCTAACCACCCAATTCTGTAGCCTCCTTAGATGTCATAACCTGGTCCTTCACTCTATCACAGCCATAAATAGGAATAGTCCCATTTTAAAAAAAAACACAATTCATCATTATATTCAATTCTTCCACTTTAATTGAATTAGAAACTTTATATTCTCTTGACCATAGCCTCCTATCATTGTACCTTTCTCATCTTCACTCCCTACCCCCAATATATTCATAAAGTCTTCTGTGAACAAGTGAAAACTGGTTTAACGGATGTAGCCCTAACCCCTAGAACACATGTATGATAAGGTTAATAAATGCAAAGAATACCCCACACCACTTCCAGCCTCCTGCTGGATGACACAGAGTTATGTTCACTACCCTTCATTTCTCACACCTTATTAGGCAATTTAGAAAATGCCCCCATTTCACTAGTCCTGACTACACTGCTCTCTTCCCCTATAGATGACAGAGTAGTGTCCTATTGGCACCATGCTGGCTCTCTGTATAAAATTCTATATGCTTGAGCCCTGAGAAACTCTGAGTCTTTGACTAAAATGCAAAACAGTTGCATTATTTGGAACACCTGGAAGCCACCCCACTGTGTCCTGCCCTTGGCCAAAATAAATGGAGCCTCATACCAAAACTATTCCCTGTTGGCATTTATTCTTCTCCTCTCATTTTGAGTAGTAATAAAGTTTTTTTAAACTGATTCTGCTTGTCTTTATTGAAACTATCCTGCACTGTATCTTTCAAGATACAGTAATTTCTCAGATTATTACTCCTTCTCTAACTTCACTTTCCTATATAACTCCTATATTACTCCTTCTCTAACTTCACTTTCCTATATAACTCCACTTTCAAGATACAGTAATTTCTCAGATTATTACTCCTTCTCTAACTTCACTTTCCTATCACTCCAATCTCAACCCAATAGTTAGCCATTTCAGCTCTATACTATCTTCTGCTCTCTAATCTCTTCCCTCCTTATCCTATCACTGCCCATATCTTGCCAAACCTCAGCCCTGAATTATTTCTACCATCTGCCTCCTCTTCCTACTCACAAGCTGCTGACTACAGCTGGAGGAAATCTGAAAACTATGCTAAGGGATTCATTCCAAATTCATGTTATCCAACTTCATCTGAGACCTCACATATGCAAGACAGTCTTTTCATTCCTTTCTAACTGATTCTCTATCTCACTTTCCATAGAAACTATGTCAAACTACTTTCCCTTCCATTCCCAAGATTCCTAAACCTTCCCCTTCTTCTCTTCTCTCAGCTAACAACCTTATATATTAGTTTACTTAGAAAAGTGAAGTATTTGACGTAAACTCCATCTTCTTCCATTCTCTTCATCTCAAAATTCCTTTATGTCATCTCTCCTCTCTCTTACTTTCCCCCAGTCTATGACAGATAGCCCCTTCATTTTACCAGTCAACTTTTTTATATGTGCATTTGTTCCTTTTCTTTCTTGTCTTCTCCATATTTTATCCTCAATCACCCTCCATTTTCAACTCCTCCGTATCTACTGCTTCCTTCCCTACTGCCTTCACACATGACCACATCTTCCCTATCTTTAAAAAACCTTCACTAGACTCTATCATCTCCTCAATCTATTATACTATATTATCTCCTCCCTTTCTTGGTCAAACTCTTGAAAAAGCTATCTACACTTGCGGCCTCCTTTTGCTCTCTAATTCCTCAGCCCTTTGCAATCTGGCTTCCAACCTGATTGCTCTAATAAAAATACTCTATTCAAAGTTATAAATGATCTCTTAGCTGCCAAACCTAATGTTATTTTATTGCTCTTCATCCCTCCCAAGCTCCTTGCTATATCTGACATTGTTGAACTTGTTACCCCTGGATATTCTTTCTCTCTGAGTTTTTATAACACTTTTCTCTCTTCATTTTCTTGCAACCTGATTACTCCTGTGTCTCCTTTGCTAGCTCATCAATATTATTATGCCTTTAACTGAACATGTTCCCCAAAATTCATTTGTAGACCCTCTTCTTTTTTCCTCTACACTCTTGATAACTTCATCAGTTTCCATGGTTTTAACAATCGTTTCTATGCTGATGACTCACAGATATATGTGTGTGCTTGTGTCTGTGAGTATATGTGTATCTCATCTCACTATCTGAAGCTTCAGTTCCACATCATCAATTGCTTATTGGACATTTCAAACTAGATGTCTTGTAGACATCTCAAACTCAACATGTCCTAAATGAAGTCATTATCTTTCATCCAAAATCTTTGCCTCTTCCAGACTTCCCTAATCTGTTTCAGGCACCACCATTCTAACCAGTCTCCTACTTTCATGATCTTGGCATTATCCTTGACTCCTTATTTTCCTTCATCCAATATATTCAATCTGTTGAGAAACCTTGAATCTTCTGTCTCTTTCACCTGACCCCATTTCTTCACTTAAACATCTACCAACTCAGTTCATGCCTCTTTCACTTCTCTACTACATTAATGTAAAGGCTCCTAATTGACCTCCCTGCCTCAAGTCTCTCTTTACTCTCATCCATCCCAGATATCACTACAAAAGTGATTTCTAAAGCATAGATCTGACCATGTGACTCCCCTATTCAATAAACTCTAGTGGCTTTCTACTGACTCCAGGAAAAAACATAAATACCTTTGTTTAGCCTTTAAAACCTTTTACAATATGGCAAGAAAAGTTCTACTCTCATTGGACATTACTCCCCCTCCACTACTACACCACTTCATTCTACCCTCCAAACCATCCCCCACATTCTAATACACAACCAAACTGCCCTCTTTGTTTCTCAAACACAATCCTCCATCTCCCATCTCAATATCTTTGCATTGGCTATTCCTTATATCTGGATTTCACTTCTTCCTTAACTCTGCTTCATAGAGTCCTTCTCTTCCTTTAGGACATAGCTAAAGTACCATTCCCTGATGTTCCCCATTGCTAGTGTCCTCCCTCCCAAAAACATCTTCTATTTAACTACTTTGTTTATATTTGTATTTATTAACACACATATATCTATATATTTATGTGTGTGTATATATATATATATTTGTTGCCCCTATTAGAATGTTAACTCCTTGCAATAAGTGATTCATTCCTTGTATTTGCGTCTCCAAGCACCTAGAAAAGTACCTGCTGCATAGTAGATTATTAATTGATTGATTGATTGCTTCAGTCCTCAGAATAGTCTGTGTCTCTACCCAACATTTTATCTGAGAAGTCGTTTTTCATCTCACTTTGATTTGATTGCTTTATTTATACAAAGGACCTTTTTGTGCCTCTTTCAAATCAAAATATCTCCTTGTAAGAGGGACAGTATTTATCATACATAATAATAACAGGTCAATCCCCCCAAAAGTAAGAGAAGGGCCATTTCTCCATGTCTCCTTCCTTACAACTTTTTCATTTGCAGTGTTTTGTTTAAAATACAGCAGAATTTCTTTCATTCTTCTTTGTTCTGGGAATTCACTACTAACATGATTGAAAAAAAAATTAAACATGTCAAAACTGCCTAAAGACACCTGGTTTTCTTGTTAACAGTGTTGCTCTTTTGTGTTTTCTAGGTCATAGTGACCAAAATGTTTACCACTTCCTTCTTCAAAAGTGTTAACTTTTTCATTTTATAAAAGCTGCTTGGAAGATCAGAATTTTGATTTTTTTTTATTTGTGCTTACAAACATTCCTCGCTCAAAGTCATTATGCTTTGAACAAAACAGATGTACTTATAACTACTAATAAAAAAATTACTGTTTTCCTCCAAAAATATAAATCGAGCCCTTGAAAACCTAATTTTATTGGATCTGTAAGCAAGCACAATCATGAGATCCTAGGATCTGAGGATTAGAGATGGAAGGGAACTTTAGACTCTAGATCAACCTCCCTTGATTTAGGAAATCAGTCAATTACTAAATTAAGCAATTATTAAATTCTAACTGTGTCTAGCACTGTGCTAGGTGCTGGAAATACAAAGACAATAGTGAAAGAGTTCTTGTCCCCAAAGAGCTTATCCAGAGGAGACAACATGTATGTATATGTGTGTATATATACACATATATATTGATGTATGTCTACACATAGATCCATACACATACATATATCTGTTACATATGTGCAAACATGGATGTATACAAAATAGATACAAGATAATGGGGGGAGGAAGGTACTAGCAACTGGTGAAACAGAAAAGGCTTCATTTAAAAACAATGGTTCTCAAAGTGTGGTCTGGCTCTTCAAGGGGTACCTGAAAGGTCCACAAGGCCAAACTAATTTCATAATAGGCCTTTTTCTAAGCTGGTATCTAGTATTAGAAATAAACCATAAAAACAAGAGGTCTTTGGGTATCCTCAACAGTTTTTAAGAGTGTAAAGGAACCAGATTCCTGAGACCAAAAGTTTGACAAACTCTTATTTAGAAGGTATCTTTAGAGCTAAGCCTTGAAGGAAACTTGGAATTTTAAGAGATGAAGATCAAGAGAATGAACATTCCAGAAATTGTGGAGAGCAAATACAAAAGCTTAGAGATAGGCAATTTAGTGACATGTATGAGGAACAGTAAGAAGGCCAGTTTGGCTAGATCTACAGGTACCTGCAGTAATAAATAAGGTAGGAAAGGTAAGTTGGGATCAGGTTGTGAAGGACTTAAAATGCCAAAAAGATGTTGATATCTGATCATTTAAAGTAGCATATGTAATGGATAGTGCACTGGATTTGTAACCAGAGACTTGGTCTCAAATCCCGGTTCTGATACTTATTACCTGTGTGAACTTCAGAAAGTCATGGGTCTCATTTTCCTCATCTGTAAAATAAGGGGATTTTACTAGAAGGTCACTGAAGTCCCTTCTGCTCTAAATCTATGGTCTATAGGGAGCCAAAGGAGATAACTGAGCAGGTAGGGAACATGGTGTAATTGTGTCACTTTAGGAAAATGACTTTGGCAATTGTGTGGAGAATGGATTGGAGAGGAAAGAGGTTGGAGGAGTGAAGACCAAATAAGGGGCAGAGGTGGTGAGGACCTGAGCTAGGCTGTTTGAGCAGAGAGAAGGAGATGAATCAAAGAGATATTGTCAAAAAAGAAATCACAAAATTTGGCAACTGATTGAATATAGGTTAGATAAGTAAGAGTGAGGAATTAAGAATGGCACTGAGGTTGAAAAACTGGGTAACTAGATACATCTAGGATGTCCTCAACAAATATAGGGAAGTTTGGAAGACAGAGAGACTAACTGACTTTAATCCTAAAAATCACAAAGCTACTTGCCATGAAATTCAGAGAATCAAAGCTGGAAGGGACCTCAGAATTCAACCCCCAAATTTTACATTTGAGGAAATTCAGAGCCACATAGGGTGACTTTCCAAGAAGCACACAAAAATTAAGGAGCAGGACCAAGATCTGAACCTAATTCCTCTAATTCTAAAACAGGCGTAGGGAACCTGCAGCCTTGAGGCTACATGTGGCCTCCTAGGTCCTTTGGGTCAGCCTTTTGACTGAGTAGAACACATTCTTTTATTAAGGGAATTTGTTCTACGAAGTCTGGATTCAGTGTAAGGGTGGCATTTAGCAACCTAGAAGGCCACCTGTGGCCTCAAGTCCCCTAGAACCATTGCTCTTTCTATTACACTACAGTATATTCTCTTTTTTTTTATTATTGCTTTTTGGAGGGGGAAAGGTAGGGCAATTGGGGTTAAGTGACTTGCCCAAGGTCACACAGCTAGTAAATGTTAAGTGTCTGAGGTGGGATTTGAACCCAGGTCCTCCTGACTCCAGGGCCAGTGCTCTATTCACTTCGCCACCTAGCCATCCAACACAGTATATTCTTTATTTAGCTTTACCCTGTAGGCAAATGGAGATTTATTGGGAGAGATTCCAGAAGAGAGGTCAGGGTTGATGAATTTTCATTGTTGGTTACTGTAGATAACAATTGCCCTGTTGTTCAGTTCTTTATATTTTAGTTTCTCTGCTGGTACTCAGAGGTTTCCAGATTTCCTTAATGGATTGTTTTTCAAGTGAGGATCAAGGCTTAGCTATCTTGGAAAAATAAAGAATTAAAATTTTGTCACTCATTGAAGCTAATTTATTTTCAATACTGTCTAACAGTTTTGGTTTTGGTTTTCAAATTCTGGTTTTTCATTTGTATAACATGGCTACTCCCTCACTTTTCCCCCTACCTCTTGCTTTATGCCCATGCAAAGCAATGTCTTACTCATGTCAGTTGATCTTTATTAAAAAAAAAAAAAACTCATCACTTTATTAACCATTTCTAACTCAGGAAATGTCAGTTTCCCAGGCTGACTTCAAGAGGAAGAAAGCTCAATCTCACTTTCTTCAGTATGTCTTTCCCAGTCTCTCTAACTACTGAGCTTTCCCCTCTGGAATCGCCTTCCATCTACTCTGTACATATAAATACCAAATTACTTACATGCTGTTTCCCCCATTAGAATGGGAACTCCTTGAGATCAGAGATTGTTTTTGCCTTTATTTCTATCACCAGGGAATGTCCAGTGTTTAAGTGTTTAACAAATGTTTGTCAGTCTATCATGTATCATTCATTAATCTACTAATATAATACATCTACTATGTATTAAGTATTGTGCTAAGTACTAGGGATACAAAGAAAGGCAAAAATCACCCCCTGCTCTCAAGGAGCTCACAGTTTAGTGGGAGAGACGACATGCAAACAATTATGTACAAACAGGATAAATTGATGTGGGGGGTTACTCTCAATGAGAAGGCACTAAAATTAAACAGGACTGGGAAAGGCTTCTTACTAAGGCAGAACTTTAGCTGATAAGTTGAAGAAAGATAGGAGGATAGATAAAGAGAGAGAGAATTACAAGCTTGGGAAACAGCAAGTGAAAATACTTTGAGTCCTGAGATAAAAAGTCAGAGGCAGCTAGAGGTGGAGGTGGCTAGAACTCCAGGCCTGGAGTCAGGAAGACCTAAGCTCAAATCAATACTTATTATCAAGTCACTTAACATGTTTGCCTTAATTTCCCCAACTGTAAAATGGGACTAATAATAGCACTTACTTCCCAAGGTTGTTGTGAGGATCAAATAAGATATTTGTAAAGCACTTTAGCATGATGTCAGGCTCATAGTAGTTTGTTTCTGTCCTTCTTGCTTGAGGAATAGCAAGGAAGTCAATGTCACTGGATTATAAGAGTACAAGGAGGGTAGACTTAGAAGCCTGTTGACTGAAGTTGATCAGGAACTAAAATATCAATGACATCAATTAATCTCATATAAATTTGTTAAGAATCTGGCACACCATTGAATTTCTATTAAATCAATTATACGCAGGTTTATTATTTATCATATATATCAAAAATTGCCACCTCATCAAATTCACTTCAATTCTGTTCAATTTTTGTCCATTCATAAAGCTCCCTAAAAGAATTTATTCTAAATACTCTCCACTTGTAAGATACTGGAAAGAGCATTGAATGTGCAGACACAGAACCTGGATCCAAACCCTGGTTCTGCTACTTAGAGTACTGGTTGTACAGACAGATGATATGGATTCATATTCTATCATTTACTACCTGTGTGGCCTTGGGAAAATCACTTAACCTCCCTGACCCTAAGTTTCCACATCTATAAGATGAGAGGTTGAACTAGATGATATCTGAGATCCCTTTAGATCTATAATATATGATCTATCCTGTTATATAATAAGGGAGTTTGCCTAGATGATCTCTCATTTCCCTTTCAGTTCCAGTTGTATGGTCACATGATGATTTCCTCATCTGAAAAATTTAAGGAAGGCACATGTGGGTCTATGATTCTATGAACTCTTACTTCAAGAGTCCTGGTGTCTGCTAACATTTACAGGTATAATTAGTACCTCTCTAAGAGATCATCTCTTTCAATGAATCTAGAAGTTCTGGAGGGCAAAGTGATCTCTTCACGTAAATCCAGTTCCTTTGCTAAAAAGAATAAAATGTTTTATTTTGAAAACTAAAATTTATTTTTAAATAAAATTTCATTTCCATGCCTTTGTATTTGAGACTTTTAATGCTTTAGAAATTCATGTTAAAATACAAAGAAAAGAATTTGTTGTTGATGAATTGCAGGTGGTCTATCCCTTATCTGTATTCTAGTTCTCCCTCTTTATCTGGATAATCCTCTTTACATATGCAATTTCTTTCCAAGGGACTCCTGCAGTTTTTGGTTCCAGGCTGCAGACTCCATCCTAGGTGGGAGAATATGAGAAACAATAGGAGGGAGACCAAGTGGGCCAAGCAGCTTTTATCCTCAGTGAATCAGAATTTTCCCCTCATTTTCCCCTGCTGGGATAACAACACTGACACTCTGATAAAGCATGAAACCAGAGGTCAAAAACATTACATTTTATAGATGACTGAATTTTTCTTCCAATGTTCTAGCCCCCTTAACCCTGAATGGCAGAATGTTGTCCTTCACTGACAGTTTATTATTGAATAACTTAAATATAAAATGAATCACAGCCAAAACAGCAGGTTTCCTATTAATTGAAGGTGATTAAAATTTGGCCTTGCTTCAGAAAAGTTTGCATGCATCATTTCCTGTGACAATAAAATTGTTTGTGTGCATACAAAGTTATATTATAGTCTCCCTGGGGTCTGGACTGAGGTCTGTCTTCCTAGTCCTAGAAGGCAAAAGCCAGTGAGTGATGTATATAGATTTTATGTATAAAGTGATGTAGAAAGACTCCTAGAACTTGACCCATTTCTCTGAGTCATGTCAGTCAGTCAATGAACATTTATTAAACACCTACTCTGTACTAGGCACTATGCTAAGCACTTGGGGATACAAAGAAAGGTAAAAGACAATCTATACCCTTTCAAGGCTCACTATCACAGAGACAACATAAAAATAATTATGTGAAACAAGCTAAGTACAGGATAAATTAGAAAGGCCATGCAATCTCAAAATAGAATTCTTGATACCTCTGATAGGAATAGGGACTGGACCTATAATTTCATTAGTTGAGAAAGTTCCTTTTCCCTTTACCATTGCAAGTCAGTACCTTCTCTGAAATTTTTCTCTCTAGAACACTAAAAAGTTAAGTGACTTACCCAGTGTCAAACTGACAGTATGTGTTAGAAGCAGAACTTAAACCCAGATCTTTCTGGCTTCAAAGTCATCTACCCACTAAGCCATGCCAAGATAGGTCAATAAAATACCAGTTGGTGGTTGGTGGTCCATCAGGCCTGTTATTCTTTTGACCATAGTATAGATGGCTTTGATTGAACCTCCTTCCCCACTAACAACTATTTTAGGTTCCAAAATCCCAGCTGATGAATGAATGATTTATAAGGGCAGAAGAATTAAACTGTTCTTTGCACACCACAGCCACTGACAAGGCAAATGGGTAAATATAGGGTCACTGTATTTGTATATACCTAATTCTGTGTGGGAATGGGGAAGGGCTTGTAAAAATTATGGGTAAATAAAGGGTTATGTGGACAACTGAATGTTGTCAGGTTGTGTTCTTTGTTGGGTTTGTTTTGTTTTGTTTTGTTTTTACCAAAACTATTTCCAAGTCTGGTACAGCAATTATATATAGCTTTGGGTCCTATTAACTTATCTTACTGATGACACTCTTGTGCCATCTTCAGTGCCTGGTTCATAGTCTTTCCTCCCCAATTTCTGCTCTTACAGTGAAAGGCTTTAATATACACATTAATACTCCCTCAAACACTCAAACTTCCTAGTTCTTCAACTTACTCATGTCTTATGACCTACACCTCCACCCCACCCCAACCACACACTTCCCTAAGCAATTCATTATCCCACTCACCACAACAGCTTCTCAGTCCTCAAATGACCACATAGTTCCTCCGGCTCCCACGCTCCTCAATGAGAACCTTAACTCATATTTCAATGAAAAAACATTAAGGCCATTCTTCAGTCTCTTCTCCCCCGTTTCTTATCTCACATTATTCCAATGCCTTCTGTTTCATACGAAAAGGTGACTTTTTTCCTTTACATGCATAAATGATCCATCCATTGGGGTGTATGGGGTGTTTGAGGAAGACTAGTACCACTGATGTAAGGGCTGCTTTTCCACCTTTAGTGTCTATCTGGCACTCAGTTCTCACCTGTGGCCTCAAGAAGCTGTAGTATGCACAATATACTGTGTACCTCAGTAAAACATTTCACCAGATGGTCCAAACCAGGTTGAAGGTAGCTAATGGGCCTCAAATCTGTCAGTAAGTTAGGATGGTGTCTACTCCAGGCATGTGAAGACTTTCCCTGGCAGAACAGACAGATGAGAACAATTTGTTCCAATGACCATGAAAGTGACTGAAGCAGGCACTGTGGAGCATTTAGAGTTTGGTCAGTCATTGAAGACACCAAGGTCGTCAACTGCATCCTGAACCATTTCCAGTCATCTTAACTTTTGTCTTGCCACTGGAATTCTATAACTCTGGAAGACAAAGTGAGGCTGACAACTTCATACAACTCTCACGTAAATCCAGTTCACAACTAATCAAGATATCACCCAGTGATGTCATTGGTCCTCTTCAAAAACAAAGGACAAACAACAACAATCCATCCATCTTACTGTCTCCAGAAGATTGCCCCCTCTAGGATCCCACTTTCTCATTAATCTTCAATTGCTCCCTGTCTACTGGCTGCTTCCTTACTACCTACAAATATGCCTGACTCCCACATCAACACAAAAATTTCAATTGATATATCCATCCCCACTATCACTTTATAATATCTTTCATTCCTTTGATGGCTAAACTTGAAAGGGCCATATACAGTAGGTACCTCAACTTCCTTTCTTCTCACCCTCTTCTTAATTCTCTACAATCTGGCTTCTGACCTCATGATTCAACTGAAATTGCTCTCTCCAAAATTATTAATGGTAATTAATTAATTAATTAATTGTCAAGTCTAATGGCCTTTAAAAAATTTTTTTCATCTTTCTTGACCTATCTGCAGCCTTTGACACTATCACCCTCTTTTCCTTGATACTCTCTTCTCTCTAGGTTTTTTTGATACTTACTGTTTTCCTTCTACCTAACTGATCATTCTCTGTCTCCTTTGCTAAATCTTTATCCATGTCATTACTGCTAATTGTTAGGAGTCCCCAAGGCTCCATTCTGGGCCATTTTTTCTTCTCCCTCAATTTCAGTTCCCATGGTTTCAATTACATTTCTAGGCAAATGATTCTCAGATCTGCTTATCTGGCCCTAACCATTCTCCTGACCTTCAGTCTTACATCTCCAACTGCCTTCTAAGACACCATGAACTGTATATCCCCAAGACATCTTAAACTCAATATGTTCCAAACTTAGCTCATTATATTTCATGGTAGAGGCTACCACGATCTTCCCAGTCACTGAAACTCACAATTGGTCTCACTGTCTAATCCACACTCTCTCTCACCCCCAATATCCAGTCAGTGGTCAAGTATTGTCATTTTTGCTTCCATAACATCTCTCCTATATGCCCCATTTGACTCTTCTCTGACATTGCCACCACCAACAAGAGGTTTGGCCTTGGCCTAGCTCTTTTATGAGCAGATATTACCAGGAATGGTTTCAATAATGAACTGCTGAGGTGAAATGTAAATATGTCTCATTAACAATCCTTAAAAGTCCTGATAAAGCTTAACAATCAATATCCCAGAAAAATAAAATAGTAATAATGTTAAAATTACTGAATCTTGTTTGAAATTTTGTACAAATGTACCCTTGTGTGTGTCTTGTGTTTAAGCATCCCTTCGTATAAAACCCTTACATTGTGGCTGGGCTCAAGCCTCTTGTTACTAGACTTCCCACTCTCTGTTAGTAGACTTCTCACCTTGAGCCTATCAAAATAACTGGCCTAGCCCATCATTGTCTGTAGTCTTCAGGTGGCTTCCCACCCTAATCACTCACTGACCTCATTAACTCCTCCTGAAGACCCTCCCCAAACTCCTTCTCTGGACCACCCCTAGATTCTTCCCACAACCTTCTATATATAAGACCCCATCTCATGCCATGTGAGTGAGAGTACTATGGAGGGCCATCGAATAGTGAGAGCGCCATAGAAGGACCTAGCACAGACTTATTCTGTGTCTAATGCAAGCAAACTTTTAATAAATTTTACTTTTCTTTGGCTGAGAAGACTCCTAGTTGAATTCATTTGGTAGGACCCGGGACCCCTCGTGTTGGTATTTTGGGGTCTCCAGAGCAACCCTAACCCTCTTAGTGGTTAACCTCTTCACAAGTCACTAATAATTAGAGAAATGGTAATTACAGCAATTCAAGTTCCATCAGATTGGCAAAGATATCAAAGGGAGACATGTTGGAGGGGCTTCAGGAAAACAGACACATTAGTTAATTATTGGTGTATTTGTCAATGAATCTAACCATCTGGAAAGCAATTATGCGCTAAAAGTTACTACACAATGTGTGGCCTTCAACTCAGCTATACTATTGGTAGGCCTATATCCCAGCTATACTATTGGTAGGCCTTTATCCCAAAGACATCAAAGAAAGAGGAAAAATTCCTCTGTGCCCCAAAACAAAATACTTATATCAGCACTTTGTGTGATGACCCAACACTAAAAAACTGAGGAGATAACCCACCAATTGGAAAATGGCTGGACAAAATGTGATATTTAAATGTAATCAAATACTATTGTACTATAATAATGAGGGGAAAGACTGTTTTAAAAACATGACAAGACTTATATGAACTGATAGAGAAAGAAGTGAGAACCAGAAGAACTATTTATACTATAATGTCTCTTTCTGCATTTTAAGTTCTTTACCCATAAAGTCCTGAATGATAGTTTCATCTTTATTCTTTTGGAGTCCCAGTTTATCATTATGTTGATCAGAGTCCTAAAGTCTTTCAAAGTTGTTTTTCTCTATATTATTTTCCTGTCTGATTGGAAGGTGGGGCCATGTACAAGAATGTCCACTTAATGAGAGAGCCCAGATCAGACATCTCCTCATTTCTCACATAGTTGGAGTACTCTGGGACTTCTCTGACTGACTCCACCAAGCCCCAGGAAGCACATTATTAGAATATCTTCACCATCCTCTAAGATCTCATCAGCCATAGCACTTGACCTCATTAATATCTTCTGCCTTTCTGGTTGGAGAATGGGGCCATGAACTCCAAACCTCCATTTAAGGAGAGACCTCAGTTCAGAACATCCTTCTCATCTGGCTACTGAGGAGATTTTTGGAACTTCTGACTTTTCTACCATGCCATGTAGGCAGCTTCTCCCCTGCTGCCACCCCTCTCCTTCCCCCAATATTTAGTTTCTTTTTGTGTGTTGTCTTCCTCTGTTAGACTGTAAGCTCCTTAAGGGCTTTTTCTTGGTATTTATATCCCCAATGCCTAGCACAATGCCTGACATAACATAGATGCTTAAGTAAATATTTATTGACTATCATTGTATAAATTGTTCTAGTTCTGCTTACTTCACTCTGCATCAGTTCATAAAGGCCTTCTCAGTTTCCTCTGTAACTGCCCATTTCTTATGGCACAATAATATTCCATTACCTTCATATTACCATAACATGTTTAGTCATTTCCCAACAGGGGGACACCCCCTTAATTTCCACCTTTGAGTTAATGAAAAAAGCTGTGATAAATATTTTTGTGCATATAGATACTTTCCTTCTTTCTTTGATCTTTAAGGTGTAAACCTAGTAGTGGGTATAGCTGGGCCAGAAGGTTTGTACAGTTTGATAACTTCCTGTACATAGTCATGAATTATTTGCAAAAATGACTTGGGTCAATTCACAGCTCCACTGACAGTACACTAGTGTAGTTTTCTCACAGCCCCTCCAACATTTGGCATTTTTCTCTTTTGTCATCTTTGTCATTTTGATAGGGGCAAGAAGGAATCTCTCAGAGTTACTTTAATTTACATTTCTCTAATTATTAGTGATTTAGAGCATCTTTTATATGACTAGAGATTGCTTTGATCTCTTCCTTTGAAAACTACCTATTCATATCTTTGACCATTATCAATTGAGGAAGGGCTCCTAGTCTTACAAATTATGAATCAGTTCCTTATATGTATTGCAAATGAAGCATTTATCAGGGAAACTTATCACTAATATTTCCTCCTAGTTATTTGTTTTTCTAATTTGTACTACATTAGAGTTAGAGAATAAAGCATTTATTAAGGTCTTACTATGTGCTAAGCACTGGAGATACAAACAGAAAAAACTGGCAGCCTCTGCTCTTAAGGAGCTCACATTGTAATATGAGAGAGTAAATATATTGAAGATTTCAGCTGAAGTCAGTGGGAAGGGTCCTATGGTCCTTAGGGTGTAAAGGCACCTTATTTAATGCCATTTCCACTGATAAAATCATATTAGTTTCTAACATTGAACCATTTCACAGTGCCAAGGACATTGGTAGCAAGGTCTTCCATAGATGTGGCTATAGCACCTATGGGAGCAGTTGCAAAGCTGCATCTCCACAAGGCTTGCTCCTCAGGATGATATTTGTGGGCATCCAAATGTCTCTCCCTCAGGGTGCCTTGCTGCTTCAGTGAGGTTGATTTGTGTGACAGGTGATTGGCAGTTGATAGGGACAGTTGACCCCTTCTCCACAGGAATTACTTCCCCAGTTGATGGCTATGAAGGTTGGGCTAGAAACAGGACCACTGGATAGGACTTATGCCTTTCCCAGGGTTCTTATACTTTAAAAAAAAATTGTGATCCTCTCTTACCAATTGTTTAGTTATGAACTCTCCACTCATCCACATAACCTGAAAGGTAGCTTCTTCCTCACTTTTGATTTTTTTTATGTAACCTTTTCTATCCAAGTCACATATCTATTTGGATCTTATCTTAGTGTACAGTACACAGTGTTGTTGTACACCTAACATTCTGCCACATTGCTGTCTAGCTTTCCAAAGTTTTTTTTTTTCAAATAGTGAGTCCTTTACCCAGTAACTGAGGTCTTTGAAGTCATTGAGGTCACTAAGCTACTGTGTTTGTTTGCTTCTACATGTTGTGTACCTAATCTGTTCCACTAATTGACCTTTCTTTTGGTGTTGTTGTTTTTATACAGTTGTTTCAGTCATGTCCAACTTTTTGTGACCCCTTTGGGGTTTTCTTACTGGAGTGGTTTGCCATTTCCTTCTCCAACCCATTTGACAGATGAGGAAACTGAGGCAAAGAGCTTTAAGTGATTTGCCCAGGATCACAGAGCTAGGAGGAAGGGTCTGTGGCAAGATTTGAACTCAGGAAAATGTGTCTTCCTGACTTCAAGCTGGGCACTCTTATCCACTTGGCCTTCTAGGTGTCACTTTCTTTGGTAGGTTTTTGTTCTTTGTTTTTTACAAATACTAAATCATTTTAATGAGTATGGCTTTATAGTAAAGTTTGAATTTTGGTGCTGGTAGGCATCCTTCCTTTCTACTTTTCATTATCACCCTTGAGATTCCTGACCTTTTTCCCCCTCCATATGAATTTATTATTTTTCCTGTATTTAGGAAATATTCTTTTGTGAGATTGATAGGTACAGAACTAGAAAACTAAATTAACTTAAGTAAGAAGTATTCTAATTCCTCCACCATAACCAGTGAATCAGGGAGGTATGAGTGAAAGTGAAAATAATGCCCAAAAGGGTAGCAAGGGAAGTTGTATCATCAGGGAGCCAGGTCTCAGTAAATACAAAAAAATAAAGGGAGAAGGTAAAAGGTTATTAGTATATAAGGGTGTCTATCCTCCCTTCCCCCAGTCAACCCTTTTCTTGTTCTGTCTTCCTCATAGGGTTGATGTGAGGATTAGTCAGGCAATAAACATTTATTAATCACCTCCTATATGCTAGGAACTGTACTAGGCACTAGGAGCATAAAAAAGCAAAAGATGATCCTTGCCCTGAAAGAGCTTCTAATATAAAGGGAGAAGATATAACATCAAAGGAAGTTAAGAAGTGAATGGGGACTGGGATTGACAGAAAAGTCCAGAAGAGTGCAGCTGGTGGGAAATGAAAAAATGGCTGATCTGGGAGTTGTCCTTAAATGGAGATTCTGGGAGGACTTCTCTGTTTTCTACTCTCTAATCAGAGGGAAGTAAGGGTCCCATGGACTGAGTGTAGTGGGGAGATAGGATTTCCAGGGCTAGAGTCATCCTGTAAGATTAAAAGTTTCTTGGGGGGCGGCTAGGTGGCGCAGTGAGTAGGGTGCCGGCCCTGAAGTCAGAAAGACCTGAGTTCCGATCGGGCCTCAGACACTTAACCCACACAAACAAAAACCTAGCCGTGTGACCTTGGGCAAGTTACTTAACCCCAATTGCCCTAAAGGGGCGGCTAGGTGGCACAGTGAGTAAGAGCGCCGGCCTCGGAGTTGGGATGACCCGAGATCAAATCCGGCCTCAGAAAATGAGCACCCACACATAAATAATGACTAGCCGTGTAACCTTGAGCAAGTTACTTAACCCCAATTGCTCAAAAAAAAAAAAAGTTTCTTGGAATATAGTTGAGAAAACCAGAGGAGTGCAGACAAGTGGGGAAATCACTAAGAATCAACATAGAACTTTAACAAGGCAATTTGTACAAAAGGATGAATGCTACAGAGAGATGCAAGCAAAGAAATTATGATTTACTTAAATTCAGGAACTTTTGATATTTTAAATGACTTATGATTTCAAGAATTTGAGTTCTTCTTCCACCAATGCAGATTACACCCCACTGATGAAGAGAAATAAAAATGGACATTTCCTTAGAGCTTTAAGGTTTATTAAGCCCTTTATTTTACATTGTCTCATTTGAGCAGCACAACCCCAGGAGGTAAGTACTTTCTACATGTGCCAGATGAGGAAACTGATGCAGAAAGGCTAAGTGACTCCCCCAGGGTCATATAGTTAGTGAATGTCAGGGTGGGCTTCAAAATCAGGTCTTCCTGGCTTTAAGTCCAGCACCCTACAGATGGAACCATGCTGTTTTTCAATAAAGATTCATTTATGTCTTCTCATGTTCTTTTATTCTTATTTATGTTTTTTTGTTGGTTTGGAAAAAAATGACTCCTTTTTAATAGCCTCGTTTTTCTCTGTACTGTATATAGGCTATCTACTCTATAAACATGCTTTGGGGGATTGTCTCTTTCTTCTACAAACTGTCTCTGCCATTATGACTTTTCTGATTGTTGTACCAGTACAATATTCACAGTGCCAACAGAAACTATGAATATGCTGGCATAGGTCTCGATTGCAAAATATAACAGACTCCCCATAGAGAAGACAAAAACAAAAACATTTATTCAGACATCAGAGAGCCAAATCCCAACACCAGGAAACTGAATCCATTATAGCAACAAAGAAGTTAATACACCATAGCACAGAAGGAAGCCACACTATCCTTTAGCCTTCCCACAAACAAACACTCACAAGCCTAACTGTCACAGCAGGGGAAAAATCACCCACAGGCCTAGCTGTCTCTTTAGGTACATCCTTTCCTTCCTCCAGCTCAAACTGCTCTGCTTCCCAGCTTCCTCTGAGCTCTGCTCCTCCCTTTCTGCTTCACCCTTCAGCAAACTCCTCCTACCACAGACTCCATGTGATTAAGTTCAGCCTATTAAGGGGACAGGGAAGATCTTCAAATTCCCATACACCATTACACTGATCTATTTGAATATCATGTCACATTCACAGCATGCTTTAAGATTTATAAAGCACTTTTCTTCTAGTAACCCTAAGGAGCCCTCTCCTTACCTAATACTCTCTTTTTCTCTGTTCTCCTTTCTTAGGAATCTCAGTTCTTTCTATCCATACTCCTACCATATCTTTTATTATACGTTTAACATGTCCCCTTTCTAAGCTGCTTGGTTTCTTCCATCCATGATTTTAGGAGTGTGGAACCAATCACATGCACATTAGTCAGACTCCTCCCTTCAGTACTAAACACATCAACAACTCTCTTCCAAGAGCAACCATGACCCTTAGTTGAGGCAACTTCCCTAAACTCTGAATTGTCTGAGTTGCCCGGCAATAACTGTATTGGGATGATTCCCCGCCATGAAGTGTGATCAGAATTGCCATTTTTAATTCTGATAACTACAAAGGTGCTTTGGAGGCTGCTTTCAAGTAGCCTAGCACTGAAAGAAAGATTTGATTTTAATGTGATGTGGCAAATCCTGACTGATCCCTTGGCCATCCTCTTGCCTCCTAATAATAATGAAGTAAGGGCTGTATTAATTTAAAACAAACAAAACTAACAGACAGCTTCTGGCTCATCCTCTTGGCTATGACTCTTCCCAGGGCAAATAGTGATCTCTGCCTCTAGAATCCTGATGGGGGGATGGTGGAGGAGTGAGTGGTGCTCTTCACCTAATGTACCATAAACTCAGATAGTCAAGCTTGCTCTTGGGTTCCTAGTTGTCTTTTCTGCTTTATGCTTCCTTTACCAAGTAGGCAACCAAACAAGTTTCTCCAGGGAGAGGTACCCATGCCTGGAGGAGACCCAGAGGTCCTGCATCTACTGGAAGGAGTAGTTGGTGGTGGATGTGGTTGAGTGAGAACTTCAGAGGAGATTTCACTTTGGAATAGAGTCAAAGTGAAATGTAAAAATTCTAAATCAGCAATTCCACAAACATTTTTATATTCTGATGAATTTTAAATATCTTCCTCCCAGATTATGCTAGTAGTTATGAGCTAAGTGACTGAATCCTGTTCTGTTCATGGGTTTTTGTTGTTGAGTCATTTCAGTCGTGTCTGACTCTTTGTGACCCCATTTGGGGTTTTCTTGGCAAAGAGAGTAGTTTGCCATTTCTTTTTCTAACTCATTTTACAAATAAGGAAACTGAGGCAAACAGGATTAAGTGATCTGTCCAGGTTCACTTCCAGCTAGGAAGTGTCAGAGGCCAGTTTTGAACTCAGAAAGAGGAGTCTTTTTGACTCCCATCTCACTGTGATACCTAGCTGTCCTCTCTTAATGTGTACTTGAGTTTTATGTTTAACATATTTTTGTGTATGTGGGAAAAAGCATACCACATTTGATCCATATTTGTACATTGAGTGCTTTAAAAAAATCCCCCTTCACTTTCAGAGAGGTCCAAGATATGAGCCATAAGTAAAGTAAAACCTTCTCAGATGTGGGTGGGGTGGGGGGACTTAACGAACCAGAGTTTGAAAAGGGGATTTAAACCTTCTCCTAGAGGCAGGTTCTCCCAGATCTGAACCTGTTTCAAACGTTATGCTTGAGTACAGAACATGCAATAGACACAATGCCCCTACCTGTGCTGACTCCATAGTATCTCCTCAAGATTAGAAATGGACTCGGGAATTATTGCTCATATGCTTTCATAAACATGCACCCAATCCTGGGAGCAGCCAATTAAAATAAGTTCATGTATGCCATCTTTCAAATGAATTTGATAAACATTTACTGCATGCCGACTATGTGTCAAACACTGCTGAGTGCTGGTGATACAAATAATAATAATAATAAAAGAAAGACAGTTTCTGCCCTCAAGGAGTTTACAATCAAATGGGGGAAGAAAATACACAAAAGGAAGCTGGAAAGTTGAATGCAGAGCTGGGAAGGGAACAGACTCTAGAGGATATCTTGTTCCATTGGGTTTAGACCAACCAGAGCTGAAGATGGAAGTCACACTCTTGCACTATGTTGCCACTACGTTTTAAACATGAATATTAATTTTACATGTAAGGAAAATGTAATTCATAAAGGTTAAGTTATGTGTCCAAGATTATACAGGTTAAAAGCATAGGTAGAGGAGGGGCTAGGTGGCGAAGTAAATAGAGCACTGGCCCTGGAGTCAGGAGGACCTGAATTCAAATCCGGCCTCAGGAACTTAACACAAAAAAATAGCCATGTAACCTTGGTTAGGTCACTTAGCCCCAACTGCCCTCCAAACAGCAAAAAAAAAAAAAAAATCGTAGGTAGGATCTGAACACATTATCTTCAATCAAGTCCCAGGACTTTAAATCTATAATTCTTTCCATTATATCAAACTGATTCACAACTGAACAAGAAATCAAGTTTAAAGGGCTTGCAGGTTTAGGAAGCAAAGGTTTAGTATTAAATAAACCAGAAGGTCACATGTAGAAAGATACAATTTGTCCTGTTCACCTGCCTTGAGGAAAAAGGGGAGTTTTCAACCCCAGCAGCCTGGTATTGTGCCCATAACCTCCTGCCTCGCCTGCATTCATTCCCTTCAGCTGAATACTTTTTTCATTGACACCACTGCCCTTATAAACATCTAATATAATCACAGAATCCATACAGAATCACAGATTCTTCTCACGATTACAAATAAAGGAGTTGGCAGACTTGGTTTCTTTGTTCATCAAAAGGCAACATGAAATATTTCATGGCACATTTGGCCATCTCAACTTACAGTGCTAAGCAAACAGACTGCAATGAAGACAACTGTAATTTGTGTAATAATATCCATTATGGAAAATGAAGTAGATATGAGGCTTATACTTTCACACCTGGAAGGGAGTAGGTACAAAGATCTTTATTTTGATCTGAACTAAAAGAAAATGACAGGATCCCAGAATGAGGTGGGGAAAGAAATCAGGCCATAATACTGATCACAATCTCCAATCCCTGCATTCCTCCCTCTTATCTAAATCCACCAGCCTTGATCTGACCTTACATTCTTCTCATTACCATTTTGATATATGAGTTTAATTCAATCCATACAGGATACTTCATCTTTGGCCTCTATCATTCTTTGCCCTTCTGTCAACTAAATCTTGGCAATTCTCAACTCAGATCACTCCCACCACCTGTCTTTTCTGTTCATAATTCTGTACTGCTAAATACCACTGGAGAAAGTCTTGAAACTTGGCTAAATAGGTCTACTACAATTGTATATTCTCCAATCTCAACTGGGCCTTAGTTGCTATCCAGCAATCTTTTCATTCTTCCTTGGCTATATCTCACTCCCCTAAACCAACTGTTAATCTTACTCCTCAACCCCCAATCCATCCCTCCCATAGCAGAAAACCTCATATCTTATTCTACTGAAATCAAAACTATTCAGGTAAATCCCCTTATCTACCCTATCCCATATCTCAAAATTCTTTCACTTCATCTGCCCTTTCCTCCTTTACTAAAGTCTTTGAAGAAAAAAATGAGCTTTGCCTTTTACCAAAGTCAACCCCTCCTAATAGTTCACTCAATCTAATCCCCGCCCTCTATTTCTTTTTTAAATATATTTTTATTTATTGCATTAAATATTTCCTAATTACATGTAAAAAAATTTAACATTAAAAAAAGAGTTTCTAGAGGCAGCTAAGTGGCACAGTGAATAGAGTACCAGCCCTGGAGTCAGGAGGACCTGAGTTCAAATCCGTCCTCAGACACTTAACACAAAAAAATTAGCCATGTGACCTTGGGCAAGTCACTTAACCTCAATTGCCCTACCTTCCCCCCTCCAAAAAGCAATAAAAAAGAGTTTCTAATTCTCTCCTTCCCTACCTCTTCAGAAGGCAAGCAATATGATACCGATTATACATGTGAAGTCAGGCAAAACATATTTCCATATTAGCTATGTTGCTAAAAAAAAAACCAACAAAAAAGCAATAAACAAAGTGAAAAAAAGAATGCTTCCATCTGAACTCAAGGGTTTATCAATTCTCACTCTGGAAGTAGACTGCATTTTTCATCATATGTCCTTTGAAATTGTCTTGGAGCACTGTATTGATCAGAGTTGCTAAGTCTTTCACAATTTATCATCCTTATCATATTGCTATTACTGTGAACTGTGTTTTCCTGGTTCTATTTATCTTACTTTGTATCAGTTCATGTAAGTCTTCAAGGTTTTTTCTGGAACCATATTGCTTGTCATTTCTTACAGCACAATAGTACTTCATCACAATCATATACTACAAGAAACAGTCAAAAATATATCGAGGGAAATTTTTTTTAAATGGCAAGGACAGGGGTCTAGCAGCATCAGATCCCACACTATTCTTCAAAGCCATACCAATGATTTGGTACCACTTAAGAAACAGAGATGTCAATCAGTGGAACAGATTAGTTATACAGTATACAGAAGCAAACACATAGAATAGCACAGTGTTCAATGTTTTATTTGTGGAGTGTTCAATGTATTATTTGTTATGACTGAACAAAAGATAGGAAAATTAAGATAAAATGAAAAATGTAAGTTAAATTTTTTAAGTTTTTGGAGAAATCAATATAGTTAAATTAAAAGGGAAACAGAAAGGAAAAAAACCTTTGCAGAAAGTTCTTTGATAAAGATCTCAGGTCCAAGAGACTTAATGAAACAATTCACTGGGGAGGGAGGCAATTGGAGTTAAGTGACTTGCCCAGGATCACACAGCTACTATCTGGGCCCTCATTTGAACTCTGGCCCCTCTGACTAGAGAGCCAGCACTCTCTCTTGTGCCAACTAGCTGCCTCAAATTCAAATTTATAAACATAAGAGCCATTCCCCAATGGATAAAGTTAAAAAATCTGAACAGTTTTCGAAAAAAGAAATGCAAATCATCAATAGTCATATGAGCTCCACAGGCATCTCTTGAGATTTTAAAAGGACTTCTGTGGGTGGCTAACATACCACCGATTACTCGATTACTCAATGGAGGACACAGATAAGCTATGACAATTTGTTTTGTGATTCCTTAATGGACAGGCATCTACTTTGTTTCCAATTCTCTACTACCATAAAAAGAACTGCTTTCAGGGAAGCTAGGCGGCTCAGTGAATAGAGCACAGGTCCTGAAATCAGGAGAACCTGATTTCAAATCAGACCTCAGACCCTTTACACACTTACTAGCTGTGTGACCTTGGGCAAGTCACTTAACCCCAACTGCCTTGCCTTCCCCTCTCCAAAAAAAAAAAAAAATAGTACTGCTTTGAATGAGGCCTTTCTTTCTATGACTGACTTCCCTGGAGGACATATTCTCAGTGAAATCTGTGTCAAAGCCAGGATATGGAGACTTTATCAGTTTAATAGGACTTTTTTTTATCAAATACTTTATTAACTTCCAGTTTACATCATTCATTTCCGCCAGATGTTGAGTTACAAATTTTCTCCTCGTTTTTCCCCTACCCACCACCCCAAAATAGCACACTGGATATCCCCTCCTCCAATCTGCTCTCTCCCATATCTTCTCCCATACCCACTCTGACTTTCCAGCAGGACATAGTAGATCTCTATGCCCCAATGCCTGTATATCTTATTTCCCAGTTACATGTAAAATAATATTAATAATAGTATAAATATATATATATATTTAAACATTTGATTTTAAAGCTTTGAATTCCAGATTCATTCCCTTCCTCCCTTGTCACCCACCCTTACTGGGAAGAGAAGCAATTCAGTATAGGTTGTACATGTGTAGCTATGCAAAACATTTCCATAGTGGATATATTGTAAAAGACTGGCTATATTTCCCTCCCTCCTATCCCACCTCCCACTCATTCTATACTCTACTTTGATCCTGTCCCTTTTCAAAAGTGGGTGCTTCCAACTTCCCTCCCCCCCAGGCTGCCCTCCTTTCCATCATTCCCCCTCTCATTCCCCTCCCCCCTACTCTCCTGTAGGGTGAGATACCCTATTTAGTGTGTATATCATTCCCTCCCAAAGCCAAATTCAATGAGAATAGGGCTGACCCATTCCCTTTTCTCTTCCTGTTCTTCCCTTCCATTTTGATCACTTTCCCTTGTGTCTTCTATATGACATAGTTTATCCCCTTTCTGTCTCTCCACATCTCCTCTCATTATATTCCTCTCTCACATCTTAATTTCACCTTTTAAGCATCATCCCTTCCTATTAAATTCGACCTGTGCCCTCTATCTATGTATACCTGTACACATATATACACACATTCACATATGTATTCATATGCCTATATACCCTTCTATATAGACATATATATTTGTGTGTGTATACATTTCTATTCCCTTCAACTATTCTCATACTGAGAAAAGTTTCATAAGTTACAATTATCATTTTTCCATGTAGGGATGTAAATAGTTCAACTTTGATAAGTTCCTTATAATTTCTTTTCCCTGTTTATCTTCTCATGCTTCTCTTGCTTCTTCTATATGAAGGTCAAATTTTCTATTCAACTCTGGTTTTTTCATCAAGAATGCTTGAAAGTCCCCTATTCCACTGAATAACCACATTTTCCCCTGAAACATGATACTCAGTTTGCTGGGTAGGTGATTCTTGGTTTTAATCCCAGCTCCTTTGACCTCCAGAATATCATATTCCAAGCCCTTCAATCCCTCAGTGTAGAAGCTGCCAGATCCTGTGTTATCTTGATTGTGTTTCCACAATATTGAAATTGTTTCTTCCTGACTGCTTGTAATATTTTCTCCTTGATCTGGGAACTCTGGAACCTGGCTATAATATTCCTAGGAGTTTTCTTTTTGGAATCTTTTTCAGGAGGTGATTGGTGGATCCTTTCAACCTCTGTTTTGCCCTCTGGTTCTAAAACATCAGGGCAATTTTCCTTGAGTATTTCTTGAAGGATGATTTCTAGGTTTGGTTTTTTTTGATCATAGCTTTCAAGTAGTCCAATAATTTTTAAATTTGCTCTCCTGGATCTATTTTCCAGGTCAGTGGTTTTCCCAGTGAGGTTTTTCACATTGCCTTCTATTTTTTCATTTGTTTGGATCTGTGTAATAGTATCTTGATTTCTCATAAAGTCACTAGCTTCCATTTGCTCCAGTCTAATTCTGAAGGAATGATTCTCTTCAGTGAGCTTTTGAGATTCTTTTTCCATCTGACAAATTCGGCTTTTTGAGGCATTCTTCTCCTCTTTTGACATTTGAGTTAGTCTATTTTTTAAGGTGTTATTTTCTTCAGTCAGGTTGTTGACTCTCATTTCATAATTTTCTTAAATTGTTCTCATTTCTCTTCCCAATTGTTCCTCCACTTCTCTTATCTGGTTTTCAAAATCCTTCTTAAGGTCCTCTATGGCCTATAACCAGCTCATATTTTTCTTGGAAGCTTTTGGTGCAGGAGTTCTGATTTTGCTGTCTTCCTCCTGGTCCATGCATTGATCTTTTTTCTCCCCAAAATAGGAGTGTAAAGTTGGGTTGCTCTGCTTGGTTTGCTTCCCTCGTTTGCTCATGTTACCACTCAATTACTTGACTTTTGGGCTTTTTGCCACAGTAAGACTCTGCCACCAGACATGGGAGCTTCATCCCAATTGCTGGGTTTTTCTCAGCTGCCAAAGGTATTAGTTGGGTGCCCTCTCTGAAGGCTCCACACATTCTGGCAAGCTGGTCACACACCCCAAGACCTCCCCCCTAGACCACAATCCAGATCCAAGCAGGTTAAAGCAAGAGCGATTACCCCTCAGACTGGTTGCTTGGTCCCCCTACAGTCTGAAGGCTAGGAGCTGAAGCTGCCACACAGTGGCAGCTGCTCAGCCGAGGCCCCTCAGTGGCTTCTCCCCCAGGGATAACAGACAACCACACTCCCAAACTACCGGATCCCAAAGTCCACACTGCACTGACCTCTCACTTTGTCCGTAGCATCTATGGGTTGATAATTCTGGAAACCACCACAGATACTGGTGATCTGAAGCACCTCTAGCCAGCAGCTGGTCAGGCCTACCCTGAGGCTAAAACCTCCACCTTGATTGGAGCTGGGATCAGCTCCCAGAGATGCTGTGCTGGCTCCTTACTTCAGGCCTGCCAGGCTGTCCTCAGCAGGAGGTTAGCTTCTCTCTGTCATTTTGTGGGTTCTATAGCTCCAAAGTTTGTTCAGAGTCACCTTTTACATGCATTGGAGAAAGCGGGAGCCAGAGCTCCTCAGAAGTCCTGTTTCTACTCTACAATCTTGACTCTGCCCCCTTAATAGGATTCTAATTAAGTAATTGTAAAGGATAGATCAATTTGCAAGAACTGTTTATTCATTTCATTTGACCATTTATCCATTGAAAAAGTGACTTTTGTTCTTATCTATTTAAATTTTTCCTATGTTTTGTGGCATCAGATTTTTATCAGAGATAGTAGACACAAGTTTGTTTCTTGCATGTATTGGTCAATATTATAATAGTATTTATAAAGTATTTTAATATTCACAAAGTGCTTTACATGTGTTACATCATTTTATTCACATAACAACCCAGTGAGGGAAGTGCTATCATTATCCTCTGGATTCAGGAAGACCTTAAATCAAATCCAGCCTTAGATATTTACTAGTTGTGTGACCCTGGTCAAGTAATTTAATCCTTCTCAATTTCCTCATCTATAAAATGGGGAATACTAATAGTACTTAGCTTACAGGTCTATGTAAGGATCAAATGTGATCATATATGTAAAGTGGTTTGCAAACCTTAAAGTGCCATATGTTAGACACAATATTCTCTAGAAATTTAATATTCTAACTTCACCTTCTCTGAAACTGACCCACTGTGTAGTGTTCCAATCCAGAGTTTTCTTCAGTCACTGTTCTGGTTTCAGGTGATCAAAAAAACACACAAATATGACAAATACAGTAGAATGCAGAATGTTTTATTTTGTTCTCTTCTGCTCTATTTTGCTTTGCTTCTTTTAATAAAGTATAGAACCAACAAATGGCTTTCATGCTAAGTTAAAAAGCCTTATGGGAAGGGGGTAAACTAGTTGTAGGAAGTAAACAAGAGAATTTAGCAGGTGGCAGGAGGGAACAGGAAGTTTCAGATAATAGTCAATTATTTTAGTCTCATTTGGAGATTTAATTAAAGGCAATTGCTTCTTCTGCTCACAGCAGAGACTGAGCTTTACATTACAAGACAGAGAATTAAAATTTAGATACAGAAGATAGAAAAAGATCTGACTTTGGGATCAGAGGCCTTCGACCCAAATCTAGACTCTTCCATTTATTACCCATGTGACATTGCATAAGTAACTTACCTTCTCTGGACCACATTTTCTTCCTTTATAAAATAAGGGGTTTGAACTGGATGATCTTTAAGGATTCTTCTAGCTCTAAATTTCTGGTGTTATATGATCCTTAGATTTCTGAAAAGTTTAATTATTAGTTGGGTGTACAGCCCATATAAACATCAAGGCATACTTATCCTAATGTATGACTCATCTCACTGATGAGTCAGGTCACCAGAGCTTAATTAGTTACAACTCAGAGTTCTAGGGATAATCCAGAGGGGTCAAGGAAAATTCTGTAATGCCATTGGTTTGAGCCCCTACCCATGTGCTTCCCCCTCAAGTTCATCAGTTGAGTATTATTACTGTCAGTCAGAAAGATACATTTGTCAAGGTGGTACAATAAGAGCAATTTAGACAATTGCCTCCCTTACCTGAAAAGGTCTGTGACACACTCTCCCTACAAGTATGTTCAGAGTCCAGGGAACAGAGGGCTTAAGAGAACACATGGGACAAAGGTAATTCACAGCTTCTTCTTGTTTGATGTCCCTTTCTCCCATTCATGGGATACTTAAGTTATTTAAGAAATTTTCCTTAGATATGATACACTCTTTGCTGGGCTCCTTGCAGAAATGTATGTCCAGTCTGTCCTTTACTCTTGATGATATACTGCTCATGGGTGCTCCACGTGGGACACAGATGAGAAGATGGAAAGTCCAACATCTTCTCTACTCTTTAAAGCTGGAAGGTCCTCTTCTGGTCAACAGGAGATAGGAGAAGGAGACACAGTCAAAGATGAAGACTGTTTCCCTCCTCCTCCCCACTTGTTCTCCATCCCTCTACCCCTCAGGCATTTCCTTCTCAGCAATGTGCTAAAAAAAAAAAGTCACAGGCTTCAATTTCTAGAAAGCTTCCAATCTGAACTAACATGATGCTTTTTTATATAAGACTTAGAGGATGTAACACAATTCTATAACCAACTAGAACAGACCTTATCTGGGTCAATTCACATTATTAAATGGTTTTCAAAGACCTCAGACTCAGGATTTTCTCCTAGAGTTGTTGTGAGGATCAAATAAGATATTAGAAATACTTTGCAAACTTTAAAGGCTCCACTTAAATGCATGACTGAAAACTGGCCTCATTTAGTAAGGGTCAGGCTAAAATGGGATGAATAGTTATAAGTCCACTATTACAAGGTGATAGGTGTGAACAAGGTGTGAACAAGGCCTGGATGTGCATTTCAAATAAGTATCACAGGATGTCTATTTAGATTGGTTGAGAGACTTGGTCATATCCTTTGGGGCTAGTATGAAACCAATTAGAACCAAAGATCAGAGGATCTAACAACATGGTGGTGGAAGCCTCCAACCAAACCCCTAGGAAGGAATTTCTTGGGGGACTGGGAGAGGGAGGCAAGAATTACACAAAACATGGACCATACTCTGGTCTTGGCCTTTACCTCTTTTCTCCCTCTCCCATCCCTCCACCAGAGAACAACCTTGTGAACTTTGTAGTGTTTGAATTTTTTTCATCAGAGTCCTTATATCCATAGGACAACAGCAGGCAGCACTAACTGCATTGGGAAGTAAAGACAAACTGAACTCAATGAAGAAAGGCAGTGTATCACAGACAATACTGACTATGCCAGGTGTAAGACAGATAAACACACAAAGTGGGAGCAGGAGCTTTTCTAGCAGGTATTCCAGCACAGGTTCACTCTTGATCTAGAAAAATGGGAAGACAAGAAGAGAGTCATAATAAGAGGTTAAATAAGCTTACTTTTTTCTAGTCTAGTCTTCTTTAGAGGGTTGCTGATAATGGGAGCACCGACACCTGCAGCTTAATCACTCTTTTCACAGGGGCAGGTGAGAATATAGTAGGAGCTACAACTCCTACAGATCCCCTAAGCCTCAAACATAGCATTCCAGCTTGTGCATTCAGATTCCCCATTTACTACTAGTGCCCACTTAATTTATAAGGTAACAGACAAAGAAGGCATCTTGCCAACATTAACCTCACAGGTTAACTTTAGCAATATCCTCATTCAGTGCAAGCGTAGTAAACATTACATTATTTCATCCCCATATCTCGCTGCACAGTTGCATTAGAAATTGTTTACAACAAGGATCCTGGGAAATTATATCTAGGATCCTTGAAACTATAATCTAAAAAGAATAACAAAATCCTCCTTACTTAGAACTAGATTCAAGGCTCTACAAAGTTTCCCCACAGAAAGGGTATACCATACATAAGGAGGATGGATATCTTGAAGACATGAAGAGAAGGACTTCTAGGAGCTGTGACCTAGTCCTTTACCATATGTTACTCTAAGCTTGAGACCACTTTCCTCTGTATTCTGTAATTACAAATGGGAAAGTATGTTACAGACTTGGGGTATGCTGGGGTGGGGGGGAGGGATGGGGAGTTACACCAACTATTCTTCTGTCTTAAATACCTCTCTCCAAAAGCTAATTAAAACTGGCTGACTACTTGATGATCCTAATAAGGAGGAGTGGCAGTACACTATACAATATTCCCCTCTAGAAGGATATGTATATGGTGGGGATTTGTCATTTTACTATCGTTCTCATGTACTAAACTGCTTTTTAAGGTCCTATGAAAACATGTAGACTAGGGTATCTCTAAATATTGAGCTCAAATCAAAACTCTGATATGTGAATGTTTGATGTTTTACCCAAATGGTTGAAAACAGGGTCTGGTAAGTTAAACATATAAAAACTTTTCTTCCACATGGAGATAAGGGGGACCTTATTTCTCCTCCAGTGCCTAGCATAGTACTCTTGGCAACCTGAAGTCTATGCTATCAGCTTCTCCAACCCTTTACAGATGATGACAGCCTATTGTCTGCTGCTCATCAAAGCTCATTTCTGCTTTGCTAAATAGTCCCACCATGTGATTTGCATTCTGACCTCTCTGAGCTCCCTACCAAAGTGACTTGAGAATCCTTGTTGACCTCATTATTCTTCAACTTTCTTTTTTTTTTATTCTTCAACTTTCTTTTCTCCAAAGCTGCAGTGATGGACGAAGCAGAAAGCTGAACAACAAAGGACCTGTGTTCTTCCTGGCTACTGGCACTCTTAATTGATTCAGGCCAGGTCCATCTTGAGAAGAACTGCATGTGGGAAGTTGATTGGAACAAGTACATAAGTCAAGGCAGATATCCTAAGGCAGACTCAGAGAGAATAGAGGGTCAACTGTAGCATCTTTCCTCAGGAGCTAAAGATATCCCAAGATTATAAATGTATCTATATTGCTTATATTTTTTTTTATTCTTTAAGGAAAATTTCTCTGAAAATCTTCATGAGATAAAGATTTTTAGGAACTTAATACACAAATTAAATAATCATTCTAAGTTTTTCCTTTTTTATGATCTTTTTTTTTTTTAGCTATCTGACTGACCCAGCTCCTAGTGACTACACAAACTCAGGGAGAAGTCTGTTTTCAAAACATCTTAAGTTGTCTGCAGTGTTTCTTTTAGCTCATCTCTGCTGTCTGAAGAAATTCTAGGACAAGCACTTTCAGTTCAAATTAGATGTTGCAACAAAGTGAGGTATTTGCAAGTGATTGGACAATCAACAAAAAGTCTCCTTTGCCCTAATACAGCAAAGATATGCAATAAGGATACAATGAACTTAGCTTCTCTCTGGACTTGGTCCCCCTTATCTCCATGTGGAAACCCATCTGATCATCAGGGCAGGATATGGTAGAGGAGATAGTGGTTCACAGGCTGGAACTTTTATGCCTGTTGGTGACCATAAAGCTGCTTTAGGGAAGCCAGGGTCAAGCAAGTCACAAGAACAGCTTTGTTTCCTTTTATTAAAAGCTAAACTCTTTCAAAGGAAGAAAGGAGAGGCCTAGGTATATCCTATGAGGAAAACATTTTGATAGTCAACATAGATGATTTTCTGAGCAATTTTAAATCTACAATTTGACATTCTAATAAAATTAAAATTTATGTATTGCCAATGTAATATAAATCACTATCATTATGATCTACTAGATGCAGCATTTCCAGAAATTTTCCAAACTGCTATATAAAATGCACACAATAGAAATAAAGCATTTTCATTCTCAAGAAGAGAAACAGTACTTATGTACAAGGTATAGTGTGTCTATATAGATATAAGCTGCTATAGCTGAAGATGAAATTAAACAGCTTTAAGAAAGTTGAAGAATAAAAAAAAAAGAAAGTTGAAGAATAATGAGGTCAACAAGGATTCTCAAGTCACTTTGGTAGGGAGCTCAGAGAGGTCAGAATGCAAATCACATGGTGGGACTATTTAGCAAAGTAGAAATGAGCTTTGATGAGCAGCAGACAATAAGCTGTCATCATCTGTAAAGGGTTGGAGAAGCTGATAGCATAGACTTCAGGTTGCCAAGAGTACTATGCTAGGCACTGGAGGAGATATAAAGTTTACCTATAAGACAGTTGCCCACTTAGAGTTTATGTTCCACTAGAAAAATATGACATATATACAGATAATCATAATAAAAAGTACATTAAAGAGATACCCCAAAAGTGTCATATTAAGATGGTAGCTAATGTTAAAAAAATTTAGGGAAAGTGAAATTTATTATAAATAGGAAGCTTCATGTCCGAAGTGAAATATGAGTTTTGATCTTAAAAGCAAGGTTAAATTAAACAGGTAAAAGAAGGAGCAGAGGAAACAACATATACAAAGTCATAAAAGTGGGAAATCCTAGGTTTAGGGGACAAAAGTAGCCCAGTTTGGTTTGACATAACTTTAAGCTTATTAGTGGGTGAACAGTATAAAAAGGGAAATGTAGGATAACATCAAATTATAGTATTAAATTGCAAGTCAAAGGAGTTGGAATTGTACTCAATGTTATACTATAGGGAGTCACTAAAGATTGATTTTTTTTTTAACAGAGAAGTATTATTATGCCCACATTTATGTGTAATAGGGGCATAGTGGTTTATGTGAAGATCCCATCAGCTTATCTGGTTAATGTAACCTCTTCACGTGGAACACACTAAGGAGTTTGCTTCTAAAAAAATGTGAGGGAAATAAATGTAAAGGCCTAAGTGTTTTGGAGAAGTTGTGTACCATATTGTTGACATTCATAACTGCTTTTAGTCAGCTAAATATAGGGTGAAGGGGAGACTCTTTGATTGGCTTCAGAAGCACTCAGAAAAGCCTATCAGCATCTACCATGGCTTCTTTTATCTCATTCTCCCTTGGGGTATTTAATTAACTCTTTTATTCACAGTGTCCAACAAAAGACAATGCCATAAGAGTAAAGATCTTAGAGATTTCTTCTATGTGGCTATGTGGCCCTAAAAAACAGGTCTTGGACCTTAACCTTCTTTTTTGTTTTTCCTTTCCAGGTGAAAAGAGTGGAATCTCCAACTTCGGGATTTTCAAAAGATTGGAAAAACAAACCAAAGGAATCCAGGAATTGGAGTCCGGGACAGATGTCATAGCAAGCTCAGTATTGATGCATAAAGGAACAAAGAATGACCTTCAGGAGAACTTTCCGGTCAGTGAAAACTGAGACAAGCTGAGACAAGAGGGCACATATAGATATGAACTTGGTGGGAATGATACTCTGTGGGAATGAGCTAAATGGAGCCTACTCCCTTGAAGACCAAGGTGGTATTAATCAGCTCAGAGAAGGGCTTCATCCATGAATCCTTCAAGGCCTCCTGCATACCCCTGGTCCAGTGTTTCAGCAAAATATGGCAACTCAAGACAACAGGTTGACTTCAAGACAATAATAGTATAGTGGAGAATATGTATGCCCCTGAATTGTGTGTGGGCAGGGGGACAGGTGCTATGAGTGATATGGAGGGGTGATACAAGAATGTCTGTACTTTTTTCTTATACTAAGGCACTAGTCATGGTGTCCCATGGAGTGGGGGTGGTGGGGGAAGGGCAGGATTTGAAGAGAGGAGAAACAGTACTTTTTGTACACAAAGTGGTGGATAGAACACGGCCTAAAGGGGCTTGAGCCAATGGGGCCAATGGTTTCATTCTTCAGCCAATGAAAAGAGCCACCCCAAACCCTCAAAATTACCCCCTGAACCCAAAGGGATACATTTAACAGTTTGACTCTAGGAGAGACCTATGTACTACATTTGCATAAGAAGAAATATTCTGTCAGCAACAGAAGAATGGAATAGAGGGGAAAGAAAATATATGTGAGAAGACATTCAAGATCTCATGTCACTTTCAGAGGTGTGCCAATTCATGAGGTTGCATGGGAGATAGAGGATCTCAGCATAAAGCCAATGCAGCATTCACAGTACCAATGGTCACTATAAATATGCCTGCATAATACTCAATCACAAAATATAACAGACTTTCCATATAGAAGACAGAAGCAAAATATTTATTCAGACACTGGAAAACCAAATCCCAAAACCAATAAGCCAATTCCATCATAGTAGCAAAGAAGTTAATAAGCCATAACACAGAGAGCCACAGCATCCTTTAGGCTTCCCATAAACCAACGTTTACTCACAAGCCTAACAGTCTCCCTCAGATGTATCCTCTCCATATAGTCTAGATGCTCTGACTCCCAGCTTCCGGTGGGTTATGCTCCCCCCTTCAGCACACTCCTCCCACCACAGGCTCCATGTGATTACATTCAGCCTATTAGGGGGCAGGGTGTAACTTCAAAGCAGGGAAGGTCTTCAATTCCCATTACCATTACACTAAGATATAAAGAGATTCTCCCCCCACCAAAAAAAAGAGGGAGTATGATAATGTATGTCTAACTTAATACTAGAAAAGCTAAGTCTAGAAGAAAAAAAAAAGTTTGGAGCTCAGAAAAGATGCCAGGCCTGTTGGTATAGATTGAGGAGAGTCCTCTGCTACTTGATAACTGGAGCAGGGGGAGTAGAGGATTATCTATAGTACAGAGAAGGAAGACTAAAGATGAAAGAACAGATGTTAGAGAAGGTTAGAGAGGTAAAAGAAAAACAAGAGGAGCATAGTGTCTCTAAAGCCAAAGGAGAAGAGTGAAAAGAAGTCTTCAACAATATCAATTATTACACAGAAACCAATGAAGATGAGCATTTTTTAAAAATGATCATTAGGTTTTTTGATTGATTTGGAGTATTTGAATAAACCAATGAATAAAAAAAACATTATACAGATGAATCATACAGATATAAAGACACACCCTATCCTCAACAGCTTATAATCTAATCAGGTTAAACAATACTTAGAGGGGAGTCATGGCTAGAAAAGGGAGTTTTGGTATGAGGAGTCACAGAGATGATGAACAGGGCAATCAATTAACATGCTCTTTCCAGATGTAAACATATTTCATTAATATAATCACACTACCGATTAATGTATGCAGGGAAGGTGGGGTGAGGTTGTGCAAAGCAAAGGGTGGTTGTACTCAAGGCAGATAGCAAGATATCCTGGGTAGACAGCTGGATGGCTAGATGAGATGAGAAAGTAAAACACTGTCTGGTGTACTCAACTAAGTAGGGCTTAAGGGTAGAAGCTCCAAAGATGAGTGAATTAACTTTCCCAACATTATATGCATCATGAAGAACAGAATTTTCTCATGTTAAAATGTAAGATATGCTTAGGAGAAACATTCTGTATGGGAGATATATGTGTATGTGTATGTACATATTTGTATATGCTGACTTGGTTCAAAGGTGGTATGGAGAGAGATGATTTGAGGTCGAACTGTACTAGCATTTCTAGCATGCCATCTGGGAAGAGGAGCAGATAAAGTCCAGGACTGTGAGACTTCATTCTCTACATATAGCATTAGGGTAGATACATCTATCTGATACAAATAAAATATTCTTAGTACAGAGGTATGATGTTTGGGATTCAAAAGGAAAGTCACTTCCCCAATCACTATTTTTGTTGTTGCTGCTTTTTGGAGGGCAATTGGGGTTAAGTGACTTGCTCAAAGTCACACGGCTGGTGTGTTAAATGTCTGAGGCTGGATTTGAACTCAGGTCCTCCTGATTCCAGGACCGGTGCTCTATTCACTCTGCCACCTAGTCACCCCTCCCCAATCACTTTTAAGGGGAAAAGGTATCCCTTAGCTTATAATCTCCAGCTTAATCCTCTCCCACCAAAAGCTGATTATAAAAAGATTTAATAGAGGGTAAAGCCATTTATCCAAGCAAAACAACAAACAGAAATCAAAGAATTTCTATCTATTAAAATGTACTAAAGAATAAACAAGAGTAAATGAGCTCTTCCTCTGGGAATGAAACAGAACTTAGTTCAAACCAGGAGAGAGAGTAAAAAATCTCCCTTAGAAGAGGTCCTTTCTCAATAGTTGTAAGACTGAAGGTCTCAAGGAACATTATGGGACTGTGGCTCCCACAAATGTCCAAGATTCTGAAGGCCTCAGTCTAGTATTCAAAAGCTTCTTTCTCTTGACAACCTCCATGGAGCTTTTCTCTTCATGTGTATTTTTGCAATCTCTGTCAGGAACTAAAGTCCCTTATGCTGGTACACAGAATAATACTCTTAGTCAATCAGGAGCCGTGTCTCTTTCTTCGTAAACAGAAGTTTAGTGCTATCCCTCTGTAAGACCACCCCAGTCTTAGATGAAAGCAGAGTTTAAAAAATGTACCTTTTGGGATGGCTAGGTGGCGCAGTGAGTAGAGCGTCGGCCCTGGAGTCAGAACGACCTGAGTTCGGATCCGGCCTCTGACACTTAACGCACACACAAATAAAAACCTAGCCGTGTGACCTTGGGCAAGTTACTTAACCCCAATTGCCCTCCAAAAAAAGAAAAAAATGTGCCTTTTTCACTAAATAGGCTATTTTGCCCCACAGGAGAGTAGAGGGGAAGGGGATGAGAGGGGGGATAAGGGAGGGGAGGACAGGTTTGGGGGAAAGGTAGTTAGAAGCACGAACTTTTGAAAAGGGACAAAGTCAAAGTAGAAAATAGAGTAAGTGGGGGGCAGGATAGGATGGAGGGAAATAAAGTTAGTCTTTCACAATATATCCACTATGGAAATGTTTTGTGTAGCTACATGTGTACAATCTATATTGAATTGCTTATCTTCCCAGTAAGGGTGGGTGATGAGGGAGGAAGGGAAAGAATCTAGAATTCAAAGTTTTAAAATCAAATGTTTAAAAATATATATATATATATATATATATATTTTTTTTTTTTTTACATGTAACTGGAAAATAAGATATACAGGCACTGGGGGATGGAGATCCATCTTGCCCTACCAGAAAGTTGGAGGTAGTTTGGAAGAGGCAAGAGCAGATTGGGGCGGGGGGGTCATACAGTGAGATCACTATTTTGGGGTGGTGGGTAGGTGAAAGACAGGGAAAAATTTGTAACTCAAAATCTTGTGGAAATGTATGATGCAAACTAAAAATAAACATAAAGTTTTATTTGTAAAAATGTGTATTTTTAAAATATTAGTTATCTTATATACCTTCTCGCTCCCCCCAATGATGTTTTATGTAATTCTGGTGAATAACAGTGATGGATTCAGAAACAGGGGAATCAGGTATCTTAGGGAGAAGTGAGTTTTATTTTGAATATGTTGTTTGAGGTGAAGGAAGAAGACCCAGGGTGATATGTCTAGTAGGAAGTAAGAAACTGGATCCTACAACTCTAAAGAAAACTTTGTCAATACTACAGATTATTTGGAAATGGAGATTTGGAGCTAATTTTTATACAGATAATAGTTCAAACCATACAAATGGATGAGATACCTAAGGAAAAGACTTTAAGAAAACAACAAAAATAAGAGGACTAAAGGTAGAACCTTGGTGAACGATTATATTTTAGGGCCTTTGAGGAAGAAAAGGAGTCAGGAAAGAAATAGAGAAGATAGAGAAGTGATCCAGGAAGTGGATAACCAGAGTGGTTAACTGTCATATAAATCAAAGAAAGAAAGAATTCTAAGGAGGAGGAAGATGGGGTACATCAGTATCAAATGCAACATAGATCTAAAAAAGGATGGGAATAAAGAATTAACCTCCGGGTTTAGGGATTCAGTTTCTTGACAAAATAGTTTTGGATCACAGGCCATCTAGTCCAACCCCCTCGTTTTTACAGATGAGAAAACTGAGGTCCATGGAGGTCAGATAGTCTTCCCAAGATCACATATCAGAGGGAGGATTTTGAACCCAGATCTTCTGACTTCAAAGTCAATGCTTTTTCCCCACAGTGATGGTGATAGAAGTCATATAGCAAAGGATTGAGGGATGAATGGTTAATATAGAATCGGGGTAGCAATTGCAAACTAATCTTTAGAATTGTTTTGGGAGTGAAAATAAAAACCTAAATTTTCTTAGTAAATAAAGTAGAAGATGAGGTCATCTGCTTAAATACAGAGAGGAAGGTAAGATTAAGGTTTTGAGGAGAGAAGAAAAATTTGGAAAGAGGTGCATTCAACAGGGAATAAGAGATGAATAAAAGGAATGCCAGGCCATAATAAGACCCTTAGTGAGGCTATGTAGTATGAATCAACTGATCAATCAACAAGCATTTATTCAGCACTTACTGGGTACCTGGCACTGTACTAGATACTGGTGATTCAAATGAAACAATAAAGTAATCCCCATTCTCAGGGAATTTATGGTGCTGTAGTGAAGTTGAAATTTTCACAAAATTAGCAGATCTCTGGAAATTTTGGGGAAGCCTGTCAATTGGGGAATGACTAAACAAGTTGTGGTATAGGATTACTATGGAATATTACTATGATATAAGAAATTATGAGTTCGATGATCTTAGAAAAACATGGATAGATTTGCACAAATGAAGAGAAAAATGAGCAGAACCAAGAGAATTTTGTATACATTAACAGCAATATTGTTTTAAAAACAACTTTGAGCAACTAGTTATTGTGACTATTATAAATACCCAAATTAACTACAAAGGACCTATGAAGGAAGATGCTATATGCATCCAGAGAAATAAATGATAAATAGACATATTATAGAATGATTTCACATATATTTACATATATTATATATGCATACACATATTTATATTTAATGGTAGCCATGGGGGAGGGGGAAGGTAGAGGAAAGAAGAAAAAAGAAATTTATTTTATTTTAGTATATACTTAAAAGGAATAGCACATTGTACATAACAGATTTGCAGTTTGGTGTGCAATCATGTTTTTAAAATGTTCATTTTATTTAAGTTTAGAATAAAATATATAAGCAAGTAAAAAAGCCAGTACTTTTTTGACAGTGAACAGCAACAGACGAAAGAGGAAAAGGAAAAATAACTTAGGGTTCTGGACTGGAAAAGCAGGTATAGTGGTCAGTTAGCTGAGTGAAAAATTCTAGAGTATCAATGACAATGTTGTTCCATAGAGAGTACGAGACTACAAAAGCAAGCAAATGAAGGTAGAAGAGGATTAGAAGAATAGGAAGGGGTTAAGGGATTGAAGTTTTAAGCATCACTTTCATTAATGTAATAAGGATAATAAATTATCTATTAAACCAGACATTTCATAGAGCAAATACATTTTGAATAATCTATTCAGTGTTCCAGTAAGTTCATTTAGGAAATGTAACCCAATTTGACTGACATTTCTGGGTGTCATTGATTGATTCAGTAAAGTCAACTATCTGGAGTTGTCTGGTTTTAGTAGGGGCTAAAATTAAACCCTGAACACTCTGGAACTATGCCAGTGGTTCTAAATGTGATGTTGAGAAATTTTTAAAGAAGTATAAAATAATAAATCATTTTTAATACTTAAAAGTACAAACTAATTTTTTAATTAAAGTAATAAATTCTGGCTAAGAGACAAGAGGAGAAAGCATAAGATTCCATCTATTAATGAGCTACATTTTTGTAGTAATTAAACCAGTAAGGTTAAATTAGTCTTAAGGTTCACATACTAAGTGCTATAGAACACCAATTTCATACATTGTATGCTTTTAAAGTGCTTTCACATGTATTAATTCATAGGACTGTATCTTAAATAAGGAACTACTACTTCAGTTCTCAACCAAAAGGGGGGAAAATGGAGAAAGGAAAAATACGTTGAAACAAGAAGCTAAAACTGCAGAGATTAAATAAATGTTTGCCACACATGTTCATTTGTGAAACAGCTATGTAAAAGGCAAAAAACCTGTGTATGTTGGGTAATTTTTTTTTTTTTAAGAATAAATGTTTCTCTGGAGGAAATTGCACAAGAGCATTCCTCCTTACATAATGATTGCCCCAATAATACTGCTCAGGTCATTGTGTGTTAGGATTATCTATTGCCTAAATGCCAGCCTCGTAAAGGAAGGCTGTCAAGTGTGGCATATGTATATTCTTTGTTGTATTATTCACAAGTGACTTTTGAAAAGTACTTTGCAGAATTCAATTTGTTAGTTTTGGGTCTTTTGGTCAGACTAAATTTCTTTTGTTTCTTTTCAGATACTAGTATTAATGATATGGTTTCATTACATGAAATGTATACTCTTCCTCACTCTCTTCTCCCCAGTGCATTTTGCACAGCAAAAGAAAGTTCAACTGATTTTTTCTGATTAATTTAACTGAAAATTTGAATTTTATTCGAAGCAACTTCTCCAGGAACCAGACATGAAAAATGTTAAGAAAGATGGTTTTCAAAGAGAATGACTCCAGATAACAAAACCTGATTTTTTGTAGTTTTGAGGTTTCCTAAGAAAACTATTTTCAATTTAAGAACCTTAATTTTTACTTTAGATATGAAAATAGAGAGTAATCAAATCTATTGTGCTTGCCTTATTCATACCAGGGCCCTATCATATAACCTGAACAGAAGTAAAAAAAATTTTTTTTCTATAATGCAGGCACAATTTTTCATCTAAATTATTGTCAAAACTGTGATAGGTACTACACAAGGTGCTTGCAGAACACCTTAGTGCAATTCCTTGCTCACCACTTATGTGACTTTGAGAAATTTACTTCCCTTTTCCAGTCATGATTTCCTCACCTGTAAAATGAAAGGTAGGGACTGGATAGCCTTTCCAACTATAAAACACTGAGCTTAAAATCAGGAAGTGCTAAGTTCAAATCCAGCCTCTATATGATATCTACTTCAGCTTCCATATCTGTAAAATGGAATAATAACAGCACATACCTGGGATTGTTAGGAGGATCAAATAAATTATTTGTAAAGCTTTTTTTCACAGTGTATTTTGCAGAGAGTAGATGTTTAATGGCAGCTAGGTGGCACAGTGGCAAAAGCTCTGGGCTTGGGATCAAGAAGACCTAAGGTCAAATATGGTTTCCTAGACACTAGTTGTGTGACCCTGAGCAAGTCCCTTCACCCTATTTACCTCAGTTTCCAAATCTGTAAAATTAGCTGGAGAAGGAAATGGCAAACCACTCCAGTATCTTTGCCAAGAAAACATCAAAAAGGGGTCACAAAGAGTCAAACAGGCCTGAAAAATGACTAAACAACAAGGTGTTTAATAAATGCTTTTCCCTTTTTCCTTCCCTTTCTCTAAGCTCCAATAAATTCATTGACACAAAAAGCTGAGTATTGATTAAGCAGAATTACCTCCCCTCCCCTTAAATTTGATTATCATGGCTTTAACAAAAAAAAAAAAAGGCAATTTCTGATTCTTAGCATGGCCCTTAGATTTGGTCATTTAACAAATTAAGAATTCAGTTCTGGTCCTGCATAGTTTTACTCCTACTGAGGTCAGTATTCTAACTGCTAGCTGTGAACATTTATAGCTATGTCTCTTCGAGACCAGTGGAAAACACAATAGCCAGCAGGCAGGTTGTGTGGTATGTGGACTTTATTCCAGCTTGATTTCTCGAGAGGCTATTACATTCCTGCCTTAAGTGGTGTCTTAAAACTTGGGGGTGGGGGTAGGGAGGGTTGGAGGGAAGAGAGGAAAGGACAGGTTAAGGACACAGGTCCCACAGAAAATTATAAGAATGCCAAAACCCAATCACCATCTGTGGGTTTTATCCATCTTTTTTTTTTCTTTCAATTCATGAAACCACTACTACAATGATTCAAAAGGGGAAGAAGTCCAAGTTACTTCTTACACAGATCATGTTTGATTTTGATCTTATATCAAACATCCAAAGTTGGCCCATGGTTTTAATGAATAGAGCCCTAGCCCTGGAATTCAGGGAGACCTGGCTCAGAAGCCACTTAGCCTTGAAACCCTGTTACTTAACATCCCAGTGCCTAAAGCAATTCTAAAATTATAAATTGCAGAAAAAGTACTAATCTTCATTCAAGTTTCTTACCCTGAGCTGATAAAATCACAGGTTCCCTCAAAAAAAAACAAACACCCAAACCAGTTTGCCCTACTGTGAAAGGCATTAAGGAAAGGATCCAGATTTCAATTCTTTACACAGTTCTCTATTTTAAAAATGATCCGTGTTACTTGAATTCAAGTAGGGTGAATAATTCAATAATAATTCAATAATTCAACTAGGGCGAATAATTTTTCCAAAATGAGAAATTTCTCCCTTTTTATAGTTTTAAAATGGCGAATTCTTTTGCCAAACATTTATTTAGTACTTCATCCCCAGGGTGCATTTTTTATAAGCAAGCAAAAACGCCTTTCAAGAAGAATTTCTAATGAAAATACTGATAACCCATATTATGCTTCTATAATATTGGAAAGATGTCATGACCATTGACAGAGAAAACAGCATACCAAAGACTGTAGTTAGTGACTTTCTAAAAACAAGTAAAATTCCTATTTAATCCTTCAAAGAGGCTGAAAGAATAGCTTTCCTAGATTGTACAGGTGAAACCTAAATGCCCTTTTCTGTACCGAGCACAGAACAAACAAGATAATACTAGATACTTCTTAGGGGCTTAAGGTCTGAAGACAGTAAAACTAGTAAATGAGTTTTGTTTTTAAAGCTAGGGCGTGACCTAAACCTCGAACAAAACACCAGAAATTACTTTTGAAATTGCTCCCTTTTTAGCGATGCCATCCTTCATTATAATACTACCACAAACTGAGGGGCTGCAGCAGCTGACAGGCGAGGCATCTGGAAGTGCAACTGAAGCAACTGACAGCTAGTGTTGAAGTGTTAGGTATCTAGGACTTCACATCCCGGAGGCCAGGCCTCCAACGGCCCTTTTCACAAGATAAGGCAGATCAGATCAGTGGTGGCCGGAGCTGCCCAGGGCAGGTTTCTCTAGCTGAATCCACCGGAATTCTTAGACGCTGGAGACTCCCTCCATCTGAGCCTGCAGCCACATAATCAGCTGGTAAATGAGGATCGTGACTGAAGAGGTGAGAGGGGAGAGGGAATACCCATTCCATATTTAAGTTTCCAGAAAACTTTCAAGGACCTTCTAGACTATTGGGAAGCAAAAGGCTTGTGGGCGTTGTTTTAACTGAAATATATAGTTTTAAATGAAACACCCCGGGGCCCGTTTGTCTTCATGCAGAGTCTTATTGCCAGGTCTTTCTACGGCTTTCCCTCCGCCGGCCTCTCCATGGCACGATCTCTCTCCAGGCTTCCTCCCCCGTGTGGAGTGGGGGGCGGGATGCTCTGGCTCAGCCACTTGCTATTCATCAACCGGTTCACACCGGCCGCCGCCGCCGCCGCCGCGTCGTGACGTCCGGGAGGTGGTAGGAGCGCGGGGCGGACCTCTCTCCCCCGCAACCCCAACCTTAACTCCCCCCGCCCTTTCCCCGCAACCTCGTCTTCTCTTATCCCTTGTCCTCGGGCTGCGATTGGTGGCCCGGAGTTCGCACGTCGCGCGGTGTACATAAGGGAGGGCTTGTGACGCAAGGGCGGCTCAGCACGCGTATTGGTTGCCGCGGGTGCGGGTCTTGCTCGGCGACGCGCTCTCTCCGGAGCCGCTCACTGTATGGTAGAGTCCCAGTGCCCCCGCCGCCGCCGCCGCCGCTGCTGCCGCTGCCGCCGCCGCCTCCATCGCCGCTGCCGCCGCCCCGCGACGACCACCGCCGCCCCCTGCGCTGCAGTCGCCGCCACCACCGCCTGCTGCGCTGCCTCCGCCTCGGGACCGGCTGTATGATTAGGCCACAATCTTCAATGAGTAAACATATTCCTGTGAGTGTCCACCGCGCGTCCCGGGCCGGGCTGAGGCACGCAGTGTCGCCGCCGCCGCCACCTTTGTTTCGTTCCTCCCGCCGAGAGTTGGCAGCCTCCGAGAGCCGTTCGGATCCGGGTGGCTGCCATGTGGCCGGCCGGGCGGGTGGGATGGGGATGTGGGAGAGAAACGTAGCTGGCCGGTCATGCCGGGCTTTGGCCCGCCACGTCTGCTCTGCCCGGGGCGCTTCCGCTCCCGGCCGGCGTCGGTTGGTAGCGGGGAGACTGGTTTACTGCTCCCTGCCCCCCTTCGCCGACCACCTGGGGCCCAAAGCGGTTGGTGACCGAGCGGAGGGTCGTGTGGCCGGGCCCGGTCGGGGGGTGACGGCCAGCGGGGGCGGGTGGGTCGGGCCGCTCGGCACAAAAGCCGCTTTGTGACCGCCGCCTCCGCCCTTGTCCCTGGGGGCCGGCGCGCCCGGGCCGTCGGGGAGCCCCCAGAGGACCGTAGAGCTGCTTCCCGGGGCCCCTCTTTGTTCCGGAGAGAAAGAAAGCGGCCCGACCGGCCCCGCCGCCCCCGGCCGTGTGAATGCTCCTCGGACGCCCGAGGCTCCTGGAGGCGGTGGGTGTCAGGCCCACGGGAGGGTGGTGTTCCCATCTCCCGGGCGCCCACTGGAAACCCGGCGGGGTGGGGAGGGGTGAGGCACACATGTCACTCCATGGCCCCGAATTAAAGAGGGCACTGCGAGGGAGGGCGGGCTGGCGGCCGGGCGCCGGGGACACCCGTTGGGCCGGCGGGAGGCGGGTAACGGTTTCCCCTGGGCCCGCCGCCTTCCCTTCCCTTCCCTTCCCTCCCCTCCCCCCGAGCTCCAGGGGCTGGCGCTCTAGGCGCCGGCCCGGCGGGGGAATGGAGCCCCGCCAGGTAGCCTCCCGGGCTGGGCCGGACCCGGACGCCCGAGACAAAATGGCTTCGGTGCCTGCTAGAAAGGGCGATTCAAACCCGTGATTGCAGCGGACAGTCCCTGCTTGAGGGTTGGAGCTTTCTGAGATCTGGGGGTGATCCTGGAATGCGGGGAACCCACGGAAAGATCCACCCTACTCCTCCCCGGCCCTGCATCAAGGGCTGGAATCCTTGGTCCTGCCTCCCGGGTGGACCTCGAGCGAGCGGGAGGCCCACTCACCCCCTCCTATTCAGCTCCCTGCCTGTCTCCACCTTGTAATTTGAGTTGTTCCGGATTTAACACCACTCCTTGGGCCCAGGATAATGGGAACAAGTCGAGGCTTGTCTTTTCTCTGTGGGAGTTGGTCAGGAGAAGTCCAGAATTTGAGAACCGTGGAAAAGTGCCACTACGGACCTCTGTGACATGTGAAGCCGGAAGCCCCTGGGTTTGAGTCATTCTGCCATCTCCCTGCTCATCCGCATGTTTTATTGCCCTTTGGAAGAGGCCTAGATTTAAGGGCATTTTTAATCGGGATTTATTTTAAATTGTTCCCTAAAGCCCTTCTGTCTGTGTGTCATTTGTAATTCCATCCTTTTAACAGTATTTCTGACCAGAATTTTGAATGTGTCTTTTTATGGTAATGACTACCATTCTAAAATTGCCTTTAAACTGCAACTGTTAATGAAAACATTAGGGGATTTGTGCTCCAAACTTTTTGAATCTGTGTTTGTCCTACTCTCCACAATACTGTACATATATATGGTAAGGGAAGGGGTGTTCACATGGTTTTTCACCCTTTGCCTAGCTATAGCTAACTGTTGGGTTGTCAAGTGTAGTACTATAGTCACTGGAGAAGGAAATGGTGACCTCAGAAATAGTGTAACATTGGAATATAGAGATGAGAAAGGACTTTTTGAGGCTCAGTTTGCCATCTGAGCTGATAGTACAGATGACTTTTGGGTTCCAGTAAAAAGATGATTTGTATAATGGAACACTCCGGTAAGGTTAGTGTGTTCTCTAGATCTTAGTTTAGAGACAGTTGTCTCCTGTATATACTAATATAACACCAGTACAAATGAATCTGTAGAGAATGGGATTTTTGTTGTTTTGTTGGGGTTTTTTTCCAGTTTGTAACAGTGGTTTGGGCACTTCCATAGTAGCTAGGATACGCAAATGGCTAGCTTGACCAGTTGGACCGGTCTTAGCAAGACCAGTATAGACATTCCTTTTCCTAACACAAAACCATTCTGGGTGCAGGAGCATTCCCTGCTTATCTGGAAAACTGTAGATTTGGAATAGATTTTCTCATAGGATAAGCTGGGGACTTTACCCCCACAGTTAACTAGATTCTGCTTGTATCTGAATTGAGTAGAGGGAAATGACAGCTTTCTCAATTTGTTTCTAATTTTCTCATTCTTTTAAAGAGGTAGGCAGCATTTTCACTATTCATATGAAGATACTGTTAGAATTATTAGAGTTCCCCTTTTTACAAAGGAGGAAGCAGCCTTAGGGAAGTGACTTGAGGTGAATATCAGGACTTGATCCAGTTCTTTTTCTAGGGCACTAAACTGCCTCTCTTGCCTTGTTAAAAGCAAAATGGTCCTTTGGCCATTATTTTTGTACCTGTCCTGAAGATTCCATGTGGGTCCCTTCCTTCATCCCCTACCCCTCCCCCCACCACAAGATGGCTCCACTGAGAAGAGTTAATTAGGTGGTTTTTGGTTGGTTTTGTTTTTTTTTTAAGTTATTCCTGTCTTGTTTCTGAATCTTTCCTTGCCTGAGCAAAATCCCTCTGGCAAAAATCATTGACAGAGATTTGTACAAATAGCCTCTAAATAGAAATCGCTTCTCGCATTTCTAAAGCTAAAGAAATAAAAAATACATGTGTTACTGTATTGTGGACCATCAGTTTTTAATGGTGCCAGGTTTTTGTTAAATTACTAGTTTGTACAATTGACTATAAACTTCACCCTTACCAGCGTTCATCTTAATGAAAAGCCAGTGGGTACTGGCTATTTGTGTGCACATTAAAGTAATATTTCAGTATATGGTTTATTGTAACCGTCTTATCAATCAAGTAAAGCTTGGTCTTATTCCATATGTTGAGTCCAGATCAACAACTTGTGGGGAACAAAACTAGTTTTTAGAATATTAAGAAATAAGTGATTATTCCAGACTCATAGTCATTCAGGACTTCATTTACTTCCAATCTTTTTTTTGTTAAGACTTTTTTTTTCCAATATAAGTATTGTTCTCACATCTACAAATCTTGGGAGGAAAATAAATTAGTTTGGTGTGGGTTTTTTTTCCCCTTGGAGGGGGGAAGGCAAGGCAAATGAGTTTAAGTTAATTGCCCAAGGTCACACAGCTAGTAATGTGTTAAGTGTCAAGAGACTGCATTTGAACTCAGGTCCTCCTGACTCCAGTGCCTGTGCTCTATTCATTGCACCACCTAGATGCCCTGGGTGTGTTTTGTGTTTTGTTTTTTGTTTGTTTGTTTTAATATACATATTGACAGCACTTGCAGTGCCCTCTAAGGTAAGATTGTCAGTGACAGATTTTTGGATATGTCCAAGCTACTAATAGAAATTCTATTCAAACTTCACTTAACTGTACTTTGACTTCCCTGTCAAGTCATATTTTTTAAATGACCTGCAAGTACTTTCAATAAGTAACAACCTCTCAACTCTTGATTTATCAAATGTTAAAATTACAAAACATTACCATTATCATCTTTGAGTCTTCAGCAGATGAGATTTTACTTTTTTCTCCTATATAGTTTCCCCAAATCCCTGAAATATAAATATTTACCTTTCCAGTTAATTTGTAGGATTTGGACATGGTTTACTTCAGTTTTGGTTTTTTAAATGTAGTTAGCACTGCAAAAAGCTTGTCTTGATTAACCTAGAATTACACCCCCATATAATCCTAATCTATTAAATTTGTACACATTTTAGTGAGGGTCCCTCCTCCCCACCTTGGGGATCAGCTATCCAGATATTTTGACCCTGTCCTTTAAAGTATTAGGAGGAAAAAAAATACAGAATATAGAGAATACTTTTTATATTCTTACAATACAGAAGATCTGATGGATTTTACAATAAGATTTTGTGTCATATGGTATGAAGTTTTTCCATCTTTTACTCTAAATGTAGACAACTGTGGATAAAAGCAAAAAAACAAATTTAAAACTAAACATTCTTTATGCCTGTGCCTTCACGTACTTGGTCAATTTTTGATGAAAGAAGACCAAAACTTGATTTAAATTTAGCTCTCTTTAGGAAGGTACTAGTTTAATAAAAATGAACCAGCTTTTTTCAGGTTGGTAGCATCCTTAGTCATCTTTTTGACCCCAGAAAAGAAACTTTGCCCTTCTCTCTTTTGTCTAAGTCAGCAGGAAATTCTGAAAAGATCACTCTGACCCTGAAGTTTTTAACTGAGCCCAGATTTTTTTTAATCATAGCCTACCTAGAAAGGAAGCAGGTACTTATAGAAACAAAGTTAGGCTGCAGGAGATCTGATTTATATTCCTGAGGTACCCAAGACAAAGGGACTTTGATTAAAAACTTTCTTACTGAAAAATTAGACTAGAAAATCATATTTGTTAATACATTGTTATTCTTTATGTGTGGGTGTATATGTACATATATATAAATTTTCTGAAATTGTAATAATCCTCACAGTAATCAACAAACAGTATTTCAAATTTACCTAGTCTTTGTGAATTTAACATTTATGCTTTAATTCAGAGGTCTTAGTACTAAGTTTGCAGCAAATTTCATACTATTATGTTTTTCCAATATGATTTTTTGTGATTTCTACTTAAATTTTTCTTCTAACTTTATAGAATTAGCAGTCCAGACAGATTTGCAGAAACTCATCTAGTCTTACACCTACCTCCTCACTCCTCCACCCCCCATTTAAAACATGAGCACTGAGGAGCAAAGATTATGCTCAGAGACAGAATTTGAAATGTTTAAAATCTCTTTTACCAGGGCTTGAGGTGAAGAACTGGATTGGACAGGAAACATATCTCCCCTTTTAACAATGATTTCTTTATCCATCTTATCCCATTTTACCTCAAGCACAGGCTTTTAACATTTTAGAAATCGATCACTGAATTTTATTTGGGCTCACCACAAATCTGGTTAGGGCATCAGTAAAGTCCAGTTAAAAGACTGTGTTTCAGTCTGTGCTACTGAGTTACTTGGCATGCATTATTAATTTTTAGTACAGTAAGTACATTGAGGCAGCTGGGTGTAATAGAAAGAACCCAGCAGTCAGTAGGCCTGAATTCTGGTCTTGACTGATCCTGTGTTCCTTTTTAGCCTTTAGTAAGCCTCAAACTCTCTGAGCCTATATTTCCTTATCTCTAAAATGGGAATACTTGAAGAAAAATGGATATTTTTTATAAGCTTTTAAAAGTCTAAATTTTTAACCTAGGGTCCATGCCCTTTAAAAAATATATTTTTGATTACTTTAAACATAATTTTTCTTTGTGACCTTATATATGTTCTGTTTAAACATTTAAAAATATTTTAAAGTTTTTATCGGATTGTCAAAGCAGTCTGTAATACATAAAAGGTTAAAATCCTTGCTTTAACATGTCAGAATTTAAGAATATTTCTGAAGGACCAAGTTGTCACTTGATTCGGTGCATTTTTTTTATCCAGAAGGCAAAGAAATAGACATTTTATTTCTGTGCAAAATTAAATATTTTGTGTCAATTAACATACTTGATTTTTCTAGCTAGTATTAAAGCAGTCAGTGCTATTCTATAAACACTGAGAGGGGGAAATATATCTTTAAATTTTCATCTAACTCACAAAAGCTTAGAATTTGGTTTTATAGTTTGGTCACTGGAAGTTGTCGTAGGTTGCATTTTTTTTCACTTAATCTAAAATGATGATTTTGCTTCTAATGATATTGTTAAAACTTAGGAATTGGGGCGGCTAGGTGGCTCAGTGAGTAGAGTGTCGGCCCTGGAGTCAGAAGGACCTGAGTTCAGATCCGACCTCAGACACTTAACACACACAAACAAAAACCTAGTCGTGTGACCTTGGGCAACCCCAAATTGCCTTCCAAAAAGCGTAAAAAAAAAAAACTTAGGAATTGTTCTTTTCAATAAAATATTGGAAATTATTCCTTCAGGATCGGGACCTTTTCCAAGTCATATTGCCATATTAATATTCCTAACTAAGCAAGACTTTTAATTAGTAACTTAATCAGCTTACACTGATGTGTAAAATACTACATATTATATCAAACTATTTCTTAACTGTTTCTGTGAGGGGTGGCATGGAGGCAAGAGTGATGTGGGGTCGGTACGGTGAGAAAGTAGCCAATACAAAAGCAAAAATCAATTTAAATGTTTTTTGTAGTAAAAGTGAAAAAGATTGTCCTTTATGCCATAAGACTAAGTTAGGTATTGTAGAAGTTTGATTTTTTTCCCCTATATTGCTCTGTTCTTTTCCAACTGAAATAATTGAAGTTTTCTCTTTTCCCCCTACAGCAGTTCTGTGGTGTTCTTGGTCACACATTTATGGAGTTTCTGAAGGGCAGTGGAGACTATTGCCAGGCACAGCACGACCTCTATGCAGACAAGTGAACTGTAGAAATTCATTACTACTCCACCAAGAAGCCCCCTTAAGAGCGGTTAACCTGGACACAAAGTGTTGAATTGAAATTGGCAGAGCATTTTACAAGAGTTCTGACCTGGATGGGGTAAACCTCAGTGCACTGCCTTTCTTTTGCCTCAGTATTACTGGATTGAAGAATTGCTGCTTCTTGTTAGGAGGTTCATTTCATTTCCCATTGCTCTCAACTTCATACTTAAAGCACTGAGAATTTCAAGTGGAGTATAGTGAAGGAGACTTCAGTTTCTTTACATCACTTCTGTATTCAAATTTTTAAATCCTTTCATAACCTTATTGAGTGTTTTTTAACTAAATTGACATGGCTCGAATGAACCGCCCAGCTCCTGTGGAAATCACCTACAAGAACATGAGGTTCCTTATTACACACAATCCAACCAATGCAACCTTAAGCAAATTTATAGAGGTAAGTATGGATATAAATATTACTTGATTTAGTTTAAGAGCTGCAAATTTGCTTTTAGAAAAAGCATATACATGGTGATTGATTGCCCTTACCTAATACTTTAGGATTTTAGATACGATACACTGGGGAGGGATACATTCCAGTCATTAGTCCCAGAAATAAGTAAAATAAATCAGAATGAAATGGCTTCTAAATTAATATCGAAAATAGAAAAAGATGTCTTTATTCCATAAAGAAGCATACATAAGTTAATTTTGGATCTAGAAATTCTTCATTTAGGTTCTTGGTCATTAATGTTCAAAAAAAGAATTTTGTATTTTACAATTCTGATTTGATTCAATTAGTAATTCATTGGCACCTTAGTATAATTTTAGTAAGCCAAAAATGCTGACATTTGACTTCCTGTTTCCCTTCTTAGCCAAGGACAAGCTACTAAGTAAGCTCCACTTCATAACAATAGTTCAGTCCTTTTAGTCAACTTGATACTACCAACTCTACTCCAAATATCCTTGCATTTTCCACTGCATTCTGGTGTGCTGAAGGAAAACTATATTGACATATTGTATGTCAGCCACTTTTTAAAAATAAGGAATACACGAGCCCTAGAAGTCATGTAAATTAGTTTCATTAGGCTACCAACTAAATATCCTGCTGAAATTCTTTTACAAGCTGGTTTAGTGAAGAGGGATACATACCTGAGTTTATAGCCCAATATTAACTTATCCCTTAGTTTTTAGAATAAATTTATTAAGACAATTATGAATATTTGATGGCTTGTATTTTTAAAAAAATAGTTTTGAGTTTTTAAATATAGGACTGCTGTAAGGGAATTACAAGTTAAAGATTTCATGAAAGGGCCTGCACATTAGATTTCTGATAGTCTTAAATGATCTATGTTGGTCCTTCTGGATTTTTTCATGTTACCATCTTTTTGTTTTCCTAAAGGTTTTTTATTTAAATTCCAAATTAACTAAGGAAAAAGGAAAAACCCAAGTAAATTATTCCTACTCAAAAGACTAGGTGGACATTGAAAGTTACATATATTACACAGTCTCTAAATGTTCTGTCCTTTCTTTCCTAACATACTGCAAAATTTATATTAGGAAAATGGATTATAATTTTAACTACATTTCACTTTGACTATAAGTCTTCTGACATTTGTTTTTTAGTTCTCAAATCAGAGGTCATAATCCAGGTTGTAATTTGCCTTGGTAGTTAATTTACTAAGATTTAGGTTTGCTGGGGCAGCTAGGTAGTACAGTGAATAGAGAGAGCACTGGCCCTGGAGTCAGGAGGATCTGAGTTCAAATCCAGCCTCAAACACACTAGCTGTGTGACCTTGGGCAAGTCACTTAACCCCAATTGCCCTGGCTTCCTCCCCCTCCAAAAAGAAAAAAAGATTTAGGTTTGCTTAGGTTCTGTGCTTTGGATGATTTTTTTTTAATGACCAGTTTTTCTTAAAAGGAAAGTAATCTTTTTCTTGACAGAAAAAAAGATATTTCCAAAAGAATATTATTAGCAACAACCCCAACTTAAGAAAAATTATTGAAATTACAAAAAGTTAGATATAACGTCTTAAAAGGTGAAGGGAGTAGTCTTAATAATAATTAAGTTCTCCATACAGATTCCTTAAATGAACATTTTACCCCTTTTTATAAAATGCTTTCAAAGAGGTTTCGTTATTGTCTTGAACTTTTTTATGAATAGTTATGGCCATTAGTTTTAATATAGCTTTTATTAATGTTTATGATTTGCATGTGATTTTATTGGTTTGAAATAGTAAAATATTCCAAAATAAGTTTGTGTTTTTCTTAAGGAACTCAAGAAGTATGGAGTTACCACAGTTGTAAGAGTATGTGAAGCTACTTATGACACAACCCTTGTGGAGAAAGAAGGCATCCAGGTTCTGGTAAGTGATTTTAAATTTTTATCATCATATTGTTTCTTACCAAATTTCGTCCAAAAATATTTACTCACTTTTTGCCTTTTGGAGTTAAGTTTGCAGTTGGGGTTAAGTGACTTGCCCAAGGTCACAAGGCTAGTTTTGGGGTTAAGTGTCTGAGGCTGGATTTGAACTCAGGTCCTCCTGACTCTAGGGCCGGTATGCTCTATTCACTGCGCCACCTAGCCGCCCTTATTTATTCACTTTTGACTGCTGTTCTGTATAAATATTTTTGAAATTAATGTGGGGAAAATATATTAATGAACAAATCTGTACCATTGTGGATTTAAGGAAGAGAAGGGTACATGCTCACCAGAACTTTACCTAGTTTTTAATTTATTGATAGTAAAGCAAAGAATACAATGAGGATATGTGTCAGCCTGTAATATAACTACCCAGGTCACTTTTACTCTGATTCAGGATATGCTTTGTCACATGTGAGGTCTGACAAAGTTGATGATTAGAGTGACTCCTGAACATTGTGGTTTACTTATCCTATTTTATACTCTAAACTTAAAATGACTAGGCTTAGTAGTCTATAAAAATAGAATTCTCCTTCACAGGCACTCTGTAAGTTCCAATATTTAAAATGGTTATGATATTATTTGTTTTTCAGGATTGGCCTTTTGATGATGGAGCACCACCATCCAACCAGATTGTTGATGACTGGCTAAACCTAGTAAAAACTAAATATCGTGAAGAACCTGGTTGTTGCATTGCTGTTCACTGCGTTGCAGGTCTTGGGAGGTAAATAGAATTTTTAAATATGTTAAGATTTCTTGGCAGGCTAAGGTAAAATTTGTTTCATTATTTCTGCATTATATTAATATCACAGTTGGATAAATCCATTTTAGTAAATTGATAAGCCTGCCATAAATGTGGGAAGCTTTTTCCCCATCACACTTCTCCCTTTCATGAGCCCATTATTTTGTGATTATTCCAGAGGTAAACATTTTTCTGAATTAGCAGTACACAATCAGTTTTACAGCATGCAAGCAATTTTAACTTTATCCTTTATCTCACTCTAACACAGATTGATTCCTTTGGAATTTAACAGAGCTTAATCAGATTTAGCAAGCATGTGCTAAGTATCTACCTTGTGCAGTGCTAGGTACCAGGGTTCTTCCTAAAGGAGTTAAAATATGGTAGATACTCTTTCTGGAGTTCTGGAACTTAATGAAACTCAAGGTAATATTTGTATGTTTTTGCTTAATAGAGAGAAATATAAGATGAGTAATATTTTGTGCTCTTTGATTAAAATGTACTTTGAAAACCATTTTGTTCTCAATTAATATTTGGAGAATCAGATCACAATGAAATGCTTATGTGTTTCCCCCTTTGGTCTCCACGATGTTGTGTGACTAGTGTAAAACAGGATTGGAAGGGAGATTTCTGTGATAGTGCTACTATAGGCTCCATCCCCTCTGGAAAACAATAGGTTATATAGTATTAGAGAAATTATTGTTTTTATTATTTTTACCAGTTTTAAGCTTAATTTAACTGCAGAGAGGCAAAGTTAGCAACATATTTTTTCAGTCTACCTGGTACTAACATTCTGAGGATTGTTTATTTATCTGTTTTATATGCCCTGTTTTTACATTTAAAAATAAATATGTTTGCTAGGAGTTTGCCTAAGGGAAAAAAATCTAGTAGAGGCCAAGTTGTGTTGATAGGGGAGGGGTTTTGTTTGTTCTTATATCACCAAAATTTCCCTTGGTATCTCTCTCCTCACCCATCTCAGAGCTATCCCATCTTTCTTAAAGAAAAAAGGCAAAAGAAGACATAAGAAATCAGCAGGACTGCCAAGTAGTACAGACATATAAGTAGTATGTGCAATATACCATATCTGTGGACCTCCCAAAGAGAGAAGAGGGTGTTTATCTCTTTGGAGCCATGCTTGGTCTGTGTAGTTTCACAACATCCACTTTTGTAGCTCTTTCCTTTTACATTTCTGTAGTCACTGTGTATATTGTTTTATTGGCCCTGTTCACTTCCTTTTGCATAGCGCAATAATAGTCCATTACATTTATATACCACATTTGTTCCACAGTGAATAGCCATCTACTTGTTCTATTTGTTCAAAGTTCTATTTTAATTATTTTGATGTGTATAGGGACTTTCTTATCAGTGCAGGCCAAGTTCTTTAAATAAATACCATTAGGAAAAAAAAAACTTTGTGACAGTAAGATTTCCTAAGTCTGTCTAATGACTCAGTCTTTGATACAATAGAACTCTAGCAAGTTTGTTGCAGGGATGTGATACAATTATAACAGCCATCATCATGTCCTATTAGTGTCCCATAGTAAGAGTGCTTGATCTTTTAATAGCACATTTTACACAATGATGAATAATTCTCCACCACAAATACGTTTCCTGGTTTCTTCCTGCTATATATATAATAGCTCTAAGGAAGGTGTCTGCAGTGAGGAGAAGGACATTAAATTAAATGAGGTCGTCAAATGAAGAGTTATTCTTCATCTACTTGACTCCCCATCTTTTTCTCTTGAGATATCCTCGACCACATGTATTCTTGAAACATTTATTCAAATAAGTGAAAAGATCTCTAAAGGAAAAAATAATCGAGGAAATTGGCCCAGTGCCCTCTTCTTTAACTTAAAAGTTATTTTAATAACTTAAAAGTTATTTTATCTTACTCCTTTGTTGGGAAAAGGTCACTTAGTTGTGAAATACAGAATACCTTCATCCTTTCCTGATGACTTAAAGTAGTTTTTGAAGAGAATGATCTTACAGTTCAGTTATTCCCTACAAAAGTCATCCAAAAATATACATTAAAAATACATGTTCTTGCTAGATCATCCCTCAGCCCACTCTCCTGATCTTTTCTTTTCCCACCCAGGTTTTTGATCAGCAGATTTTTAACTTGTTATCCTTTCCCTTTAGAGCAAACATGAATTAAAGTAGTAACTTTGTTAAATAAATTGTATTCCCAGATGATCTTTGGGTTAGACTAGCAGGTTTTGTTACTTTTGGTCAATTCATTTACTAAAATTCTCCTACCAGAGCTCCAGTGCTCGTTGCCCTTGCACTAATTGAAGGAGGAATGAAATATGAAGATGCAGTGCAATTCATAAGACAGTAAGTATCAATTTTTTTTTAAGTTCTGAATAGACTAACTCGCTTAAGCCCAAGCCCTCCCAGAATCTTTCATCTGTATGATAACAAAGAACTAGTGTTATATAAATTATAATACTCAGGTATAGGATATAATATAAGTAAAGGCAGAGATGGGGAGCCAAGTCAAGTAGCATTTATTAAGCACCTACTATTTCTCAGTCACCATTCTAAGTGCTGGAGATAAAGAAACCCCCCAAAAAAATTAGTCTCTGCTCTCAAGCAGCTGACAATCTAAGAGGAAAGATAACCTGTAAACAACTGTACAAACAAGACACAGTTTACATTGCAGATGATCTCAGAGTCATCATCTATCTTCTTTGCATCCAGGGGCTTTCTCTGAATTGATCTACTTGGTTCATTGCTATCACATGTTTTCATTTGGCTTTTTCCTTCCTTGGCCCATAGTGGAATAAGATAAAATTTTTCATTTAGTCTTTCTGAGATTGCGTAAGGATTTTTTTTACTGCTTTTTAACAAGAGAGAAGAAATTGCCTAGTAAGAAAATTTGCATTTTGGTGTCCCTGTTCCACCCCATTCCACCTCCCATATATTCATCTTGTTTCCATTTAAAACAAGCTTTAGAAGAAAATCCACTTTTTTCACTCTTGGTAAATGTTAACATTTAATAGAAAAATCATATTTGTATTATCCCTATACTTCAAGGAAATATGGGCTCATGGACTGAAAAACATCAGATGTCTGAATGGGGGGGTAGGGGTATAAGTTGGGGTCACTCTTGATAAGGTTTACACTTAAGATATGGGGAGGCCAAAGGTGGACACTTTTAAAGGGATTTTATTACCTCCCTCATTACCTTACCCCTTGATATGCCACCTTAAGTAGGCCTAAGGTCAAAGGAGAATTAGGGATTAGCTAAGAGTTCTGGCAGCAGTAGGGATAGAAGAAAAACCTGTATCCATCAGCATTTTCCTAATGGTTATCTATATTTATCTGTATGCACAAGTTCTCTACAGTCTTTAAGGAAGAAGAAAAAATTAAATTGATTTCATTTTAGATATTTGACCAAAAAAACCCAAAACACTTTTAAGTGGTCTGTGGCGAGGAATCAGTGAGTTCAGCAAGGATAGTCAATAATTCTTCCTCTTTGACTGGTCATTTCTAACCTTATTTTTGTTAGATTAGGATTTGGGGGTACCTTGTAGAAGGACACTGGTGAGTAGAATAAGATGTGTAGTATGCAAATGTTAGAAATTTTTTGTTGTTGGTTTTTTTTGTTTTTTGTTTTTTTATAGAAAACGTCGTGGAGCCTTTAACAGCAAGCAACTTCTTTACTTGGAGAAGTATCGTCCTAAAATGCGGCTGCGCTTCAAAGACTCAAATGGTCACAGAAACACCTGTTGCATTCAGTAAAGCTGAGCTGCCTATATTATTACCTTGGAAGCAGAAATTGGGAGACAGGACCTGGGGCAAATTACACACATAACTAGCCAACATAATAGGCTTGATGAATAAGTCTTAACGAAGCTTCCATAGGAATATTTTAAAGCAATTTTATAGGTTACAAGCTTGGCAGAAATGCAGCTTCTGTCTTTGGGTTACTAACCTGTCTGGACACTTAGTAAAAGTAAAAGATTCTTGCTGTTCAGCCTTTGGAACTTCTTGTTTATCATTTGTATCAATTGAACTTTCCTGAAATCATGCAGTACTGAGTTACAAATCTTATTCAAATCTATTTCCCAATACCAGAGTCTTTATCAGCAAATAAGAAATTTAGAGAGATTAGGTGCCAAAATACCCAGCACAATACTTACATATTTTCAATATCATACAAAGTTAATATCCTGGGAACTACAGACAGTAACCTGAACCCTATGTGGTTCTTATTCCTTCAGTCATTTCAATATTGAAGATAGGGCCTATATGGTAATTGCCTGCTCACTGTATGTTTACATCTCCCACAGTCGCACTAGAATATCAGGATTTGCACAACCATTCATTTTGTTGGATTTTACTAAGTCTTATGGTGATACTTTAATGTCTTTCTGTAAACCTTTGTCTCATTTTGTGCTGTTATCAAGACCTGCGTTTTGAGAAAAGATCATAATCCTCTGGTTGAAAATCCATGTAAAAATCTACACATTGTACAGAAGCACACAAAGTCTTTAATGTCTCCAGACAATAAGCCTTACAGTTAATTTAATGTTCGCACTAATGAGGTGCAACTTGACAGGGAGGGCCTGAAAAGGATGGGAGGGGGCTATTAAATATTTCTAGTAAAATGTTGCCTTTGTCTTGTGCAGGAAGTATAGAATATGCCCTTTACTTTAGTAAATATTTTTTAAAAAGTAGAGATGCTCTGTTATTGTAGCTAAAGCAATTCTTAATCATAAAATTTCTGAAAATCTTGTAATTTCTTTTACTGTACCTACTGAAAGTTGTTTACCAACTATTGCTTTTGTTGAAAGTGATTTTTCTCCCCTCTTTCCCTATTCTCTCCCCCCTCCCCTGGGAAAATTTGGGTTCCTGCTATGAATTGAGCAGACCTCTAATATTTTGTATGCCTTTTGAGCTTGTGTAACTTAATATTTGGATACTTGATAATTTGTTTTATTATGTAATTGATAAAATGGTGATGTGTATTAATGTTAGTTCAACCATATATTTATACTGTCTTGGGAATGTGTGGTTATAGTTCTGTGGGAGAAATAATTTTCCAGTGTTCACCAGCTTGTAAAATCTAGTGCGAGAGCTTAAACATCTAAATAAATAAGTACTGAAATGCACTTACCACTATTGAGGTTGTTTTGTTTAAATTTAACAGCAACTTTCATGACTTATTATAATCTCTTTACTTGAAGTATTGTTATCCTCTTGCCCTTTATAAATCAAAAATAAACACTAAAGATGTTCTCACCTATAGGTATAGTTGAAGGAGAGTGAGAGCTGCTGTTGGATTTATTTTAAAGCCAATCTTTGCTGTGTACACTGCAGCATGCTTGATGCTTAAAAAGGCTAATCAAAGATAAAAGTCATCTATTGCTTTTATGTAGAGAGTTGTTTATTCTAAAACACTTATGAAAAAAGACATTCAGTTCCCCTATCTTCACTTTAAAATTATAATAAAAGTTGTTTCATAGCACACTTCATTCTCTAGTTATCAGCAACTATTCAATATTAGGTTACTATGGTCAAATGAGTTTCATGTTTTTCCTGGATAAAAATGAAACTTTTTTAACTTTTTTTTTTTTAATTAAGCAATTGGGGTTAAGTAACTTGCTCAAGGTTACACGGCTAGTCGTTATTTATGTGTGGGTGCTCATTTTCTGAGGCCGGATTTGATCTCGGGTCATCCCAACTTCGAGGCCAGCACTCTTACTGTGCCACCTAGCCGCCCCTTTAGGGCAATTGGGGTTAAGTAACTTGCCCAAGGTTACACGGCTAGGTTTTTATTTGTGTGGATTAAGTGTCTGAGGCCGGCTCCGAACTCAGGTCCTTCTGACTCCAGGGCCGGCACTCTATTCACTGCGCCACCTAGCCGCCCTGCTGATAAAAACCAAACTTGATTCTCTCCTGAGTTCTTGCTGAGACCATTATAGAATTGAGCTGTCTCAGTTTAATGCTCAAATATTTGTGTTGAGAAATGAAAAATATCTGCACTGTATTAAGCATCTGAATTTTGAAAAGATTTGACTGAAGTTTTTCACATCTTGTTAGACAAAGCACATCATTAATGATAACTTCTAGTAAAATGCTTGTTGGGTTGTACTTAGACTTGAAATGGAGGTTTGAGGGGTTTTTGTTTGATGTTTTTGAGAAGAACCAGAGATAGAATTAGAACACTATAGGTAACTCTCCATATAAAGAAAATTGTTGCTAAAAATTTGCTTAATAATTTGAATTACCTTTTACTTTAGTGTTTGGAATCCACAAAAAAAAAAAACAAACAACACTTTACCATCCTGGTGGTTTTCATGGTAGCCTGAAACATTCATTTTAGATCAAGTCACTCTGGGTTCTTTAAAGGCTTTGCCAGTACGCAAATTCAAGGAAAGAGCACCAAACTGAAATTCCCTATCTGTATCAGCATTTTCTGAAGTGGGTCCCAACTTTACTTCCCCAGCCTTAATGTTAAATCCTTTCATGAATTATATGTTCCCAAAACATCTCTCACTTTTATTGTGAATTTGTTATAAGCTTTCTCCCTCTGCAAAGCTTAGCCTTAACATCTACTCCCATCTACAATTAATCTTCGTGATGGTTAGTTTTTCTTCTGCCTTCAGCCTGGGTGTATCTACCCTAATCAGTTAAACTCCATGAAGAGTTTTTTTTCTTCACAATGTTGCAGTTTAATAATTTTATTGAATGTTTTCATCCTGGTAGTGAACACCTCCCTATTTTCCACTTCCCTTTATAGAAAAAACACTCCCACCAGATTTGGGGAAGGCAAAATTTTAAAATTGGTTATTTGCTTTCTTGCATTCTTTTATTTAAAATTTTTGTATTCTGCTTCCCACCTCCTAATACTCTTAATAAGCATCCATTTTCCTCATAATAACTCCTTAGACAGCATAAGAAAAAAATTGTCCTTAACCCTAAATGCTCCAAGAGTAAAAACTGCCTCCCTTTAATCAAAACTCACTTTTATCTCAGTATGCTATCTTAGCTAGGTGCTAAGAGAAAACATTCTTACACTAAGGTGAATTACTAGTTCTATAGCCCAAGATATCTTAATTTTTCCAAGTATTTGTTAATTCAAATAATGTAATTGGAGTGTCCTAGGATAATGTAGTCAAAAAATGCAGTTTGTATGGAGAAAGGGGGGTATGGAAGAGAGCAACTAAAGGGGTCAACCATTTTCTCTTGCAGAGTACCTCTGGGCTCAACTCTCCTTAGGTATTCTACATTTCACAGTATTTCCATTTTATTCTACTTCTAAAACCAGAGATTTTCCAAAGCTCCAGGTTTGTCCCTCACCCAACTTACCCCAAGAGTTGGGAAAGCAGTGTGTATAGTTTTATCTAATAACTGTACTTTTTATACTTACATAAATTTTTAACTTTATCCTTACAACAACCCTCCATAGCAGAGATTCCTCAGTTTTTTAGATAACACATGCAGAAGTTAATTCTTGTTTAGGAGCGCACACTAATATATGACAGGTCCTCCTACTTGTGGAAGAACATTTTTCCAGGGCTAAAAACTTTAGGAGAGCCACCATCTTTTGATTCCTAATCAGTACTTTTACTCCTTTTTAAATTTGGGAACTGCCTATATTTCAGTTGATTTATACTAAATTAATATGGGTTGTGCTCACTAAGACATGATCATGAATATTAAATTAATTGTTTTTATAAGCATTATCCATGCCTCCCCCCAATAGTGAGCATTTTTTTAATTGAGGAAAAAGCTTTTATATCATGTATATATGTATTAGTCCAGCCAAACACACTGATCATATGTAAAACTAATGCAGTAAAAATTACATTCAATAAGAGGCCTTTAAAGAAAGATTTGAAAAATAATTGGAGACTAAACTTAGTTCTAAAGAAGTGGTAGCTCAAAGAACAAATTATAGAAATAATAAATTTACCCAAATAGACAATGGACAACATACCAACATTACATGGGTTGCAGCTAGAGAAAGGAGAAATTTTCTGTCAGTAAAAGAGAAAGGGCAAATAAATGATACTTGAAAAAAATGAATCCATTCTTCTAACTAAATAATGAAGTATAAATTATACAAATCAAAGGAGAGATGAATTGGAAACAAACAAATTAATAAAAACTAGGAGCTTAAAAAAAACTAAGTTATATATAGTTGACTAATCTGATTTTTTTAAATGGGACAATCAAGTATCTAAAATAAAAGGAATAACAATTGGAAATGAAATCAACTTTGTTACATCCTAACAACTGATAAAGGAAATGAATGAATACTTCATAAAAAATATAATACTAGATTAACAAAAGAAAACTTAAAAAATTTAACAATCCAGTTTTTGAAAAGACATTAAATGAGCTAACTGAGCTCATTCAATATATAAATGGGCTAAATAAATGAGCTAAAAAACCTCTAGGACCAGATGGATACACAAGTGAATTCTAACTAATAAAAAACATTTCCAAAATTGCATAAACTTTTCAAAAATATGTAAAGTGATATATTTCTATGAAATAGTCTTGATACCCAAACCAGGAAGAGACAGAGAAATCTATTGACCAATATTCATAATGAACAATTTTTTTCAAAATTTAAAATATTAACAAATAGCCTACAACAACATAATATAGAAGTTACAAAATATGATCAGGTTGGATTTATATCAAGATCGGAAAAAAAAAACACGTGATTATATAATCACACTGAAAAGGCTTTTGACAAAATCCAAAACCCCTTTCTGTTAAAAAAAAAAAAAGGAAACAAAGACTTTTACTTACATATAATAAGCAATATTTATCTAAAACCCAGAGTAAACATATATAATGAGAAAAGAGACCTTTACAATAACATCAGAGGCAACTCAAGATTTTTAGTTATAACTATTTAACAGTGCTAGAAATGCTAGCTATAGCATTAAGACAATATAAATTGAGATGATAAGCATTGGAAAATACAATTATCACTTTTTGCAGATAAGATTTACTTGGAGAAAACTAGAATCAGTTAAAAGTTGAAACAAATTCAGCAAAATTTTCAGGATATAAAATTAATTCACATAAACTATCAACATTCCTGTATATAACCAGCAAAACCCAGTAGGAATGGATAGAGATTCTACTCAGCAACAGAAAGTATAAAATCTTTGGGATCTTATTTACTAAGACATACCTCACCACTATATGATTTCATCTACAAAGTAGTTTGGCAAAAATAAAACAGACCAAAAAAAAAAAAAAGAATTCAACATAATAAATTAACTTCCTTATTTACTCTTGTGTCAAATAGCAAAGGATTATTTTATATGGCTACAAAAAAAAATAGTGAAATTCACACAGAGGAATAAAAAGTCAAGAATCTCAAAGGAAATATTAAAAAAATAAGTGGTAAAGAAGGGGGCTTAGTAATACCAGATCTCCAACTATACATTACAAAGTAATAATCATTAAAATGATTTTATATTATTCAAAGAAAGATGATTATATCTCATGTTACTTTATCCTATTTGTTTTGAAAGTAGATTACCTTGAAAAGCTTTAGTGTTTTTCCCCCTAAAATATATTAGCAGGTCCCCATTGGAAATAGTGGAAGAAACAAAGGAAATTGGCATTGGCACTGAAAAGTAGAATCACTGTGACAATTACGGTGACTTGACTCTTGAAATTGTTTTTCTTTTTAAATGACAGGCCTACTGGTTGAAATGCTCATTTTTAGAAATACAAGAAAGGGGAAAGTCAGTCTAAAAATACTGACTCCTTACAAATGAAAGAATTTTTGTATTCACCAGGGGAATTTTCCTTAGTTTACCCTAGCCACAATCTTCTCTTTTTTCTTTTCCTCCTCCTCTAATCTAGTTTGATTTTACATCATGTTTATTCATTATGTGCTAAGGCATTGTTTTAGGACAAGGAATATTCAAATCAACCTGTGGTCTCATGAGTTTTGAAGTTCCCTTGTACAATGCAGAATGGAACCCATCCATACCTGCCCATTCCATGTTATTATTTTCTAGGCCTTCCCATAAGTTCATCATAGGGCTGCCCAACTTTCTGGAGACTTTCATTTCTGCTGACATCACAAAGGGTACCAGTAGACCACTCTGTCTACTTTGCCATGTGAGCAGTCCATTTCTTGTCCTATCATGAAATTCCTTGATGTCTTTCACTCTTCTGTTCTTATTAGTTCTTTACTAGTTTTTTGTTGCTTCCTGTTCACATCCATTTTGTGCCTCTCTGTGTGATACTTATTTTTAGTTCTTTGAAGATAGATGCATTTCAGGGCTTACTGCCATTTAGCAACACCAGTAAAATGTTAGTATTGAAAGATGCACTTTTGCTTTCATGGGAAGCATGGGGTCAGCAAAAGATCTTTGTAATTACCAGAAGGCAATTCAACCTCTTCCCTCCCTTTCAACCCCACTCCCACCATTCAATTCTGGGCACATATTAGCCTATATTAACTATCACAGATTTATAAAGTATTGTACCATCTTTTAGAGTATCCTAATGCAATTTGGGCAATAGACATTTTTCATCTGCCTGGTATTTTCTATGTGAATGGTCATGTGAAATTTCTTTGAGTTATTATAGATTTCTTCCCGGAGGTTCCTCTATATTCTGTGACTTGATGCAGTCATCACAGTACCATCCACAAATAGGAGTATATGGATGCACTCACATCCACAGAGAATCATTGATTTAAACTCTGAGTTGGATTTCTTCTACCAGAATGCCAAACACTTTGTTGAGCATACATCTCTCTGTGTTATGCCTTATGTGTTTATTATTAGAACATCATTGAACAGTGTTATTTTATGTCATATCCTTCAAGGAATCTTAAAGGTATGGATGGGGTCATCTTATTTTAAAAGAATCTATAAAGTACATTTCGTTCCAAGTTCAATTTTTTTTCCATAATCAATAAGCACAATGGCATCTTGTATTTACTACATTTTAGTTAATTTTGAAATGATAAAAATGTGATTCATTAAAGAATTTATGGGGAAAACCATCTTGCTCCCTACTAATACTTTTATCAAGGATGCCCTCAATTTGTGTGTAGGTAAAGTTTTAGTGTAAATGGAAGAGTAAGCATATAGATTAAGTTACTCATTATCTCGAGTCACCTTTGTTTTGTTAACAAGATCTGAATTTTTTTTCTACACCATTGTAACTTCTTCAGACACCTTGTATATCGTTCTCTCTTACAGCTTCACGTATGTTGCCTCCATAATGGATTTCTGTATACATGGTCCATTCTAGGTGCTTTGCCCTTCTCTTCAGTGCCTTTTCTACCTCTTGTATAATTATATCTGAGAATATGGTGTTAGAAAATCCATGTGTGGTAGTTCCACTGCCCTTAGTGAAGAAAACAATTATATTATAATGATTATTTTCAAAAACTTTTCCACATTTTTTCTATATGTAGTCCCCCTTCCATTTGCATCCTTAAATGTTCCCTTGGGATGACTTTGCTCAAACAGATATTTAAATTTTCTTTAAGTTGACTTTTACCCTCTATTTGATTACTCTCTGCTTTATGAAATGATACCACTCACAATTTCTATCTTCATTTTACAGATAAGTTTATATTACTTAACTCAAAGTTGCCCTTACAAATAACCTTATCTCTTCACCTGGCAATTATGTTAGATATGCTTGCTAACCAAGGTGCCCTCTGGGCTTCTTTGATCCCCTTATTGTTACATTGGTTACCTTCTGAATATAATTATTATAGTCTAAGGGCTAGGAATACAAAGAAATTTTTAAAAGACAATTTTTTTTTCCCTCAAGCAACTTATGATTTAGTTTGCTATAAGAAACAGCATAGTTTAGTGCATAGAGGTCAGGGCTCAGAGTCAAGAAGAGACCTTGGGTTCAAGTCTAATATACAATGACCTTGGGCCATTCACTTAACTCCTCAGTATCTCTAAGCACATCTCTAATACTCCACTTGCAGAATAGTTACCAATATGCATTTGTAGAGAGGATTTCCTCAAGGAAAGTTCCCTTGCATTTGTGAAATCACAAGTCCAGAGAGAGAGAAAATAGCTTTAGTAAATTTAGAAAGTATTAAGTTTACAGGAAAGGTCAAAGAGAGAGTAGCATGAGAGATTCAAGGAGAAGGAACACTAAACTGGAGGAGTCAGAAAAGGCTGCACAGAGGAAATATTACTTGAACTAAGACTCCAGGAAAGAATTTCAGCAGGCAGAGGTGTGTAACAGCAGGTAAGAGATTCTTCATTTGCTTGCCTTTTCTCCTCACCTGGCAACATAAAAGCCTGGCTCTATGGTTTTTAGTGAGTTCCTCAATCTAAAACTCCAGGGAAAATAAGGCAAGCTACTTCTCTCACCTATGGACCTCAAGCACAAACAAAAGAGACAGAAAAGAATGCTTTCTATACTACAAAGAGGAATAGAATTAGTAGCAGAGTAAGAAAACATTATTCTTCTATGAATCTAAGAATGTTTCTCAGTCTTATAAGAAGAAAATAGAGTATAATGGGGCTAGTGTGTCACAAAATTTTAATTGGTATGTCATATTAAGACAGGTTTTCTCATTAGCCTCAATGTCAACTCTTCCTCATACTGCCTCTGGTCTGCTTCCTGTCTAGAATCCTCACCTTCCACTTCTCTCCACAGATTCATTAAATTAATTCATCCTTGTAAATACAGCATCACATAGGTATTGCTGTCAGTTATAAACTGTTTAGAGTATACAGTGATCCTTTTTCAGCCAATTAAACTTTTATTTTTATTTCCCCGGGCAGGTCCCTTAATCTCTTAGCCTCCCATTTCTCAGCATTAAAATGGGAAGAATAATAGCACCTAAGAGGATCAAATGAAATAACATAAATGTAACTTGTGCCTCAAAATCCATTTTCATAAAATTGATTGCTCAGTTCTCCACACCTACATGAGGGGACAGATTTGGAGATTAGAGAGATCCTTCCTGTTCTTCTAGCTTCCAAATTCAAGAAAGAAAACATGGTTCCAGATTCTTTTCAGGTCTCAGGGGAGAGATTCTGGGGAAAAGCCCACATAAGAAGCCCTAGTAGCACTTAAGTCATTTCTCAGTCCCCAGCTTACTACACTAGAAACCAGAAAATTTCCTCTTAGGTGAGGTCTGAGACTTTCAGTTGAGCTGAGTTATCTTGTTCCCAGTAGGAGAACCCATTCATTCTATTGTCTGATATATTCTCATATGTATAGCTTCTCTGATTTGTTTTGCTATTTGGATAAATGAGCATTTGCTATTCCCTCTATCTGTGCATTATTGAACTAGTGGGAAGAGAGTAAAGTGATAGATAGATAGATAGATAGATAGATAGATAGATAGATAGATAGATAGTAGATTGATATTTTGAGACACTCCCATTAAAGGATAGTAATCAGGTACACAGTTTAGGTACACCTAAAAAAATTTTTTCCCCTAGAATAACAAGGGAGAAAATAGAGGGGCTGGAAAAGATGATTCTAGAGATAGCTATTCTTGCCTCCCTGTGAGCCACATCTAAACAAACCCATGTGGACATACTATTTAAATGGACAATACAACATACCACCATATACCTTACATATGTCATCATTTACATATTTAAACCATATGGATGGAACTTTATGTGGTGTAATGTCATGTGTACATAAACATATATATAAAGCACTTCACAATTTATATCAATACTAGCTATTGTTAGTGTTTTTGTTATGATTAATAATATTGAAAGGACCTGAAGTCAGCTAAAACTCTGAATATGGACAATTCAGAATTCTAATAGTTACCTGACACCAGCCCCCGGCTCTGGCCTGCCTATAAATAAGTTTGGAACAGAACCAAATAAGATAAGTGACTATGCAGGGGGAAAGAGTCTGGCATGCCCTCTTTGGACCTCTGGGAGACATGGTAGAAGACAGAGCTAACTTGGTGACTGAGCTCTGTGTAGAGCCTGATAGCAATTTGATGTCCAACTTTCCAACAAGGCCTCTGGGGCCATAGTAGAAAATCAAAGTAATTTCCAAGAGAGGATTTGGGGGGGGGGTGTAAAAGGAATGAGAATTAAACAAGCTAAGTCTTGTATTTGAAGTAGGCTACCAGGAGACTGAGGCAGAAGCTAGAGATTGATGTAGCATGTGGATCCTGTTACAGTTGTCCCATCCAAATCCGCAGCAATAACAGTATCCATACTACAAAGGGAATAAGACTTTAAAAGTAAACTATATAATCCATCCAAAAAATGGTTGAAGAGACTAGTTTGAGCACAAAATATCAAACCAAGAACTGAGGCTGGAAATATGAGTAGATATGAGTAAACAGAAGAAAACACCAAACAATGAAGATATTCTGTGAGTTGCAAAGCCTAAGTAGTGAACCTAGAAAAGGAGGATAACTCACAACAATAACAAGCAGAACCTCAGAAGGAAAAAAAAAGAATGACTTGGCCACCAGAATTATAAGAATGGATGGAATAATTGAAATTAAGTATTGAAATAAAGGGTAGACTGGGAGAGAAAGCAGGAAAAATTATATAAGTGGATATATTATAAGAATAAAGACAAATAAGAATGAGTTCACTCATAAAACAGAGGAGAATAGCAGAATGGATTAGAAAACAGAATCTATATTTTGTTTACAAGAAACAAAATTGAAACAAAGATTCACACAATTAAAACTAAGGACTACAGAAGCATTTATTATTCACAAAAAACATCCAGGGTAAAAATCATAACAGAGAGCAGCAGTAAAAGCTGACATGGTCAAAAGACACAAGCAAGGAAGCAACATATTGAAAGGCATAATAAATAATGAAAATATCATCAATTAGCATATAGACTAAATAGCTTAGCACCTAAAAACTTAAAAGAAAAGTTAATATAATTACTGGGAGAAATAAATAGCAAAATTATAATAATTAGGGACTTTTTCATACCTGACCAAAAATAACAAAAAAAATTTTAAAAGCCCTAGCCAGAAATCGTGTTCTTTTCTTCAGACTTCAGACTTAATACAGTACTGCATAGCTCTACTCCACCCCACCCCCAACCCCATACCCCCTACCCCTTACACACTCTCTCTCTCTCTCTCTCTCTCTCTCTCTCTCTCTCTCTCTCTCTCTCTCTCTCCTGTCCCATTCCCTCTGTTCCTTAGTTCTTTGGCATTTTGGATAGTTATAGCACTGGTGCTATAAGATTAGCCCTCCACCCTCATTGGCTGTGCTGGTACATGGAGTTGTGGCCTCCCAGACAGGTTTTTGATCCTGAAGGACTGGGGTTTAGCTGGGTATCTGTTGTAGCCGGGATAAATTCTGCCTCCTGGAACCGCTTTCTCTACAGGGGTGGGTTTTGTGGTAAGCCTGTTTCATATCCTTGTGTCTGCTAGTAAAGAAGCCTCCTTGCTAATGGCTTGAGAGATTTGGGAGGGGTGCTAAGTGGGCTCAGTGTCCATCAATTCATGAACATTTATTTAACCTTTTAATCCCAGATCAAGGAGACAGCTGAAGTTGCTTTATCTTTGGTGCATAATTTCTGTTTGGGGGAGGTCCTCCATCTTATTGCTTATGTGACCTGGTACACATAGTGATGAAATATGGGTTCTGGGAGCCTCTTTGAACTCTGATTAAATCATATGTGGCATTTGCTTAAGATAAGCCTTACATTGTGGCTGGGCCCAAACCTCTGTTACTAGACTTCTCACCCTTGAGCCTATCAAATTATCAATCCACCCTTGAACTGGCCTAGCCCACCATTGTCTGTAGTCTCCAGGTAATCTCCAGCAATTTCCCATCCTTAATCACTCATTGACCTCATCTGACTCCTGAAGACCCTCCCCAAACTCTCCTCTAGACCCCCCCTAGATTCCTCCCACAATCTTTGTGTATATAAGATCCCATCTTCCCTCCTTGTGTGAGAGGGCCATAGAATGACCTAGCACAGGCTTACTCTGTGTCCAGTACAAGCGAACTTTTAATAAACTTTACTTTTCTTTGTCTGAGAGAAGACTTGAGTAGAATTCATTCGGCAGCAGCCGGCATGTTGGTATTTTGGGGTCTCCAGAGCAACCCTAACCCTCTTTATGGATAACCTCTTCAAAAGGATCAAGTTTTATTCTGTGACTTTAACAACACTTACTCTTCTATGTTTGATACTTGTCCTGGTAGGGTGGCTAGGTGGTGCAATGAATAGAGCACTGGCCCTGGAATTAGGAGGACCTGAGTTCAAATCCATTTTCAGATGCTTAATACTTACTAGCCAGGAAACCTTGGGCAAGTCATTTAACCCCAATTGCCCTGCCTTCCCACCTCCAAAAAAAAGGGAAAAAGAAAGATACTTGTCCTGGTATTACCCTTAATGACCATTTGGCATTTCCTGATATGACAATAAGTAGGGTTATAGCTACCTAGAGTATACCTTATGGTCTACAAGGTTTCAAGGAATAAGTAGAAAACAAAGTTCTACAACTGGGAAGACTACATCTCAAATCTATTTTTTCTTTATTGAGGGTCTCATATCCAGCACACATTCCCTGATTCAAGGCACCCTGCAGTAGGGTAGAGAAGCACATAACCCTATGATCTACACCATCAGTAAAGTCTGTGCCATATTCAGTGAAGAAAAAAGAGGGGAAGTACTATTATTTTTCAGCTATTCATCAAGGTTACATGATTGAGTCTATCAACTCAGATAATAGAGTTCAACTAGTGAGTGATAAAAGTTTAATTCTAATATGGGTCTTTTGACTCTAGGTCCAGTACTCATTACACTGACCTCAGAGGTTGCTTGGGAGGAAAATACTTCGTAAACTTTAAAGCCACCTGTTCTAAACATACAACAGAACAGAAATTAAGTCACTAAACTGAACTAACTGGGTCTGTTATAAATTTATGTTACCTAAGCTCAATTGACCTTCAAGGGGCAAAAAAATCAAATCTTACCTTAGGGAATATATTGTTCTGTGGCCCTGGACAAGTCACTTACTCAACTTCTATCAAGCCTCAGTTTTTCCAGCTCTAAAGTAGGGGTAATAACAATAGTAGCACTAACAACACGTGGTTATTGTGAGGACCAAATGAAAAAATACAATGTAAAGTGTGTTTCAAACCTTAACATGCTGTATAAATATTAGCAATTATTGCTGCTGCTATTATTCTTTCCTAAATGATTCTTGTTTAGTTCACTGCAACTCAGAACTCTCAACCTCAAGAGACCAACCAGCCTGAGCCTTCCTGTTATACTACCATACTTGACTATAACTGATTTTTTTTCCTACTCCCTAGAGAAACTATTCCAAACCTCTTCAAATCTCCTAAATCATCTCATACCATTCTCACCACTTTACTGAGAAAATAGAAAACACTTATCTTTGCCCCTTATCTACATCTCAAAACCCACTTGGAACCATCCTTAATGTTGTCTTTCTTTAGCCTCTGATAAATAGGTGATACTTCTTGACATAGCCAACCCCTCTATATGTTCCTTTAACTCCTCCCCTTTCCATTTTATCCAGCAGATTTCCCCCATAATGATCCTTCCCTTCCCCCACATAATCTTTAGCTTCTCCCTACATGATATCTTCTTCCCTACTGACTACAAAAATGTTCAGGTCATCCTCATTCATGTTGGAAAAGAACAAAACTACTACTCAAAGGGTGGCTAGGTGGCGCATTGAGTGAGAGCGCAGGCCCCAGAGTCAGGATGACCTGGATTGGTCCCGGCCTCAGTACTTATCACCCACACATAAATAACTAGCCCTGTAACCTTGAACAAGTTACTTAACCCCAATTGCTTTAAAAACAAAACAAAACAAAAACTACTACTCACTAGATTCTGTTACCTCTTCAAGTTGTCATCCTAATACTCTCCCCTTCCTTTTATAGCCAAACTCCTAGAAAAAAAACTGTATATACACATTGCCTCCATTTTCTTTCCTCTGATTCACTTCTCAACCCTTTGTAATTTTAGCCTTTTCACTCAACTGCAATTGCTATCTGAAATTTCCAGTCATCACTTAACTGTCAAATCTGATGACCTTTTCTTAATCCCCATCCCTCTGGAAGCTCTGCAGAACTTGACCCTATTGACCATTCTGTCATAGATACTGTTCCATAGGTTATCTCAAACTTAGCACATGTGAAACTACATTCATTGTCTTTCCTCTCAAATCTATCCTTTCTCTGAACTTAATTCTTTCAATGGTACCATGGTCCTCCAAGTTATCCAAGTTCTCAATCTTGGAGTCAGCAAGACCTGAGCTTAAATCTGGCCAGAACACATACTAACTGTGTGATCTTGGGCAAGTCACTTAACCTGTTTGCCTCAGTTTCCTCATCTATAAAATGGGGATAATAATAGCATCTACTTCCCAGAATTGTTATGAGGATCAAATGAGATAATAATTGTAGAGTCCTTAGTACAATTTCTGGCACATTGTATGTGCTTAATAAATACTTGTTAAATCTAAAAGCCACACCTTCACTCTCTAAATTGCCAAGTCTTATTTCTAACTGCAGAGCATCTCTCATATCCATTCCTTTTTCTCTTCTCAGACAGCCATTGTACTTTTTGAGATATATATCCCTCTTGCCTGGGTTGTCATAATAGTTTACTTGGTCTCCTTAACTTATTATTCCCCTCTCCAAACAATCCTACTTGCAGCAGTCAAAATTATTTTCCAAATGTGTAGATCTCACAGTGTTATTCCCCTACTTCAATAAACTCCAACTGATTGCTTTTGCCCATAGAATCAAATATGAACTTTTCTGTTTGGCTTTTAAAGTCTTTCATAATCTGGACTCAACCAACTTTTCCAAATTTATTAAAAATTGGAGGAGGGGGCAGAGCCAATATGGTGGAGTAAAAGCAGGAACTTGCTTGTGCTCCTGCTCCAACCACCTCCTAAACTTGTTAAAAAATGGTTCTAAACAAATTTTAGAGCCATAGAACCCACAAAGTGATAGAGAGAAACAAACCTCCCTCTGAAGGCAGCCTGGCAGGCTGAACTGATTTTATATGAGAGACTGAGACCTATTTTGAAAGAATGAGTTTCAGAGAACAGTCAAATACATTGAAACTGAAGTATAGATCTGATTCATCACTGTTTGTCTCTAATAATTTTGTGCATATTGTGGTAGAAGCCTGGAAATAACTGGTCCCACTAGAAACATGATGGAAAGCTGATCTCATATAATTTAGACCAATCAAATATCTTTCAATAAAATTAGTCAAGCGTTAGGTGGGGGGAAGTTGGATATATTTTTTCATAGAAAATTAGCTTAATAGTGCCCTGTTTTTACTGCCAGTCAAGATGGCTACCTTAAAAGGAAGGAGATTGTCCAACTCAAATTACCTTCACCAGACAAACTGAAGTTTTTACCAGACCAAATAATGATTAAGAATTTCAATGCAAAACAACAATAAGAAATGTCTTTCACCCAACAACTACACAGGAGGTTAGTTAAAAACATAAGGGAAATAGGAAAGGGAACTCACTAATGCCAGCATAGGGCAGCTTCCCAACATAAGAGATTGCCTGGGATAGTATAGTGTGCAAGAATTTATGGTTAGAGGCACCAAAAGAGGAAGGTTCCCCTGATATCTCCAGGGTGCCCAAAAAGCCCATGGTAGAGATCTTGGAAGTGCTGGGGAATAGCAACAAGTAGAAGTAGCAACCAGAACATAGCAGAATAATGCTCAGTAATATACACCACAGGTCTGGGTGCTTCATGTCTCTAGCAGCCTGTCCTAGGTTGCTAGTGATGACCCTGGAGATCAGCACTTGGAACCTCTAAGATTCAGGGGGGCTTAAGCAAGGAAGGTAGAGGTCAGTGCAGAAACACAAGTGACCAAGGGCAAGATCAAATAGGGCTGACCACTTCATCCACAAATGCATTCAGGAGTGGAACCTAGCCATGGCACAAAATCCCAATTCAGGAACTAAAGCTGTAAAGACAAGTAAATCAAAGGAAATACCCAACGGGATCAAAAATTGTTACAAATCCAAAGACCCCTCAAAAGGAGAAAGAGTAATTCTGTAATAAGTAAAAGCCAAGGTTCAAAGACAAAAATGGACTTTCCATAAGGATTGCATAAAAGAAATGAAGCATAGCATTAAAAAAAATTTTAATAGAAATCTTGGAGGAAAGAATTGGAAGGATAATATATGGTTGGTTGGTGTAGCAGCAAGCACCCCAGCATCCCCAGGGTGGCTGCCAACACAGGTTCTTATATCTGCTTTTCTAAAGGAAAACAACTCAAAATGGGTTAACAATCTTGCTTTAATCAATCAAATATATCATTTACCTTGTTCAGGGGAAAAAGTCAGCACCCTGAACTTCAGAGTATACAGACAGAAGTAACAAACCAGAAGTTACAAGAAAACAGAAAAACATATCAAGCAGACAGGCCTCCAACTGTCTTGACCATTACATCCACACCTAGTCAGTTACCAGAGAGGGAAACATCAACATCTGGGTTTGCAAAGCCAGAGGGCTCCCATTGGCTGCCCAGAGTCTCATCTGGTCAAATCATATAATACTTCTTAAAGTGAGCCCCAAGACAAAGTCTCACATCAGGGATTATATAGCCTTCTCCTGGGTCAGAGAATATAACAACCCTCTTGACCCACTGTCCAATCACAAAGCACCAAGGTGTGGGTGTTCTGAAAAACAAGTCTCCCACCACAGGCTCCAGGTGCACTTAACCTAGGGTCAAGGAAGATCTTAAAAATTTACATTCCTAAAACAGTATAGTGTGCCAGGTGGGCAAGATGAAATTACCACTACTATAAAGGAATATGTTGAAGCAGGAGTGTTAGTCCCTACAACCACACGATGGAATAATCCTGTTTGGCCAGGAAGAATATCAGATGGGACATGGAGAATGACTGTGGATTATAGACAATTGAATAAGGTGACTCCTCTTTTGTATGCTGCTGTTCCAGATAACATCACCTTAATAGAAAGGATCCAGAAATATGATGGGACTTGGTATGCAGTTATTGACTTGGTGAATGCCTTCTTCATCATCCCAATAGACCCTAAACAATGGGACCAGTTTGCTTTTACTTGGCAGGGTAGACAATATATTTCCACCCACTTGCCACAAGGGTACCTACATAGCCCCACTATTTGTCACAGGATTGTGGCTGAACAGTTGGATGAATTAAAGCTACCTGGTGTACAGCTTACCCACTACATTGATGATATCATGATACAGGGAAAAGATGCAAAAGAAGTGGAGAGGAGTTTGACCCTTCTAAGTGAGCATATGAAAAGTAAAGGGTGGGAAATTAACCCTGCAAAGGTTCAAGAACCATCTCAAAATGTAAAATTTTGGGGTATACAATGAAACAAGAGACTATGAGAGATTCTTTCACAAGCCCGACAAAAGATTCAGGATTTTCCTACCCTTACCAATAAGAAGGAGGCCCAAAAGTTCATGGGATTGTTTGGATACTGGAGGCACCACATTCCACATTTGGGATAGATTTTGAAACCTTTATACAGAGTCACTTGGAAGAAATATGAATTCGATTGGGGAGTTGAGCAGAGTAAAGCTTTTGAAGAAGCCAAAGCTGCCATACAATTGGCCCTAGATTGTGGCTCGTGCAAAATGGTCCAGTGGAATTACAAGTGACTATACAAGATGATTATGCAAACTGGAGCTTATGGCAAAAACAACAAAGCCCTTGGGATTTGATGTAGGAAACTCCCTTCATCTGGAGTCCAGTATACATACACCTTTTGAAAAGCAGTTGTTAGCTACATATTGGGCTTTGGTGGAGACTGAACAACTGACTCTGGGCCATGAAGTGATATTAAGACCTGGAATCCCGATTATGGCCTGGGTAATGAGTACCTCAGCTTCTCACAGAATTGGACATGCCCAAGAGGCTAGTATAATCAAATGGAAGTGGTATATTCAAAATAGAGCGAAAACAGGCAAATGTGGAGTCTCTGCTCTTCATGAATCTGTAGCAAACATAGAAATTGAGGGGAATGACACACCCTCTGAGCCAAAGCAACAGTTGGTACACTCCTCTGTAAAATGGAATGAGGGATATGATGGATTGACTGAATAACAAAAAAGACATGCATGGTTTACTGATGGGACAGCAAAATATTTGGGCCAAAAAAACCATTGGAAAGCAGTAGCCTATAACCCATGTACTAGAAGGATTTTGGAAAGTACTGGGATAGGTGAAAGTAGTCAATATGCTGAACTTATGGCAGTACATCAAGCCATCAAAATAGAACAAGGAGGACAGTGTCATATATTCACTGATTCACGGGTGGTAGCTAATGGGTTAGCTACATGGATGCCCATGTGGAAAAATCAAAATTGGGAAATTCATGGCAAACAAGTTTGGGGCAAAGAATTATGGGAAGATATCTGGAACATGTCTTTGGTCACTGACTTGTCAGTTTTTCATGTAGGTGCTCACGTGGCCCTCACTGTGCCAGAATGTGAGTACAATGCTCATGCTGATTGACTAGCAAAGGTTGCTCCTGAACACATTGTCCCTATTTTGACAACAACTGATGATCTGGTATTAGCAAAATGGGTCCACCAAATGGCTGGCTGTTTGGGGGTCCAGGCCACATACTTGTGGGCACAAGATCGAGGTATTAGTATCTCTCATTCACTGTTAAAACAGATAACAGAAGAATGTCATATATGTCAATTGGAAAAGGAGTGAACTGTTCCTCAGGTAGTAACTGGAGAGATAGCAAGAGGAAAAGTCCCAGCCCAAATCTGGCATATAGATTATATTGGTCCACTACCACAAGATAAAGGATGCAGATTTATATATACTCATGTTGACACCTATTCAGGTGTACTGGTGGCTTGTCCTTATAAGAATGCAACCCAGAAAAACACTTGTGAAATTCTAGATATCATAAGTCTATATTATGAAACCCCAATGCAGATTCAAAGTGACAATGGCTCACATTTCAAAGGTAATGAAGAAATATTGTATACTAAACAATATAGAATGGCTATATCATATTCTATATTATCCACAAGCATCTGGGTTAATTGAAAGAATGAATGTATTATTGAAAGAACAGTTAAGGAAGTTAAGTTCTAATGGTCCGTATCAACATTGGAAGGATAATTTGTTCATGACTTTACATAATTTAAATAACAGACCATTGGGAGGAAGTACACTTCTAGCCAGAATGATGACCCCAAATCTGCAAATTAGAAAACAACAAACACATAAGATTCCAAATATTGAGTATTGGACTTTGAGGCCAGATGACTCAGCACCATACCCAGGAACACCTGGTTTGGTGGGATATGATTTACATTGTTTAGAGGACTTTTGCTTGGACAAAAAAGAAATAAGAAAAATCTCCACAGGGATATGTATAAGAATCCCTAAAAATCACTTTGGACAGATTTTACCCAAATCAGGATTAACAGCTCAAGGAATACATGTATAGATTCTAATTATCAAGGAGAGTGACATTCCATAATTTAGGTGAAGGACACATACAGATTCACAAAAATGATAGTTCAAGTGATTATTATTCCTTATAAAACAATACCACTTGTAAAAACTGACCCTCCTTCCAAAATAACTGTCAGAGGAACTGAAGGATTTGGTTCTACTGATAGAATAAAATTGGGAGCTAAAGTATGGGTAAATTGGAAGTCAGATGATGTTCCAAAGGCTATAGAGATTATAGCACATGGGAGGGATAACACTGTAACTATTGTTTATTCTGGAAAAGATGATCACAAAATTGTACCCTTAACTCATATTCTACTTAACTCAAATTCTACCATGAGTGAGGCTCCAATGGTCTGGTTATTGTCTCTTTGCTTCTTCTTGGTTTTTTTGTCTGTTCATCTTGTTTCTGCAGGCTTGGTACCCTCCACCTATAGATGCCTGATAGCTTAAGCTGGATGTCACCCCTGGACCTGGCATCAAGCACATTAAGAACTGACCTCTCAAATGGGAGCCCTTGGGACAGGGACAGCTCTACATCTGATTTTAGCAGCAAGTAGCCATGGAAGAAGAGCCCTTTGCCCTTTACCCCAAGATTTTGGGGCCCCATTGGTTCAGGGGGGAATGATGGGGAGCTTGTACTCAAGCCCCACCCAAAAATATTGTTTTCTGTGTTTATTCTGTGCTATCTTTTTTATATTGTTGTAAAATTCTGTTGACACCAGTTGTTCCTAAAGCATTTTTGCCAAGTAAGGGACATGAAAGATCTTGGGGCCGAATGTAAGGGTTATGGGATGTAAAGATCTTCCATGCCCCATTGGACTTGCTGAGGTGCAAGTTTTGAAGGCCTGAGAATGTGGATGTTGACTACATTAACTATGTGTGCCAACTTCATAACTACTGTGATGGCTTTGACTTTCTGGTTTTGGGACTATGTTTTCTGGTATTTTAATAAATGTTCTAGCTCTGTTGTTGTTCCTAACCCCCTTCATGTGTGTCGGTCATGGCCTCGCTGCTGCTGCCCCTGCTGTTGCTCTCTGCAGCCTGGGCCCTGCGCCCAGCGGCCCTACCGACGCTGCCACCATCCATGCCTTTGGAGGCCTCCTGGGAGGAGGAGTCGCCACCAGGCAGGGGCCCCACGGCCCTGCCTCCTGCAGCCACTCCACAGCACCGACTGGGTTTATGTTCGTGCATGTGCAGGGGGCTCCACATGGAGGGGGACAAGGCCTTTGCTGAATTCCTGACAGATGAAATTAAAGAGGAAAGGAAGAGCCAGAAACACAAATCCCTCCCCAAGATGTCTGGGGATTGGGAACTGAGTATGCAAGGGACAGAAGCCAAGTTAGTCCAGAGAGTAGCTGGTGAGAGGATCACAGTCACATTCAATATTAACAACAGTATCCCACCGACATTTGACAATGAGCCACCAGAGGGGCAGAAAACACAAGAACAGCAAGAGCCTGAACTTATAGTCAACCCCGAACTTCATGGTGGAGGTTGTGAAGGACGATACCAAGAAGGCCCTTGTGCTGGACTGCCACTATCCAGAGGATGAGATTGGACAGGAAGAAGAGGAGGAGAGTGACACCTTCTCCATCTGGCAAGTTAGCTTTCAGCCCACCAGTGAATCTGACTGGAAGGATACAAACTACACAATCAACACGGATTCCCTGGACTGGGCCCTGTATGATCACTTGATGGACTTCCTGGTTCACCATGGTGTGGACAACACATTCGCAGACAAGCTGATTGAGCTCAGCACAGCCTTAGAACACCAGGAGTACATCAACTTTCTGGAAGATCTGAAAGGATTTGTCAAGTGTCGGTAGGAAGGCCTGAGGTTGTGGGGGCCCTGCTGTGCTCCAAGAGAACATTTCTAAAAGCCATCATAGAGAAAGCACTGTGCTGTGAAATGCCACCAGGCATAAATTATATTCCCTAACCCTTTATTTCCTTTGTCTGCTGGCATTTTTGTACGCCACCACAGATTGACAAGAAATAAAACCCTCGGAACTCTCCAAAATAAATAAATAAATAAAAATAAATAAATAAATAAATAAATAAATAAATAAATAAATAAATAAATGAATGAATGAATGAATGAATGAATGAATGAATGAATGAATGAATGAATGAATGAATAAATAAATAAATAAATAAATAAATAAATAAATAAATAAATAAATAAATAAATAAATATTCTAGCTTTATCCCCTATGTAGAGATCCTGGTATATTTTGTGATTAATAACCACATTAACGTATTTATGGTTGCTTTAGGCATTGTGAATATTTCATTGTTGATACAGTTTGTTGTTGTCCATTTCTGAAGAGGACCAAAATGACATCACTATATTGGGGTCAAGGTACAGAGTATCCAATTGTAGCTGATCAGATCAACACAAACTTGGAAAATCTGTCCGGTACAAATCATTCACATGAACATTTAAAGTAGAGATGTCTCTAAATTTTCACATCTCACATTTCTTTTGAGTTGCTGCAATTCTATTTTGTTCATATAGATCACAATGCCTTTTTGATGTGGGCACACCATGCAGGGCAGTCTTGTGCCAGTGTCTCCCATGTCTCACAATCAATTTCAAAGTTCTTCAGAGAGAACTTGAGAGTGTCCTTGTATTGCTTCTTCTGACCTCCATGTGAGCACTTGTCTTGTTCTACATAAAATAAGTATGCTGGCAAATGGACCTTTAGCACTTGAACAAGATGAACAAGCCCATCAGACTTGTATACTTTCAATAGAGTTTGAATGCCTGGCAGTTTAGCTTGAGAAAGGACCTCAGTGTCTAGTACCTTATCTTGTGAGGTGATCTTCAGAATCTTCCTAAGACAATTCAAATGGAAGCAATTCAGTTTCCTGGAATGGCACTAGTATACTGTCATACAAGAATGAGGTCACCACAATGGCTCTGTGGACCTTTAGTTTGGTAGGCAGCCTAATAGTTCTCTCCTACACTTTATTTCAGAGCTTCCAAAACACTGAGCTAGCTCTAGAAATGTGTGTCAACCTTAACATCTATGTGGATATCCCTGGAAAATATATTGCCCAAGGTAAGCAAATTTATCCAGAGCATTCAAAGTTTCTCCATTTGCTGTAACAAATGGTTCCATGTACTGGCTAGTGGAGAGCCTCTGTTTTCTTAGTGTTTATTGTTATGCCATCATACCAACAGCAGGGAATCCATACTTTGTTGCATCTTAACCTTGGACACTGCATTGAGTGCACAAACAATAATGTATAGTTTAGAAAAGAAAGAACCAAAGTAGTGGGCACTTCAAAAATTAGAATAGATCAAAGGAAAAAGAAAGAACAATTTTTTTTAATCTTAAAAAGAAATAAGTGAAAACTGTGCATCTATTAGAAACAGAGGTTAAAGTAAAACTACAAAAAATCTACCAAACAACTCCTGGAACTCCAAAAGGAAAAGTCCCACAAGATGTGGTATCATATGCTATAAAAGAAAGGAGACCTTGTAATACAAAATTCCAACAGGCAAAAGAGATAAATTTACAACCAAAAACAACTTACCCTGCAAAGCAGAGGGCAATACTAGATGGCAGAGGATAGACAGAAATAGAACTTTAATTCAGCAGAGGACTTTGAAGTTTTCTGATAAAAAGATCAGAACTGTACTAACATAAGAGTCAAATGAAATTCAGAAAGGTTAAAAAGAATACAGTAGAACATAGATAATGTTAATGTGGTTTTCTAACTCAATATGTGATATGCAGGGCTTTTTATGTATTGGTTTAGTGGCTCCAGTTTCTATTTCAATTTGATACCAGTGCCCTAGACAATAGAAATGTCAGAAATATAAACAAATACAGCCATCAAGGATGGGACAAGTAATGAAAAAAATTACCCTAGTAATGGAAAAAAAAGGGGAAAAACTTGAAAGAGAAAAACACGTTTGGAGTTAAAATACACACAAAAACAACACTAAGTAACATAAATAAAAAAGGAACCATTAAGGAATTTCATTCTTTTTTTCTCTCATTTTTTTAAATTTAATTTTTTCTTATAAATTTAAATGCTAAAATAAATACACAATAAAAAAAGAAAAGAAACATTATAAACTTAAATACAATATGCATCTGTGTAAGATACTTATTTGTCCCCCTTTTCTCTGAGGTTGGATAACCTCTTCCTTCATAAGTCCAAGTCTTCCCATCTTTTTCTAAGTTCACCAACTCATCATTTCCTACACCACAGCAATATTCCAATGTTATATTGTCTAGTTATTTTTAAAAGTCTAAGACAATATTGATTAATATGGCTGACATATCGTGTAGTTTCCCTGTTTTTCTCTTTTGAGAAACCCATTTTACCTATAATTTGATCTGAGATTATGATGACTATTCCTGCTTTTTCCGCCTAAATAATTCGACTCCTGATCTTTATTTTTGTGTTTGTGTGTATCTCTTATTTCCCATTCCTCCTGACTACTCTACTTTACTTCTACCCCCTACTTCCCCTCCTATTACTTAAACTACCCCCCTCCAAGGATCCTTCCCTTATCTTCCTATTCCTTTTAATCTCAACTTTTCTATACCCCCCTTGCCCTGTTTCCTCATCCTTCCCTCTAAAAATCCCTCCCTTCTCTGCTCCCCCTTCCTATCCTCAGCCTTTTATTTCTATATGAATTTAGAAGATGTTTATACCTTTGTAAATATATATGTATCGTACTCTCTTAAACCCATTCCTGATGAAAATAAGGTTCCAGAACTACAAGCCTTCCTCCCTCATCTAATTTCTGTGTCAGTTCTTCTCATGCCTCATTTGTATAAGATAATTATTCTTTTTTACCTTTTCATAAATGTTTTTACTTTTTGGAATCCTATCATACTCAAGTCTATCCCAATCTTTCTTTTGAACTTACCCAATTACTAATTACAACCTTAGACATATATTTTATATTTCTGCATATAAAAAGCAAACAGTCTGTCCTTATCAAGTCTCAATTAGTCATTGATATGCAACTTATATTTCTCTTGGATCTTACATGTCAAATCTTCTGTTAAGTTCAGGGTTGTTGTTGTTTTTTTGTTTTGTTTTGTTTTGTTTTTTAAACAAAATTCTGAAAAGTCTGGCAATTCATTGTGTCCATTTCTTTTCATTCGGGATTATGCTTAACTTTGCTGGGTATGATATTTTCAGCCACAATCCCAGTTCTTTTGTTCTTCGATATATAGTGTTCCAAGACCTGTAGTCTTTTAGCATCATTCCTGTTATGTCTTATGTGATTCTAATTGTGGCTTGGCCACATTTAAATTGTTTGGGGTTTTTTTTTTTTTTTTTTTGGTAGCTTGCAATATTTTCTCCTTGAGCTGGGGTTTCAGAATTTGACTATAATATTCCTGTAGGTTTTCCTCATAAGATCTTTTTCAGGTGGTGATTGGTGGATTTTTTTCTATTTCTACTTTCACTTCTTGTTCTAACACTTCAGTTCAATTTTCTTTAAATATTTATTGTATTATTGTATCAAGATTCTTTTTTTATTGTAGCTTTAAGGTAGTCCAATTATTCTAATGTTTTCTCTTTTTTTTTCAGATTTCAAATGCTTTATTAACTTCTGGTTTACATCATTCATTTCCATCAGATTTTGAGTTACAATTTTTTTCCCCATTTTTCCCCTACCCACCATCCCAGAATAGCAGTCCCACAGGATATCCCCTCATCCAATGGGCTCCATCTCTTCTCCCATACCCCCTTCAACTTTTCCAGTAGGGCAAGGGGAATCCTCGTGCCCCAATGCCCGCACATCTTATCTCCTAATTATGCACAATAGTATTAATCACAGTATTTATATGTTTTTTAAAAATTTGGTTTTAAAAGGAAGATAAGCAACTCAATATATACTGTACATGTGTAGCTATGCAAAACATTACCATTGTAGATATATTGTAAAAGACTGACTATATTTCCCTCCCTCCTATCCCACCTCCCACCTGGTCCACTCCCCACTTTGGTTCTGTCCCTTTTCAAAAGTGGGTGCTTCCAACTCCCCCCCAGCCTGCCCTCCCTTCTACTGACCTCCCTCTCATCCCCTTCTCCCCTACTCTCCTGTAGGGTGAGAAACCCTATTTAGTATGTATGTCATTCTCTCCCTGATCCAAATTCAATGAGGATAAGGTTTTGCCTTTTTGCCTTCCTGTTCTTCCCCTTCCTTGTAACCATTTTCCCTTGTTTCTTCTATATGAGATAGTTCATATAGAACTATCTGTCTCTCCCCATGTCCTCTCATTATATTCCTCTCTCACCTCTTAATTTCACCTTTTAAGTATCATCCCTTCCTATTAAATTCGACCTGTGCCCTCTATGTATACCTGAAAACATATGTACACACATTCACATATGTATTCACATGCCCATATACCCTTCTTAAACTATTTTCATACTGAGGAAAGTTTCATCAGTTACAATTATTGTTATTCCCTGTAGGAATGTAAATAGTTCAACTTTAATAAGTTCATAATGATTTCTTTTCCCTATTTACCTTCTCAAGCATGTCTTGCTTCTTGTATCTAAATGTCAAATTTTCTATTCAACTCTGGTTTTTTCATCAAGAATGCTTGAAAGTCCTCTATTTCACTGAATGGCCATATTTTCCCCCGAAACATGATACTCAGTTTTGCTGGGTAGGTGATTCTTGGTTTTAATCCCATCTCCATTGCCCTCCGGAATATCATATTCCATGCTCTTCAGTCCCTCAATGTAGAAGCTGCCAGATCCTGTGTTATCCTGATTGTGTTTCCACAATATTGAAATTGTTTCTTCCTGGCTGCTTGTAATATTCTCTCCTTGATCTGGGAATTCTGGAACCTGGCTACAATATTCCTAGGAGTTTTCTTTTTGGGATCTTTTTCAGGAGGTGATCTCTGAATTCTTTTAACCTCTATTTCCCCCTCTGGGTCTAAAACATCAGGGCAATTTTCCTTGAGAATTTCTTGAAGGATTTTTTCTAGGTTCTTTCTTTGATCATAGTTTTCAGGTAGTCCAATAATTTTTAGATTATTTCTCCTGAATTTGTTTTCCAGGTCAGTGGTTTTCCCCATGAGATATTTCACATTGCCTTTGGACTTTAAAAAAAAGGATTGAATGAAAATGAGGGGTTGAAACAAAATTTACCAAAATTTTACGAAAATCCAAATACCAATTTACCAAAATCCAAAACAGTAGGAATTGTAATCATGCTATCAGACATAGTAAAAACAAAAACAAAAAATCACAACATAAAAAGAGATAAAGAAACTATCAATGAAAAATATTAATATTAATAATGTACTCTGCATTTTGGTTCAAGTGTTGCAGAAACTTTTATTTAAAACATATCCAAGTCATTTCTGGCTTGGAGAGATGTGCAAACCAGCTTAGTCTTTTGGGTCCTCTGGCATGATTGTCTATCCCAAGAAGACCTCTGGCAACATCTACATGAATCATGAACAACAAAAAGATCACAACACACCAAAATACAGTTTTGGGTTAACATTTCAAAACAGTCACCACCCAGCTCCTTCCTGGACCACACCTCCTTCCTCCTCACCAGAATCTCCCCCTAGTGATCAATACCTCAATTTTGAACTTCACAAAGAGAAGATACAATCCCTAAATGGGTTCTATTACCAATTACTCCATTTAGGCATGAAGGCAACAATACCATCCAGCAAGAACCACATCTGGCCTTCACCCTTATTCCATTTCAGAGGAAGGTCTGTAAAGGATCCCGGACTATAGAAATAGTATTTATTAATACTTCTAGAGAAACTACAAAGGAGGTTTTAAAAATATGCTTCTATAATTTCCCATTTTATGCTTTTGTATAATTTGAAGCTATTTTATATGCTTCATTAATTTGTAATTCATTAATGTACTAAAAATTGAATGAAAGTAAGGGATTGAAACAAAATTTACAATGCATCAAGCAAATCATATATTCATTAATACTAGGATCTTAATGTTGTACTTACATATTAAGTAGCAAGGTACTAATCACTTTGTCCAAAATTTGGAGTACTCTGTTTTGCTTTATTACAACAAAAGCAACAAAACAATAAGATGCCAAGGCCTTAATAATATGCCAGTATGCCAAGTGACATATTAGAGTTGAAGCATTACCTTGAATTGAAGTACAGAAAGCAATTCAATGCATGCGGACAAAAACCTGGTGTTCAAACCCACTTGAGTCTTCAGCCCTTGCTCTCTGAACAAAGCCTTCCCAAGGCTTTGCAGATAAACAAAGTTATCTGGCATCAGAGTGGTCCAATGTAAAGGTAATTTGAACTTTATCCTGTTGATCAGCTGGAAAGTGAACATTCTGATTCCTTTAACCATAGCTGATGTAAATTCTGAATTCATAAAGTAATTCTTCCAATATAGCTTTCACCCTCATTTGGAGAGTGTTCTTATTATTTTGGATTCCAACCAATCTTGTCAAATATTACAACTATATTCTCATCTCAAAAAATTTAACACATTGTGACTGGATGCTTACCAAGGTGTCTCACTAATTACTTATTCTGCATCACCTATTTTATGTTATTCCAGGAGCACTTACTAAGAACTAAGGTAGGCTCCCCTGGGAGTTTGAAAATCCACATATTTTCATGGACTATTCTGTCCCTCATGTATCCTTCCCAAGGTCCCTAAGTCAGAGTTCAGACTCCCCTCACTGTGTCATTGGCAAGGAAAATACATTGTGAATGGCTTCAATGCATTCCTAACCTGAGAACTTCTAGGCATAGCTCCATGGCCATTAAATCAGAAGAAATTTTTGGTCGCTTAAACTGTTCATAGTTTAAGAACACCATCTATGAACATAGAACACCATCTATGTTCACTAGTCAACATAGGTAAGTGAAGTCTGTATGGCCTACAGCTAGTCATTCAAAAAATTCTGGACCTCTGTAACTTTGTATCCCCTGTCAGACAATCTCACTCATTAGGGAAGAGTTAGGAGTTCTCCTGTGTTTTCCTACAGCAAAACTTTAGTGGAGTACTCCCTAAACCACCTCGAGTGAGAGAGGTGAAAACTTCTCAGACTATACCCTAAAATCTAGTAAGGTTTCTTATGAGAACAAGCCTGAGTCCCCTTTACTGAAAATCACATGATTTACAAAGACTCAAAACTCAGAGTGGTAGGGAGCCATCCTCCTCCTCAGTGCCACCTCAGCACAAGATATGCCAAATAAGGACAAAACTGCTTTCCTGACTTTACAATGGACACCTACATGTTTCCATACTTTGTCTCCGAGATAGACTCCCATACTTAGATTGTAAGCCCACCTCCCCACCAATGAGAATAAAGGCCAGCTGGGGGTGGGGGGAGATTGGGGGTTTCCATGGTAAGGGTATATGACTGTGTGCTTGCTTCCTGCCTCTCACCTCTCTTGTCTGATGCCTGATTGGAGCAGAGATGCCCTTTCTTGCGAGATCATAATAAAATTCCTTTTTGTTTTTACCTTGAGAAGTCTCCCTATTTTATTTGAGTTAGTGGTCTCTGATCTACACAACCTGTAGTTAATTCTAGTCATGAGGATGGCGGCTTTTCTAACTTTGCAGATTTTACCAAAGGCCTCTGTCAAGGTCTTTATATACATTCCACATTGAAACTTCTATGTTGGATTTATCCAATTAAAACATTTACCTCTCTTAAATATTAAGGAAACAAGTTCTAGTCAGGTTGTGTTAATCAGACAGCAGAAGATTCAGAGCAATAAGATTATTGGCTAGCAAAAGCTTGTTGAAGAGTCATTCAAAAAGCCCTAGCATGGCATCTACTTTCTACCTTCATTCCCAATTTTTGATCCTATAGTAAGATAGCATCATGTTCCCATTTTTAAAGACCATGATTAAATTCTATTATCTCATTGTAATATAGAGTGCATGCCAATATAACTGACTTACTGTTGTAAATGCTACCTAATAGGATAGAAGCAATCAGACTTATACTTCTCAATGCATACAAACTTGATTAATTGAAGAATGAAAATAATACTAAGAACCAATCACCAACCTGCCATCTTAGAAGTTCTGATAAGCTTCTTTCATACTTTTCTAGACAAGATTCCCTCTTTGCCTAACTGGAGGTCATGTGTTTTTCCCTCAGAGACAGTCATCTGGGAAGTCTCCATCAATCAGCACTGCTCTCAAGTGAACATGGCCTGCTTGAGTCTCAAGTGTGGGGAATACAGGAGTCAATCCTAGGAACACACTTATGCTTGGGGTCTCAGAAGGATTTTGGGATTTTTAGCTATGAGGATTCCTAAATTGTTTACCATATAATTTGATTGGCAATTTGCTTCAAAAATTGGTAATTTTTTCATTGGTGGCCTATCTTATTTATATTTATCAATTTGAGAATACCCATATGTTGTTTACTATATCATACCACACAGGTTCTTATCTTATTGAAAAATAACTTATTGAAAAATAACTCAGTCACAAAATGGAGGCTGGAAACAGAATCAGTTATGCTAAACTGATAAGCTTATTCCTATTATTTTATTAGGGAATTAAAACATGTGCTCACTATACTTACAAAATACAATAATGTTATAGAGAATAGTATGGTTAACAATGGCATTTGTTCACAAAATTTGTTCATGAAACATTATAATTTTGTTCACAAAATATTACAGACACTTCATATGCCAGGATGCACATTTAATTAAAAACCTTCCTAAATAATATATTTCCAGCCACAAAATAGGAAATGCCAAGTAAAGGTGAATAATAGTAAAAGCAATTGGCTATTCCAGCATAGTGATACATTCTCAGTTAAACCTTTTGCAGTTTTTTCCAGAAAGACATTTATCAGGAATTAATGTAGTTTTTTATCTTAGAGATCAGACACACTATCACAAGATAACAGTTTTTTTGCTCCTGAATAGTACGTTCTCTTCTCTGGCTAGGGGAGAAGTTACTAGCACAATCACCCCCATCCTTTTGCCTTGAACTCCATAGAAGCAAAAGCTAATTTGTGGTGTAATATGTGAACTTAATATTGAAGATCCTAACTTTCATACTTTTTGGCTGTCAGTGTTCAGGGTTTCAGCAATTTTCCTTAAAGTCATAAGTATGCTTATATAGCCTCTACTTTAGAAACTACCTTAGCAGGCTAAACTTCACTATATCCTAAAAAACATATCTATTATAAAAGAAATGTTCTTCATTATAGCATTTAGTCATTTGGATAGAATCAGCTAATAAAAGGAAAAAGACCCATCATGTATTCTGCGTCTTAATAACTAGTAATTATATAGTCCTTTTAAGATTTGTAAAGCACTTGATCCTCACAATAATTTTGTAAAGTAGCTGCTATTAATATCACTTCACAGATAAGGAAACTGAGGCTAAGAGTAGATTAAGCAACTTGATCAGGCTCACACAGCAAGTAACTTTCCAACTCAAAGTACATGGCTCTGTCTACTGACAGACAACCTAGTCACTTATTCATATCTGTCTGGTTTCCCAATATAATGTGTCTGGCAGATGAGGTCAGTATAATAATATTACAAGTATAATGATGATGTTGAGCTACATAAGACAAATTTTGAACTAATCTGTTGTTGTTAATTACATTTTGACTCTGAGTTGTCTCTCTGCTTTCCTTTATCTCTCTCTCCCAACCTAGCATTAGAAAAGGCCAACATTTGATATAGATATATATGTGTAAAAACACAATATATATTTCCATATATCAGTTCTTTCTCTGGAAGTAGATACCATTTTTCTTCATAAGTTTTTCATATTTGATTTAAATGTTCAAATTACTCAGAATAGCTTAGTCATTCAAAGTTACTCTTCTAACAATATTGCTGTTACTGTATACGGCGTTCTCTTGGTTCTGCTCATTTCACTCTGCCTTATGTCATGCAAGTTTTTCTGTGTTTTTCTAAAATCAATCTGCTCATCATTTTTTACAGAACACTGTATCAATGTACCTATAATGGTGTTATAACACAATGTAAAATCATGTGTCACAATTTATTCAGTCATTACCCAAATAATAGGCATCCCTTCAATTTCTAGCTCTTTACTATGACAAAGAGAGCTGCTATAAATACCTCAGAACAGATGTATTCTTTTCCTTGTTCCCTGATCACATTGGGAAACAGACCAAATAGTGGTATTACTGGGTCAAAGAGTATATACAGTTTTTATAGCTCTTTGCACATAATTCCAAATTGCTCTCCAAAATGGTTGGATCAATTCACAATTCCACCAACAGTGTATTAGTATCCCAATTTTTCCACATCCCCTCCAACATATGTCATAGCAAAAATGATGATCTTTAGTTGAGGCAAGGGAGTTGCAGCTGCTGCCATGCAGTGCTGGGGTGCCTGAGGTGGGGGTTAAGCACAGGGTTCTTATGGAATACCATTGCAGAGGGGAGGGGGTACAATTCTTGGAACTGTAAGGGATAATCATGGAAAAAAGGGAAACCGACTACAGATACAGGGGGTTAACACATTCCACAGTTTTATAAGGTAAGTTGTTTCACATAACAACTTAAAGTCTATAGAGAAAGCTTGGGAGGGGAAAGTTGAGTATTTACAAAATAGTCTGAGGTTGGGGCAGGAGGAAGAGCGGCAGCACCCAGTCAACCTCAGGAAATTCATGGGTCTAGGAACAGGGACAAGGTCAGTTTCAGTCAGTTCACAGTAAAGTCAGCAGTAGTTAACTCATAATTAACTAGGTTCAACATTTCCTCCATTTGGTCAAGATGAATTCCGGAATTTCATTGCTGACCAAAGGAAGTATCAAGTTCAATGAACTCCTGGACAATGTCAGGTTGGGCACCTTGATTCTGAAGGAAGAGGATAAACTAAGGCAATACTTAAAGAGGAGGCTTGAGTGACAGCAGGAGCCAGAGGTAGTGGTGTAAAATGTCAATGGTCACAAAAATGAATTCCCCCAAAAGATGACCATTTTAACGAAAGGTAGTAATGGGGTATATAAAATTAGATATCACACTCCCATAGACCACTGCTCTCAAATCCTCTTTAAACCCTTATGTGATTTGTTTGCATCTCAGAACATGTTCTATATACAAAGTGTTAATCCAATATTAAATAATGAATCTAAGTAAAATTGGATGTCTCTTTGAGGTAACACAAGATAAATCATAAGTCACTTTTGGTAAGATAACAAATTGTGCTGGAATCCTTTTAACACAGAACAGAAAATATTTCTGATTTAACCTCACTAAATAATGGATTTATACCTTGGTCTCATAAACCACTTCAGTGTTGTCCAATTATTTCCACAATGCCCTAAGATATTTCAAGGACTGGATCATAATTTCAGGTTAAATAGCTAATGTCTTATATACTTGTATCTTATTATAGTAACTCAGATATATTCCAGTATTAACCTCAGAATAATACCAAATACAATCACATAAGACTTTAACCTCAAATAACAACTTTAATTAATTATGCTTAGGGTCAAGTATAAACTACTTTAATGTTGTTATAACAATATTAATTTATCAATACAAAGTACAAGGCCTTTAAATTTTGCTAAGGGAAGGAGAGCATATGCAAAGAACAACAGGGTCAAGCTCTATAGTTGGTATGGGGAAATGTGCCGCAGGAAATCCAAAGGAACAAGGAATATAGGATACTCAGCCCTCATCTGGTATCTTGAGGGAAGGATCTACTATTTTTTTTAAACAAATGCTCTATTAACTTCTGTTTTACATCATTCATTTCCGCCAGATTTTGAGTTACAACCATTTTCCCCCTGTTATTCCCCTACCCAACCTCCCAGAAGAGCAGTCCTGCAAGATATCGCTTCCTCCAATCTGCTCTCTCCCATACCTTCTCCCATACCCCCTTCAACTTTTCCATTAGAGGAAGGTGAATCTTTGTGTCCCAATGCCTGCACATCTTATCTCCCAATTATAAGCAAAAGAGTATTAATAATAGTATTTATATATATTTGAAACATTTAATGTTAAGACCTCAAATTTCAGATCCATTTCCTTCCTCCCTTGTCACTCATTCCCTCTGGGGAGATAAGTAATTCAGTATATGTTGTACATGTCTAGCTATGCAAAACATTATCATAGTAGATATATTGTACAAGGGTGCTTATAATTCCCTCCCACTCATCCCACCCCCCACCTGGTCCATTCCCTACATGATCCTGTCCCTCTTCTATAGTGGGTACTTCCAACCTCCCCTCCCCCCAAGGATGCCCTCCCATCCATCATCCCTCCTCTCATCCCCCTTCCCCCCATTCTGCTGCAGGTTGAGATATCCCATTTAATATGTATGTCATTCTCTCCCTGAACCAAATTCAATGAGAATGTGGTTTTGTCTTTTTTGCCTTCCTATTCTCCCCCTCCTTTGCAACCACTTCCCCTTGCTTCTTCTACATGAGATAGTTTACCCTACCCTGTCTCTCCCCATCTCCTCTTGCCACTTTCCTCTCTCACCTCATAATTTCATCCCTTGAGTATTCTCCCTTCCCAACAATTCAACCTATGCCCTCTATCCATATATAACTGTAACCATATACACACACATTCACATATGTATTCATATGACCACACCCCCTTCTTCCATTATTTTCATAGCGAGAAAGATATCATCAGTCACAGTTATTGCTTTTCCATATAGGAATGTAAATAGTTCAACTTTGATAAGTTCCTTTTGATTTCTTTTCCCTGATTACCTTCTCAGGCATCTCTTCCTTCTGTGTCTGGATGTCAAATTTTCTATTCAACTCTGGTTTTTTCATCAAGAATGCTTGAAAGTCCTCTATTCCACTGAATGACCATATTTTCCCCTGAAACAAGATACTCAGTTTTGCTGGGTAGGTGACCCTTGGCTTCAATCCCAGCTCTTTTGCCCTCTGGAATATCATATTCCATGCCCTTCGATCCCTCAGTGTAGAAGCTGCCAGGTCCTGGGCTATTCTGATTGTGTTTCCACAATATTGAAATTGTTTCTTCCTGGCTGCTTGTAGTATTTTCTCCTTGATCTGGGGATTCTGGAACCTGGCTATAATATTCCTGGGAGTTTTCTTTTTGGGATCTTTTTCAGGAGGTGATCTGTGGATTCTTTCAACCTCTATTTTGCCCTCTGGATCTAGAACATCAGGGCAGTTTTCCTTGAGAATTTCTTGAAGGGTGATTTCTAGGTTCTTTCTTTGATCATGGCTTTCAGGTAGTCCAATAATTTTTAAATTGTCTCTCCTGGATCTATTTTCCAGGTCAGTGGTTTTTCCCATGAGATATTTCACATTGCCTTCTAATCTTTCATTTGTTTGGATCTGCTTAACAGCATCTTGATTTCTCATAAAGTCATTAGCTTCCATTTGCTCCAGTCTAACTCTGAAGGAATGAATCTCCTCAGTGAACTTTTGAGATCTTTTTCCATCTGGCAAATTCGACTTTTTAAGGCATTCTTCTCCTCATTGCCCTTTTGGGCCTCCTTTGCCATTTGAGTTAGTCTATTTTTTAAGATGTTGTTTTCCTCAGTCCAGGCTGTTGACCCTCATTTCATACTTTTCCTGCATCCTTCTCATTTCTCTTTCCAATTTTTCCCCCACTTCTCTTATTTGATTTTTAAAGTCCTTCTTAAGGTCCTCTATGGCCTGCAATCCACTCATGTTTTCCCCTGGGGCTTTTGGAGCGGGACTTCTGACCTCACAGTCCTTTTCCTGCTCTATGCCCCCAAAATAGGAGTCTAGGGTTGCATTTTTCTGTTTCCTTTGCCTTGGCATGCTGCCTAAGACTGAGGAAGCATGACTGTGGTGCCAATATTTTGTGCAAATGTTGTTGTGGCTTTGTTATTGTGTATGAATGTTATTGTGGCTTTGTTAAGTCTTGTCTTCCCAGGAACAGAGACTGAGAAGGATTTGAGATGGACTGGACACTGTGAGCTCCAATGTGGAGCAGGAACTTCATGGAGAGTTGGACAAGGAACTGGAAGCTATCTGCGTTTGAACCCAGGTAACAGTTTGGTGGATTCAGGTAGGAGCTACCTGCCTCAAGTCAAGATGAAAAGACCTCTCCATGGATACTGAGTAGTGACTGATGAAATTGTGATTTACTTGTGACCTAGGGGTGGATGGCTTTTGTACGTTCTACTACCCCTTAAGAGGGTACTGAATAGTGACTGATGAAATTTTAATTTAATTACACCTCTGGGTGGAAGGCTTTGACTTTTGTACTTTGTGTCCCTTAAGGAGGCCTCCTTAAGGATCATTGAGTTACTAAATGTTTGCACTTTGTTGAAAGCTATGTGACCACTTTAATGAAAACTATGTGGCCATTTTAGTGATAAGTTGTTGAGTTGTGACATGGTAAATGCTATATTTTGATTTTCTATAATAAGTTGCAACATTCTGAATGCTGTATTTGATTTTCTGTGAATGTTTTGCTTTGATTTGTTACTGAATAAATAGAGACTTCGCTATATATGTAATCAGAATCTTGAAAACTGTTCATAGCAGCAGTCTTCTGGAAAGCTGCTTGTCCATGGCTTTACAGCCATCTAAGTGACAATGAAAAGCAACAAGATGTACATATAAACTCTCAGGGTGGGAAATCTACAAACAAATTCTCAAAAAGGAACAGTGGAATATTTGTGGGAATCTTCAGGTTTAAATAAGTTTTCATATAATATCCTCATCTCCGTCATTTTGGTAATGTACCTTAGAAGAACTACAAAGGGTGATCTTTAAATCATTTGGTGTTGATATAAAGAGTAGTGGTGAAAATTAATCTTATTAGCCATCTTAATTCAATTAAATGTATAATATGCTTTTACCAGCACCTTTTTGCATTTTCATTAGAAATTAAGTGTGTATAATCATACCTCTTAGAGAGGAAAGAAAAAAAAAAGATATAAGGTTATCGGATATGACTTAAGTCACACTTTATATGAAAATGTGATTTGCCTAAAAATAGAATAATAACAACATAGTTAAGACAATACTTAAAAACTAGATAGGTACTAAGCTGCAAAAGATACAAAAGCTAAAAACAGAACACAGACTACTAAAATTTATAAACCTGGGAATGAAACAAACTAATATTAATGGAAAGAAAAGGGTTAAAATAATATAAGTGTGTTTGAAAACAAAAACACTAGATGGTAATAAAACAAATTCTAGTTGACTATACCATTATGGAACGAAACAATCTTTCTACACACACTTTTCTGTCATTCTAAGAATCCAAGATACTTAATTTGTAATACTCTTCTAGCCTATTACTTTAGAAATTCTAATAAGAAATTTTAATAAGATATTATGTTTTACCAAAGTGCTTGCTCAAGCACATATCAATGAAAAAGTATAAAATAAATACACAAAGCCATCATAACATTTGAATGCTAAAAGCATGAAAACCTGAAATGTCTATGAAGCTTACAAAAAAAGGCAACAATAAACTTTGTTTTTAATTACCTCACCATTTTTAGTGAATATAATACTTCAATAGCATATAATAATTGAATTGGAAAGATATACTTGATTCATTTCAATAAAATTCAAAGTGTGCTTTTAAAAGATGTTTCTAATCCTAAGCAGACTTAATATTCCCTCTTCATTAGAAACAGTTCAAAATGACAAAGTTCCAGGTTATTGTTAGAAACCTGTTTACACTCAACACAATGAACAGCAGTGGAAAAAGTATGTCAAAAAGAAAAAGACAGTTTATTTAAAATACCTTCATCAATATCAATAGTCATGTAAACTTCTATGCTTATTTGCCTCAAAGTATTAAACTACAGGTAAAATTCATTTACCAAGAACCCTTGTTTGCTGACTTCCTTGGGAGATCTCTTTGTATATATCTGATAAGCCTCTTTCATTCTTTCAGTTCAATTCAGATTATTCTTAGTATGATCTCACAATTTTCACATAAAAACAAATTCTCTTTTAAATTATCCCTATACTATAAACTTTGTCAAGGAATGATCTCATTTTCTCAGTAACCATATTCTAGATTTTTACCAGGTATAGTAAGGCCTTACAGAAGCAGAGCAGTGAATTGAGGGATGGGTGGAGGGCAAAATGCTTGGAGCCACCCTTACCCTCTGCTCATAAAATGAGAAACTGACTATAGCCAGTATGGCCAAGTGTTGGTACCACAGGGTACCACCTCTTTTTTAAAGTTCATATGATGGTTGCTCTCCAAACTTCCAGAAGAACATTTGAGTTCTGTAGGCTTAGATGTGACTTTAATAACGTAAATAAATGTAGTTGGTTTTTGCTACTAACTCTTACACCTTCCGCCCTCACTCTTGCTCAGGCTTTGAGGGAGGAAATGAAAAAAAGCAGCTTATTATTTATTCATGGACACACACATATACATACACTGTAATACAAATTGATGAGGTGCAGGCTCTGGGAACCTCCTTGGGCTCTGATTGAATCATCCCATTTGATGAAGCTTTTGCAAGAGGCCATGAGCCTTTCATTGTGGCTGGGTCCAGACCTCTGTTACTAGCCTAGCTCTCCATTGTCCATCTACTTCCCATCCTTGAGCTTATCAGAATTATCTATACCCAAATCAACCTGTTACCTGACCTCATTAACTCCTCCTGAAGACCCTCCCCAAACTCATTACTGGAGTCTGACTTCATCTGACTCCTGCTGAAGACTCTCCCCAAACTCCTCCTCCACACCACTCCTAGATTCCTCCCACAACCTTTCTGTATATGAGACATTTTGTCTCCATGTGGTGTGAGAGTGCCACAGAATTTTCTAGCACAGACTTACTCTGTGTCCAATAAAAGTGAACTTTTAATAAACTTTACTTTTCTTTGGCTGAGAGAAGACTTGAGTAGAATTCACTAGCAGGACCCAGTGCGTTGGTATTTTGGGGTCTTGAGCACCCTTAACCCTACCCTAAAAGACAAAGATTTTAGTGTGCATAAATGTAAGTCCCCTTTTTAGGCCAAATTCTGGGACTATTTTATAGTTTTATAAATACCAAACGACCCCATTTTTTCTATATGTATTTGGTTTTATTGTGATTGAAAGAACCTCACTGTAGCTAACAGTGCCAATTATCCAAGTACTTGCAAGCATGTGATCCATATTTTTTTTTAAAGCAATTGGGGTTAAGTAACTTGCTCAAGGTTACACGGCTAGTCATTATTTATGTGTAGGTGCTTGTTTTCTGAGGCCGGATCTGATCTCGGGTCATCCCAGCTCCGAGGCCGGCACTCTTACTCACTGCGCCACCTAGCCGCCCCTTTAGGGCAATTGGGGTTAAGTAACTTGCCCAAGGTTACACGGTGTAGCAGCAAGCACCCCAACATCCCCAGGGTGACTGCCAACACAGGTTCTTAGATCTGCTTTTCAAAAGGAAAGCAACTCAAAATGGGTTAACAAGCTTACTTTAATCAAACAAACATACATTACCTAGTTCAGGGGGAAAAGGTCAGCACCCCGAACTTCAGAGTTACAGAACTTACAGATCAAACAGACAGGCTTCCAAACTGTCCAACCATTATATCAATACCAAATCACAGTTACCAGAGAGGGAAGCATCAACATCTGGGTTTTCAAAGCCGGGGGGCTCTCAACAACGGCTTCCCAGAGTCTCATCTGGTCAAATCACACAACACTTCTCAAAGTGAGCCCCAAAGCAAAGCCTCTCCTCAGGGCTTATATAGCCTTCTCCTGGCTCAGAGAATGTAACAACCTCCTTGACCCACTGCCCAATCACAAAGTATCAAGGTGTGGGCTTTCCTGAAAAACAAGCCTCCCACCACAGGCTCCAGGTGCACTTAAGCTAGGGGCAGGGAAGATCTTTAAATCTGCATTTCCATTACACACAGCTAGGTTTTTTTTGTTTGTGTGGATTAAGTGTTGGAGGCCGGCTCCGAACTCAGGTCCTTCTGACTCCAGGGCTTAACTTCTCTTTGATTGTGGCCTTCATTGTTTGTGCCTGGCCTCACCCTAGACTGCCATTCCCTGATGCCATCTAGATCCACTTCTTGACCAGCACATATAAGTGTTCATCTTGCCCCCATTAGATCACTCAGATTCCTTAAGAGTCTGGCCCACTTGTCAATACAAGCATCACAAATAACACAGATTCTTAAAATCTTGCCCTCCTCAATTGATATTTTAATAAACTTTGTCTCTGACTGAAAGATGGCTTAAGTCAAATTCTTTAAAGGCAGGACCCACGTTATTTGCCCTTGAATTTCAAGGTTCCTAGCACCCCAAGACTGCAACATAACAATCTCATGGACTTGAAACAAAAACACAAAGCTTACTGTTAGTCAAATAATATTAATTCAGTTGAATGCCTCTTCAAATCAGCTACACGGAAAAGCAATACTATCAATCTGCTACTTTTGGCATTTTATACTGGATGCATTTCAGAAATCAGTATAATTAAGTTATGACTTTTATTCTCACAGCTATAAAGGTGTACAACCAGCAGTAACTATTCAGAGCACAGTTCAATAATGCTGAGATTAATAATTGTCCCAAAGTCAATATAATTTCAAATTTTAAATTGCTTATTTTAAAAACTTGCTACCTGATCCTAGCTACATTTCCACATCAACAAAAATATCACAATCTGTAAAATTAACCTGGAAATCATTAGCAAAAACTAACTCCAACTCCCTAAGGAGGAAATAGCATTTCTCCAAGTGGAGTTTCACAACTTTCTTGGCCATTGGCTTATCTCCATGAAATATAAACTTCCTTAAACTTTGCACTATCACTTTCTCAAATACTAGTTGCTTTATTTTTCTCTGCCATTTTTCTAAATTGGCTTTTGCTAGATATTCTGAAAGCTGGCAAAAAAAAAAAAAGACTGTGTTTAATTGAAAAATCACACATTCTGTCAGAAAGCACTCATTTGACTTCTAGATGAGATAATACCACATCTTGGAGAGATGCAATTTCGAACCTTTCTCTTTTTAAGAGCACTTTTATTCATTTCTTATTATATTTCAGTTGAGTTTCAGTCTATACTGTGTCAGTATAAAATACTTTTACTTTCCTTTTTAATTGTCTTTTAAAAATAATTCTAATTAACCCAGACTGACCCTTACTAATCATGGAACTGTGTTTTTTCACTTTCTTTCAAATGTTATTAATTTCTTAACATGACATTTCTTTGCTTTTAATTTTTTTCAAAATTTTTCAGATCTAGGTTTCTTTTACTCTACTGAACCTCTTTTGCAATTTTCCTATAAATGTCAAGTTTGTTAAAAATCCTCACTTTCAGGTGATCAGAACTGAAACTTCAAAGTTTACAGTTTCTCATTTTGCCATAAAAAATGTTTACAATATGATTTCTTACTTAGGAATTTGGCTATCCTAATTCCTCTTAGATATTTTTGCTTCTAATTTACTTAGTTAATTAAATTCTGCCAAATTATTCAGAAGCTATGGTCAGGCAAACCATATTCACAAGATGAAATTTTGCCTTTTTCTAAATTATTCCACTTGCCTTTTGTGGGGGAAAAATCTACTTTTTTGCTCAACATCTAAACAAGTGAAAATTTAAGAGAATAATTACCTGCTAGGTAGTTCTTAAGCACCAGAGAAGGCTTAGCTTCAAACTGCAAACTGCAAAATGACTTCTTTTTTTCCCCATTTTGGAAGTCACTATAGGAAACTTTTTTTTTTCTTTTTGGAGGGCAATTGGGGTTAAGTGACTTGCCCAAAGTCACACGGCTAGGAAGTATGTCAAGCATCTGAGGTGGGATTTGAACTCAGGTCCTCCTGACTCTAGGCCCAGTGCTCTATTCACTGGACCACCTAGCCTCCCCTATAGGAAACATCTTTAAACTGTTTCAGTTTTGTTTGTAGCCTGAGCACATTTTTTTAATTAAACAGATATCAACACAAACTCAAAGAAACCACAAGAAGCATTTCTGTTGCTAGCAATATCCATTCATTTATTCATTACTACAACCAAAATTCCAAAAAATGTACCACTCTTAATTAAGATTAAATAAGAATTAGGGGCAGCTAGGTGGAGCAGTGAGTAAAGTGCTGGCCCTGAAGTCAGGAGGACCTGAGTTAGGATCCAGCCTCAGATACTTAACACACAAAAAAAACCTAGCCGTGTAACCTTGGGCAAGTTACTTAACCCCAATTGCCCTCCAAAAAGAAAAAAAAAAGATTAAACAAGAATTAAAAAAAGAAGAAAAATCTTTTGGCCAAATCATTTTGATAAGAATTCTAAGGCTTGGTTAGCTAGGGGGCACAGTGGATAGAGCACTAGGAGGTATGGGAGTCAGGAGGACCTAAGTTCAAATCCAGCCTCAGACACTTAACAGGAACAGTGTGACCCTTAAGTAACAACCCCAATTGCCTCATAAACACAATAACAACAAATAATTATAAGGTTTCATTTCTTTAGTGGATAAGATAGAAATGCCAGCTTTTCCAAAGATAGAGACATTTTTATATGCTTTTTTCCCCAGTCTGAGGTTCCTTCAACTTTTCTCATTACTAATCTCACCTCCAAAGTAGAGGATCTGTTCTCAGAGCTCATTGATTGATAGGAACCCAAGTCCAGCTCTGTCCCTATAACAGGGAACCTGGCCTTTTTCCTAGGCTCACAGACATAGCTCTACCTGTTTTCCAATGCTAAGGATCTATTAATCATGAGGTCAGCCACTTAGACAGGAGGGTCTATTAACCAATCTTGGTCAAGTATTTCTTAATGACAAGAAAGATGTCTTGACTAAATAGATAAATGCTTCTAGGGAAGTATCTTTGTATTTCTTTGTAACATTCTCCTTTATTGTGGAGGATCTAGTGACTTTAAGATCTATCACTTCTTTTTAAGGAGTTCTTTTCTTCAATTAACTTTTGTGCATCTTTTTCCATTTGACTAATTCTACTTTTTAAGGCATTTTTCTCTTCTTTGGAATTTTCCTCTTTTACCATTTGTCCTATTTTGTTTTTTAAGATGTTGCTTTCTTCAGCATTTTTTTATGCTTCCTTTACTAAACTGTTTATTCTTCCCCTCACCCCATGATTTTCTTGAATACTTCTCATTTCTTTCCCACACTTTTTTCTCTATTTCTTTGATTTTTAAAATCTATTTTGAGCTTTTTCATGAATTCTTTTTGAGTTTGAGACCAATTCACATTTTTCTTTGAGGCTTTGGATGTAGCAGCTTTGACTTTGTTGTCTTCTTCTGAGTTTGTATTTTGATTTTTCCTGTCACCATAGTAACTTTCTGCAGTCAGGATCTTTTTTGGTCATTTTTCAGCTTATTTCTTGACATTTTACTTTATGTTAAAGTTGGCTTCTGCTCCTGGGGTAAAGCAGGCACTATCTTGAGCTTTAAGGTTTTTGTGTAGCTGTTTTCAGAGCTAGTTCTGGGAGGGGAACAAGTCTGTATGTTCACTACTCTCCTTGCCTGTGCTCTGGAATTATGACCAACCATAAGCACTCTTTTCTGCATTTGAACTATGATCAGTGGCCCCATTCTCTTCCTGCTGCAAGCTCTGGTATTCTAGTGGTCTTCCTCATCCTGGGACTGCCACCCAGATCCATGTATGGGCAATGCAATAGAGTCCTGCCCCCCAGTGCCAGCAAAGTGACCCTTGTAATCTTCTGACTAGTTGTCTTACCTACTTACGTACTTATTTACTTAGTTACTTAATGCCTATGGATTGAGAGCTCCAGAAGCTATTTCTTAAGCCACTAATTTAGTAGCCCCCAAGGCCTGCTGCTGTTTTACTGGGATGTGGCCTATGCTCACATAGGCAGCACTCCACTCTCACCTCAGTGAAACAGACCTTTCCTGCCAACATTCTAAGTTGTCTTGGACTGGAAAATTGTTTCATCCCATCCTTTTATGGGTTCTGAAACTCCAAAATTTGTTTTGAGGCATTATTTATAGTTATTCAGAGGGCAATTTGGGAGAGTACAGATGAGTTCCTGCCTTTTCTCTGCCATCTTGCTGAATACATATCCTTTAGAAGACAGCAATAACGAAATTCAAAATAAGCACAAAAGAGGAGATACTGAACTTTGTAGAAGCAATAGGTAAACTAGAAATCAATAAGACTATAGAATGATAAAACTAAAAAAGCTAATTTTTTGAAACACTAATATAATTGATAAACCATCAGGCAACCTGATTAAAGGAGTAGAACAGAAAATCAACAATATAAAAATGAATGTCAAAAGTCACAAGAAAACCAGGAGAAATAAAAGGATATTATAATCTACCATGATTCTCCATATTTTTTCATTCCTTACAACACTATAATATTCCACTATATCTATATACAGCTATTTATTTAGCCATTCCTTAATCAATGAGCATTCACTTTGTTTCCAGTTCTTTGCTACCACAACAAGGGTTGCTATAAATATTTTTATATATTGGGCACTTTCTTTTTGTTAATGACCTCCTTAGCTAAGTATATGTAACATTAGTGGTTTAAAATCATGCCTTACTTCTATACCATAACTCTTTACCTAGTTCAGAAATAAGATAATGGGTACTTACTATTGATTTCTTCTCTTTAATGCCCCACTCTTTTTTTGTCGTGGTTTTCAGTACTCTAGTAATTCTTAGAATATTGGTTTGACTAGTTTTCTAGGTTGGTTCTTTTTGCAAATATATACTTAAAATTTTGTATGCATTTTGAGTTTGTTCTAATATTTTTTGTTGTTTCATAGAATTCTAATTTTCAGGGAGTCCATTTAGGGAGTAAAATTTACCAACTTCTGTTCTATGCTAGTAGCTAATAATTCTTCTTCCCATTCTTTCCTTCATAGCTTTTATTTTTCCTGAGGCCCCACTTGGATGTGTGAATTATTCTTGTGTTCTTGGGGTTTATCTCTTGGATTACTCTCAATCCATAGTACTTTTTTTTATTAGTTTGGGCATTTTTGTTTCTATTTACTAATATCTTCAGCTTCAGTTTCTTGGTTGGCACTTTATATTTGGGGTGACCCTGCTTCCTTCAATACTCTTGAACCAAGCACAACTTGGTTAGTGTTAGCTAAGTGTTAGCTAAGATTAGGCTCTGCCCTCTAAAGAAGTTCTCTAGTTTATTCTTAGTCCCCTGGGCTTTAACTCCAAAGAAAGAACAAGTGATCCTTCATGTAGTTAACTGAAACTATATGCAAAATATCCAAGGGAAGAGCAATACCACTTCTAGGTCTGTATCCTGAAAAGAATATAAAAATGGGAAAAGGACCCACATATACAAAAATATATATAGCAGTTCTTTTTGTGGTTGGCAAAGAATTGGAAATTAGGGAATGCCTATCAATTGGGGAAGGGCTGAACAAGTTGTGGTATATGAATGTAATGGAATATTGTTGTTCCATAAGAAATGATGATCAGGTGAACTTCAGGAAAACCTGGAAAGACTTACATGACTGCTGCTGGGTGACGTGAGCAGAACCAGGAGAACACTGTACATAGTAACAGCAAGACTGCGTGGTGACCAACTTTGATAGACTTAACTCTTCTCATCAATACAAGGATCTAAGACAATTCCAAAAGACTCATGATGGAAAATGCTATCCACATCCAGAGAAAGCACTATGGAGTCTGAATGCATATTGAAGCATACTATTTTCTCTCTCTCCCTCTTTTTTGTTTCGTCTTTCTTGTATTTTTTTCCCTTTGGTTCTAATTCTTCTTTACAACATTACTAATGTAGAAATATGCTTAATATCATTGTACATGCATAGCCTATATCAGATTGCACACCATCTTGGGGAGGGGGAGAAAATTTAGAATTCTAAATCTTATAGAAGTGAATATTGAAAACTAAAAACAATAAATAAGAATTTTCAAAAGTATGCAGTGAAGACTGTGATGGAATTAATCATTATTAGATGTGTGCTGCTGTAATAATAGGTGTATTTATTTAATTATTTAAGGTTTACAAAGGCTTAAGATACATCATTTCATGCGAACCTCATAACACCTTGTGAAATAGGTACTAGGTATTAGTACCTATAGGTATTAGGTATAAATAGGTATTAGCTCCACTTTGCAGATAAAGTCTTAGAGAGATTAAATAGAATGCCAATGGTTGTATTAGTTATACCATTCTTTAATGTTAGAAGCCAAAATGAAGCTAGATATTCTGATTTTAAGACCAGCACTTTATCCATTACCCAACATTGGTTCTATTAATTTGAATTTGTGTTCAGGATTCAAAGTTAGAGATTTAAAGACATGAAGAAATAATCTGGATGAAATATGAGCAAAGTACCCCCTTTCCTACTGAAATAATCCCCATAACTTAAAAAAAGAGGGCCCTTATACTATAGGAAGATACTTTGAGTTAACTTTTCATTGCATGAACTGAAAGGTGGCATCACCTATTAAAATGGAAACAGAAAAACAGCATAATCAAAATGCTTTAGTAAATGTAAGTCGCAGCCCTATAAAAATGTTAAATAGTCCTATTAAACAAAATTATATAAACATTTTTAGCCCCATTAAGTCTTGTTTTAGGAGCTAAGACAAAATAGAAACTGAAATACTTATAGTGATTTAATTAAAAGAGGATTAATACTCTAGGCCTAAAGTGCATTAACATATTACATGGTGAAATTCCTTACAGAGTCAAGGAATAAATTTTTAAAATATGAAGCATTATTCTTGATTTTCTCCTTTTTACCATAAGCCTTCCTGAAAAGGCATTTTTTTTCTCCCTTTTCTCCCCACACCCACACCCCAGGTTCTTTTTTTAACTCTGAAAGAAGTACTTAAGCTGGTTATTCCTATCAATGATGTTTTCTCTTGGCTCTTTAAAGTTGTGAGTGAAGGATTATGGTATATAAGAAGCCATGCTACTTGATCAACAAACTATGAAGACTTAGCATTTATGAAAAATGTTTAGTTAGTGGCTAGGGAGAGAAATCCACTGTGCTAATAGCCCAGCTTGTTGCTAGTTCCTGGTAAAGGGTGTGTGTGTGTGTGTGTGTGTGTGTGTGTGTGTGTGTGTGTGTGTGTGTAGAGGATTAACATTTGGATCCAAGATACTGACAAAGCAGCATTTGTTAATTACTTCAATTTGGTGCAGAAGCACTCAAGTGAGTTATTCAGATGACCTATACCTTTACATTATGATAAAACTCTGTGGGGAGAAGTGCCATATGTTACAGTTAGCTGGTTCACATTCTGCTCCTTCCTACATGAATCATCAAGGTAGGAGTCTTAGATCATTTTGTAGCAGAGAAGACAACTATCCTGAAATGGTCATCAAATTTTTTGACCCTAGACAAAGTTCATGAAAGTCATACAGGGGTTTCATAGTCCCAAACTCATTGTAATCACATGTAGCAGCAAGCACCCCAGCATCGCCGGAGTGGCTGCCAACACAGGTTCTTAGATCTGCTTTTCAAAAGGAAAGCAACTCAAAATCAGTTAACAAGCTAACTTTAATCAAACAAACGTATATTACCTAGTTCAGGGGGAAAAGGTCAGCACCCCGAACTTCAGAGTATACAGGCAGATCAAACAGACAGGCTTCCAAATTGTCCAACCATTATATCAATACCAAATCACAGTTGCCAGAGAGGGAAGCATCAACATCTGGGTTTTCAAAGCCAGGGGTCTCTCAATAGCTGCCCAGAGTCTCATCTGGTCAAATCACACAACACTTCTCAAAGTGAGCCCCAAAGCAAAGCCTCAAATCAGGGATTATATAGTCTTCTCCTGGCTCAGAGAATGTAACCACCCTCTTGACCCACTGCCCAATCACACAGCATCAAGGTGTGGTCATTCCTGAAAACCAAGCCTCTTACCACAGGCTCCATGTGACCACATTCAGCCTATTAGGAGGCAGAGTATATTTCAAATCAAGGAAGGTTCTTAGGGTCACTTAGTCAATCAAAGTATCTTAAGCCAATCAAAGGGCCTAGGGGCAGGGAAGATCTTCAAATCTGCACTTCCATTACATCACATTCCAGGACCAGGGTTGGTGGGTGAAACCTCAAAAACCTGAAGTGGTTAGATATATAAAGAGAATAATAAGCAGTTGATAAAAATGTTGAAATGAGCTAGGCTAAGGAAGATTCCAGGAAGTAACCTACTATAAAGCTCTTAAAATCAACCTTTTAATGAGTATTTTATGCATCTTGTAATTTAACTATTTTCAAAGACATACCATTGCATTGGCATCTAGGCTGCATCTTTCTACCTCATCTACAAGAATAATATTAGATGACTTAAACAAAATCAGATCTACTGTGTTTACATCTGTCTTCTGACTTATCAGTCTTGATATTTCCATGGATGCAAGATGGCATCCATTTAGGTACTTCAATGACAAACATTGTAGAACCATCCACATAATTTCACCCTATGGAATTTCCTTGTTTATGTCCTCTTATAAATCCCCATCAAGAGTCCACTCGATGTTCTGAGACCTTTCCAACTGATCTTTTTGGAAATATCCAGGTTCCAGGGAATCATTGGGTTATTCATCTGCTATCCTTCACTCTCACTATATCAGGGTATCACATCTTTTCCTGATCATTGATGATTGAATGAACAAAAATTTAGCTAGTTCACTATCTCTAGCCAGTCCCAGGTCAGATCATACTTCACATCCCATACAACCATCTACTCAGGCATCTTTCTATCTCCTTCCCAACAAGGGGATACACCTTTTGCTCTGGGCAAAGTAACCAAATAAATATTACCTTTGCTTTTGGAAATGATATATTAACTAAACTAAATGAAATAAAAACTAAAATTTCCTTCCCTGGCTACAATTCCCCTATGTATGCTGTCTCCCCCTCTTAGAATATAAGCTCCTTAAAGACAAGGACTATTTTACTTTGTGTCATTTTAATTCCCAGCATTGGAACATAGTAAACTTAATAAATGCTTTTTTCATGTTTTTCCATCAGGTACTTTTGATTAAAGGAGGAACTTGGGATATTTTTTTTTCCTTTTTTTTTGGAGGGCAATTGGAGTTAAGTAACCTGCCCAAGGTCACACGGCTAGGTTTTTGTTTGTGTGTGCGTTAAGTGTCGGATCCGAACTCAGGTCCTTCTGACTCCAGGGCTGACGCTCTACTCACTGCGCCACCTAGCTGCCCCAAGCTTGGGATATTTTAAAGTACTATGTAATTTTCCTTAACTTATCAAGCCTGTTCTCTTCTTGCCATTCAGTTCTCCATCTAGCTTTCTCTCTAATGTTGGTCTACAATATATGCTGATGAGCAAGTTCAATGAACTACTCATTAAACTTCATCACATTATGTATTCTGCTTTCATTAATCTAATAACTCTTATCAAGAAGGAAGTGAAGTTAGTGTAGTATGAGTTGCTCTTGATAAATCCATACTGGCTCTTAATGATCATCTCTTATACTTCCAAAATGTGCATGTTGCCTATACACTATAAAACATAAACACCTCACAGATTTGGGCTCCTATCTGTGGTGGGATTATCTGGTTAATATCTTGCCTTCATTCACTTTGCCCATATCTAGTCAGATCTTGGAAACTTCTAAAGTCAACTCCAAACTGGATAACAAGCTATTACAATGATAAGGCTACTTGGTTGCATAGTGGAGAGACCATGGTCCTAGAATAGGGAAGAACCTAACCTCAGACCTTATCTATGTGACTCTGGGCAAGTCACTTCACCTCTCTTTGCCTTGGTTTCATCATCTGTAAAATGGGGATAATAATAGCACCTAACTCCCAAGATTGTTATGAGGATTAAATGAGATAATCATTGTAAAGCACTTAGAACAGTGCCTAGAGCATAGTTAGCTATTAATTTTAATAGACATTTAGACAAATAATAGCAAAAAATCATTAACCAATAGCTAAACACTTAATTATAACAAAAAAAAATGACAATCTAAAACCACCATAGAATTATCTTTAGCACGAATACGCTCCCAATTTCCTCAGGATGGTCTGGAATAGAACTCTCCTTCCCACACATCCCTAGGTTTTCATAAATCAGAATCAAGTTGTTTGTCTGCTCCTACTTGCTGTTGGGCTGAACTAAGGCAGTAACTGTATCAGTAACCTAAGGACTGATAGATAACAGACTGTAGATTTGGTTTAGATGATAAATGTTTATAGCATGTACCTCTGAACCTCAAAAAGAGAGACAGTGGGGTAAAAGGGTGAGGGAATCAGAGTCATTAAGATCTAGGTTTAAATCTTGCCTCTGACACATATGAACTATGTGAACACTAAGCAAGACACTTATCCTCTCAATGCTCTGGGCAACTGTAATGGAAATGCAAATTTGAAGATCTTCCCTGCCCCTAGGCCCTTTGATTGGCTTAAGTGACTCTTGAGAACCTTCTTTAATTTAAAAATATACTCTGCCCCCCTAAAGAGGTTGATTGTGGTCTTATGGAGCCTGTGGTAGGAGGTTTGGTTTTTAGGAATGACCACACCTTGATGCTGTGTGATTGGGCAGTGGGTCAAGAGGGTGGTTACATTCTCTGACCCAGGAAAAGGCTATATAATTCCTGATGTGAGGCTTTGCTTTGGGGCTCACTTTGAGAAGTGTTGTGTGATTTGACCAGATGAGACTCTGGGCATCTATTGAGAGCCCCCTGGCTTTGAAAACCCAGATGTTGATTCTTCCCTCTTTGGTAACTGTGATTTGGTATTGATAATGGTTGGACAGTTTGGAAGCCTATCTGTTTGAAGTTGATCTGTATACTCTGAAGTTCAGGGTGCTGACCTTTCCCCCCTGAACTAGGTAAACGATCTATGATCTATGTTTGATTGATTAAAGTAAGCTTGTTAACCCATTTTGAGTTGCTTTCCTTTAGAAAAACAGATCTAAGAACTTGTGTTGGCAGCCACTCTGGGGATGCTGGGGTGCTTGCTGCTACAGCAACTCTCTCAGGCAATAATTTGAAAAGAAAGTGCTAACCCACACTGTTAAAGGGAATTCCCTATTTTATTGGAATCACAGGATAGTCCTTATCCTCATCTCTGTGAACTTCAAAAAAAGAGAGGTTGTTCAGTGATAATAGCAGAAGGAGAGTTTAGACTTATCTATGGGGAGTAAAAAGTATTCTAACTCACCCTCCAGGACAAGTATCAGGGATATGAGAGAAGATGCAACCAGTCCTAGAAAAGATGTTCAGGGTTTGTAATGGTACATAAAGAGAGCCAGGTTTCTGTGAGTTCAGGTGATGGTTCACTATAGGAAGAGGACTAAAATGAAGTGTTTTGTTAATTATAGGATGTGAATTCTGGAGTACACAGTGGAATCAGTGAGCAGAGCTGGAGAGAGATATTGGAGGTCTGAGGTACTTAGAGATGAAAGAATGGGCGGTGAGGGTTAGGGATGGGAGTGGTTTGCTCTTAGGCAGTCAGGGACTCAGTATCATTTGTTCTGGGAGAATAAGAAGGGGTGGGAGTTTGCTACAATAAGGGAAGAGTCTGGACAAGCTGCAGTATTGAAAAATGTTTTGTGTGTGTATGAAGTTTGTGATTGTGCCAGTATACATCTGAAAGAAAGGGGAGAGATATAGTGTATCAGTCTAAGAGAGACTAAACCAACCAAAATTCAAAATAGATTTCGACGTATCGATACTAAAATACTTGAATAGATCTGTGATCTCTTCAATTTCATTCATGTCTGCCCATCCTGTTCTGCTCTTATTCATGTCTTCCTAAAAGTTTTCCACAGAAAGCATTCAACATACCACAAGCCCTTTTCACTTTCTCCTGACATTGGGAAGGTTCTAATTGGAGCACCTGGTCATCTGACTGTCATCCCCTCACTCTTGACACATGACCAATCTTTTTTCTCCTTCTGTCCTACAACCAATGACACCATTTACTCTAATTCGACTTGGAAGCTCTTCAGTGATTATATGATGGGGCTTGTTCACACTCACCACGCACGTGCCCTTGTGTGCTATACTAGTCTTTAGTTCTTTGAAGGCAGTGTGGTATTCCAGATCTCATGACCATATAGCAATACAAGAGAAATGTTTGTATTGAAAAGATGAACCTTTCCTCTTTATAGGAAGATTGGGCTTGGTAATGTGCTTCACAGTTTCCTGAAGGAAATTCAATTCATTCTCCTCCTCCTATTTCATTTTGTGTCCAGCTCATTGTACACTTTGTCCCAGATATACAACATTAGATAAATATGAAAACTGAATAAAATGTAAACCAAGTCAAAACAAATGTACAATTGAATCTGAATTTTTTTAATCCAGTGAATAAGTACAAAAAGATTTCACATATGAGCATCTGGGTGAGAGAGAAAAGGGTAAAAAGGAAAATAAATTCTTCCAAAATATCTAGAATTGCTAGAATAATTATGAATTCAAAATATTGTTTTAATCTAGAATAAAAATTAGCATGTTATTTCTCTATTGGGTCCAAAGAGGGAGAGATTATAGATTAATGAAAGCCTAGGACTTCCCAAGATAAGGTTTCTAAAAGAAAAACTCAGTGCTTAGCACTTTTTCAAAAGAGAGGAAATCTCTAAGTCTAAGGCACATAGGACTTAATAAACAATAACTTGAATTAAACTCAGAATCAAATAACCAACCAGTAAAGGTGATTATAGTTTCATTCTTTTATACATACTCTAAAGTATTAACTTTTTTATATATTCACATTTGGTGCAGTTACTAGCTTGCTGTCATCCTAGATACAAGTTTCCTCTTGCTGGTTTACAATTAACTGTTGAAATGTTTTTGTTTCCTGAAGGCTTATTTTATAATGACATTGTTGTGCATAGAAAGATAGAACATAGAAAACTAGCCTCAGAACAGGAAGATCTAGGTTCGAGTCTTAAACTTGGTTGTGTGACCCTTGGTAAGTCACAACCTCACAATGCACTGGGCCAGAAGTGTCAAATACACTGCAAGGGCAGCATGCCTCTACAAAACTAGTGGGTCTGAACCAGATTAAAATTGGGAAATATTTAACAAGATAAATAAAAACACAACAAAATATAGACAATATAAATATATGGTTTTCTCTGTACGGTTCAGTGGCTCCTCTTTCTTTTTGAGTCAAAACAACATGAGAAGACTATAATTTGCAGAGATGATGCTGACCTGCCTGAGTCTTTATTCCTTAAGAAGGAATTTTTTTCACCTGGAGAGTCCATATATAAACGAAATCAGAGGTCTAAGTCCTTCTCCTATCTTTACTATTGCACAGTCATTCAGGTAGCTTAGCGGTAGAAGGCTGGGACTAGAATTTGAAGGATCCAGGTAATAATCTTTATAGATAGGAAAGTTCTCTCCACAGATGTCACTGCAAGAACAGGTGAAGAGGGAAAGGAAGGGCTTGATAATAATTACTTAAAGTATTTAGTAGTTCAAGAAGACCTATAGAGAGCTGATGTGGGGCAGATGGCAGGCAATTTAGAGAGTGAGGTGGGCTTCAGTCACAAGATGTGTAAGAGTAGGATTTTACTAGTCTGAGAACATTATGTTCATGCAATAAAGGAATGGGAGAGGTTAGGAGGCCTAACCCCTCTGCTATAGCTTTGCTTTGGGTTTAATTCCTTTTTTGTCTTCATTGTAACGTGTTGTGTTCACAGCTGTTTGTCTTAGGCTTTATAGAGTGGCTACTCTGGTATCTTCACATAACATGAACCAGTATAGATGCAAAAAGTGATGTGAAATCAGGTCCAGCCTAGTACTACTCATCAGATTTGTATCTGGTAATTTGTTTCCAATCCTCTTCCCTAACTACTTTCCTTAAGAGGCTATCAGATAGACTTGTACTTAAGACAGTTGCAAATCATTATAAAAAAAAAGTGTTGCCACCTTTTGGATTCCTAAATGTTCTTTGTGCTCAAATTAAAATGCTTAGTCATGTGGGGAGACTGAAGTGCTTCAGTGGCCAAAAAAATAAGCAAATCAAGATTTGCTATTGTAATGTTATTGCATTAATTCCTTGACTTTGATCTAGTCATGTCCTCTGGCAGACAAAAAGGGAAAAGAAAGCATATTAGTGAAGGTTCATAAGCTGACACGGAACCACAAATTGCTATGAATCTGGAATAGCTGTTCTAGATAGGGGCTAAGAAGAAAGGTAAAATTGACATTGGAATTCTTTGTTACCTACCTACAAAAATAAAGAACAGAGAAGTCATAGGGTCTACCTCACTCCAAACTATATGATTTTTACATAGATTCATTTTCTTTTGGGGAAAGCAGATAAAAAAATAAACCATGAAGGATATATGAGAATAAGCCAGGAATAAAAGTCTAGGATTTCAGAATACTACCACCATGTCCACTCCTATTTCTTTGGGAAAGTTACTCTGAGTATTCAGACATTAGTAGTTCAACTACTTTTACCTTCAAAGTGCTCTAGTCACCCCTATGTAAAACTCCACCTGCCCTTTAATTTTTATTACCCCTTTGAGCTTTTTCACTTTTTAAAAATTTCCCAGGTAAATTTGTTGAAAGAATAAGATGCTTCCAACTTCTATCTGCTCCCTCCTTGATCCTTCTATCTTTCAGCCCAATTGATTGACTTGCATGCCTCACTTAATAATCTCACATTGTCCTCTTTAAGCCTTCAATGACCCTTTTATTGCCAGTTTCAGTGATACTTTCTTGGTCTTCTCTTCATTATTTGGCACCAGACTGCATGTTCTTCTGAATTTTTGTCTTCTTAGGCTTCCAGTTTTTTGTTTGTGGGTTTTTGTTTTCTTCTCTCTTCTGGGTCTCTTCCTATCTCACTGATTATTCCTTCTCTGGCTCTTCTTCCTCCTTCTCCTCATCTCCTTGATTTCATGGTCCTCTTCAAGAACCAAGGACAAACAACAACAACCTAATAAACGTAAAATTTGTGTCGGCTGTTTATAATAACAAGGGTCCAAGCTCTGGGGTCTTGGGAAAATTCTCATTTCTGTGGCTTTTACCAAACTCCCTCAAACCTCTGTCTAAAAAATCTGGGAAAATCATTACTTGACTCTGACACTACAATATGCAGCAGTTCATCTCATCAGGAGTGCTCACAGGAGTGGGGAACCTGCAGTCTTGAGGCCACATGTGGCCTAGGTCCTTGGGTACCACCTTTTGACTGAGTCCAAATTTTATAGAACAAATCCTTTTATTAAGGGGATTTGTTCTGTGAAGTTTGGATTCAGTCAAAGAACCACACTTAAGGATCTAGAGGGCCACTTGTGGCCTCAAAGCTACAGGTTCCCCACACCTGTAGGTTGTGCAGGGCCCTGGGCAAAATTATTTTTTGGAGGGACCCAGTCTTTATAAACAATTTAATTAAAAAATTTTTTTGTGTTTATATTTTGCTTTTTGGAGGGGGGAAGGTAGGGCAATTGGGGTTAATTTGTGACTTGCCTGAGGTCACATGGCTAGTAAGTGTTCCATGTCTGAGGTCGGATTTGAACTTAGTTCCTCTTGACTCCAGGGTCTGTGCTCTATTCACTGTGCCACCTAGCCACCCCAAAATGTACTTCAAAATTCATGAGCTTATGTGATTTATCATGGAAGATTAGAATGATTAGCTTATAATATTTAACTTTTCATAAAAAGTATTGATTGAAAACATTGAACTGTACAGAGCTAAAATGACTGTCTAAATTTGGATGATGACTATAGTCCACAAGATCACTTGTATTACAATTCTGTGAAGTGTGAGGAACCACTAATGGTTTAAAAGTGAGTCCCCCTCACTGACTATTCTGAAAACTGTTCAATAGAATGTATTCCAGCAAAATAGTTTATACCATGACCACTTACTTTACTCCTGTACTCCCCCAGAGTCCCTTAACATGTCATAAATATCCAAGCTTTCATTTTCAGAAAGTGTCTTTAATACCATTTAATAGCTGATTCCTAGAAGTTAGATTACATTGAACAGCCCACTATCACTACCCAATAATGTACATTCCAAGAAAAACTTAAAATACTGTCTTTTTTGCAATACCATGTGTCAAAATTTATTAAAAATGAATAAAAATTTAATCATAGATTAGAACTCTTTCAGCATATTTTCTGTGGAGAAAAAATGTCCTCTATAGAAGGCCTGATAATGATATTCATTTTCAAGAAACAGATAATTTTATTATATACTAAAGTTTAAATTATTTTAAAATATTGTTACTTTGGCAGTATAAATAAACCATGGAATAGAAAATAGATACTGAGATATATATCTATAAAACATATAAAGTGTCCTGTTTTTTTTGAAACCTCAGATAAAATAATTATCTTTTCTAAGTCAAGATATCATCTTATATAAAATATGCAAAATACATCAAAATTATAACTTAAAGAAAATGAAGTCAAGTGGAATTTACTTTTCAATTGTGGATAGAAACTCCTAACAATATTTTTATATGAAAATTGCACTATACCTTGGGGCTTTTTTGCCTTATTGCTTATGACAATAAATAAGAATTTGTATTGTTATATTAAAGTTTAAATTGTTATTTAAAAATATTATATGCTACATTAGCAGCACAAATAAACCAGAGAATGGGATATTGATACTGTCTTTATATATCATAGTGCCCTATTTTTTGAAAACTCAGATAAAATAACTATCTCAAAATCAAAATAACTATCTTGGATTAAACATGCAAAATGCAACAGGATTATAATTTAATAAAATAAGCTCAAGTAGAATTTGCTTTTCAGTTACAGATAGAAGCTTATAATAATATTTTCATATTAAAATTGCACTAAATCTTAGGGGGTGGGGTGGTTGTGTTATTGTTTATGACAGTTAAAACACACACAAACATGAAAGATAAAAAATTAAAATATTCCAGTCTATACACAAACTATCCAGCCTCTAAGGGACACCATCCTACAAAATATGATGATAGTACCTAATCACTAATATCCTACACAATATGAATTAATGATTATGCACTATCAATTTGTTGGCAACTATTAATCTGCCCTCTCTTTAGATGAGACAATTTTTAAATTTAAGTTTAATATAGTTATAGTTATAACATTAATGATTAAAACCTATTTTTGAAAGAGTGGCCTAGTGCAGCATCTGACTATGACCACTGCAAAGCTAGCTCTTCATACCTGCTTATTGATTAGTCAATTAATACTACAAAAATAAAGATACAATCCCTCCCATTGGGGAACACTGGCTCACACAGTGGGCATGTGTTAGGAGCCAGCCTGCTTTCAGTCAAGTTGCCTCTTAGCTGCTCCTTACATTAACTTGAGATCTGCCTCTGTGCAGGTGATAGTTACTAATTGTAGTCCTATCCTCTGAAGCAATAGAGAATTAAATAGTGTGTCTCCAAATCCAATTGACTATTTTCAAGGTTTCAAAGATAAGTGAATTTGATATCTAGCATAAGAGTACTTATAGCAAGGATAGGATAGGATAAGTATAGGACTTATAGTAAGGATCTCCTAAATTTGAATCCTGGGCAAGTTTCTCATTCTTAATTTTCTCATCTGAAAAGTAGAAATGAAAATAGCACTTGCTTGTTGAGCCATGTTAGGGCTATAAGTCTCATTCAGCCTGGCCTGAGAGTTCCAAGGCAATTGAGGGGGAGGGGAATAGTCTCCTCCCACCCCATCCTCACATTTTAATAATTTTTTTTTTGGTGCCTATAATTAACAGGATTTTCTAAGGGATGGGGCACCCTAAAGCTCAGGGGCCCAGAGTAGGGGCCCTTACCTGCATAAGTCTAAGGATGGCCCTACATTTCACTAATAGCTGGTTTATGACTACTATGACTGTTGTCATAATGTTTATAAGGGTATGCTTGCTTTTTAGGACATATTTGCTTTTTTTTTTTTTTTTTTGCTTGTAAACTGTAACCCTAAATTCTTTCCTTTGTGAAAGTAGGTGAATTTACATTGTGAATATGCATATGTACATTGTTTAGTGAGCATTGGCAAATGCTTGTTGATATATCACATAGCTATGAGATGCTATATGAATTGTTGAACAAAAAGCTCTGTTTAATACTCTTACAGCATGCTTTGGGGTCTGGATACTGGTTCAGGAGAGGAAAATCAGAAATTCAGGCCATGAACAAACTTAATTTTATCTTTTTTCTTTGATTTTTTTCCTTGAGACCCATATTGATTCAATGGTCACTTATGTTGGGGATGAGCTATAGGAAACTTAACAGATAAATATTTCATGAAGTTGAGCCAAGGACATCAGACTAGGCCCAATAAACTTACAATATCAGCTATTTGGTAATAGCTTCTCTCTTTCTACCTTCTTTTCCTCCTTCATTCATCTCTTTCAATGGATAAAAGTCCCAGGATGAAACAGGAAATACAAGAGATTCCCCATTTCTCACTGCTCCCAACCCCTACGAACATAACTTTCTTTTGTCAGATGGAACCATTTCTGTATAAAAATGGGAAGTTATATTTGATACTGTTATTAATTCTTCTTCTCCCCACCTTCTATGAGTTAATTTAATTTATACTTTTAAAGAATACATTACATGTTATTTTTTTCAGTCAGCAAAAATCAATATATTTGGGGCAGGTAGGTGGCACAGTGAGTAGAGCACTGACCCTGGAGTCAGGAGGACCTGAGTTCAAATCCAGCCTCAGACACTTAACACTTACTAATTGTGTGACCTTGGGCAAGTCACTTAACCCCAGTTGCCCTGCTTTCCCCCCTCCAAAAAGACCAAAAACAAGACAAAACAAAAAAACGATATATTCTCCCTCCCTCTCAACCTTATCCCTCTAAGAACTAAAAAACAAATGTTATAAACATAGAGAGTGAAGCAAAATAAATTTCTGCATTGCCCATGTCCAAATGTTATATATATATATGTATATGTATACATACATATACAGACACATACATATACATACATGTGTACATGTGTATGATACATATTACATATACATATATAAAATTCTCTATTCTGTGTCCTATGCCTAGCTCTATCAGGAGCTAGGTAGCATATTTTATCATTAGCTCTCTAGTACCATGCTTGTTCTTTACACTAATGTAGCACCAACACAATATTCACAGAGCCTACAGTGGCTATAAATATGCCAGAGTAATTCAGAGTAATTCTGAATAGCAAAATATAACAGACTCACCACATGGAAGACAGAACCAAAACATTTATTCAAACACCAGAAAGCCAAATACCAATACCAGAAAGCTAAATCTATCACAGCAACAAAGAAATCTATACACAATAACAATGCAAAAGGCACTACCATCCCCATGCCTTTCCCCTGCTTGGGCCTTCCCACAAATGAATACTCACGGCTTACTACCTGCTTCTTTTCAATCTTTCTGAGCTATAATTGCTCTGACCAATTTCCTCTGGTCCCTGTCCCCACCTTTCCTGCTCCACCAGTTCAGCAAGCTCCTCCCACCACAGACTCATGTGATTCAGGCTTCTATGTGACTCAAGCAGCTCACATGGGCCTATTAATGGATAGGAAAGATCTTTCCATTTCCATTAACATTACAACTAACTAGAGTTTTGAATCCTTTAAAAGTCATTTGCCTATACCATATTGTTGTCATCATATAAACTGTTCTCTTGGTTCTGTTCATTTCACTCTGCATCAGTTCATATAAGTTTTCTTAGATTTCTCTGAAATTATCCCCTTAATAATTTTCTACAGTTTTCTATTACATTCTTAGCTTGTTCAGCCATTTCCCAATTTATGATGACTCTCTCAGATTCCCGTTCTTTGACATCTCAAAATGAGCTATAAATAATTTTGTACATTCTTAGAGTTTGTTGTGTTTAAGACTTAGTCCTCCCCAATCTACTTTCCATTTAAATCCACCTTCTCCCTTTCCTACCTCTTTCCCTACTGAGTGAAATATATCTCTGTACCTAACTGTATGTGTATATATCCTTCCCTCCTTTGACCAATTTAAATGAAAATGATGTCAGTCATTCTCCCCTACCTCCTCCTTTTTGTTACTTGTACACCCTGATTATATGAGATAATTTCCCTGAAATTTTCTTTTCCTTTCCCTACTTTATGTATTCCCTTTTCTCTCCCTTTCCATTCTTCTTCTAATACCATCAAAATATAACACAACTACTCCCAGGCTTTCTGCCTAATTAGACTTCTGTAAAGGCAAGTACAAGCAACTCTCCTGAGGATTTCTGTGAATAGCTTTAAGGTTCTGATCACATAGTATAGTGAACTCTCTATTTATTCAGCAATAAACTAAAGCAAAATATTCACAGTAACTAAAGTACAACATTCATAACAATAACATTAACAACTTATTACTGCGGTGGCTAGGTGGTGCAGTGAATAGAGAACTGTCCCTGAAGTCAGGAGGACCTGAGTTCAAATCTGACCTCACTTAACACTTACTAGCTGTGTGACCTTGAACAAGTTGCTTAACCCCAATTACCCTCCAAAAAGAAAAAAGACAACAGCCAAAAAAAACCCCCAACTTATTACTAAAGTGGCCACATATTCTTAAACAATAAATATCATTCAGTAAGTCACAATCTGGATCAATCAATATAAGGTACCCATCTAAAGTCTTCTTTCACCTTGATTAGAGACTGGCATCCAAATCATCCTTAACTTAATCATCCTTAAGGAGCAATTATCCTTAAGGAGCAATCATCCTTAAGGGATACAAAGTACAAAAGTACAAACCTCCCCCCAGGTCACAGTAAATCACAATCTTGTCAGTCAGCACTAAATACCTAAGTAAAGGTCCTTTCATCTTGACTGGAGGCTGAGTCCCAAAATCCATGGTTCCTCTTCCATGCTCCTAGTTCTTGCCTGAATTCACCCATCTGTCACCTGGATTCACAGGTAGGCAGTTTCCGTCCAGCTCCACACACCAAGCTTAGCAGAGTTATAACAATACTCACACACACTGCTGGCACTATCATCTCAATTCACTTTCTGCTGGTGATATCAACACAATCAACAGACAGAATGCTTCTGTCTGAGAAACTAACACAAACACAAATCAACACAGACAGAACAGACAAAAGGAGTGCCACACACCACAAGTATTCACCCTCTCAGTTCTGCTTGGTTTCAGTTTGTGCTCAGGCTTCAGTTTGTGCTCAGGCTTTTATATCCTCAGCTCCTTCCTGTTCCAACTTTCTTCTTATGTCCTTCCTGTTCTGGTCAAATTGTTTTTTGTATCTTCCATAGCTCTCATTTCTTTTCCATTTTTAATTTTTGTATTTCCATTTCATTGACAAAAAATATTTTAAAACTTTTTTCAACTCTTGCTTCATCTCTTCTAGGAATTGTAGTTGATTGGTGCCCAAGCTATGTCTTTCATTGAATTTATGCTTTAAGTGTTTTGGAATCATTCCCTTCTTCTTCATTTGTATCTTGAGTGACACTATTACTATAATAACTTTTATGGTGGAATCTTTTTTGTTTGCTTCTTTTTTCTAGTCTTTCTTCTTGACTTTAGACTTAACATTAAGACTGTACTTTGCTTACTTCTGGAGGGAAAGTCTGGATTGGTCCTATTGTTTCTTTGTTGGGTTATTGAGTATTGTGTTGTTCCAAGATCTCAGGAACAGCTCAGGCTCTAGGATCTGCAATCCTTCAATGCTTCCAAAGTGTTCTGCTCCAGGTTAAAGTCCAATCACTGTCCCTCTGGTCTAAACTCTAAAAGGTTTGTTCTAGATTTGGATCTGAGCAATAGTAGACCACTGCTGGACTCAGCCACTTTAAGTAAGCTGGGAAGTTCTGCTGGTACAGAGTTACAGAACTCTGAAGTCCCCTTTCTTTCCTCAGCTAGGTGTCTCAACCTCTTTGCAGTGCATCCCCGCAAAATCCCATTGCTAACGGAGGTGGGGGAAGAGTGGAAAATGCCCTCATCCCCAGCTGAGCTCACCTTTACTCCCATCCCATACTGGAGTAGAAGTAATTCTCTTTCAAGAAGAGGTGGGTTGTTCCTCTGTAGTTGGTTCTCTTCTCACTGCCAATATGACTCTTTTGGAGTTCCTCCTGATTTGATTGATTCCAGAGCCAGCAAACTTGCTTTGAAAGGTCACCAGGGGCAAGGCCAATCAAGTTTGACTGAGGAGCTTCTTCATACCTCCTAAAGGAGCAAAGAAGTATAAACTCTTCTTTATAATTCCTTTGTACCTCCTTTATACTAATCATGCAAGTTGATTGTTTATATCTTGGTAGATTATGTTTAACATAATTTGTGACCACTCATTCAATTTTTATTCTTATTATAAATATTCATTAAACAGATATGAAAAGAGTGCCGGCCTTGGATGCAGAAAGACTTGTGTTTAAATCTACCCCTGATACTTACCCAGCTGTGTGACCATGGACAATTTATTTAATCTTTCTGAGTTTCAGGCCAGTTTCTAAGACTTATCTACTGTTATAAAAGGGCTTCAGCCTATTATAGTGTCATATGGCAGCATATATGGCATATAACACGCTTAATAAGTGCTTATTAATTGATTTTTCCATCTAAAAGGAGTACCCACACTATTTCAATTGCATATCAATTATATATTTACTATATCAACTCCCTTGGTAGATAATTGTATGATATCAGGAAGTTTGAAAGGACAAGCAAGCAACAGTGTTAATTACCACGATTAGTGATGAAACAAATTCAGAACCTGGTTTTTATGCCAAGTTCCAAATACAAAAGAAACAAAAACATGTTTATTTATTTTGTCTGGAGCTGTGCTTTAATTGATATGAGGAGCTTTAGGTGATGAAACTCCCTCTAATAATATTGATCTGCAACTGCAATTATTGTTGTTCTGTCAGGTCTGACTCTTTGTGATCCCATTTGGGGTTTTCTTGGCAAAGATACCCAAATGGTTTGCCATTTCCTTCTTTAGCTCATTTTACAAATGAGAAAACTGAGACAAACGGGTAAGTGACTAGCCCAGGGTCATACAACTAGGAAGTATCTCAGGTCATATTTGAACTCAGGAAGAGAAGTCTTCCTGACTCCAGGCTCAGCACTCTATCCATTGTCTCCTAGCTGCCCTTGTAACTGCAATACAAAGTTGTTGAACCGCACAGCGGTTGTATGTGTTGGGGCTGAATTTAACCCAAGTCTTCCTGATTCTGCTGCCAGTTCTCTATATACTATACCATGTTCACTTTATATAGGGCAAAAACAGTCTTCAGTTTGGGTTTGTTCCTGGTTCCCAGTGGGGTGTATCTATGTGACCAGATTTTTTCAAAAAGTGTTTCATGGTTCTGGCAAAACTAGAAAGACTTTTAGAGCCAAATCTTAGGATTTAGAACAAAAATATGATCTGAACACCCCTTTTCCCTCCCCAAATAGCATATGTAAGGGTAGCATTCTTTCTGGGACAACTTCCCCAACTCACACTCATACTGACAGGCTTGGTTCTTAGAAAAAGACTTACTATTGCTACTATGAATACTACCCAGGTTTCTAGGACTAAGTCTGAGGGGGCTGGGTTTCTAGTACTATCAATCAAAAGCCCCCATCATACTTCCCACTGACAATTGGCCAGTCAGACTTAACTTCTAACAAAGGTGTGTTTATTTAGAAGATAGAATAAGAAAAGTAGTATCAAAACAAAACAAAAACATCCCCACCCTAGAACCAATAATACATAATACAAAATTCCTAGAGAGAGGAGGTGTAGACAAAAAGTACAGAGGCAATGAGGCACATTTAGAAAAACTCCTAAAAATTCTATGCTACCCTTGTGGAATCCTTGTGAAATCCCCTTTAGATGTGGCTCCCTGCTGAGTTGGCAGCCCAGCTGAATCCTGAGGGATCCATATACCTCAGTAGGGTACAGAGCTAGCCATGAGGCATTCATGCTTCTTGAAGCTGATTTTACTCAGGCAACCATATTTCTTAGGGTCCTGCTGTGTAGGTTGAACTAGCTTTTCCCAAGTCCCTATTCCACAAAAGTTTGGATAATTCTTCTTGAGAAGCAGAGAGACTATCTTCAAGATTTGATTGGCTTAAAGGACTGCCTGAGATAGAATGACATCTTTGAGGAGCTCCAGTTTCCTTTTTGTGGCTTCTACTATGCATTAACCAACACTAGGAAGTTGTGCTTAGTTGAATTGATGAGGTATCCTTATTGAATAACTTGCTGAATAGTCTCTCGTTCCTGGAGTTAAATAAATCTCCTTTTACAAACTGTTGAATGACCTACAAGCATTTAATTTAATTCCAATATTGGTCCTAAACTACGAGGGCACTGATCTGAACCAGGCCCACCTGGAGACATTATCCTTCTGACTCTATGATTGTCTGCATTTGTTCTCAGTTTGTCTCTTTTTGCCCCTGGCTGGATGCTTTGTCTTCTGGTGTTTCAGTTGCTCTAAATAAAAATGAGTATGTGGGAGGGCCTAGGAGAAAGAGAAAGAAATCCTCTGCTTACCTCCCCTTTCCTCTCAGGCTTCTAGAATACTCAGTTTCCAAATGTGGAGTCCTTCACTGTGGTTTGGTTTCCTACTTCATGAACTTGATGTTTTGTTTTTGTTTTTGTTTTTTTGCTTTTTGGAGGGCAATTGGGGGTTAAGTAATTTGCCCAAGGTCACTCGGCTAGGTTTTTTTTTGTTTGTGTGTGTTAAGTGTCTGAGGCCGGATCGGAACTCAGGTCCTTCTGACTCCAGGGCCGGCGCTCTACTCACTTTGCCACCTAGCCACCCCGTTTTGTTTTTTTTTACCATTTAGCCTAAAAAAAATACTTGATTTTTCTCAGCCAGTCAATCACAAGATGTTTCCTGTTTGGCATTATCTACCTTTCATCCAATGGTCCAAACTCCTATGGGCCTTTCAGACTGATTAAGGGCTTGTCCACATATTCCCATTCAACTATAGGAAAATTATATACTTTATTACTTTGTCAACTTTGTTGATTGAGGTGAGGCAAAGCAAGAAGCATTTATTAAGTGCTTATTATATACCAGGCACCGTGTTAAGCAATGGGATACAGTACAAGTCAAAAAGAAAGGGGTAGGAGAGAAGATACCTTCACCATGGCCTAGTGTCAAAGTCTGGAAAGTCTGAATGAGGTAGAGGTGCTGAAATATATTTCAATATATGCAAGCCTCCCGTGATAGCTTTCTTAAGAGCAGGGATTGTGTTATTTTTTAATCTCTATATTTCTAACACCTAGTAACATTCTGGGGCAGCTAGGTGGTGAAATGGATATTGTGCTGGGCCTGTAGTCATGAAGATCTGAGTTCAAACTTGACCTCAGACACTTACTAGTGGTGTGACCCTGGACGAATCATTTAATCCCTATTTGCCTTAGGTCTTTATCTGTAAAATAGAGACACTCTGGAGATGGAAATGGCAAACCAGTCCAGTATCTTTGCCAAGAAAACCCTATTTGTCCATGGGGTCATGTAGAGTTGGACACAACTGAACAACAACAAAAGTATAAAGCTGGTCCCACAGTGGTGCTTAATAAATACTTGCTGAATGATTAAAATGAAATGTGATTGTGAAGCCCTTTGCCTGTGACTCATGGGGCTCAGTATTCCCAAGAATTACATTTTGGTAGCAATTACATTCTTTTCACTGAATGATGTCCTTAGATTTGGTATAAAAATCTAAAAAAAGATTAAAAAGCATATTGTTATATCTAGTAGTAGATATTTCAAAACAATTTTAAAAGATTAGGTTAACATTGTAATTGTTAAGTAGTTAATGGTGTCTTCTGCAGTCCTGGAACTAATTGCCTCTTGGGTCCTTCCCTAATCCCTCACCTACTCAAAGGTGTTCAGAAGTCCAGAGTTTAAGGTGTTCCTTTTCCCTAGGAAGTTGTTTATTATTTTTTTTTCCATTTAATTTCTGATTTCTTCTCAATTCAATTCTACAAGCATTTTTTTAAGACTCTAAGTACAAGGCAGTGCTAGGTGCTAGGGAATACAGACAAAAATGAATAAGTTTGTATTTATAAAGCACTGTGAGATTTGCAAAGTGCTTTGCAAATTTTATCTCATTTTATCCTCAAACCACAGGTAGGAAGGGGACGGCTGAGCTATGTTTTGTAAGAAGTTTGGGAGCACAGCCTCAAGGTTATTTAAAGTGGCTATATTTTATTTTCTATTCTACACCCCTCCCCCAACTTTACCACAACCAAGTTGGCACAAATAGGGTGAAGGCAACTTCAGGAATGATAAAAATCATGGCCATAGAATCAGAGTATGAGCATGGAGTTCAACCTCCTTATTTTACTCCACAGCTAGGAAGCCTTGGAGGCTGCATTCTAAGGCAGGTCGGCTGCCTCCCGATCTAGGGTTATTTCCATTATACCCTGTTGCTACTTATTAGGACTTTTTTTTTTTAAACCAACTAGCTGGGGAGATAATTTAAAGGGTGAGAAGAGGATGTTAAAAGTGGAAATAGTGGGGGATCAGGCTCTTAGAAATCTGCCTTCAACTCCTGGGTTTGCCCCTTATTTTTTATCTGTTTCCTCATCTATTAAAAAGTTTGGTTTGGGACCAGATGACCTTCCAGTACCAAATCTATGATCCTACAACTTTTATGGGCCCTAATAATGGATCATGAGGCGAATGATCTATTTATTCGATATTTTTGAGCAAACTTGCTTGGGGATTTTTGCAGGGGCTAGGTCTAGGCCAGATCCAGCAACTAGGTGGCAGTGGATGTAAGGCTGGCCTTGGAAGCCAAAAGCGCCGAGTTAAAATTCTGCCTCTGACACTCGCTGTGTTGTTTCTGGATAAGTCACTTAATTTTTCTCATCCTCAGTTTCCGTATCTGTAAAATGGGGACATTGATAGCACCTACCTTCCAGAGGTGGTGGAGAGTATAAAAGGAAGTAATATTTATAAAACATTTGGCAAACCTTAAAGTGTTACATAAATGCTAGTTGTGATTATTATTGCTGGTCCAAAGTGTTAAATACTTGTTATAGTAGCTGACTTAAAATGTTAAATACTAACGTGTTTGAATTAATTTTTTCATTAAATTGTCTGTGTTGGGGGAAGGAGGGGAAGAGGTCGAGGAGAGGTAGCCATTTTGGAAAAGGAAAAGGAGGGAGGAGGAGGCTGGGGAATCGCCCAGAAGGAACCCGAAGCTGGGAAAAAAAAATTAAGGTGGGGGTGGTGGTATTGGTGTTGGTGTTGGCGTCTCCGTAGCGCGCAGGCGCAGCCTCCCAGGCCGCTTGCCCACGGAACGGTAAACAGTGGGGTCACGTGAGGCGGCCCTGCTCCCTGCCCTCGCGCCGCTTCACGCAGATGGCTGCGGGGTCTCGCGCAGCGGCAGAGACAGCACGAGGCGAGCGACCCCTGGGTCCCGGGCTGGCGGACGGAGACGAAGACGACGACTACTAGGAGGACGAGGGCGAGGACTACCACGACCTCGGCGGTGGTGGTAGCAGTCGCATTGGCAGACCGAGCTCAAGGAGGAAAAGAGACAGCGGCTGCGGCCGCAGCGACGACGACGTCCTGCGCATACCCCCTCTCGGCGGCACCCACCATTCCCCCCTCTTCCGCGGCGGCGGCGGCGGCGGCCACGGCCACCATCTTCCTCCTGCTGCCAGTGGTAGCGCTCGTCGGGCGGAGCTGGGTGAGTTGCGGCCGTGGCCGCGTCCTGGGAGACAGGCTCCCGTCCCCTCCCCCACCCCTCTCCTAAACACACCTCCTCCAGCTCCTGCCTCCCCAACCCCGTACCCGGGGCAGTGGGGGCGGCGGACGCCCCTCTCTCTCCTAGCGGTGGAAACAGCGCCGCCCCGGCCTCCTGCGCAACGTCCTCCGCCCGGGGCTCAGCGAGACCGTTTGTAAGGCGGCAGGCTGGGGGGGCCCGACCTCGGCCCCCCCGGGAGCCCCCGCTCTTTCTGCTGCCCCCTTTCCCTTCCTCCTCCGGAGGCGCGTCTGGCCCTGACTTCTTCCCCAGCCCGCGGGCCTCTTATGTGCGTGGGGCCCCAGGGGAAGGCAGGCTGGCGGGGGTTCCCCCCCGCCCCCGGCAGCCGGGCCGATAGGGACCTCCCGGGCCTAAGCGTGGCCCGGCTTGGACCCGGCGGAGAGGGCGTGGGAGCGGCCGGGCGCCGGGGATTGGCGTCGGCCTACACGGCTGCGTCCTGGCGCGCCTGTGGCCAGAGGAGTTAGCCGAGCTTCATCCCTTCCAGCCTTGTGCTTGTGTATGCCTGACACTGGCCTTGCCGGCGGCTCAGGCCGAGGCGGAAAGCCCACGCATGTTGTCTGCCGAGACACCCAGTAATTTCACGAGCTCCTCGTGGTTGGTGTTTTAGTGGTGCTAAGTAAATGATCCTTACACCTTAGAGGGAGGGGACCTGGGGACAAAACGTTTTATTACATTTTAAGATTGTTTTGTCCCAAAGGAACTAGTGACTTAATCAGCCTTTTCAGGAAGGGTACCCTCAAAAGAGGGATCATAGGCACTGCTTTTTTACAAAATATTGTAGTTAGGACTAATTGTATATCAACTATAATATTAACAGAACTGTTTATGTATTATTTAACATGGAGGGAAAAGAATGTATTTGCCTTGGTTGAAACTTGTGTGATCTCTCACATATGAAACTTATGGTAAAAAATAAAATAAGCATAATTTTAGTTTATGAGGACATAACAGCAAAATATATCACTGCAGTACGTTTTTTTCTCAGTTTCTGTTTTATTCAGTAAGCATTAAGTCTACCCTCTTCCGGGGTTAGGTGCTGAAGATAAGTTAATTGACATCTATCCCATTTTTCAACCTGATATAAAAAAATCCTAAAAAGGTGTGAAAAAGTGATGCTCGATTCACTGCATTTTAAAAGCTGCATTTATATAGTACTTTAAGGTTTGCAAAGCGTTTTACATCTTTTATCTCATTCTGATTCATTAGTGACATCACCAATGGAGTTTAGGATCCATGAAGTGATAGTGGAAAGGATACAAATTAAGAACTGGAAAAGTTGAACATTTATTTTGAAGTTTACATTGCTTTTCTAGGACACAAAAACTATCATAAATTAGCTTGCCGATTTTTCATTCTCAAATTGGTTACCAATAATTATATTTACTTTGATTTTTGCTTTCTGAATGTGAGGCACTGTGGTGTGGTGGTAAAAGTACTAAAAGTTGGAGAGGGACGATGTAGGTTGGAATACTATATTGGCTTTCTTAGTTATTTGATTTTGAGGCATGTAAAACTGGGGGGTTGAGAAGAAGACATCCATGGTCCATTCTAGTTTTGAAACTGATGTAATGACTATCTTTTCTTTCTTGGATTTTTTTTCTCACTTCTACTATAGGGCACCTCTGGTTTTATTTTTATTTAATTTTTGTTTTTTGGAAGGCGTTTGGGGTTAAGTTACTTGCCCAAGGTCACATGGCTAGTTTTTGTGTTAAGCATCTGAGGCTGGATTTGAACTCAGGTCCTCCTGACTCCAGGGCCAGTACTCTATTCACTGCACCACCTAGCCACCCCCCCCCCCCCGGTTTTATTTTTAACTGTATTTCATTCCTATTCTGATTTTACTCCTTTTACAGTCTCTTAACCTTATTTTCTTTCCTTTCCTTCGCTATAGGACAGAATGTCTTGCTCCTTACTAAATTACAAAACTTTTTATAAGTGAGTTTTTATTCTGAATCATACCCATCAGAATGAATTAACAGCCAACAGCCATTAAAATTGAAACTAGCTCTGAAACCTGGAACTTGCTAAAAGTAGAGATCCATTTTCATTCTTGAAGATTTGCCCTAGGTGCTTTTTAAATCCGTTTCTTAAATATGTATCTTTTACAGATGAGGAAGCATTTGTATAGGCTAACACATTGTGACTTGCACGTGGTCTAAACCGTGAATTAGTGATAGAAATAGACTACTGAATTCTTAAGTTTTTCAGTATATACTATCAGACCCTAGAATTTTTTTTTGTTGTTGTTGAGAATTTTATTTCCTTGCTGAAGAGAAATCTTTTGAGTAAACCCTGCCTACTAACAGATTTTGGCTACTGTTTTTGCAATTTAGAACCCTAGAGAATTAATTGCTCAGGTAACTGAGGTTAAATAACCTGCTGAGGGTCACAGTCTTAGGCAGCACTTGAACCTAGATTTTCTTCACTAATATTGAAGCCAGCCCTCTGTCCACTATGCTAAACTTCCTCTAGAATTACAGTGTTACTTATTTTAACACTACTGCATATTCGAAAACTTTCTGTACCAATCTATAGGCTGCTTTAGAACCCTACTGATTCCTCATTCTGATTGGCATGGCACTTTGCCATAACTGAATTAGTAATACTTTGCAGATTGTTAGGATAAACCTCAGACAACTTTTCCAGGTGAACACTGTGGTAATACTCATCATTTATTTCTAAAAAGCACTTAAAAGTCGGGTTTGAATCCAATTGCAGATACTTTTAAAAAAATTTATTTGTTTATTTTTAGTTAACAAGATTCAATTCCATAGTTCCTTGAGTTTCAGATTTCCTTTCCCAATTGCAGATACTTCTTACTAGCTCAGTGACCAAGGATAACCCTCTTAGTCTGTTTCTTCATCTGTAGAATGGAGGTAATAATGGATGCATGATCAATGTTACATACAGGGTTGTTCTGAAGAAAGAATTTTCAGATCTTAAAGCACTATACAATCAAATTGATTGACCAAGTTCTACTGAGTAGAAATTTATTGAAGGATGCTATTTACTTATAGAAGACCAAGTATGTGAAGTCAGTTTAAAAGAAAAGTTTTTGAAATACAAATATGCCATGTTAAAAACCTGAAAAATTATGTGTGAGAAACAAAATGCATTCAGTTGGTGAGGCATATATTCTCAACAATTAGACCTAGAATTGTACACAGAAACTAGAGAATAGTGGAATCAACTCAGCTAATTTTTCTAGGAAAGATTGAGAATTCTTTAGCTTCTGGAACATCTCGTTAATAATAAATGGAACATGAGTCAGTAAATGGAACATTAGCAAGCATATTTTGTCTTACTGTAGAGGGTTAAATATTGGAGAACATTTGGGAAAATACAGATTAATTGATAGTCTTACCCTCGGATTTATTTATTTATTTGTTTGTTTGTTTGGTTTTTGCTTTTTGGAGGGCAATTGGGGTTAAGTGACTTGCCCAAGGTCTTACCCTGGGATTTTAAACATTTCTAGGGAGATATTCAGAATGTGCCAGAAAGTAGTGAATCTAAATTGTGAATAAATTAGAATTTTCTAATGTAATGATCAGGTTATCCATTTGACAAGGTGATAAGATATACATCTCTCATAAGTGACATTACTTTGTATTTACATATTATTTTACTCTAAAGATAAAGATATTTAATGGATGTCTGCTATGAATTTTCCCCCCTCCACAGACTTAAAAAAATAGCCATAGACTTTGTCCTATTTTATTCAAATAAAGAAGTTGATGCTAATTGAAAACTAATACTTTATGCCCCTGCTTATAAGTGAACCCTCACTTCAGTTGTACAAAGTTTTCCGTGCAACCAGATTTCATAGAAAGTTCATTCATTTCAACAAAATTGGTTGATAAACACTTAGGAACCATCTGCTTACTAGTGCCAGGCATTGCACTAAACCTTGGGGATACAAAGAAAGATTCTACAAGTCCCTGTTTTCAAGGAGCTCACAGTCCAGTAGGGGAGACAATATGCAAACAACTAGGTATAAACAAGCTATATCTAGGATAAATGGGAAATAACAGAAGGAAGACACTAGAATTAAGAGCTTCTTGGAAAAGGTGGGATTTTATGTAAGGCTTGAAAGAAACCAGGAGATGGAGATGGGGCAGGAGAGAATTCTTTGCATGGAGAATGGCCACTGAAATTCCCAGAACCAAGATGGAATATCTTGTTCAAGGAACTATGAGTCCAGTGTCATTAGATCAAAAAATATATGGTCAGTGTAAAGTGTAAGAAGACTGGAAAGATTTTTGGGGAAAAGAGGGGAAGGTATTACGAAAAGCTTTGCAAGCCAGATGGAAGATTTCATATTTTATCATAAGACTTAACACTTTAGGAAGATCACTTTGATATCTTGAGTGGAAGATGGATTGTAGTGTGGAGAGACTTGTGACAGCAGACTGATCAACAGGCTATTGAAGCAGTCCAGATGTGAGGTGATAGGGGCTTACACCAGGGTAGTGGCAGTGTCAGAAGAGATAAAGGATCTATGAGAGATGTTAGAAGGGTAATATTGACTACAAGCTTTGGCAACAGATAGGATCTACAAAGAAGTGTGCTTTGGGGAGGGGAAAATAGTGCTATTAGAATTTATAGGATATAACTTAAGATCTGTGATCTCAGTCATATGAAATCAGTCATACTTGCCACCTGTCCAGATTGCACTCTATCTTATTTTGGCTCATGTCCTTTAATAAATAAGCTGCCAGGTGGTTCTACCCAACATGCTAGTGGGGTGGCGGGTGGCTTTTTGGATCTTCCAGATCTGGAAAAGGACAGTAAAGATAAACTAGTTCAGTCATCCTTTTTGTTTCTTATTGCTATGAAGCTGACCAAGTTCTTTTTTCTCAAAGATAACTGAGGATACGTGTCTAAGGTGCACATTAGACACGTTACTATAATACAGAATACAAAATAAAAAATTCATGCATGCCAGACATTAAAGGAGTGCTATTCTTTGTCTATAGTCAACTGAGAACCAATTTCTCCCTTTGGATTTGGGAGAGTCTTTGCTTTTTGACAAAACTTGCCTGATCACTTATTTGGTAGAGGCATGGACCTTCCTCAGTCTTAAGCCAATTTGGCTTCTTGAGTTCTCGCATTTGTAGCACCTGGAACCCCAATTGTTCGTTTGTCTCCCTTCTGCCACTGCTTCTGGGTACTTTTTACTGTCAGTTCCTTTTATAGTCATTTCTCTCTTTTCCTTTTCAACATAGTCAGTGCCTCAAGTTTTTCTAAGGTTTGTTTAATTTTTTTTAATAAGAAAAAGAATTTATAAATTCAGGTTATTAGAAATATGTAAAAGAAATCTGTGTGATCCCAAAGATGTCCTGTCATAAGTTCCCAATGATCTAGCCTGGCTATCCTTATTGCTTCTTGACCAGGGTGCCTTCTTTCTCCTGGGACACCCAAAAATTATTGTCATCTCCTTTTCTGGGCAAAGCGAAGTCTAATTTTGCCCACATGGTCTTTCTGTACCGTTTATGGTTCATCTTTCTAATCTCAGGTTTATTTTGAACAAGTCAGGAAGCCTCTGAAGACATGGAAGGCTTATAATACACCAAGTCATCTAGTCACTTAGTAGACTGAACCAAACCAAAATACAAACTAGGAATTATGAACTAGGTGAAAAGAACTTGTTTCTGTCGCCTTTAAATCAGAATTTTTCAACCCAATATACAGGTCATCACTAAAACTCACAAAAGACACTCCCTTCTAAGTAGATAAATTTTTATGCAATATTAAGAGTGGGGAAAAATAATTTCTGACTGGGGAAATAATTGGTAACACTTCATGGAGTCATTTGGCCATTGAATCATTTGTCATTTGGGCAAAGTCGTAAAAGATGGATAGGGTTTCAACGATGAAAATAACAGAGCAAGGGGAAGGAAAGAATGAGTAAAGGCAAGAAAATGAGCAGATGATGGGTAAGAATGAAGGGTTTAGCAAGTAGTAGGTCAATTTTACCTAGTCTGTGTTCTAGTCTGGGGAGAGTAGTGTTAAGAAAGTAGAGTGACCCATATTCTTGAGGGGTTTGGACTTCATTTGACAAGTTGTAAAGAGGTAAGAGGCCAGTTAGGCTATTGAAGTAATACACGTGGTAATAAGAATTTCTAACTAATGTGATGGCCATGGTGACATAAAAAAGGAGTCCAGTGGGGAAGAGGGTATGGATGTAGAATTGGTTACTTGGCAACTGGATATGGGTGGTGAGGGAGAGAAAAGAGCTTAAAGTAACACTTAGTTTAACTAAGTGGGCAACCAGAGACCTGAATCTTCCCCGCCTCTGATTGCAAGGATTAATCAGCCATAGAACACTTGGAAATCTTGGGGTAGGCTTTGAGAAGTATTTATGCTTCCCTTTTAGGAAATTAGGAAGAATACACTTGGGAAATGTGTAATTGAATTGTGAAGTTATGTGCTTTTTGAGGATAAAAAAATAAGCATATATGCTTTTATTTAAAATTTTTTAAATTGATGGGTTTTTTTTTTACATCACCTATATTTCCTGTTGCATTCCTCCTCCCAAGTCTCTCCCAGAGAACTATTCCTAAAAAGAAAAAGGAGGGGGAAAAAGTAACAAAACTAACATTGAAAAAAATCTGATGTTATACAATGTTCTATACTTATGGTCTTCCACCAGCAAATGAGGTGGGTGTGTCTTCTCATCTCTAAACACAGCTAGGTAATTATGATTTCATAGTTTTAATTGTTTTATCTTTGTTTACATTGTTGCAGATTACATATGTGTATATTATTTTCCTAGTTCTGTTACTTTTTAAAAAAGAAAAATTAAAACTTTTTGGGGAGGCTAGGTGGCTCAGTGAATAGAGCACCGGCTTTGGAGTAAGGAGGACCTGAGTTCAAATGCGTCCTCAGACACTTAACGCACAAAAAAACTAGCCATATGACCTTGGGCAAGTCTCTTAACCCCAATTGTCCTAACTTCCCCCCTCCAAAAAAAAAAAAGCAAAATAAAAAATTAAAACTTTTTTCAGTTAACAAAACATTAATTCTCTTTCCATGCCCCCAACCCCCTAGCCATGGAGGGGGAAGACAAAGTCTGGTAATAAATATCCATGATAAAGCAAAACAAATTCCCACATTGATTATGTCCAAAAATATGTGTATATTTTGGACTCCGAGTTTGTCACCTTTCTATCAAGAGGTAGGTAGCACGCTTCCTTATCTATGTTCACTCTTCATCAGTTCATGAGTCTTTATATCTCTATCATTTCTTACAACATAGTAATATTTTATTAAATTAATGTACAGTAATTTATTTAACTTCCCCAATCAATAGCTAAATATTTTCAATTTTTGGTACCACAAAGAAATTTTTGCTAAAAATGTTTTGGGGTGTGTGTGGCTTTTCTTTTCATCATGGACTTTGTATTTGCACAGAAGGGAATCCAAAGCAAATCAAATTAAGGGCTGTTAAGTCTTTCTTTGTAAGGTTTTAATACTGGTTGTGAGGAATGCAAAGAAGTGAGAGAGTCATGCTTGGTATATAGGCTTCTACACATTGTTTACAGGGCAAGACTATTTTAAAAGTTTAACTGTAGAAGAATTAAACAATTCAGGACCAGAAATACAAAATGAACCAGGGGTTCTCAAACTTTTTAGTCTTAGAACAGACATGTTTATACTCTTAAAAATTCAGAACTCCCAAAGAGCTTTTATTTGAATTATACCTGTTGATACTTATCATTTCAGAATTTAAAATGTCTTAAGACTATTATGAAAACAGGTTTTTGAGGACCCCCTTTTGAAAAAGGGTCTTGGAGACCCAAACTAGTATATAGACAAAAACACTACATATGAGTTATCTGTTTCTAAATTCTGAAGGACAGAAACCAAAAAATATAGATATGTATGTGTGTATATGTACTTAAAGATATGTATATTTACATACATGGTATAGCTATAAAGATTACACTTATAAAACTGAAACAGGATGGTTAAAAATAGTGCAATAAAAATTTAAGAACATTAGAAAATTTGCTGTTTGTCAGACATGCCTAAAACTAGTTTAGATAAAACTTTGGCTATGAGTACAATTGTCAGAGCTAATTGTGCAAGATGATGTTAAATTTAAAAACTCCCTAAGACTTTATTGATGTTTTGTGTATTACCATTGTTTTTCACTGACTCCCACCTCCATCAAGAGAACCCTCTCATGTGTAACAAACTTAAGTTTAATAGAAGAATTCAACGCATTGGCTATCTCTAATATAGGCTTTATTCCATATCAGTAGTCTGTCACATCTCTGCCAAGAGTAGGGAGGCGTGCTTTAAAGTCAGTACCTGAAATCATAATTGATCACTGCATTGACTGCACTGTAAATCATTTTCTTGGTTCTGCCTGTTTAGCTTTGCATCACTTCTTAAAACTTTCTCTTATTTCCTGATACTCATAAGTAATTTCATTGCATTCATTTCCATAATTTAAATTATTCCTCAGTCCATGGGTATCCACTTTACTTCCAGTTTTTTGTTATCACAAAAAAAGTAGAGCTATGTCATTTTTGCATAGAGGAACTTTCAGTGTTTGACCTTCTTGGTTGATTTTTTTTTCAGAGTTTTAGTGACTTATATCTTTAGTGATTTATCTGTCTTCTGTGATTCCAAATTGTTTTTCAGAATCTTTGAACCAGTTCACAGTCCACCAGTTATGCATTCATGTTTTTCTTCCCACCTCTTTTTCTCTTTGCATGTAAGAAAAAACCTCAATTTTAATTCACATTTTTAATTAGCAACTTGGAACATTCTTTAATATGTTGATTGTTAATTTGTATATCTTTTGAAAACTGCTTATTCATGTTCTTTGACCCCTTTTCTTTTGGGGAATGGCTTATTTATATAAGAACTTCATCAGATTTTTATGAAACTTTTCACCTCCAACAATTTCTCTTCTGGCTGCATTGATTTTGTTCATGCAAAAGCTTTAAATTTTTATGTAATCAAAATTGTCTGTTTTATTTTTTGTGATCATCTTTATGTCTTCATTAAGGCCTCTCCATCACTTAGATAGACATGACTGTTCCAGATACCTCCTTTTCTTTGATTTTTTTTTTTAAAGCAACTATATATATATGTACGTTACCTATCCTTTGACACTAATTTTTTATGGTATAGGATGTTGGACTAATATAGTATTAATAGTTTCACTCATTTATAATTTTGTGAGCACACTGTGAAAAGTAGCAGCAATGGCAAATTTTGTACTTGCTAATTCGTAGTTGCATTTTTGTGTGCATATTTCATCTTTAGAGGAAGTTATTTTATCTTGCATCTAGCTCATAAGGTTAAAATGTGTACTTTTTTTTGGAAGGGCTTTGGAAGAGTAAACAGTATTATCTTGTGTATTAAAAAAGATTGGTGGTTTGAATCTTTAAAACACTAGTAAATGTTTCAGTTGCTCCTAGGCTTTACTTGTAGCTTTGGTATTTCTTACTGACAGGAAAATATGATTGTTAAGCTTCTTAGTCACTACTTTCTTCCAGTTTTTAACCTGTGCTCCATGTGCTATTGTTATTTTCCAACACCGTTGCTTTTTAACTTCACTGCCCTTTTTTTTTTTTTTGGTTCTCTGCGCACTTTATTTTGATTCAGAGGGAAGTTGATGACATTGTAGAAAGAACTTTTTGTTGAGAGAAGATCTAGGTTCTACACTCCAGCCCTGCCTCTTACTGTTACATTAGTCAAGTCACTTAATCTCTTGACTTCAGTGTTCCTATCTGCACAATGTGAAGATTAAACTAGATTATTTCTAAGGGCCTTTCCAGTTCTAAAAATTGACACAATTTTGAAGGATTAGAGATCCACCTAGTCAGGACTCATTATTTGAATAATTTTCCACATTTTTATATCATTTGGTAAGCTTTATATACATTTTCTCATTTGTTCCTTACAACATCACTGAAGATGGGTGCTATTTTTACTTGCATTTTACAGACTCAGGTTTGTGACTTGCCTAGGGTCACATAGTAAGAATCTGTGTTTGGATTTGAACAGGGTTCTTCTTGACTCCAATCCATTGTTCTTTCAAGTGTAATACAGTATGGGGTACCTAATGATGACTAGCTGGTGCTAGCCATGGATATTTATCTTATTACAAAACAGTTATTTCTCTATGGTTATTAGTTATTTGCCTCTGATGGACTGGATGCTTTACCGAACACCACTTTCGAGTTTCATTGTAATATGGAGGTGTTCTGTTAAAGAGCAAATAGGAATATAAAATTGATCAGGTCCTTTTGTTTTCACTGATTAGGTAGGACACTTGATGTAGACTGAATTATAGATGGCACTCTTAATACCATACCTTAAGTGTTAATCTGCTAAAAGACTTAATGTACTACATATCTGGATAAATTTGCAGCTGTTGTGATTACATGCTGCCAGAAGTAATAGGCTTCAGATTTCAAGCCCATTAAAATTTTTGTTTTATTTAAAAGTTTCCCTGTAGTCTGGATACTGCTTACCTTTGCAAAATATCTTGGGTATACAACCTGGATTGGTATATATTCCAAGATTAAATATTTCTTCTAGCATGATTGTTTCAAGGTCTTTAGTAGAAACATGTTGAAGGAAGTTAACCATAAGATTTGATATGTCCTAACATTAGGCTTTCAGTCTTGTCTTGAAGCATAACTTTGTAAAATAGTTGTAGTATAATTGAATATTTCTTAGTTCTCTTTTGCAGAGGAAAGTGGATGAGAGAAAATCATTTTGCTTAACCCTATAATCAGTTTGTAAGTAATTGCTTTAAATTTCTTTTTGTACCTAAACTTAAAAAATAACTTCCACTGTCTGATATCAAAGATGTGCTTCACTAAAGATGTACCATTGATTAAATAATCTTTCCTTAGTAGCCCCCCCTTTCAATTTTCGTGCTTTTCCATTGTGCAGAAACCTTCCCAAAGTATTAGAGCATGACATAGAGCCGTTCTTGATTGATTCTTAGGTATGTGTAGTTGATAGGTGTTCAGAAAAACTATTTTTCCCGTTTAGATGTATTAGCAGCAAACTGGCTGCTGTTTTTTAAGGTAATATTTTCTAAAGCATTTTAAGAAGTACATTAGATATCACGATGCTTCTTCCTTGCCTTACTGTTTATCTATCTGATTCTATTCTTAACTATTTTGGCAGTTGACTGAGCAAGTTTCCAAAAACATAGACTTTGTATAGTCAATATAAATCAACAGTAAGTTGTATTTTGAAATTCATTCTCTGCAGATGTGGAGCCATCTTCTCATCTCAGTTTTTGTGTAGCATTTGGGTTCCTAAGAGATTTTTATGAAGTATGCTTTTGACATTTGTATTGCAGACTTTTAAATAGATGTTCTGGAATTTATAGGCAGATCCATCTGTGGAGAAATTAGCTTAAAGAAAACTGAAAGGGGGTGGCTAGGTGGCGCAGTGAGTAAAGTGTCGGCCCTGGAGTCAGAAGGACCTGAGTTTGGATCTGACTTCAGACACTTAATGCACACACAAACAAAAACCTCGCCGGGTGACCTTGGGCAAGTTACTTAACCCCAATTGCCCTCCAAAAAGCAAAAAGAAAAGAAAACTGAAAACAGGGGCGGCTTGGTGGCGCAGTGAATAGAGCACTGGCCCTAGAGTCAGGAGGACCTGAGTTCAATTCCAGCCTCAGACACTTGATCACACTTACTAGCTGTGTGACTTTGGGCAAGTCACTTAACCCCAATTGTCTTGCCCCTTCCCCCCTCCAAAAAGAAAGAAAGAAAAAACTGAAAAGGAATTGAGAACTGAATACATTTTCAACTGGACCCAGTTGAATATCCTGGATATTCAATATACTGGATAAAAATTAAATTTAAAATCAGAATTGTTCTTTTCTTCTCTAAAAATTAAAGACTCAATTCATCATAAAAGTGAGATGAGTACAGTATCCAGTATATCCAGTATATTGAATACCCTGTGGATATCCAGAGCCAAGCAGAGCAGACTAGAGACAGGAGAGTCAGGTATCAAACTTAATTTCAAAGTGAGGGAAATGGCTTGCAAGCAAGGAGGCATTATTAGACCCATATACTGGGGCCCCACCCCCAGTATGGGGGGACCTACTTTAGTGTGACCGAACCTTGATTTATATACTTGTGGCTGGATAAAGAGTCAAACAGTGTAGTGTAGTAATAGTAGTGAGGCACAGCAGCAATGGTGAGGCAAGGTTGTCTAGGGACAAAGTGTCCATTCATAGCAGAGTTTCCTATCTGGGCCTGTTGGTGCATGCCTGAGCTCAGGGATGGTCAGTTCTAGGAGGTGAGTGCAAAGGATTGTTATGTCAAGCTCAGGGCACAACTTGCTTGCTGGGCTTTAGCTCTGGAAAACAGGGTGTCTCTTAATATCTTGACATCATAGAGCATCCATTGTGTACTGGGCCTGGTTTCTTCTGTACCTTACACAAACCAGTCTTCATACTTTTTTTTTTTGGTCACAAAATATTCTTTTTAATTGTCTAATGTCAGAATAAATGGAGTGTGATAAGGTTGCAAAGAAGATTCAGTACAGTCTTAACTGTACTCATCTCACTTTTATGATGAATTGAGTCTTTAATTTTTAGAGAAGAAAAGAACAGTTCTGATTTTAAATTTAATTTTTATCCAGTACAATTCAGAAGTATGAATGAGGATTTAAATCTTACTGACAAAAAAATAGCATTTTAAAAATTAGTAAAAGAGGCAGCCAGGTGGCTCAGTGAATAGAGCACTGGTCCTGGAGTTAGGAGGACCTGAGTTCAAATCTTCCTTCAGACACTTAACACAAAAACTAGCTGTGTGACCTTGGGCAAGTCACTTAACCCCAATTGCCCTACCTTCCCTCCTCCAAAAAAGAATTAGTAAAAGTCAACCCTTTTGAGACTTTTAAGAAAGTATAGTGAAGATAATTTCTATAAATATTAGATATATTTTAAATGTGCCAACTTAGAAAAGTGGGAATTTGAGTTTTTCTTTTAGTATTTCTGAATTCATTATGGACTGTATGTTCTAATTCTTAAAATCAGTTTAAATTTAAGGCATAAAGAAAAATGCTCCAATACAGAGTAGTTTTGCTTCTGAAATGTTTCAATAGATCAAGATAGAGAAACTATTTGGCTTTAGTTTAAGATGGTGTTTGATGGAGATTGATTGTTTTTTAAGGTTAAACTTAAAAGTTTGCCTCTTTGTATATTCATACAGCTCACTTGTCATATATACTAACATCTATTAGCTCTGTCATTGTGAACCCTCTGTTAACTAGCATTTCTATTTAGTGGAAACTGATTAATTTAAAGCACCTTAAGTTTAGGAATAGAAAGAATGGTATGGAAATCAGGAGACTTACTTTCTAGTTTTGAGCTCTGTCACTGACCCAGCTCTGAGTCCTTGGGAGAGTCACTTAACCTCTCTAGACATCAGTGTCCTCATCTATAAAAGTGAGTTGTTTGAACTAGATGATCCCTATTCTCCACTTTCCCTCTAACTGAATAACTTAGAAGTTTTTTCTGAAAAAATGACTTGTGCTCAGCATAGTTTTTAATATTATAAGTACTTCTTTGTTAGGATTTTTTAAAAAGTTGATGAACCATGATTCTGAGAAAGTTGTTAACCCAAATATTCTCCATTTCCATACACTAAGTTCCTAGTTCCTTCTCCTTTGTGTTATAGTTATTTATGTGCATCATTAAATACCCTCCTTTGCTGTTACTTCATTGCTACAGATCTTGATTGATTGATGGATTTTTTCTGGGTATGAAGAGAGTGCCTTCACAGAGATCATCCAGTATCTGAATTTGAGTAAATAGTATTAGAAGTGACTCTGAGAGAGCAATGTGGAATATTAAAGAAGTAGCAGCTAGTGCTGTGAAGGATAATCAGATTGTAAACAACTTGAACAAGATCTCTGTACATCTGTCTTTGTTTCTATAGTGCCTAACCAAGCGGTGAAAATTTAACAAGTGGTTAAAGTGTTTGAATTAGTTAAATTGATTTAGTGAACCATGCCAGAAAACCAAGTGAAGACTATATATTTGGATATTAACAGATCTTTCAGCCCTGAATTTAAAAACCAATTTTAAGATTGTGGATATTTGTATATCCCTGGTGTTCACTTAATTGAATTTGTGCATGTGATTAAGCTTAAGTAGATTAGCACCTTCAGTGTTTCAGTATCCATGATTTCATGAATAGTAGTACTCTGTCATCCCCTCTTTGGGTGTGCTGCTCTTCTTCACTCAAATGTTATTTGTTGACATTTGGAGTCAAGAGGACCTGAGTTCTACAACAACAACATACACAAACTAGTCCTGTGACCTTGGGCAAGTCACTTAACCCCAGTTGCCCTCCAAAAAGAAAAAAAAGACTTTTGTTGTTTGGTAGTTTTCAGTCTTATCTGGGTTATTAAGACCCCATTTCTTGGCAAAGATACTTAAGTGATTTGCCATATCCTTCTCTAGTTCATTTTATAGATGATGAAACTGAGGCAAACAGGGTTAAGTGACCTGCCTCCAAGGTCCTACTGCTTGAGTCTTCCATGACTTCAGGCCTTGCACTCTATTGTTTTTGGCTGCCCCTGGGTCAAGTCTTGAGAAATACCTAAAGGTACGGACATAATAAACCAGGAGTTCCTTTAAGGTAGTCTCCGTTTTCAGAAAAAAAAAGAAGAAAGGGGGGAAAAACCCAATTTGGTAATAGTTTGAGGTAGTTGAGACTAACATTATATTTTTCTGTTGAATTAAGTCTGGCCACATAATTGTCCAATATTCACAAGAATATTTTAGAACATGTGGTAGTTGAATTGATTTTTAAAAAAATATTTCATTGTCTCAATGGATAGTTGGGAGACATGGATGCTCCTTTTACTGGTACAGACTGTACACCCGAATGGGTTTTTATAGTTGCATATCATCTTTCTAAGTCCTCTTCATTTTACAGATGAAGAAATATCTCAGAAAGGTTAAATTTTTTAAAATTCAATTTTATATTTAGTTCCAACTTCTCACCTTGTCTCTTCCCTTCCTCCATTTATTGAGAAGGCAAGAAAAAACACTTTACAAATACATACAGTTACTAAAAATAAATTTCCATGTTAGCCAAATTTTTTAAAAGGGCAAGAAAAAGAAATAGAAGAAAATATGCTTTATTCTGTGCTCTCAGTCCATCCATTCCCAGTCTGGAGGTGGATAGCATGTTTCATCATGAGTCCTTTAGAATTGTTGGTTGGTCATTGTGTTGATCAGTTACCAAGTCTCTCAGATTTTATTAGCTTTACAAATATTTCTGTTACTGTATAAAATATTCTCTTTGTTTTGCTCATTTCACTTTACATCAGTTCCTACAAATATTCCCAGGACAGTACTATTACAGCACTATTACATTGTTTGTATACATCCTTGTTCAGCCATTCTCTAATTGATAGGTATACTCCTCAGGTTCCAATTCTTTACCATATAAAAAGAGCTGCTATAAATGTTTTTGTACATTAGAATCCTTTTCCTTTACTTTGATTTCTTTGTGGCATAAGAGTGGTATACCTGGTATACCTAGCAGTGCTATCAGTGGGTCAAAGGGTATGTGCACAGTTTAATAACTTTTTGAACATAGTTCCAGACTGTTTTCCAACTGTTTTTGGATTGACTAATTCACAGCTTCACCAACAGTGCATTAGTATACCTGTTTTCCCACATCTCCAGTATTTGTTATTTCCTTTTTTGTCATCTTAGCCAACCTGATGGTGTGAAGTGGTAGCTCAGAGTTGTTTGTAATGTGTATTTCTGTAATTATTAGTGATTTAGAGCCTTTTTTCATATGGTCATTAATAACTTTTTTTTTCCTCAGAGAAGTTGAGTTAATGAAGGTCACAAAGAAGAGCCAGGTCTTCTGAATGTAGGTCTTTTGAATCTAGATCTAGTGTTTTTTCCAATTTTGCTTACCATCTTCTCGTGTTTGGCTTTTTTGTCTGTCTTTCTGTATTTCATATAAGATCTATACAATACACTGCAGGCTGTAACAATATCTATGGATGCTGTTGAACTATTCTTCTAGTCATTACTCTTGCAACATGATTGGTGCAACTTTTGTACTTGATGTCTTTCTCAAATTATTATTGATAATATTGCTACTTATACATGTGCCTTCCCCACCCTAGATCTTTCTATCTGTGACCTACAGCAGATTTTTGGGAGATGGTGGTCTTTGATGAGTCAGTCATTTAATATTACTGAGCTGTTTCAGATAATTGACAGTGTTGTGATCCCACCTTCTCCAAAATAATATATATGTAAAATATACTCGTCTAATTCAGAGAGCTTCCTTCCAACCATATGTCTTAATCTGGATAATATGCATGCTCCTTCCCTCCCCCCTTCCAAGCCACTTTATTCTGAATGATTATGGATATCTTTGGAGAACCTCTCCCATCAGTAGAGAATTCGTCTTCTGCTTCTACCCTCAACATCCTTTATATTACTGGTGGATAAATTAGAATCGCTTTTTTATATTGCCTTTGCTATTAGTACTTTGAGGATTATCAAAATAAAGTTATCTCTATGGTAGCATCTACATGGAGTTTCTTTGTGGGACTTTAATATTCTCTTGGGGAATATCTTGTTTGAGGTTCTGTTTAAGGTTCTGTTATTGTAGTGAGTCAATTGCTTTTAAAAAATAATCCACACATAGTAGACACAACTGCATCTTAAGAGTTTTTATACCTTTTAGTCATCTAGGTGAATGAATTTGTCAGCTGTAGAAAATAGTCAATGGAAGCCTGTTTTTAGTGTAGTATAGATGAACAATCACTGGAATTGGACCTGGGTTTTGAATCCTAGTCCTGCTTGGTATGTTAATCCTTTAAGCTTTCAAATCTCAGTTTCCTCATCTGTAAAACTAGGGATTTAATCTTTTAAGATCTCTTCCTATTCTGAGTAACATACTTTTTTTTTTTTATCAAGAATGTCCTGTGTGCACATTACCTTCCCATACTTTTTCCCCAGAGATATTATACAAATGATAAAGGTAATTTTTTCATTAAAATGGATGAAATTACCTTGATTGTCATTTTGGATAAAAGTACTGCCTGTGATCTTTTCCATTCTTTTTAAATCTTCTATTAGCCTGAAAATAATATACTGATTGTCTTTAAGATTGTACTGCTTCCACAGTATGCATTTCTTTTGTATAAGGTTGGTTGGGTTGAGCTGGTTTTCCCAACTTCATATTTTTAAGGATTATTGCTTCTTTTTCACTTATGAAACCACATCTTATGAGAGGGCAGAATCAGAATATAATTAATTCTAGGATAGTAGAGTACAGAAATGTTTTCCACTGAAGTAACTGATGTGAATAGGTCGCTAGAGTCACTGTGGAAATACTAGAAGATACATTGTTTCCCATCCACCCTCCCTCCCAGTTTTATCTGCAAAGATTTTTGAGATGATTTGGAGGTAGTGGGATCCCCTATTAGTGGCTATCAGCATTACCTGTCAGGGATGTTGTAGGGAAAGATTATTATTCAGATAGTTTGGATGAACTCCTATTTCTTCTAACTTTGAGATTCTTAATTCTGTGATTCTGGTCTAGTTATCACACAGATTTTTTTTTCCCAATTGCTTCTCTAAAAAAAATATTTTTCAATTAAATATTTATTTTCTCTTTCCTGCCCACCATTGGAAAAAAATGGAAAAAAAGCCCAAGCCCTTGTAACTAATATGTTTAGTCAAGTAAAATAAATTCCCACATGGATTATGTCCCAAAATTTATATTGCATTCTACATCTTGGGCCATCACTTTTCAGAAGGCGGATAACATGCTTCCATCTCAATCCTCTCAAATCATGGTTGCGGTGCTCAGAGTTTTTAAGTTTTTCAAAGTGATTTGTCTTTTTAATGTATAAATTAATTTCCCTGGTTCTTTTCACAAGCCTTCCCGGGTTTTTTTGAAACCATTTCTTTCATTATTTTTAGGGATAGTAATATTTCATTATTTCAACTATTTTTCTAGTTTCAACCTTCCTTGTTTGTTACTCTTTTACACTCTTACATTGTTTAAATTTCTCTAAGGAGTAGTGAGAGTAATCTTAGTATCTTAGTCTTCTCTTTGCCTTTTTTTTTTTAATTCAGTTTATAAAGTGCAGACAGTGTTTTCTTAAATCATCATTTGGTATTGGTTTTAGCCTTGAAGTTGTTCTCCCTTTGACCATTCTCCTGGGCTTTTGTGACCTTTCTCTCTCTCTCTTTTTTTTGGAGGGGGGAGGGCAGGGCAGTTGGAGTTAAGTGACTTGCCCAAGGTCACACAGCTAGTAAATATGTCAGGTGCCTGAGGCTGAATTTGAATTCAGGTCCTCTTGGCTCTGGGCCAGTGCTCTATTCACTGTGCTGCCTAGCTGTCCTGTTTTCCTCTCTTGTTCTCTGTTTAACCACTTATTTTCTCCTGGTGGATTATCATCTATCTTGCCTCTTAATCTTGCATGCTCCAGAAGGCTCTGTCCTGAGACCTCTTCTTTCTGCAGTCTTTCTTTAAAATTTTCAAAAAGCATTTATTGAATCTGTGTTCATTGTAGTAAGTGCTAAAAAAAGCAGATTGTCTTTAAAACTAAACAATTAAAAAAGGAAGTCCTGATAATGTTCCTAACAATTTTTTTACTCTACTTGGAGAGAACTTGGGACACTGATAGTTATTGAGGAGAAGGGAGAGTGCTAACCACTGGGTGTATGCTCTCTCTATAGGTATCTCAAAAACTATAAAACCTCCTTATCTCTCTTTCCTCCAACTGACCCATTCTCCAGATCTCTTTTTCTAAAGAAGAGTGACCATCTTTCCATCTGGATTCCTAACTTCATTCTTATCCTTGACTCTTACTTCTCACTCATGTCCTGTCTAATCAATAGTCAAATCTTTTTAATTCTACCACTTCATTATCTCTACTGTTGCAACAACCTCTTGTTCTCGACTGTTGCAACCACCTCTTGTTTATGTTCATGACTTTAATTTTCAGTTGCTGAAATAATCTTCTTAAAGCAGAAGTCTGAATGTTATTTTTCTGCTTCATTTATTTTCTTAAGGATAAAATATAAATGCCTCAGCTTTGCTTTTAATGCTTTTTCAGTCTCAGTCTAGCCTACCTATCCAGGCTTATTTCACATTACTTGTCCTTTACACATTTTGGGATACTTGCTGTTCTTGACTGCATTTCATACATTTATACAGATTATCTAGAATATACTCCCACTTCAACTTTGTTTCTCACAATCACTGGTTTTGGGGTACTTTTTGGGGAACTTTTCTTGAAGATCCTACTACTTGTTTTTACTTCTTTATCCCTACAGATCATGAAATATGTTCGTTGTGTTTTAACCTCCTAGTAGAATGTAAGCTTCTTGAGGGTAGGAATTCTTTTTCCTACCTACAAATGTCTTTGTATCTCCATCACCTTTCTTTAGTGCCAGATAGTGTGCTAGGGACAAACAAAAGTGAATGGTCCTTTATTTCTTGATTCCCAAAGTATATATTCCAATGTCTTGATAAGCCTCATTTCCGTATTGAAGTCACTAAACATTAAAGTGTGTTGACTTAATGGGAGGGGGGGTAATGTTGTTAAATTCTTTTTTTTTTTTTTGAGGGCAATTGGGGTTAAGTAACTTGCCCCAGGTCACAGGGCTAGGTTTTTGTTTGTGTGTGCATTAAGTGTCTGAGGCCACATCCGAACTCAGATCCTTCTGACTCCAGGGCCTGTGCTCTACTCACTGCGCCACCTAGCTGCCCCTGTTGTTAAATTCTTAATAGAAATTTCTCTGTTTTCTTAATTCTCTCCATCAGTTTTTGAGACATAAACTCCAACTACTTTCCAGTGACGTTTTCTTACGCTTTTTCACTGCAAAGTGAACGAGCCAAGTATCACAGGAAATATATTTCTTTATTTCTTTATTGCTTTAATTATGCTTTATTGCATAATATATCCCCAAGTAGAATCCTTGAATTGTTCTTCCATTTAGCTGTGATTTCTTTGTCTTTGGTTATATATTTGTTTGCTTTGCATGGGGAAAAACATTGTCTTAAAACACCTGTTTTTTAAAGTCTTATAAGGAGACCAGGCCAGATCATAGGTAGCTTAGTAGAACCCACTTACAGGGAAGAATACTTGATATATGATTTGTTTCTTCTGAAATACAAAGTGAGATATGCTATCACTGATACATAAACAGGAATTGTGTAAAGCTCACTAATTAAAAAAAGCTTGCATTTAAAAGTTAAATACTTCAAATTTTGATACAATGTTGGTATACGTAATGAAATTACAAATAGTTGGACTTGAGTTACTTGAGACTGGACATTATTAAGTAAGATTATCTCAGGTGTTTCTCCTGTAGCTGCTTGTACTGTTTGATCTAGGTACTTCATTTTTATGGAGAAAATAATATCTGTATCATATTATAGAAGATTTAGGATAGCATAGCTAATAATTATGACTAATCTGATTACGGTTTAGCATTTATAATAGTAGAAACTTCATTGGAATGCCTGAGATTAGGTCTTCTGATTAATAGAATTTTCTGGTTACGTATGTATTAATCAGAAATTCCCTTTTTTTCTTTGTTGGAAAGTTTTCTAATGTGTATTAATCTGATAGTCTAAATTGTATTGAAGTAACTATTTAATCTAAATTAGATGCGCATTAATCAGAAATTTCCTTTTCTGTTAAAAAAAGTTCTAAATGGATTTAGTTCACTTTTATGCCCATAGTAAGTTAGGTTACTGAAATCAGTGAATATTGGTGATTGATTTTTCAGTGCTTCAGGGTCTTCATGATTGATAAGAGATGTAGAGAGTTGGAGATTGAGGGGAACCTGTACCAGTTCCTGCATCCGTGTGTATACATACACACAGACTTATGAAGTGATTTTAAAAAATAATGTTGCTACTATTGGTTGCCCCCTTTTCTTGAAAGTTAATGCACAGGAAATTGGATTTTTATCCTGTGTGTCAAAAGTCTTAGTGTAGTTTAAACTTTGACTTTCTGGGATGTTTTGTACATGGTTAAAGTTCAAAGTGCTTTACAAATAAAATGAGGCTGTTGTTTAATTTTCACATTAATGGCATAAAATGCTTTTTAAGAGTGTAATTCACTTTCATACTTACTCTGTATATTTTAGGTATTATTGTAGAAGGTAGTTTAAATTTAATTTATCTAAAACAGACTTTAAAAAATGGGTTATTGTATTTAGCTATGTAATTTGAGATTTGACAATTTTTTTCTTTTAAAAAATAAAAATATATTGTAGCCTGTCAACAGGTAAACCAGTAATATGCCATTCTACATGCATGGTGAATCAGTATTAATAAAAATTGGTTTTGAATTTCCATATGCATAGTCTACATCAGTGAGAATTTTTTTTTTTAAAGAAACAATTCAGAAATACCTTAAGTGTTCTTTAAGACTCAAAACAGGAAAAAGAAAATAATTTGGTTGTAGGTGATTTTACATTTGATAGCTTTATTTCTTATGATATTTTTTTTGTCTTTCTATAGGGCTGAAAGACACACAGAAGTCTTCATGGATATAGTTGATACATTTAATCATTTAATTCCTACTGAACACTTAGATGATGCCCTATTTCTAGGATCCAACCTGGAGAATGAAGTCTGTGAGGATTTTAGTACAAGTCAGAATGTCTTAGAGGACTCGCTGAAGAACATGCTCAGCGATAAGGATCCTATGCTAGGATCTGCGAGTAACCAGTTCTGTTTGCCTGTTTTGGATAGCAATGATCCCAATTTCCAGATGCCTTGTTCAACAGGTAACTCTTATGATCTTTTTTTTTTTAAGTCTGCAATTAAAATAAAGTAATTTTTAGCAGCATCCTTTTTGATAATGAAGAAAGCTAATTTAGGATTCTACCCTTTATAGCTTAGAGCTTCTCAGGCATCAGAATAAGAACTTACATCAGATTGAACCTTCTGATTATTCTCACTGGAAGGTTGTTGAATTTTCTTCTGGGACGCTTTACATTACAGTCCTATCTGGAGCCACAGGGGAAGGACTAAAGAATTTCTCAATGCTATTTCCAGTCCTCTCTATTATTTATCCTAATTTATATCCTAGATGTGCTTTGTGCAGGCACTCTTCCTCACAGCCAGAAAAAATGAATCAAAATCTGTAGCATTGAAAAAACAGAATATGAGAGCATTTTATGGGGCACAATATGATACTTTTGTCATACTTTCTCACATACCCTAAAGGTGGTGGTGAAAGTGTTTTAAATGATAGGTTTTCTATTTGATATTCTATGGTAGAATGGCTACTAGTACATTCTTTGAAAGAAGTGTGATAGAAGAATTGTAATAAGAGTATTTTAATTTAGTAATCATAGAAAGTGTGCTTTGGGAATAGAAAAGGCAGTGTGGTATGTGATCAAAACAAAATGTTTTCAAACTAATTTTAAAAATTGAAATGACTAAGCTAGTTGGACTGGCAGTAATTTGTAGGACATTTACATTTTTTGTATAAATACTCTTTAAAATATTATAGTTACTTAATGTTTGGGGAAAATCACAGACTTTAAGGAAAGGAGTATCACTTTAAAGCTGCAAAGCGCAAATTTTCTGGTAATCATATGTGTCAATTAATTTAATAAAAGAAGAAAGGAAAAAACCTTACTACCTTTGAAAAGTTCTGTCATTTTTTTTCTTACCCTTTCCCTAATAGTAGTTTCTCAAATGTGTGTGTTAGGCTGCTTTTCAATGACTTAATTTTTTTGCAGGATTTTCCAGTTGAATACTTTTAAATGTGAGCAAAATTTGATGTCTAGCTAATTTTCTAATGTTAAATATTTAAGTTGTAACTTAGATGTAGTTCTTTGATACATGGCCCAATCCTTCTTCCTTTGTACATGGAGTTGTTTCACACTTGATTGTTTAGACCAATTCTACTACCTACAGTTTGAAGTTCTTTTTGTTTGACATTATAGTCATACAAGGGTCTTGAACTGTTTACAGTTTTTTTATAGCTCTAAGTAACAGACATTTCTTTGATGTCACTTAATTTTCCATTCGCATATTTTTGTTGTTTTCTAAATGTCTTGAAGCTTTTCCAGTTTTTGAAAAAATTTTATTTAAAAAAATTTTATTTTGGTACTTTAATATAGTGCTTCTAATTTGTGTTGCAGTTTTAAAAATAATTTTCCTTTGTCAACTAACTTAATTCACAGTTGGCACTTGATGCACTCATTTTTCTTCACTTGCAAAATTCCAAACCTTTCATTGTTTTGTAGGGGTTTTTTCATTTGGTGATTTATTTTGATAAAAAGTTGATGACTTGGGATTAAAAAAATTTAAATTGATGGAAACTTTATCATCAGTAAAAGTTTTAGGTCTCTTGTTAGTTTACTTTGTTTACTTTTACTCCTTCCCCATCAAAAAAATACTACTATTTGTAATTTATGACTCAATAGCAATATTATCTTGGAATTTTACATTTTGATTTGAGTGAATCAAGTATTTTCAGAATTTTTTACATTAAAGTTGTTTTGGGGCATGTGCTTTTTATATCTCTCTTGATCGACCTGTTTGTATTTGTATTTGTTATTAATATTTCTATACAGATAGGTTCTTGAAATATGTAGCACCATTTTTTATCCATCTTAAAATAATAACTCTTTAATGTCTGTATTGCTTTGTGTAGCATGAATGTTGTGGGGAGAAGATACTTGAACAAGGTGACGTTTCAGAGTCTTTTGAGCCTTTTGGTTATTTACATTTTCAGGTGATATTGGGAAACTTATTCCTTGGAAAGCATCTGGAGAAGTTTTCCTTATTAATAAAAATTTATGTTGATACATGTTTTAAAGCTTTAAGTGGTTCACAAGCTATTTAAATGTCTGTGTTACAATGAAAGAAATATGATTAATATTTCATTTTCCTGGGTCTACTACCTCATTTATTTGGAATGGCTGAAAATGAGATAAATAATACAGTTGTATGCTTTTAGAGGAATGTATTTGGTTAATTCTGCTTCTTATTGTGCTGAACTAGGGAAGTTGCTCTTGTAAAGTCCCAGGCTTTCATTGGTTTTGCTTAAGTGATTGAACAACTTTTAATAATTTATTTATTCAGTTGTAGAGATTTCAAGATTGTAATTGTAAAACATAGAGGGGGAAAGCACTTTAAAAAGTCTTGTACTGTATTTTTATTAATGTTGGTCATATATTGCTTTATTTCTTTATTCACAGGAGATGAAGCCTTTCAAATTTATGAAAATAATTTATTAGTATCTGATACAATATGTAATCCTAATTAATTTTCTATTGGTAGTGAGTTGTAACTATATTTATATCATAGTTACCTTGTTGGCTACTTTTAAATTCTTTACTTTGATCTTTTAAAATTTTACTATTGTTTGCTTTGTATTTCCTGTATTAGTCCAGATTTTATTAGCTTTTGTTAAGAGTGTCTGATTTAAATTTTTGTTTCTTGTACCTTTATGTAAAATGTTTTCTCACTGTTTTTTTGTCCCTGTAATATCAGTAGTGTAGGTGAAAAATGCTCGGCATAATGCCACTTTCCATATAATTTTTAAAGTTGTGCTTTGTAAATACTAGTGCATAGTCCTTTATATGTTTTAAGTTTTTCTGCATTTTATAAGTCTTATGATAATATACTTAGGTCATATTTAATAATACAAAAGCATAAATAAAAGTTTGGATTTTTGTTTTTTGACTGTTTTTATTTATTGCTGATTGACCTTAATTTAATGATTTAATTTGTTTCCTTGGTGTATTTTTGGCATATAAAAAGCAGGTTAGTTCATTCATCAGCTATTGCAGTGTGTTCTGCATGCAAAAACAAGGCCAGTTTCTTGCCCTGGGAAAATGTGTGTTTTCGTCAGTAATCCCGGGCTGTGAATCATGGAACCACCACCATTTTAGAAGAATCAGGTTTACACTTGACTCCTAAGGACAATGGAAAGATCTATAGTTGGCATAAGAAAGGTGTAGCATATTGCTGACAATATTTGTACAAAAGAATGGCATAAAAGACATCAGGGACATATATGACTGGAAGAAGAGGTGGACCTTTTCATACTTTAAGAATGAGGAATGGAGATATATAACTAGGGTAATAGGGGAAGACTTTCAGTATGTTAAGTAGAACCACCCATCTGTACTTTCCATGAAAGGAAGAACCTAAAGAGAGGTAACAGCTATGCAAGGTCTGAGGAAGAAATGTTATTTTATTCTACAGTAAAAGGGAGATGAGGTGGGGAGTAAGGATTTTTTTTATACTTTTGTAAAAGATTATATTATGTAACATCTCTGAAAAACCCAATGTAAGGTTTTATAGCTTGGATTTTAGTTGATTAAGAATCTTCCATAGTAACCCCATTCCTGCAGCACAAAGTGTCTCAAGTATCATAATTTCAACTGTTAGATTTTTGTGGAACCTTTTAATGAAGTTAAGTGGTTTATTAAAAAATTTATGGCATCAACAATTAAAGAAAATTATAACAGATTCCAGAATCACTGACTATACAGTACTTTTTTATATCTAATTACATCATTATGAGTATCTCTAATTGAGATCATGACCCATTTACACCTCGTCTTTGTATTCCTCTTATCTATGTCCTCCTATAAAAAATCCTTCACAGACCTTCTACTCATACTGTAAGCCTTCCTTTCGCTCTCTTGACATGGAAATAAGAGTAGAACATATAGGATGTCCATAGATTAGCCTTTATATTACATGACAGCACCACCTTTTCTGGGCATATGTGTCTCTGATAATTTTTTTTCTCACTTTGAAGCATTCCTCATTTTATTTTCAGTGATCAGATATTTAGGGAATCTAATCAGTTTTCAGTCTGCTTTATTAATCAAATGTTTCAAGTATATTTATTCAGTGTCTAAAAATGGCAAAAACAGAGTAAAGGAGGCTCACCCTAAAAACTAATCTAAAATTCTGGGCACGCAGTGCAAAGATATTCCTTTTGTAGCCAGTAAAAACTGAGATTATACAACCCGTACAAATTGAATGTTATTTAGAAAAACAGTAAACCTGCTGTTCTGATAATATTTTCTTGATGCTTCTGTAGTCAAATCTGAACACTTTTCCAATCATTGTTCTATATTTCCATCTTCTCTAGGATTATGATGTTAGATGAGCATTTCTTAAGTACTTACTGCGTTCCAGGCACCCAATTAAATTCCAAATATGGTCATTGTAATTCTCTTTTGGTATAGAAAATAGTTTGTTTGAATGCTTTTTGCAAATCTTTTCTGTTTTTCTTTGATTTGTAGCCCTTTGATTTTCATCCTTAAATAATGTCCTTGAGATGACTTAGCTTGGTTTCTTGCCAATCTTTCTTTAAACTGGTTTTGCCCTCTGCTACTTCTCACTTCTTTATGACTTATAATCAGTTATCCATCATCCTTTGTAAGGTATTACAAGCAAGTTTATACTCTAACCTGATGTTTGTTGCCCATTGGTGGTCTTCTCTTTTTGTTTGTCAAGTGAGTCAGATATTTGAGGACTAAGGCAATTTCTGCATTCTTGTGGTCATTCTCCTTGATATGTCAATTTCTGCATTGGTTAAAATTCTGGGTAAAACTATTACAATCAGTATTGCTTGATTATTTCTGTTTATTTCCAGTTATTGATTTTTGGCTACCTGTTCAAGGTTGCTTCTGTTTTATACTCTCGCTTTATTCTTTAAAATTATTCTTTAATTTTAAAAAATTAATTTAATTTATTATTTATTATCTAATTAATATTCTTTAAAATTATTCTTTAAAAAATAAAGTTCAATTTTATCTCTAGCAAGTGGGTTCACAGTATATAGCTGACTCATACTTAACTCCCATATTAATGACAGTTTTTTTCCTCTGTTAAATATAACCTCTTTTGTTCTTTCTGCTAGTATTTGGTGCTTATTATGCCCAATACCCTATTCTTTTTATGAAGAAAATGTTTTTGCTTTGGAGGCATGTGGGTTCTGAATAGGTCAGATAATCAGATTACCTTAATTGTATACCATATTTTGTCATTCTCTTATAGTTTGATAATAATTTTGATCCTTGCTTAATCAAGTCAGTATTATGTCTGTACATAAATATTTGATTTGGGAGATGACTCCCATTTTGTTAATCATTTATTTTTTACCTATTAAAATATAAGGAATTTAATTTTTTCATGAAGTTGTTCTCTATGTTCAGTGCCTTCTAACTTTCTTCTTGAAGACTCATGCTCTATAATTATGAGGTATAATCAAGGTCAGAGGCTATAACTTATCCAAATGCTGTATTTTTCACATCAGCTGCTTAATAATGTTAGTCATCAAAAGCCTTTTACCTTGCTTTATTCTTATTCCTGAATCATGTCTTCAAACATTGTCACTCTTCTGCTTTCCTCATTTTTGCATTGCAGTCACTCAGTATTGGAGTGTATGCTTTAATTTAGAAAGTTTGATAGAATTTTCTGTAACAGATGTTGATAACTCATAATTGTTATACTGATCTTTTTTTTCGCAAAAAGCCGTGAGGAAAGGCTACCAGCATAGGAGTTGACTAGTGTCCCATTAAATAGTGTTTCTTGCTTTTGGATGCATGATAAAAACCCATCTTGCCAATTCTTTTATTTGCTTGTTCAGATAATACCCATGAGCTTCCTTTCGTTAAGTTGCAACTTCTTTCTGATTTCTGGGTTAATTTATAATTTATGATTAGAATGTCCATGTTGATTATAAATTTAGTTTGGCTCCAGTGATTGAATATATTCACTTGATATGGGATCTCACATTTACAATACTTATACTTAAATTAATGTTTATAAGAAGTCTAAAATGATGTGATTCTCTGTAAACTTTGCCCCTTTCTCTGACAGTCTGCCATTATAAATGTAGATGTAGAAGAGGGCTATACAACACTGAGGACCAGGCTATATATAATTTTTGATTTGTGGTTTGTCATAGTTGTGGATTTAATCTTGGAGTGACTAACCTGTTGACAATAGGCTTGTTGTGGAAAAGCAAAGTCTGCTACTAGGACAATTCTTAAAGCCTCTTCAGTATGATAGTCTGCGAGAGCTAATGTTCCTTTCCTTATCACATTAGAGCAGGACTTTAGGGAGATTCTGAAGTGTCCTCTAAAGTGACTGCATAGAAATTTAGTCTTTAATGGCTTTTCTTGTTTCTGAAGTATTGAAGTGAGACCCATTAATTTGAACAATATTATATTAAAGTAACTTTTTAAAATTTTGCCTCTCAAATGGATGGTATGATTTTATTTTTGTGAATGAGAGAGCTAGGGATGTTGAATTATAGAAAAGAAAGTAATGGAGGACATAGAATTGTGGAAGGTGGTTTAGTACAGTGAAATGATAATGTGCAAGATTGAATTTAGAATCCAAGATTCTGTGTTCCGGTTCTACCTCACCCAGCTACTTATTCCTTCTGCAACATTTGGCAAGTCACTTAAGAAAACTGTATCAGATGACTCAAAATCCCTTTTAACTCTAAATCTTTGATCTTAAAATTTTATAGCTAGAAGGTATCTACTCTAGTGACCTTCATTTCAAGGAAGCCTTGACCTAGTGACGTTGGCATTTATTTTATGTCACACAATAAATTGTAGAGTGAGGAAGAGAGCCCTGGTTTGTGACTGAATAGAATTCTCTTTGATAATTTTCTTAAATGTATTTGATGGGTTATTTTGTGGAACAAGGCATAGTGTTAGTTTTGTATTTTTTAAGAGGACAGAATTCATCAATGCATGGAAACTCTAGGAATCCATCTCAGCTTTTGTAAAGAGCTTTTAATATTTAGATCTGTCGGATTGTTTCTTTTGCTTATTTTATTTATTAATTTTTTTAGAAATTAGCATTTTTTCCATTTCAGTTCTTTTAAACATATTCATAATGTTTGAAATTTCTAGATAAATCCACATGTATAAATCATATATGTTAAGTTAAAGTGTGTGTGTACGTGTGTGTACATGTGTACACATACACACTATTGATACATTTTATTTGGACACAGTACACTCTTCCCAACAAAATCCCAAGTAATATATCTTCCCTCAAAATTAGTTGCCTGAAAACATTTAAGCCAGACTGTGATTGTGACTTACACATACCACTTTATACTTTTGGAGATTATTGATTCTTGAGAGAAAATATATACTATAAATTTGATAGTATAGTACTAACATTGAACATTGTATCTGATATGATCTCTCTCCTGTTGTAGCTGCAAGCACCCCAGCATCCCCATGGTGGCTGCCAACACAGGTTCTTAAATCTGCTTTTCTAAAGGAAAGCAACTCAAAATGGGTTAACAATCTTGCTTTAATCAATCAAATATATCATTTACCTAGTTCAGGGGGAAAAGTCAGCACCCCAAATTTCAGAGTATACAAAGGTTACAAGCAGAAGTTATAAGACAGAAACATTTCAGCAGACAGGCTTCCAAACTGTCCAACCATTACATACATCCATGTCTAATCACAGTTACCAGAAAGTGAAGCATCAACATCTGGGTTTTCAAAGACGGGGGGAGAGGGAGGCCTCTCAACGGCTGCCCAGAGTCTCATCTGGTCAAATCACACAACACTTCTCTAAGTGAGCCCCAAAGCAAAGCTTATATGGCCTTCTCCTGGCTCAGAGAATGTAACAACCTTCTTGACCCACTGCCCAATCACAAAATATCAAGGTGTGGGCGTTCTGAAAAACAAGCCTCCCACCACAGGCTCCAGGTGCCCTTAACCTAGGGGCAGGGAAGATCTTAAAAATTTACATTCCTATAAAACTTGTTGACTTTTTTCTTTGAACATTTTTGTAATTGGGTGTATTGTGCTTTTGACTTTGCTTTCTTCAGTTTGCATTTTAATCTTTTTGATTCTTCTTAGAGTCCACAGTTTTTTGGGGGAAGAATAAGGAAAAGTATATGAGGGATACTGAAATAACATTTTCCAGAAGATGCTTTAATAATCTAGTTTTTCATTATTATTGGTCCCAGTTAGTTGTGGGATATTGAAGTTCATGTTTAGAGTGGGATGAGTCTGAACTGATAAGATTTCTCCTCATTTTTCCTGTATCCCCCATCCAATTACCTTGCAAAGCTCCTGAAATTCTAGATGAGTTGTGGATAAAGTTTGCCAAGTAAAGTTAACATTTCTTGACATTACAGGCACTCTACAATTTAGTGCTGCACTCCCCACCCCTTCTCATATTGCCACATATTACTCCCCCTTACATGCCTGTCCAGCCAAATTAGATGCTTTACTACACTTTTCCACTTTTTCACCTTTGCTTCTGCAGAGCACATTTCAGTGTTTGAAATGGCCTCACCCACCCCCAAAGCACCATCCATCCTTTACACATGTTGCCTTCTTTAGGAAATTTGTCCTGATGCCACCCCTACATGAGTCTAGTTAACACTGACCCTTTATTCTTTGTACCTCACATAACATTTGCATCTTTTCATATGTTTTATTATTTTATATAATTTATTGTATAGTGTTTGTGCAAGATTGTAAGTTAAATGAGAGTGAGAGGATATACCTAACCTGACACTCTTAAAGACTTATTATCCTTTTACTCCCAAGTTGTTAAGTTAAATTTTTTAATCATATATTATCTTGAAGTATTATTGCAACTGTAGTGTGATTTTATTATCATGGATCATGCTCAATTATTTGCAGTATATACATTAGCAAGAATGTACTTGGAATGGAAACTTGAAGTACCTTTGACCTTGAAGGGATGTCAAGATATAGCAACTGTGACCTCATTTATACTCTTGCTGCTGAGGGGCTTCTTGCCTTTTAAAGGTTCTATCCTTACTGGTATTTTCTAGTTGAAGATGCTTTGTAGAGTCTTTAGAAATAGAAGTATAGCTTAAATTACACAGTTGGTGGGAAAGTGTACTTTTAGTTCTCTCTCTGCCATTTTCTCTTACATCTTCTCTTTTCCTGGTTTTTTTTGTCTTAATATTATTTTAAAAAACTACTTTACTTCCTTGTCTTTTATGATCACATCATTTTTGTTCCCCATATCTCTGCTGGTTCTGCTTCTTGCCACTGAAGTGAACTTTCTCCAAGATTCCTTCCCTTCTTCCCCATCATTTTTCTCTTTTGTTAATATTATTCACACCATACTTCAACTGTTAATACTATGCAAACCACTACCAAATCTGTAACTTTTACTCCTTTCTACTCTCCATCTTTGGTTTCATTGCCAAATAGCTTCTGGAAATTTCTGCCTATTAGGTAGAATTTTGTGTAAATCAAACTCGACATGTATAAAAACCAGGCCATTATCTCTGACCACCATCTCCTGACTTCCCTATTCTCCTGGCTCAATAGCTCATACTTCATACTTTTTCCTCTTCCCTTATATTCAGATGGTTTTGAATTCCTGTCATTTCTTTTGTAATGTTTTTCACATCCTTTCAGTACAGGACATTTCATTTTTTAAAATGTTGTTTATAAAATATATCTTTTATTTTCAAATGGTGGTTTCTTTTCCAAGCTTCCTTCTCTGGGTCATTCTGTTATACCATTGCCATATACCAATTCTCCTAAAGTACTAATTCTCCTAAAGTAAAACTTTAGTATTACTTCCCCAGTTTTTTGCTTCTCATTCGTTGCATATAGGATAAAATCCAAACTCCCTTAGTCTTGACATTCAAGAGTAGACAAGGGGAGATTCTCTTTATAGTCTGAGAAGGTAAATGTTTATGTTGGTTTCCTTTTGATGAAATAAGATTAAGAGTAGGTAAGGGCTTTCACTCCTTATGATGATTGGCTTATTTTTGGGAAAATAAAAATATCTAAAGCCAGATGATGACTAGATTTGGAGGAGAGAACAAAATTGGCAAGAAATGGATCGTTGCTTAGTAATAATTTGGTGAATTTTGGGGATTTTTTCCTATTTTTTGACAGACCCAATCTGGAGAAAAATTTAATTTTGGTAGTAGCCCTAGTACTAGTAGATTTTTGTTCTTGTTCACTTACTTGACTTTTTTTCTTTCTTTTTTCTCTTTGGTACCTTGACAACTAAAATAACCTGTTTTAATTTTGACATCCCTTATACATTGCTGAGCAAGACCTGCATTTTTGTGAATGGTTCCCTTTTACTGATTAACTCATGGATGAATTTCAGGGGAATAGTTCTAGTGGGCACTTTTATGTTTCAGAAAAACCCCACCATGAATATATTAAGGTACCTCTCCCTTTTTCCTTTCTCTGCTTAAATTCCATGCCTCATTTGTTATTCCTGAGGTACTCAATTTAACTTCAGTGTGTCACCTACTTGTTAGAGTGAGAAATTGTTTTGTAGCTTTTAAATGGTGTTAAAATTTGAAGAGTTATAATTTGCTTATTCTTTTTTCCGCAAAGAACTAAGGTATAATGGATAAAGGATACGCATATTATTAGGCTTTTCATCCTAATGTTTTAAAGATAATGGCAGATTTGTAGATGTAGCCTTAACTTTTTCAGACAAGAGGCCAACAGATTTAGGATAAATAATTAGTTGCTATTTAAGAAAGGTTTAATTTTTTAATTTATTGAAATTGAATTTGTTTACTCTGTAGCAGCTGTAAGAAACCTTTCACTTAAGGGTACAAAATTTCAAGGGAATTCTGATATGATATAATGTGATTTGGTAATCCTTCATCTTCTTTCTTACTAGAAGAGTAGTCTGATCCAGATAGGTGAAATGGAAGTAAGAAACAGTCTTTGTAAATGCAGCTATGGGCTCAGAAGGCAGCAAAACTCTTTTCTTTTCTGGAAAGTATTTGTTAGGCCAATTTTTACTTGTGGTAAAAATTTGTTTTCCAGGAAATTGTCTTAGGATAAATGAGAGTGCTATTAATTGACACTATACAAAAGTTTTGGGACCTAGTTATGGGATTTCCACATACCTGGCCTAAAAATATTAATTGAAAAAATTTACAGATTTTTTGAAAGTATACCTAGATGATGGTAGTGGTGAAGAAGGGTGGGAGAAAAGGAAGGGAGAAGTAATTGTGTGTGTATATATGCCTGTGTTTGTGTATGTGTAGATATAAAAACAGAGGCTTGTAACGTTCAAATTGGCCGTTCTTCAGATAAGTGCTCCCATCTATAAATGGGTAATAATTCATAGTCATAAAATACTTTTCTCATAATCTTCTTGTGAAGATATTCTACATATTCTAAGGATAATTTTTCCCATTTTACAGTTTAAGACACCTGTTCATACAGTAAAGTAATTTGACTGTAGTGACGCAATACACTAAATGCCAGTGCTAGAATATGAGCCTAGGTTTCATCTGATGCCTGATTCTGTTGGTTTTTTTTTTTTTTCCAATATTCATGGTGCCTTTTAGTCCCTATACAATTAGTGGAACATTTAAATCTACCTAAAACTTTTGAGACTGTTATTTCTGATTTAAGATAATTCATGCTTTTAAAAGAAACTACACAGCCTTTTTTTCCCCACTAGTGGACGCAGGTACATTTTTGTGTCTTATTCAAAGTATATATTTTAATGAGTTTGGGTGGGGCCTTTTTGATCAAATCTGCTCTGAGAGCTGGCCCCACAACTTGCAAGTCCTGCCTTGGGGCAGGTCATTTTCCATTTCTTTAGGATGCTCTAAGTTATAGAGAAGGTGTTAACCTGTAATGGTAGAAGGAGTTTTCTTATTTGAGACTTATCTGTGATAATGAAAATACATGTCTGGTTTAGTTCCTATCTTTATCTATACATATATAGACAAATATAAAATAATAATAGGCAATTAGGCCATGTATTGAATAGGGTGCTAGACTTGGAGTAAGGTATACTTGAGTTAAAATCCTGCTTCAGACTCTTACTATCTGAGAAATCTTGGGCAAGCCACTTAAGCCTCTCTCAGCCTCAATTTCCTCATCTGTAAAAGAGAGTAAAGAACAGAACTTCCCTCATGGGGTTGTTGTGGAATTCAAATCAGGCGAGTAAAAACATTTTGTAAATAATGGCTGTGATTTTTACAAATTCATTTGTAATACAGATTATTTTGTGTTTATCACCTTTTGTTTTATTGAAAAATTTAAGAGAAGCTACAAAAGCTTCTTGCTACTGTTGGAACTGGACCTTCTGGCCTACAGGGTTATTTAGCACTTCATACTTATCTTGAAAATAAAAATCTCAGAATTTCAGATTTGGAAGTACTTCAGAGAGGTCATTAAGTCCTGTACTTGCCTGAATCCCCTCTTAAGGCAGCTTTTGAAAGGTTCTGATTTTAAGTAAAAACTTCCTAGCATTAAGTCTAAATCTAACTTTTACAACTTAAAACATTCATATATTGCTCCTAATTCTGTGATCTGTGGTTGAATGGAAGATGTTTGATTGCTTTTCCATGTGTCATCCCTTTAAATACTTAATAATAGTTATTCCCTCCCCCTCATATTCTTTTAACAGCTTGTCCTTTTCTGGACATTGTCCAAATTACATGTGACCTTCTGTCCAGAACTGAACACAGTAAGAGTATGGTCTAGTCAGGGCAGAGCTCAGGAAGACTGTAACCTCTCTTTCCTTAGACCATATGCCTCACAATGAAGATTCAATTAGCATTTTGGCTGCTATAATCACAGTGTGAATTCATTGAGTTTGTAAATGCCTAAATCTTTTTCACATATCTAGTTATATCTCCTCTATCTTGAATTTATAATGTTAATTATTTAATCCATTATAATATTTTGCATTTATTATTATTAAATTTTATGTTACTAGATTTGACCCAACATTCAAGGCTATTTGAGATCTTTTTAGATTCTAATTATTTAATTATGTTGGTTACCTCTTCTGACTTTGTGTTAACTTTAAATTTGGTAAACATACCATCTTTGTCTTCAAGGTATTGGTAAAAATGGAGATAGAAATCCTTTTTAAGATCTACTTCACAGATTTGCTTTAAGTGTCAAATTTTAAAGCACCATAGAGATGTTAGCTATTCTTACAGGGCTCTATTCAAGGTTTAACTGCTCAGTGAAGCCTTTTCATATTTCTCTTCTCCAAATAACATTTATTTATTTATTTTTATGTTGGCAGCTATAATAAGTAAACCTATTAAAAGGAAGCTGATTAATGTAATATAATCTGTTCTTTTTTTGTTAAATTCAAATAAAACCCACAATAGTCACTTTGCCTACACATACTTAAAGAATCCTACTTACCATCTGCCCAAAATTTATTTACTGAAAACAGTGGCAGGTAATGCCTGCCACTTTCTAATTTTATAGTGCAATAGTTGTTCATAGCTGGTTTGACCTGTTCTTGGTAAAACAATGCTGGCTTAATTTTCTAGAGGTTCAATACCTCTGACAATGTAATCTCTGCATTTATATTAAAATCCAGGATCAGCCTATAGTTAACAGACTAAGCTTTTTTTGAAAATTTGTAGTCATCCTTAAATGATTTATGCACACTGGAAAGTCTAATGAAGACTGATAAAAGTTATATTTAAAAGGTGTGATTTTTACTAATTTAGTATCAGGTTTTTTTTTTTTATCATACTGAGAATTTATTGAGAGTACAGTTTCAGAAGTACAGGTATTTCTGAATGGGTTAGTACTGTTATAAAACCATCTTCATATGGCTATTTCAGTTAGAGCTCTACTAAGTATAACATTTAAGTATGTATGCACAAGACATAGAAGTTACTTTCTACAAGAGTTCCAAAGCAGAATTGATACACTGCCCCTTGAAGTTAATACTAGGAACTATTAAATATGATTTTTATTATGCCTTGGGGACCACATTATTTCCAAGTTTGGAATTCAATATAGAGTTCCATTAATTTTTTTAGATTAAATTTTGTAGAAATTTATCATATGTAAAAAGGTCAGTTCATAAGTATATTTTGTTAAAATTTATTATCACCCACCTTTCCTACTGTGTGTCAATTTCTATTAATCAGTTCTGCTAGTAAATACCTAATTGAGTTGGGTGTGTGTGTGTGTGTGTGTGGTAGGTAGGTAGGTAGTGAGATGAAGTGAACAAAAAATTGGTTTGGGTCTAGACAGTAATTATCTATAGCAGTAATCATACTGGAGGAGTGAGGGGTTTCACAGTGGTGAGTTTTTCATGTGACTTTTTGCCCTATCATAGGCTCAAATAATTTTTAGTTGATTTATGGTTGTTAAACCTTTGTGACTATAGGCAAGCAAGTTCACCTATCTCTGCCTCAGTTTCCCCATCAATTAAATTAAATTGTTTAACTAGACAGCCTCTATAGTTCATTCTAATTCCAAATCTTATGAGCTTACTGTAACACACCTTTTGGGTAAATATTATCCTAAAATAAACTACATTATCAAATTAAAAAGCCATGTAAACATGTATTTATTAAGTTATGGGTAAGGCAATGTTCTAAGTACTGGGGACACACAGAAAAGGCAAAAGACAAGTCCCTTTCAAAGAACAGTTTAATGAGGGAGAAAGCATGCAGACAACTACGTCCAAACAGAAAATATATAGGATAATCTCAGAGGTAAGGAATTAGTTAGCATTAAGGGAGAATGCCTGAGAAAGATTGCTTGTTGATTGTGGGGTTTTCCTTGGGGCATGAAGGAAGCCAGGGGATAAGAGTTGAGGATGGAGAGAATTTCAGGTGTGGGAGAGTGAAAATACACTATTGGAAAGTATAGTATCTTATTCCAGGAGCAGCAAGCAGGCAGTGTTACTGGATCAGAGAATTTGGGGAAGGAGGGGTGTTAGAAAACTAGAAACTTGTTCCTGGGGTGGAGGAGACAGGTTATGAAGGTCTCATAAAGCCAGAGGATTTTATATTTGATTATGAAGGTGAGGGAGCCGCTGGAATTTATTAAGTGAGGAGAGGTGTGACACAGTCAAACTTTTGCTCTATAGGAAGATTACTTTCATAGCTAAATAGAGGAAGTATTGGAGTAGGGAGAGATTTGTGGTAGGCAAGACCAATCAGGAGACTGTTGCTGTAAGTCTAGGCTTGAAGTAATGGGGCCCTGTACCAAGATTGTGGTAGTGTCATAGAAGAGAAAAGGAGCCTCTACAAAAGATGTTGCAAGGTACAAAACCACACTTGGCAAGTTTCGATTTGGTGGCGGTGTGAAAGAGTAGGATGTTGAGGATGACCTCATAACAAAATAAAAATATTCTCCATTTTGAGCCTTAGTATTTTAGGTAGAATGTAGTGTCCTTGACAGTAATAGGGAAGTTTGGAAGAAGGTTGAGGAAAGATGAGTTCAGTTTTGATGTGTTGAGTTTAAGATGTTTACAGAACAGCTAGGTGGCCTCAAGACACTCATTAGATATGTGAGCCTGGGGGAGTCCCTTAACTTGTTTGCCTCAATTTCCTCAACTGTAAAATGGGGGTAATAATACTTACTTCTAATAGTTGTCTTAAGTATCAGATGTTTATCACAGTACCTAGTGCATGGGAGATACTTGCATGTGTATGTGTATACATATATACATACACGTATCACATGCATATACACGCGTGTGCTTAATTAACTCCTTTTTTAACAGTAGAATGTAAACTCTTTGAATAGGGACTAATTTATTTCCTTAATTTAACTTGTTAACTCAGTGTGAGGTGACTTGTATTGCTTTTAATGTGCCTTCCTTTAGCAATACCCAGCCAGCTTACTTTACTAGTTGTCTGGTACTAATCTCCTGTGAATTGAGAAATTAAATAACAAACCTGTTAATAGTGATTATAATTGCTAGCATTTATGTGTAGTCCCTTATAAATATCTCATTTGATCTTCAGGTCATCCTTGGGAGGTGGGTGCTATTTTTTATTCCCATTTTACAGATGAGGAAACTGAGGCAAACAGGTTAAGTGACTTGTCTAGCTAGGGTCACAGATCTAGTAAGTGTTTGAGGCCATATTTGAACTCTGGTCTTTTTGATTCCAGGTCCAGGGCTCTATCTACTTTGATGCTCAGCTGCCTCAGGTATTAGTCCTTAAATTACTACCTGAAGGGTTATCCTGGAAGTAAAATGCTCTTAAATAACTACTTACTAACTGAATAGACACGGAAGCTTTAAGATATTAAACGATTTGTCCAGAGTCAGAGAGAGAATAAGTGAGGAGGATTTGAACTTGTCTCCTGACTTCAAAACCAGAATACACGTTATATGTAAACATTGTCCCAGTTGGTAGTAGGGTTCCTTGTTTTATTTTCCTATTGGGCAGGCATTGGCATCATATAGTTCGGTGATAAAGGAAGTCTAGGAAATACATTTTTTTAAATAGGACCTTAGGTGAAACTTTCCCATTTTCTTTTCTGCACCTTCTCTAATCTACCTAGTGATTTTGCCTTTCTTTCTGCTTGTCTGTATATCCTCCATATCCACATTCAAGCCAGACCTACCTGAAATAATTTCTATTGAAAAATTGCCTCTATCTGCTCTTCCCTTTAATCAGAATTCAAGGGGAATCTTATCAAGGTATGTGACATAGCAATAAGTTATCTCTGATGAATGAATTTTAACCCTCCTAAGACTTTCTTGAATTTCAAAGCAAAACCTGTTCCAAATGCATCAGTTGTGAAATGTCATAGAGATCTCTACCAATTCCTTCTTATCAACCTCATTTTGCCTCCCTCTATTAAACAAAGCTCATTATTAGCTCTATACCCCTTGGCCACAGGGCCTAGATCTATGGTTTCATTGATTTAAGGGAACTTTGGGACAGTAAGACACCTTTACCAGTATACTGGTTCAGTTCATTCTTTGCAATTTGTAGCCTTGGAAAGTTACCTAGACAGCATTGAAATGACTTTAATGACTTGCCCAGGGTCATATACAACCATTATATGTCAGAGGCCAGTGTTCTACTACAACATACTGCTTCTCATTGCTTATCAAATAAAATATAAACTCCTTGGTCTGGTATTGAAGGTCCATCTCAGCCTAAAACCAATCCAGTGAGCTTCTACTATATTCAGAGCACTGTGCTAGATTAAAAAAAAAAATCCTCTCCCCTCAAGGAGATTATATTTCTGTGGTGGGACTAAAATGTAAGTATATTCATGGTGCTTTGAGAAGAAAGTGCGAACACTAACTACTAAGGATCAGGAAAACATCCCATAGGAGATGGTACAACCATGAATGAAGCTAGGCATCTGAGAGACAGTGAAGATAACATTAGCTAGCTTTATATTGTGCTTTAATGTTCATGAATCACTTTACAGATGTTAGCCCTGGGAGGTGAAACTGAAGCAAACAGTTTAAATGACTTGCCCAGGATCTCACAGCTAGTAAGTTTATTTAAGGCCGTATGCTTGTGCAGAGACTTGGAGGCAAGAAATAGAATGCATAGGGGAAGGGGTAGGCCAGTTTGGCTGAAATTTGGAGTAACTAGGGTCTTTTGGCTTCCAAGTCAACTGTGTTCCCACCAAACAGAATCACTGACCCAAATCTTTCCTCCTTCCTCATCCTGCTCATGTTTGTCCCTCATGCTGGGAATGGAGGATAATGGCTCTAGAACGGGGAGGGTGGTGTCTACACTGGGACAGCATGAAAACCTGCAACTTGGTGGGAAATGAGATGACTGCCTTGGGACCTTTCCTTAAATAGAGGATTTGGAGTGAGCTCTTACCTGTTTTCCCTTCTCTAAGCAGAGAGGGGTGGGGTTTCTGAGACAACCAAGAAGTCTAATGAAGTAACCAGGTGGGACAAGATGGAGATGAGTTGAGAGTGGCCAGGTAAAAGCTTAGAGCACTAACAGGAGTTGAGAAAGTCAAATTAATGATTATAGAGATTTCTTAGTTTAAAATGGTTATTCTAAAATTTTGTAACTTGTTTGAAACTTAGAAAATGCACTTTAAATTAAATTTTAAAACCCATTTATCTTAATAAGGTAGCTTACATGATACTAAAAATATCACTGAACTTAGGCCCAGAGAGGTTAAATGGCTTGTCCAAGGTCACAAAAGTAGCAAATGATAGAAATGAGCTTTTAAACCATTTTTCTGACTTCAAATAGTGTTCTTTTAGAGAGAGAGAGAGAGAGAGAGAGAGAGAGAGAGAGAGTGTGTGTGTGTGTGTGTAACTTGGTTGGTGGAACTAAGTCTCAATATACAATGATTCTTAAAAAAATATATATTTTGTTCCCCCCCCCCCCTTTTTTTCAATCCTGATACTCGGCCAATTACTAGATTAGATTAGAAATCCGAATTGTCTCCATCTAAAATACTTGAACTGTATTGTGAGTTGCATAGCTACACTAACTTTCTCATACTATGAATAATATAACTTCTTGTGTTTGTCTATTTTAAATGTGCTATATTAATCTAGTTCTCCTGCTTCATTATGAGTTACTCCTACTATAGCAAGATCTTATTTAAACTTTGTACTTTAGAGCCTAACATTGTTTTTGCACAGTTGACCCTTAATACATTCTTTTTTTGAATAATACAAATTGTTGGGAGTGGGGGCATTAAAGGTCATGCTGGGTGATTTGGATTAGCTAAAATTGTTGATAAGGGAAGAGCAACATTGATAAATCTTCTCTCCTTCCACTTTTATTTACTATTCACTCAAATGAAAAATAGAATTTATTACAGACTTTTGTCACATTGTGGAGTTTTTCCAAATTTTGTAAAACAAGTCCTGTTTTGCAGACTGAAAAAGAAGAGCAGGATGTAGATTTTCTCCACAGTCCTCAAAATAGCTTTTTAGGCTGATGTTAACTCAGCCTAAGGGGGTTGCTCACAGGGAGACAAAATTTCTTTTTTTTTTTTTTGTGGAAGGGCAATTGGGGTTAAGTGATTTGCCCAAGGTCACACGGCTAGTTTTTGTGTTAAGTGTCTGAGGCGTAATTTGAACTCAGGTCTTTCTGATTCCAGTGCCAGTGCTCTATTCACTGCACCACCTAGCCACCCCAGGGAGACAGAATTTCAAGATTATATTTCCAAATGAAAATATCACGTACTCCAATGATGTATCTATCAGGACATGAAAAGTTTTTTAAATTTTCTTAAACCATGTTCCATGGATATCCTGGAAAGTGCAGACATTTATGTATTTGGAAACCCAAACCTCATTTTAAAGAACACCTAGAACAGAGATTGGAAACCTTACAGAAATGTGATGCCAAGTTTCTGCATTTAATACACTTCTGTTTTGTAGAAGTAGTGGATTTGGGAGGTGGTGGCAGTGGCTTGTTCTTGAAATATGGTCCTTGGTTTTGGTGATTCATTTGGGATATACCTTTTAATATCTTAAATCACTTGGTCCAGATTGTTTTCTTCTTTACTTTCTCATATTTACATACTATTTTAGGGGAAACAACACAACAATTGGGGCATGTTTAATTTGAAATCCCTCTAGGAAAGAGGGAGGAGGCAGGCAAGATAGGAGGAACAGCAGAGAATTGATGTGAGACTAGAATCTTGAGAGATTATATCATGTTATACACATAGGAACCTATGTATAATGTATAATTAGACAATTAGCATATATTAAGCACTTACTACTATGTCCCAACTACTGAACAGGGAATACAAAAACAAAAGTGAAACAGCTTCTGTCCTCAGGGAGCTTACATTCTGTTAGGGAAGACAATATGAATATATCCAAGTAAATAAAAAGCATATACAATGTGAAAAAAAAAGGTAATTTGGAGGGGAGCAGTAATTGGAGGACTCAGATAAAGCCTCATGTAGGAAGTGACATTTGAGCTTACTTTTAAAAGGAACTAAGAGTACTACGAGTAAGGAGAGCATACATTCCTGGTATGGGGGTGGGATACCTGTGCATCTGTAGGGGGTGGAGTTTCTAGTGTAAGAAACAAGGGGGGGATGATTTGGCTAAACTATAGTGTACATAAAGGGGAGTAATGATTAATAATCTGAGAAAGGTAGGACCATAAATTCAGCCACTCCCCCGGCCCTCACCCCCCTTTTATAGATGAAACAAATTGAGTATCAGAGAAGTTAAGTGAATTATCTTAGGTTCCAGAGGTAGTAAGCATCTGAGATGGGACCTGACCCCAGGTCTTCCTTCTTAGCCTAGTGATCTACCATAATGCTTCAAGAGCCAGATTAGGAAGGGTTTTTAATACCAAACAGAAATTTCATCTTCTGGACTCCACATGCCCTCCTCTTTCCATCACTACTTGCTATTTTATTAAAGAAGTGGGCATTTTGATAGGGATGAGGGAGAAAAAAGGGAGTTAGAGGTAAACTCTGGGGATCATAGGCTATAAAGAACTGGAAGGAATCTTAGAGATCATCCAGTCCAGGAGTTCTAATAATTTTTGTGTCATAGATCCCATAAGCAATCTGGTGAATAGGCATAGGGCTTACTCAAGATAAAGTTGTTAAGTGAATAAAATAAATAGAACCACAAAAGAAAACTAATTATATTGAATGTAGTTATGAAAATATTTTTTTTTTTGTTCATGGTCCCCAAGAACTGTTGGTCTAGTCTAATCCCCTTGTTTTTAAACATTTTTTTTAAATTATATTTTTTTGGTATTCTGTACTTGATAAAAATAATGGAATAAGACCATTTCTATATATTCTTGGGAAAATGAAAAAAAGGATTAATGCATATGAAAAGGAGTCTCCTTTGCTCAAAGAGAATACAGTAAATTCAGTATTTTGATTTTAGAGCTGTCCTACTTGTTTGTCTCTTGAATTTCTTTTTCACCTTTTTTTTCTTTTGGAGGGCAATTGGGGTTAAGTAATTTACACGGCTAGGTTTTTGTTTGTGTGTGTGTTAAGTGTCTGAGGCTGGATCTGAACTCTGGTCCTTCTGACTCCAGGGCCGACGCTCTACTCACTGCGCCACCTTGCCACCCTTGAATTTCTTTTTCTATGCATTTTACATTAAGTCTGCAGTGAACCTCTTCTTTTCTAAAGACATCCTTATTATTTGCTCATCTCCGTTATTCCCCCCCCCCCCTTCTCTCCCTCCCAATTTTAAGTACAGTTTGGAGTTAGAAAGGGCTTTGATTGACTAGAGAGCTTGCAGAGATTAATGACTAGGGTGATTAACGGCCTTGAGATCATATGGTTTAAGGAACTGGATATACTTAGCCTGGAGAAGAGAAGTCTTAGGAACCCTGTAACTTGTCATCAAGTATTTGAAGGGTTGTTATGTGTAAGGTAGATTAAATGGTTTCTGTAAAGTGTCTCCCTATTTTATCTTCACTTAATATTAGTAATAACAGGCTTGTTGAGTAATATACACATATTTTGGAGAATGTTTGTATGATTTTGACATATGCATGGGAGACACCTTGTAGAGGGAGAGCCTTAAGGCTAACTTTTAAGGTTGCATTTTCCTTTCCTGATTCTTATGCTTTTAAAAATATTTTATTCATTTTGAATTTAAATACAGAAAGACAAAAAAGAGAATATTTCCATGTACGCAATGCAACATAAAAAGAGTAGTCAATATAAAACTGTGAATTTCCATTTACTTTTTTTTTTTTTTTTGCCTTTTGGGAGGGCAATTGAGGTTAAGTAACTTGCCCAAGGTCACACAGCTAGGTTTTTTATTTATGTGTGTTAAGTGTCTGAGGCCAGATCTGAACTCAGGTCTTTCTGACTCCAGGGCTGGCGCTCTACTCACTGTGCCACCTAGCTGCCCCTGAATTTCCATTTCCATTTGGTGGTTTTTTTAACTTTTAAAAAAAGAAAAAACTATTTAATAAAAACTATATATTGTTTTCAAAGCTTATCTGCTTATTGTGCTTTCTTCTAAATTTTATTTTGTTCTCTGCTGTGCTCAATTTATTTTTTTTCTTCCTCCCCACCCACTGCAGAGAAGGCTACCATTAGACACACATGTATATATGTGTGTATGTAAAACCATGCTATACATCATTTTTTTTTAACCAGTTCTGTGAATAGCATTTTCTTTGACAGGTCCTTTTTAGTTGATTTGAGTACTTATAATCAAAATGGCTTAGTAATTTACAATGGTTCTTAGAACAGCATTGGTATTATTTTGTACAATATTCTGTTGGTTCTGCTCATTTCACTGTTAATTATTTCATGTAAGGCTTTCCATGTTTTTCTAAAATTTACCAGCTCATTTCTTCTAGCATAGTATTACTATTCCATCACAATCATATAACATAACTTGTTTAGCCATTCCCCATTTGACAGGCATCCCCTCAATTTCCAATTCTTATATTTATATATTGATATGTTTGTATGTAGTTTATGAAAGACTGCCTTGTTTACCTCTCTCATACCTTTATTAAGGGTGCCTTCAGTGTATTTGAAGATTTTCATAACAATTTTGTAGAAATGGGAAATTAGGCATGTAAATTGTTCTTGCTGTTTTCTTAGTCCCTTTTTTGGGGGGAAATAAGCATTTACATAGCACATTATGTACAAGGCATTGTTTTATACATGCTTTACAAATAATATCTTATTTGATCCTCACAGCAGCCCTATCTGATAGGAGCTGTTTTTATTCCCATTTTAAGATTGAGGATATGGAGGCAAACAATGGTTGTGGCTTGCCCAGGGTCACACAGCTATTAGATTTTTGGTGTCAAGTTTGAACTCGGATCTTACTGACTCTAGACCCAGATCTCTTAATCCACTCTACCACCTAGCTACTTATTTTTGGTGACAAGGTTCAGGAGTGTTTTCATCCTTAAATGACCTTAGGATAATCTGGATGGTCTTAGCAGCTTTTCTCTAAGCTTGTTTCTGCCTATCACTTTTTTCTTGTAGAATTTTTGTGTGATGTTGCATTTACTCCAGCTCATGTCTGACCAAGAATTCTTTGATAACAACAGCATGAGTTATGACATAATATTCCCACTTAGTCCCCAAAGCCCAGGAATTTTGAGTTGACCATTTAAAGAGGATGCCCTCTTACAAAACCTACGCTCAGTTCCATTTTATTGTCTTCCTTAAATGGATGATGCACATTTATATATCAAGCCCATTTCTCACTACTCGTTCCATAGGCATCTTAAATTTAACATATCCAAAGCAGAAATGGTATTTTTTCCTCAAATCCACCTCTCTTTCAGATTTCATTATTGTCGTTGAGGTAACTACCATCTTCCCAATCACTCATCCTTGACTTCTTATTTTCATACTAAGTCATTTGCCAGATCTCATCAATTCTGTCTCCACAGCTTATCTCAATTACATCGCTTCCTCTCTATTCATAAAGCCACCATCCTGTTCAGTCCCTTATTACTCTCTTCCATGAACTCTATGGTCTAGCTATAGTGGCCTCCTTGCATTTCCTCATACGTGACATTCCATCTTCTAGCTATACTTTTAAAGGCACTGACTGTCCTTGATTCCTGGAATGCTCTCTCCTTCCTCACCTTTTGGAGTCCTTGTTTTTCTTTAAAACTTGACTCAAGCACCACTTTTTACATGGAACCTTTCCTGATTAACTTCACCCCCTCCCCCTAGTTGCTAATTCCCCCTTCCCAAAACTACCTTTTTTTTTCTTTTTCTATATAGTCTGCATTTATATTTTATAGTCTGCATATCTTTGTTAATGTTATTCTCTCTCCCCCCCCCCCCTTTTTAAAAGAATGTAAACTCAAGAAGAACACTGACTTACCAATTTTTGTCTTTATATTCTACCCCCTAGCAGTTAGCACAGTGCCTGGAACATAGTGACATAGGTTCCCAAAGTGGGCAAACTGCCCAGGGAGAGGGTAGTAGTGACCTGGGGTGCAGTTGGGGGTCATTGAATAAAAATAAGAGGATGTTGAAGAAAATAAGGGGACAATGGAAGCATAAGGAAAGAAGAGAAGGAAATTTTGAAAAACTGCACGTTTCATCTGTGTAACAGAATTAAAGTTGTGATTATATTATTTTCCAAGTAAACACACAAAATGCAAGTTATAAACAACGGGTCTTAACAAGCAAGACACACTGACAGGTGAACATGTCTTGCATTGTTGGGAAGTCTAGCATACATTGGCAGGAATATGTGCATGTGTGACTCATTTACAATATGATACTATATGGTTACACGACACAGTATTGCATTATCAAAATCTCAGTGCAGGAAAACCCCCCCATAAATTTACAACAAATTGAAGATATGTCATTTTTAAAAATTAGATTTTTAAAAAATTATGCAAATAAAAATCATTTAAAGGGTTAAAGAAAGTACATTTTTGCAGGGGGTGTTCAGTATTTCTTTTTTTAAAGGAAGTGGTAGGCCAAATAAGTTTGGGAACCTATGATAGTAAGTTGATATTTAATTAAATGCTTCTTGATTAATGGCAACTCCATGGGTTACCTTTAACCCAGTGAAGGTTCAAGCATAATTGTCAAGGGTATACGGATGATTATGCCACAAAGTTATTAACTCATTTTCCCTATGGCCTCTTTTTACCTACTGTTTACATCTGATATCCAGAAATAAAGTGTTTAAAATTCAAAATTTATTTATAAATAAAATTTAAAATCCAAATCTATCCTTTTCCTCCCACCAAAAAAAAAAAATACTATGCAGAATCTCTATTCACCTTCACTTAAATCCCATTTACCCATTACTCCTTTTTTTGCCTTCTAGAGTCAAGGTTGAGTTTCTTCCATCTGGTAGCCTTTAAAATTTTTTTTAAATTGATATTTGACTTTATATCAGACAGTAAATCTGCAAGCATTTATCAGAACACCTACTGTATGTAAGATGATGCTAAAAATTGGGGATACAAAATCTAAGACTAATGAGGGAAACATCACATATATAGTATAGAATTCATATAAAGAAGCTTTGGGGGAAAAAAAGGTAGGTTAGGACAATATGGAAATAGCAACGAGGGAGGAGTCTTTATTTCAAAGGTAAATTGTATCTTGAAGGAAGGGAAGGAACACTGATTTTTGATATCTTTTCCTTCTTTCTCCCAACCAGAGAGCAGTTTGTTGTAGCAAAGTATTGAAAAAAGATAAATAAAAAGTGTTTCAGCAAAACCAGCTAACATGTCAACCAAGTTTGACAATTTATGTAATGTTCTGCAACCATAATCTCTTCAGAGAAAGGAGGAAGAGGGACATCTTTTCAACTCATCTCATTGTTCAAGCTTCTTGGCCATGATAATTACAACATTCATTTTGGGGGTGGGGTGGGGCTTCTTTCCATCTACATCCTTGTCATTGTGTAATTGTTTTATGCCTGCTTTCAGTTCAAAAAAAGTGTGACTATGCATGTTACTTTTGTAACGGAGATGGATGGTTGAGCAAAACAGATTATTATATTAGCCATGTTCAAGAAATATCTCTTTTTCTGTACCCTGAAGCCATCACCTCTCCTCAGGAGGTGGGTAGTTTGGTGTAGTAGAAAGAACTCTGGACTTGGGGGCAGGAAAGACTTTTAGATTGTAAATCTACTTCTAATGTTTATTAGTAGGCAGCCAGATTTCGGGGCCTGCCTTTAGGAAGCCTGAGTTTAGATGAAGCCCCAGCCACTTTTTTTTTTAACCTTAAGGAGGTTTTGTTACCTTAAGGAGGTAATTTAACCTTTGTTTGCTTCAATTTCTTCAACTTTAAAATGTGGACAGTAATAGTACCTACTTTACAGGGTTATTGTGAGGATCAAATGAGACAATATTTCTAAAAAGTGCTAAGAACAGAACCAGGCACTTTTAATAAATGCTTGTTCCCTTCCCTAGCTTTGTGACTGTGGGTGTCACTTAATATTTTTGATTTTTATTTATTGCATCTGCAAAGTGGAAATTAATAATAATTGTCAGAGTCAAATAATGTATATAAAGGACTTTGTTAATTGTAAAACTGTATTAATGTCAGCTGTCATTGTGAAAAATGTGCAAAGATGATAAAATTGTTTCTCAGACAAACTTATTGGAGGATTGGAAACACAAATAGACTGATTTACAGAAATATTCTTTATTGCAGTAGATAATTATGGTTGTATGCTTTTTATTTCAGGTTGTTGTTTAAAATAGGAAATTAATTTCTGAAGTTGTAAAAGAAAACTCAATGACAAAATAGGATATGTTACATAAAAATTTGCCTACAGCTATCCAGATGCACATCTTATTTATTAGTTATGAAATCAACCAGTACTTCATAGTGAGTTTAAGAAGGTTTCTATATCTTTAAAAATTTTAATAATTAGACTACCAGCTGATTGGCCTACTTTGTGTACAAAACTTAACACCAGATTACTATTGAGGCCCCTTCCAACCTTTAGGACCTAGCCATGTAATGAAAAAAGTAAATTACATTCCACAAGCATTGGCCAATTTTCAAAAAGGTGGTTTTTTAAAAAATTGCTTGCTATTAATACCTTCTTCACCCAGCAGGCTCCTTTCTCCTCTTCCACAAAGAGCAACTCTGGTTGCTTGATGATGGCCCACAGTATTTTAATCCCTTACTATCTCTTGCTTCTTATTCTTACCTTTTTGAAAGAATCCTTTCTATTTCATTTGGACAGCAATCCTCTACTTCAAGTTTGAGATAGAGTTGATTTCTAGCATTTTATGATATATTTAATTACAAAGGAAAATAGTATGTCCATCGCAAATGCTAAATAGACAACAATTTAATAGTAAGTGCTGAGCCCAGTCCAAGCTAGTTTTAGCCTGAATCCCATCTGGAATTGGGGCATAGGTTTTTTGATGCAATATTGCAATTTTGACTATCCTTCCAAAGGATCTTCTGGCACACTTGTCATTCTGGGAAGTAACAACCTTGTACCTTTGTTACCAATCTTTTCCACCCATAAACCTTTTTCCAGGACTGGATATAAATGTGATATGACTTCCTTGTAGATCTTGTGGGGGTCCCATGTATACCCTTTCAGAACTAGACACTTGATCCCAGTCCTGTAGCAAATTTGAGGTTGACTTAACTGTAGCATCTCTGTGGTTTCCAGTGGACTAAAGATCAATATCTTCAATCCACCGATACTTAAATTTGTGCCTTTATATCTTAGTTGGAAGCAGATTTTGATTAGCAAGCAGTTCTGGCTTACAAAGGAATTAGCTGATTAATGATGATCTATTGATTAGAATCTTTCTGCTTTGATTATTTAATTCCATTTTTCATTCTATAATATATGAAAGAATAGCAAAGTATAGTCCTTGGAGCTAAGGGAAATAATGTATACATATTTGGAATGGATTTAGAGTTTCTGGTGAGGTCTTATTTAAACTTTCTCATGGGCTTTTCAATTCTATTTTGATTTCTCATTTCTTCTTAGGAATCCTTTTAGATTTATTTTATTCGCATGTTGAGATCTTTTGTTTTCTTTTGTTTTTATTTTTTCAGTTGTTGGTCTTGATGATATTATGGATGAAGGAGTTGTTAAAGAAAGTGGTAATGATACCATTGATGAAGAAGAACTTATTTTGCCTAACAGAAATTTGAGGGACAAAGTGGAAGAAACTTCAGTCAGATCACCAAGAAAATCGCCTCGTTTAATGGCACAAGGTAATTTTCTGAGTGAGAGAGAGAGAGAGACAGTCTGACTTAGTAAATGGGTATAATTTCCAAGAGAGAAGTTTGTTAGGTTGTATGCTTACTGGGGGACAATGTTTGCTCAATGCCTCATAATGTATAAAGTTAACAATAACTTTTAAAAAAATAATATGCTTTGTTTTTTTATTTTAGTTTTACTTAGTACCATTTTTATTTTTCAGCGATGAGTTGTTTATTGTTGTATTAGTGAGAAGGGAAACAAGTTATTTTAATTGCTATATGAGATTCTGAGAAAAGAAATGATCATCTCTTATAATTAGGTTTGTAGTGTCATCAAAGGTATAGTCAGAGGATAAGATAGTAATGCTGTTAACTTTTCCTTAATAACTAAATAACTAGTGAAAACACTCAAGTATTTTCTTCTTAATCTCTATAAAAAATCAGTGTGGTTTGAAATAACATAATTCATTTATGGTTAGATTTTTAAAATGAGGTCTATAAAATATTAGAAATTTTTATGATGAAAAATCTACAGTATGTAATAAATGGAACATGAATTTATCTGAGGTTTAGTTGAAATCTTTATGCGTTTATTTTTTAATTGACATATAAGTATTCTATTGAGGTAGAAAACTATTTTTTTCTTTTTGGATGGGGGAAGGTAGGGTTAAATTTGATGAAGATTGGGGTTAAGTGACTTGCCCAACATCACATTGCTAGTTTTTTGTGTGTTAACTGTCTGAGGATGGATTTGAACTCAGGTCCTACTGACTCCAGGGCCAGTGCTCTTATTCACTGTGCCACCTAGCCACTCCTGAAAACATTTGTGTTACTGATCGATTTTAATATTAAGTGAAATTCTGTAGTTTGTGGTAAGAGTTTCTAGTAAACATAAACAAAGGAAAATTTCATAAGTTCTACTTTGATTCATATACAATAAAGTAGTAGTTACCTAGAGCTAAATATTTGGCTTGAGAATTATATCTTTCAAGCTTTTCTGCTTTCTGATTTCTGACTTTTTCACTGCTTGTTAGTGCTACCACTAGTGGCACAATACAAATAATAATAACAGAGGAAAACACAGTTTTCTTCTTGTTGGTCATTCTAATATGGGGGAAAAATTGAAACTTAAGGTTAAAATTGGGTTTAGGGATCATATTTGTTATTCATTTTATTTTAATATTCCAATTTTGGATCATGAAGAACTGGCATAATTATTTTGACTAAATTAATTGCTCTACATTATGTATGGTCCCTGGAGGTTCCAACCTGGCTACTTATGCATTCTTTACTAAACTTCTGGTTTATGATTTTGGGGGAAATTGCATGTTATGTAATGATAAAAATGAAAAAAGCATTAATTAATAGAAATTCAATGAGGATGGACTGTAGAGCTTGACTCAGTCTACTTGTGATGGGTGATTTTAATTTTTAAAAAATTTATATTGAAATAACATTTTTTTACTTCATATGTTTTAATGTTACTGATTCTTTGTTCAGGTCAAGTAATGGGGTAATAGTATAGAGTGCCCATCTTAATTATCATCATACCTTTTAAGAGTTAGAAGGTTGAGTAAAACATCCTTTGTATTTAGATTTAGTTGTAGTCCGGAGTTTGTGGATTTTTGTACAATTACGATTCTGAGAACTTTGAAAATAGAAAATTTCCTATAACACAGCATATCATCACAAGAAAACTTATCTAAAAGTGCAGAATACAAGTCCAAATATTTAGAAAAGTGATATAGCACATATATACATATAATATGTATTGAAACTAAATTAAACTTTAAAATAGCTAAGTTATTCTTATTTTGTTTTTTCCTGTGATAGAACAAGTACGAAGTTTGCGACAAAGCACTATAGCCAAGCGTTCAAATACAACACCTTTAACTAATTCAAAGAGAGCAGCTGTCAAGAATGCATCTGTACAAAAAACAGGAGTCAGACAACTGGACAGGTGTCAAAATAAAGAAGAAGGTGTTTGTACACCACCCAAATCAGAAGTTAGAAGGAGTAGTCGACATGCTGGGTTAACAGAAGCTGTACCTGAAGTGTCAGCAGTTTCTTCAAGTCATTCAGCATCATCACCTTGTCATGAACTTAAGGATGAAGCCAAACTAGATCTTAAACATAAATGTCACAAGGGAGAAACAGCTGTGCCATCCCATTCATTAACTACTCCTCACCTATCAGAGACTTGCAGTCCTGAAGAAAAAGAAGAAAGTAAAACCAAGAGTGATAGTCCAGTATTTTTTAAGCTTTTAGATAAAGAACTTGAACATAATGATCCTATTACCAGTAAAACAGGTGAAACTAATCTTGAAGAAAAAAATTCTAATGGAAGTATTGACCATACATCAAAGGAAACCTTAAAATTTTCCAGAGAAGTTGACCAAATGGAGGTAGCAGAGGCTGTTTCTACCTCATCTGATGTTGCTGCTTGTTCAACTCCAAACAATATAGAAAAGAACAGTGTGGTTCTATCCAATTCTGTGGATGAGATTACTGAATGTCATACAGAATTGCAAGATGTTATGGAAACTGCTGTTAAAGCTGTACCCTCGCTTCAAGAAACTACAGACCTTTTGGGTAATCTTAAAGGAACAGATACTAAAGTATCTGATGAATATTCAGATACTACAGAATTTAATGAAACTGATTTAAAGAGTGTAGATACTAACACTAATGAATCAGAAAGCAGTGTTTTGGAAAGCAGCATCTGTGGTCCTCCTGATCGTGGTCCTCCTGATCAAGGTCCTCAACAGCATGCTGAAAATATTAAAATAGAATCTCATGAAATAGCAGAAAGTCAAGATGACAGAAACATCCAGCCTAGTAATATTTCTTCATTAGATTGTAAGAATGTTAAGTCCAAGAACACTAAATCTCTGACTCAGTCTAAGCAAAACATAGCTATGGGTACTCAAAAAAAATTTGTTTCAGCAAAACAAGAAATTCATAGCAAAACTAGAGTTGGAATTAAAAGCATGAAAAGGAATGCTGAGGAATCTCAGCAAAATTTTCATAAGCCAGTTAAAGTTAGAAAAAAACAAGTTGATAAAAATGTGAAATCACAAAGTAGTGGTCCAGATAGCAAATCTGTGAAAACTCATACAACATTGAAAAAAGGGTCCCAGGCTCAAAATTTAGCACAGACCTCTAAACTGTTGACTCAATCTTTGAGTGACAAAATGCATGGCCACCCAGGTTGTTCTAAAGACTCTTACCATACAACTTCTGCCCATACAAAACATTTGCAACATTCCAACCAGAAACAAATCCATAAGCAACAGCAGTTATCAGCAACAATGAAAACTAATAGTCATGTAAAGGAAGATACAGAATATTTAGGTTTGGAATCTATCAAGGAGGAGGATAAACTGAAAATAAAAAAAACTGAGAAGAATCTTCAACCACGCCAAAGAAGAAGTAGTAAAAGTTTTTCTCTGGATGAGCCTCCATTGTTCATTCCAGATAACATATCTACTATAAAACGAGAAGGCTCAGAACACATCTCTTCATCTGAAAACAAATATATATGGGCTCCCAGCAAGCAGTGTGGTTTTTGCAAAAAACCACATGGCAACAGGTGTGTGTGTGTGTGTGTGTGTGTATGTGTGTATGTATGTATGTGTATGTGTATGTATGTATGTACGTACATATGTATGTATGTGTGTGTGTATGTGTGATATGTACACTTAAGAAAAAGATGTGGGTGGGGAAAGCATTGTTAGATAATTTATTCCTTTATGTAAAAAGGAATACTTTTGAAGTTTTTGACAAATCAAAAAATTTAACATAAGTGTGTTAATAAAAAAACCAAGTTTATTGTAAAATTGCACATAGTTTTGCCAACTTAGAGTTTTCTGAAAAGGTAATATTACTACATCAATCAATTTATATATAAATGTTTTGTTATAAACATTTAGGAAATGTTTTTTAGTTTCTAAGGAAAATTCAAACTTTAGACTTCAGTATGAATGTTTCACAACTTTTGACATCCTAACACCTGCATTTTTGTTTGGTTCAAAAATCACTAGTCAGAAAGTATGTAATGGAAATTCTATACATTATGTATTATTAAAAAGAGTTTGTGTAAATTGAAACATAACCATTTCCTAGGACAACTATCATGTTTTATAAACACCAAATTTGAATTTTGTAATAAAATTTGTAATCACCCTGGCTGCTTAAAAACTGTTTTGACAGCCTTTACAATGTCACTTTTTCTTTGTAACATGGAGCAGGGCAAATGTGTACTCTGTTTTTATAAATTATAAAGTGTTTTTATAAATTCTCTGGACTTTTAAAACAACGTTGATTCTATTCTATCCTTAGGATTCAGAACCCTATAGTTTTATAGAATTGTCCCTTTAGTAATAACTTTTTTTTTTTTTTAAGAAAAGGGATTGTAAGTTGAAACCAGAATATCATATTCATATTCATCATTTCAGGTTGCTGTTTGAACATTTATCAACAACACTAATACAATGCTACATTATATAAAAATGCTATATATAAATTAAAGTGATATACTTGCTTTCTCCATTATTCACAAATAATATCATGTAAACTTTTTGGGAGTAAGGATTCAGTGATACGGATATTAAAGACATAGTATTTTTACCTTTTACTATACATGAAATTACATGTTAAGAGACCCTTATATAAGAAGGGTCCCTTATACCAGAATGTTGGAAATTTGTTTTATTTTTCCCAGGGCACTTTTTTTTTTTTGGGTCAGGCTTTGCTTTTGAACAGCATATGACTTTTTCAAAATATTTCATATAAAGGAAATTCTCTCAGTACTAATGAAACCCTTATTAGAATTCCCTGGCAAATTTGATTCCTATAAAGGCTCTTGTTTATCGTTTTCATGTTAAAATTTTATTATGATGACAAACAAATTATAGAGATATCTAGATGATACAGTGACTAGAGCGCCAGACCTAGCCAGGAAGTCTCATCTTCCTGATTTCATGTCTGGCCTCAGACACTTAACTAGCTATGTGATCCTGGCTGCAAGTCACTTAACCGTGTTTACCTCCATTTCTTCATCTGTAAAATGAGCTGGAGAAGGAAATGGCAAACTACTCTAGTATCTTTGCCAAGAAAGCCCCAAATAGGGTCACAAAGAGTCAAATATGACTGAAACAATAGAAGAACAAAACAAGATTAAATGAGCTCTCTAAAGTTTGAGTTTATCATTATAGAGCTTATTTAAAAGTCATCTTGTTCAACCTCTGGTCTGAGGGAAAAACTCAGTTGCTCAGGGAGAATGGAGTATTAGGAGTGTTATAATAGCTTGAGTTCTTTAAATAAGGCCTTACTATACAATTGGTAGGTATAAACATTTGTGTACTTTAAAAAAAATAGGTAAGCTTTATTGTAATTTTTGTTATGGATGCACTTATAAAACGATATCCTTTGGCTATTTTGTTGAGCTTATAAAAACAATGTTTCTTTAATGGGGTTATTAGCAAATTCCCATTTCATCTGTGCTAACTTTGACTTAGAATAGGTGAAAAAGGACTTATGACTGATTTACACTGTGTGATACACTTACATAGAAATTCACTTAAGAAGCTCATTTCAAGCATTTAGTTTTTATTAAAAAGAGCTAAGTGATTAGTATTTTGTGACTACATAAAAATGGTGTATTTCCTTGGCATATAATCAATTTACTTATCAAAATGCAGTCGTAGTGCAACATAATAAAACTTGCCCTTTTTATGCTATTGAACTGTTTGGGCAAATCTGGAGATAATTTTAATCTACTTTCTCTAATACATTTTTCTCTCCATTTGTTACCATTCTTTTTTGTGTTGAATGGTTTCTGTGAAACATTTTCCTAATGTTAGCACTGGTGGACAACTGCCTTCTTCTAGAGATAGATTTTATCTAATTGTAGTTAAACAAATGGGATCGTGAAGGAAATTTGTTTGTACTAGAAAAGTTAACTATTTTTAAAGGTGCTCCCAAGCAGAGATTCTTTTTAAAATTAGGTTTTAAATACTTATATTTTGTTTTTTGGAGTGAAGTAGCTTGACTGTGTCAGTTATGTATTTGTCATTTGACATAGTAAAATAAGTCATAATTCGTACACCCATGTTATATGGTTGTTTTGAAATGTTTACATTTTCTAGGTTTTTTTACATGGAGTTATTTTTTCATCTTGTAAGATTTAGATAATTTTATAAGCAAACATGTTTAGAGTAATCCATGAATCCTTCCCTCTATTCCTCTGGAAGAATTTTGTATCTGTTATCTGTTTTCAGTTTCTTGACTCTTCTGCGGAAGATGAACATTAGATAAAATCCAGAAAATACTCTTATAGAAAGTGGATTCATACTACGATAACAGAAAAACCAGTTCTTTGAATTGAGACTTTGATCCCTACAGATAAACTTGATGTTAGTTGGTTCTTATTCCTTCCAGGATTCCTTTTAAATTCTAAGATAATTTTTCCTTTGAGAGTTGCTCATTAACTTTACAAAAATTAAGAATGTGTTTCTGGTAAACTGAAATATTATACATTAAAATTAGTATATTAAATAATTGAATTCAAATGGTTCAGAATGTATTAATAACTATACTGGAATATCACAGAACTTGACATGATAGAGATAAACGCTAGCTAAGGTTGTGACATAAGAAACACCAAAAAAATATAATATGAAATTGAATGTAAAATATTGCACCATTGTTAAAATGACAGTCCTAGGTGCTTTTCTTCACTTCCCTTGTCTCCTCCCCTTTAAAAAAGTTGGAACATAAAAGAACTTAACATAATCGTTGTTTTCACCCTCCTCCCTTACTCCCCAGATCCAGGACTTTGAAGAAACATGAATACTCTCCTATTTTTTATTTGGCTGTTCTTTGTGATATTGAAAGTTTAAGTTTAATTTCAAAAACACGAAGCTAAGATTCAGATTCTTAATTTGATTTGAAACAGCCTTAAACATTTATTTTCAGTGCACATTTTAAATTATAGTAAAGAGTGAAAAATAATGTATATAAAACAAGTATCTAAATTGACTTGGAGATATATTCTCACTCTACAACACAGTTATTAAGAATAACTTCCATGTTGTAGATTGTTTAATTTCATTATTTCCTTGCTACCTTTTCAAACAATTTTTTCATTGCTATTTGTTAAGAGTGGGTGTAAGGGGTGATTGAAACCATTGAGATTTTTGGAGAGAGGATGAGATGGAGGTGAGAGAATATGGGCCCCTTAAGTAAATTCATAATGAAAAGGGAAATACAAAAACACTATAAAGAAACTACTTTTGGCTTTAATGCATGTTTTTTTCTGACAGTCAATTCTTATTTTATCTCAATGAAATTTGTATTAAAATTTAATAGCTATTTTGTACCTGCATTTATTACCCTAATTGGGGATCAGTTTGTCATCATTTTAGTTTTAAGGTTAGTGAATAATGCTTTTCACTCTAATTCTCATAGATTTAGAAGTAGTTATTAAGAATACGAGTCTGTTCTCTTTAGTTTTCTAACTCACTGTTTTAATATTACACATAATCTAAAGTGTTAAAAAGCTGACTAGGTACTTCCATAGGTCACACTAGATCCTTGTTTTATTTAAATTGAAATTTGTAATTTTTTTTTTTTTTTTGCTTTTTGGAGGTTAATTGGGGTTAAGTAACTTGCCCAAGGTCACATGGCTAGGTTTTTGTTTGTGTGTGCATTAAGTGTCTGAGGCTGGATCCGAACTCAGGTCCTTCTGACTCCAGGGCCAGTGCTCTACTCACTGCGCCACCTAGCCGCCCCTGTAATATTTTCAAAATGAATTAGAACTTAAGTATCATGGAAGACAAATTTATAAATTGCGTAGTTGTGAAGGCTTATTTAAACTAAGTGCCGCATCCTCTTCATGCCATGGGGTTGACTCTGGATTATCGAAGGATATGTCAGCAGAGTATTTATTTATAACCTGTGGTAGGTCCTAATAAAGAGGAAAAGGTTTTTAAGTACAGGACCAACGATGAACTTGGCTATTCAAGGTTTACATTAGCTGAGTTAATAGAGACTTGGCCATGGAGTGAAGATTTTCATCCACAATTATTCAGGCAGCCAAGCATCTACTAAGGTGTGGAAGAGTCGATTTGAACTAGTAGCCATACCAATGAAATAATGGATTCTTGAATTAGAGGATTTTTAGTGTAAAAGGACTGGAGGTAATCTGATTAACATCTTTCACTTTATAAATAAACAGGTCCCTGGGAGGTAAATTTCCTTGCACAAAGCCACAAAGTTACATGGAAGATCTGGGACCTGAGGTCTTTCTGAAACATTGATGTTCATTTGGATTTCATTTCCATAATCAGCATTGAACACCATTTTGAAAACCTTAGAAATATTGTCCATAGAATGTATAGTTAACACCAAAGAACTTGAATCCAATTTGGATGTAGCTTTTAAGGGTGAAAAGAAAAACTTTTTTATCTATAAACATCTAATTTTGTATTTAGGAACAGTTGAGACTTCATAACAAGTTTTCTTTGACATGAAACAGATTTTCTCTTTTTGACCAAGTGATGAATTAGAATTCTATATAGGGTCACTATTTAGGAAAAAAGTATCTTTCTGTACCCTTCTCGAGAAATTATTGCCTTAAATCATTTTCAGTTCATCTAAAAAAAATGTGAGAATACTTTTGGCACTGCAAAATTGAAGCCAGAAAAGCTTTATCTAAAAAAATAAAAAACTGCTTGGCTTTTTTTTTTTTTTTGGTGGCCTTAAGAAAAGGCAAGTAGTTAGGCTATCAGAATCCATTCCCTAGTGGTGGAGGGTTTTTTATTATAAGGTAGTGCTTTGGATAGGGATGTTTTTAGTTCTCAATTGTATTTCTTTTTCGTATGAATCCCAAAGAATTTTAAGTTCTATATTCAGTAAATATCATGTTTTGTTTACAAATAAATAACTGAGAAGATAAGATGAGAGCTCAAGATGAGCTATTGCAGCAAGTTAATAAAGTCCTTAATTTAGTGTAAATACCATTCAACATAAAAGCTACATAGGTGAGAATAAGTTCAACCAAATATTCATCTTTTTCAAGATACTGCTAAATTCTAAAGGTATTTTTTTTTGGTTAGATTATCTTTTTTTGTATTAATAAAGATGATGCTGTAATGCATGCAGGATTATAGAGAGGAATTTATAGCAGAAAAAGGAATATTTCTAATTAAGTAATGTGTACTAAATAGTACCAAATATTTAATGTTTTAAGGGTAAGCTTAGTGACTGTAGAATTTACTGTAGTTTACTAGAAGAGGCAGAAGGGGTTTTGACTGTAAGACCTAGTGCATCCCTGATGATCAAAGTAGTTTTATGCTAGTTTATACTAGTTTACACTAGTAACTCCTGATAATTATACTTTGGATAAAGAGTTAAATTTTTAAAAATTACTATAAGAGTGTTTGGAAGCAGCACAACTTTACTCTGCTGTTTTAAAATAAATTTCAATAGGGTAAGCAGTTTGATGATAATGGTGTCTTCTCTTTCCAAAATGGTGCAGAGATAGCGTTTGAAAGGCATTTTAGACTCACAGTGAGTGTGACTAAAACCATGATGTGATCTTCCCTTCTTAACCAATATTAGTTAACCAGTAGTTGGTCTAGGGAGAAAAATAAAAATATTTTTACAAATTTTCTGTATTTAAAATTGAATGAAAATTATTAGCAATTATGTGTAAACCTAAGAAGACCCTATTTTCAAATAATTCTGAAAACCTTAATTGTCCCAAGCAACAACAACAAAAAAAGTTCTCATTATTAAATCTTTAATACTTCAGTTTCTGTTTAGTCCGTGGGATTTGGGATTATTTCTGGGATAGAATTCTTTAAATGGGTAACAGTGAGATCCTAGTTTTGCATTAAGTGAGTTAAATTTTTTCTGACAGTATACTTTCATCTAGGGACAGTTTTTTTCCCCCCCAGCCTTCAGAAGTTGAAGGGAAAGGGTAATGTTTTTAAGAGCTAATTTCCAGTGAATCATAAAGAACTACTTAAAATAGATAACATTAGAAATTGACCAGTAACTGCTTTGAAAAGTTATATTCTTTATTATGGTAATTTTTAAGTAATACTTTGATCACTTGTTACTGATAATGGAATTCTCCCAAGCTTCTTGTTATTTGGAAGTCATCTATGGACTCGGTAACTGAACTTGATTGTACTTTAGTTTGAAGAATGTTTAAATTCAGGTCCATATGATTTTGTGAACAAATTATATTGCAAACCAGAATCTTTAGATGATTTTGTGTGGGTTTATAATGGCAATTATATATATACATATATGCATCTGTGTACATATATACACACATATGTATACATATATATGTATGTGTGTATATACATATATATACACACAAATGCCTATTGTCTTTAAACATAGGGACAATATTAATGTTTCATCGTTAACATTAATGTTAGTGTTCTATCAATTTCTTTGTAGGCTTTTTGTTTTCAAATTCAGTTAAGTTTTATATTTCTCTAAAATATGGCAGAAAAGAATTACATGTGCAGTCACCCTTCTAATAAAGAAAACATCGTTGACAACAAGTCCAGTAACTTGAACTTTGCATTGTAAGGAATTTTGAGAGTATGTAAAATGTAATGGAAGCAATTTTTAAAAAATAATATTTTGAGCCAGTTTATACATTTTTTTGAGAGTAAATTTTAAACTATTAATTGAAAGATTTCTTTTTTCAGGTTTATGGTTGGCTGTGGGAGATGTGATGACTGGTTTCATGGAGATTGTGTAGGGTTAAGCCTTTCCCAAGCACAGCAAATGGGAGAAGAAGACAAAGAATATGTATGTGTGAAATGTTGTGCTGAAGAAGATAAAAAGAGTGAAACTTTGGATTCAGAAGTTTTAGAAAACCAAGCTAAAATTGAAGTTCATAGAGAAGATAAAACAATGGACTGTGAAAAATTTGGTTTATCAAAGCCAGCATCTACAAATGAGAAAAACAGGCACGTAGATGATACAACAAAGCACAAGGTCAAAATTTTAAGACGGGTAAGATTTCTTTTTTTTTTTAGGTTTAATTAAAAAATTATTTAAATTTATTTTTCTCTTCTGTCTCCTCATTTCCATTAAAAAGAGAAAAATAAAACTCTTTTTAAAGCAGTTGGGGTTAAGTAACTTGCTCAAGGTTACACAGCTAGTCATTATTTATGCGTGGGTGCTCATTTTCTGAGGCTGGATCTGATCTCAGGTCATCCCAACTCTGAGGCCGGCGCTCTTATTTACTGCGCCACCTAGCCACCCCTTTAGGGCAATTAGGGTTAAGTAACTTGCCCAAGGTTACACGGCTAGGTTTTTTTGTTTGTGTGGATTAAGTGTCAGAGGCCGGCTCCGAACTCAGGTCCTTCTGACTCCAGGGCCGGCGCTCTATTCACTGCGCCACCTAGCCACCCCGAAAAATAAGACTCTTAACAAATTTGCAAGGTAAAAAAAGAAAAACAACATTTTGGCAATGTCTAAAAATGTGACAGGTGAAATTCTCATCAATCCTTATATTTAGCTACTGTTAGAATTTTGGTTTAGACAAGAGTTATTAGAATGAGAATTCACTCTAAATTTAAACATTTTGATGGGCATTTTGAGGTTTCTTTTTAAATAAAGTTTTTTATCTGGAGTTATTTGATAAAGTTATTGATAAAGTGAATTAACTGTGAGAAAACTGTCAAAGCAGATCAGCAACTCTTCTGTTAAATTGATAGTATTTTGAATTGCCAGAATAGCTTAAAGATAATGACCTATTGGCTTATACATATGCGTACATATATGTGTATATATATGTATATGTGTGTATTTCCCTTTACATCTTAAATAGACTTTTTGCTGATGATATTTGAAGCAAAATTTTTCCCCAGTTAGTAGTTTCTCTTTTTATTTTACCTTCATTCATTTGATTTGTGCGAAAGTTTTATAACTGATACTGTTTTTATCTTCTATTGTTTGTTACTTTTCTTTTTATCCATAGTTATGTAAAGTATATCCGTTTTCTAATAATTAAAGTAATTCTTGTTGGATATCTATTTTGAGCTTATTGTATAATTTTTTTAAGGATCACAAAAAGTTAGTCAGTGTGAAAGGGGCTTCACAACAACAGGAATTGTTGGTGAGTCTATGAACTGTTGTAACCATTCTAGCTATTTGAAATTTTGCAAGAAAAGTGACTTAATTTCTTCTTTTTTTTCCCCAATGCTTTATTAACTTCTAGTTTGCATCATTCATTTCTGCCAGATTTTGAGTTAACAATTTTTTCCCCATTTTTTCCCTGCCCACCACCCCAGAATAGCAGTCCCACAGGATATCCCCTCATTCAATCTGCGCTTTCCCATATCTTCTCCCATACCCCCTTCAACTTTTCCATTAGGGCAAGGTGACTCTATGTGCCCCAATGCCTGCACATCTTATCTCCCAATTACATGCAAATAGTATTAATAATAGTATTTATATATATTTGAAAGATTTAATTTTAAAACTTCAAATTCTAGATCCGTTCCCTTTGTCCCTTGTCACCCACTCCCACTGGGAAGATAAGCAGTTCAGCATATGTTGTACATGTATAGCTATGCAAAACATTACCATAGTAGATATATTGTAAAAACTGACTATATTTTCCTCCCACCTATCTCAACCCCCACCTGGTCCATTCCCTACTTTGATCCTGTCCCTCTCCAAAAATGGGTGCCTCCAACCTCCTCTCCCCCCAGCATGCCTTCCCCTCCATCATCCCCTCTCTCATCCCCCTCCCCCCTACTTTCCTGCAGTGTGAGATATCCCATTTAGTATGTATGTCATTCTCTCCCTGAGCCAAATTCAGTGAGAATATGGTTTTGCCTTTTTGCCTTCCTGTTCTTCCTCTCCCCTGCAAGCACTTCCCTTTGCTTCTTCTACATGAGATAGTTTACCCTACCCTGTCTCTCCCCATCTCCTCTTGCCACATTCATCTCTCACCTCTTAACTTCACCCCTTAAGTAGCATCCCTTCCCACCAAATTCGACCTGTGCCCTCTCTCCATGTATACCTGTAAACATATATACACACATTCACATATGTATTCATATGCCCATATACCCTTCTTCAACTATTTTCATACTGAGAAAAGGTTTCATCAGTTACAGTTACTGTTTATCCATGTAGGAATGTAAACAGTTCAACTTTGATAAGTTCATAGTGATTTCTTTTCCCTGTTTACCTTCTCAAGCATGTCTTGCTTCTTGTGTCTGAATGTCAAATTTTCTATCCAACTCTGGTTTTTCCTCAAGAATGCTTGAAAGTCCTCTATTCCACTGAATGACCATATTTTCCCCTGAAACAAGATACTCAGTTTTGCTGGGTAGTTAATTCTTGGTTTTAATTCCAGGTCCTTTGCCCCGTGGAATATCATATTCCATGCCCTTCAACCCCCCAATGTAGAAGCTGCCAGGTCCTGTGCTATTCTGATTGTGTTTCCACAATATTGAAATTGTTTCTTCCTGGCTGCTTGTAGTATTTTCTCCTTGATCTGGGAATTCTGGAACATGGCTATAATATTCCTGGGAGTTTTCTTTTTGGGATCTTTTTCAGGAGGTGATCTGTGGATTCTTTCAACCTCTATTTTCCCCTCTGGGTCTAAAACATCAGGGCAATTTTTTTTTTTTTAAAGCAATTGGGGTTAAGTAACTTGCTCAAGGTTACACGGCTAGTCATTATTTATGCGTGGGTGCTCATTTTCTGAGGCCGGATCTGATCTCGGTCATCCAACTCCGAGGCCGGCGCTCTTACTCACTGCGCCACCTAGCCGCCCCTTTAGGGCAATTGGGGTTAAGTAACTTGCCCAAGGTTACACGGCTAGGTTTTTGTTTGTGTGGATTAAGTGTCGGAGGCCAGCTCTGAACTCAGGTCCTTCAGACTCCAGGGCCGGCGCTCTATTCACTGCGCCACCTAGCCGCCCCAATTTTTTTTTTTTTAAACAAATGCTTTATTAACTTCTGTTTTACATCATTAATTTCCACCAGATTTTGAGTTACAATCATTTCCCCCCCCCCCCGTTGTTCCCCTACCCAACCTCCCAGAATAGCAGTCCCACAAAATATCGCTTCCTCCAATTTGCTCTCTCCCATACTTTCTCCCATACCCACCTTCGACTTTTCCATTAGAGGAAGGTGAATCTTTGTGTCCCAATGCCTGCACATCTTATCTCCCAATTATAAGCAAAAGAGTATTAATGATAGTCCCACCCCCCCACCTGGTCCATTCCGTACATGATCCTGTCCCTCTTCTATAGTGGGTACTTCCAAGGATTCCCTCCCATCCATCATCCCTCCTCTCACCCCCCTTCCCCCTATTCTGCTGCAGGTTGAGATATCCCATTTAGTATGTATGTCATTCTCTCCCTGAACCAAATTCAATAAGAATGTGGTTTTGCCTTTTTTGCCTTCCTATTCTCCCCCGCCCTTGCAACCACTTCCCCTTGCTTCTTCTACATGAGATAGTTTACCCTACCCTGTCTCTCCCCATCTCTTCTTGCCACTTTCCTCTCTCACTTCATAATTTCATCCCTTGAGTATTCTCCCTTCCCAACAAATTCAACCTCTGCCCTCTATCCATATATAACTGTAACCATCTACACACATATTCACATATGTATTCATATGACCACACACCCTTCTTCCATTATTTTCATAGTGAGAAAGATATCATCAGTCACAGTTACTGCTTTTCCATATAGGAATGTAAATAGTTCAACTTTGATAAGTTCCTTTTGATTTCTTTTCCCTGATTACCCTCTCAGGCATCTCTTCCTTCTTGTGTCTGGATGTCAAATTTTCTATTCAATTCTGGTTTTTTTCCTCAAGAATGCTTGAAAGTGGGGCGGCTAGGTGGTGCAGTGAATAGAGCGCTGGCCCTGGAATCAGAAGGACCTGAGTTTGGAGCCGGCCTCCGACACTTAATCCATACAAACAAAAACCTAGCCGTGTAACCTTGGGCAAGTTACTTAACCCCAATTGCCCTAAAGGGGCGGCTAGGAGGCGCAGTGAGTAAGAGCGTCCCTCGGAGTTGGGATGACCCAAGATCAGATCCGGCCTCAGAAAATGAGCACCCACGCATAAATAATAATGACTAGCCGTGTAACCTTGAGCAAGTTACTTAACCCCAATTGCTTTAAAAAAAAAAAAAATTAAAAATTAAAAAAAAAAGAATGCTTGAAAGTCCTCTATTCCACTGAATGACCATATTTTCCCCTGAAACAAAATACTCAGTTTTGCTGGGTAGGTGACCCTTGGGTTCATTCCCAGCTCTTTTGCCCTCTGGAATATTGTATTCCACGCCCTTCGATCCCTCATTGTAGAAGCTGCCAGGTCCTGGGCTATTCTGATTGTGTTTCCACAATATTGAAATTGTTTCTTCCTGGCTGCTTGTAGTATTTTCTCCTTGATCTGGGGATTCTGGAACCTGGCTATAATATTTCTGGGAGTTTTCTTTTTGGGATCTTTTTCAGGAGGTGATCTGTGGATTCTTTCAACCTCTATTTTGCCCTCTGGATCTAAAACATCAGGGCAATTTTTTCCTTGAGAATTTCTTGAAGGGTGATTTCTAGGTTCTTTCTTTGATCATGGCTTTTGGGTAGTCCAGTAATTTTTATTGGATCTATTTTCCAGGTCAGTGGTTTTTCCCATGAGATATTTCACATTGCCTTCTAATCTTTCTTTTGTTTGGATCTGCTTAACAGCATCTTGATTTCTCATAAAGTCATTAGCTTCCATTTGCTCCAGTCTAACTCTGAAGGAATGAATCTCCTCAGTGAACTTTTGAGATTCTTTTCCCATCTGGCAAATTCGACTTTTAAAGGCATTCTTCTCCTCATTGCCCTTTTGGGCCTCCTTTGCCATTTGAGTTAGTCTATTTTTTAAGGTGTTGTTTTCCTCAGTCAGGCTGTTGACCCTCATTTCATACTTTTCCTGCATCCTTCTCATTTCTCTTTCCAATTTTTCCTCCACTTCTCTTATTTGATTTTTAAGTCCTTCTTAAGGTCCTCTATGGCCTGCAACCCACTCATGTTTTCCCCTGGGGCTTTTGGAGCAGGACTTCTGACCTCACAGTCCTTTTCCCGTTCTATGCCCCCAAAATAGGAGTCTAGGGTTCCATTTTTCTGTTTCCTTTGCCTTGGCATGTTGCCACTTAATTACTTGACTTTTGGGCTTGTTGCCACACTATGGCTTTAGCGCCAGATAGAGGAATTTTCGTCCCAAACGTGTGGGGGGCAACTTCCGTTTCTGGCAAGCTGTAAACCCACCCACGACTTCCACCCCAGATCACAATCCAGATCCAGGGAGGTTAAAGCAAGAGCGATTACCCCCCAAGACTGATCGCTGGATCTCCCTACAGTTCACAGGCCAGGAGCTGGAGCTGCCTCTGAAAACTACAAAATGGCGGGTCTCCTCAGTGGCTTCTAGCCCCCAGGGGAGGGAGCCGATGCATTCCCCAAATACTGGTCCCAAAGTCCATAGGACACTAACCTCTTACTTTGTCCTAGGCATGTCTATGTTGATGATTCTGGAGTCGCCACAGCTCCTGGTGTTCTGGGATCTCTCCAGCTGGCCGCTGGCCCTGCCGCCCTGGGGCTAAAACCTTGGCTCACGGGGACTTGGGCTCCGCTCGGCTCAGCTCCCTGGGCTCTGTGCACTGCGCGCTGCCGGCTCCCAGACCACTGCCCTCATCCTTCCTGCAGGGCTGCTGGGCTGTCCTCAGTGGGAGGTTAGCTTCTCTGTGCCGTTCTGTGGGTGCTGGGGCTCCAGAAGTTGTTCAGAGTCCCCTTTTACATAGTTTGGAGGGGGAATCTGGGGGCAGAGTGGCTTGGATGAGCTGTTTCTACTCCGCCATCTTGGCTCTGCCCCAGGGCATTTTTTTTTTTTTTTGAGAATTTCTTGAAGGATGATTTCTAGGTTCTTTCTTTGATCATGGCTTTCAGGTAATCCAGTAAGTTTTAAATTATCTCTCCTGGATCTAATTTCCAGGTCAGTGGTTTTTCCCATGAGGTATTTCACATTGCCTTCTATTCTTTCAATTGCATGGATCCGTTTAACAGCATCTTGATTTCTCATAAAGTCACTAGCTTCCATTTGCTCTAGTCTAACTCTGAAGGTACTTATATCCTCAGTGAGCTTTTGAGATTCCTTTTCCTTCTGGCAAATTCGGTTTTTTAAGGCATTCTTCTCCTCATTGCCCTTCTGAGCCTCCTTTGCCATTTGATTTAGTCTATTTTTTAAGGTATTATTTTCTTCAGTCAGGCTGTTGACTCTCAATTCATACTTTTCCTGCATCCTCATTTCTCTTTCCAATTTTTTCCTCCACTTCTCTTACTTGGTTTTTAAAATCCTTCTTAAGGTCCTCTATGGCCTGTAACCCTCTTGTGTTTTTATTCGGGGCTTTTGGTGCAGGATTTCTGACCTCACAGTCCTCCTCCTGTTCCATGCTTCCATCCTCTTTGCTCCCAAAATAGAAGTCTAATGTTGAATTTTTCTTGTCTGTTTTGTTTCCTTTGCCTAGACATGTTGCCACTCATTTACTTGACTTTTGGGCTTTTTGCCACAGTAGGGCTCTGCCACCAGACAGGGTAGCTTCTAAATGCTGGGGTTTCCTCAGCTGCTGGAGCTATTAGTTGGGTGCCGTCTCTGAAGCTTTTACATAATCTGGCAAGCTGGTCACACACCCCAAGACCTTCACCCTAGACTGCAGTCCAGATCCAAGAAGGTTAAAGTAAGAGCGATTACCCCCCCAGACCAGGTTGTTTGGTCCCTCTACAGTCTGCAGGCCAGGAGCTAAAGCTGTGCTGTGGTGCAGGCTGCACCTAGGCGTCTCAGTGGCTTCTCGTCCTGGGGGAACAGGCCTATGCACTCCCAGCCACTGGGTCTCAAGGTCCATACTGCACTGACTTCTCACTTTGTCCTTAGCATCTATGTTTTGATAATTCTGGAAATGGACACAGCTGCTGGTGCTCTGAAGTCCCTCCAGATGGCTGCTGGTCAGCCCCCCCTTGAGCTAAAACCTCTGACTTTTGTGGGGCTGGGTTGGCCTGGCCCCTCCCTGCTGGGCTGCCAGGCCGTCCTCAGCGGGAGGTTAGCTTCTTTGTGTCATTTTGTGGGTTCTGTAGCTCCAAAGTTTGTTCAGAGCCTCCTTTTACATGAATTAGGGAGGTTGGGAACTGTAGCTTCTTGGAAGTCCTGTTTGACTCTGCCCCCTCATTTTATTTTCTTAATTTTTTTTTTGCAGATGAGAGTTTTGCAGACAGGGTTAAGTGACTTGCCTTGGGTCAGATAGCTAGTATCTATTTTATATTTGAACTCAGGAAGATGAATCTTCTTGACTCATTTACTTGGTATTCTAGCCACTGTGTCACCTAGCTGGTGTCATTAGATATTTAAAAAAAAAAAACAACACAACTTCTTAAACTGATGAGTCTGTTTCCTCTGTCTCTGATCTCTGGATTATAAATCTATCAGAGAGGTTGCTGAATCAGAGGGTATGCAGCGTCTGATGACTTAGGAGATACAGTTTCAAATTGCTTTTCAGGATTGCTAGACCAGTTCATAGCTCCCTGCATAGTTATTCTTTTTTTCAGTTGTGTAAAAACCTGATAGCTGGTTTTGGGTGAGGTAAAGAAGAATCAAATTTTGCAAAATCTAATTATGGATAAATGAGAGCTGACTATACTACACGAACTTTTTTTTTTGAAGACTTGATATCTTAAAATAGTGTTTCAGCTTGAAATTTTTTCACAAATTATTAATTTACAATTGGCTCTACTTTTAGGTATCAATTCTTCCTTTTTTCTCTTTTGGCTCAAACTGTGATTTTATTGGCATAGGGAGCTCCTTTTGAGGAAATTTCCTCAAATATATATTCCTCAAATATATATTGTAATAGTGCAGATCTTCCTTCTCTGTGGCTCTGTAGTTGTAGAGATTTGCCTCGTCAGAGGTGATCCTTGAAAGTAGGACTTACTAATTCCAAGATCCTTTGTCAGTCCATTATGTTATTATGCCCTCAGTTTTTCATTGTATGGAATTAAATTAATTGAATTAAACATTTTTTTTCAGGAATCTGGTGATGGTAAAAATTCATCAGAATATAAAGATTCTGAGATTAAGAAATGGCAGCTGGCTCCTCTTCGAAAGACGGGACAAACAATTTTACCCCGGAGATCCTCAGAAGAGAAAAATGAAAAAATTGTAAAAGAGTCTACAATTGTTTTTTGCACAGTTGAAAAGACTACGAAACCAGGTATGGAATTTGACAGAAATTATTCTACTACATTTATGTTTCATGGCATATGCTACTGCCTAGAATTGTTTTCAAAATGTCTTAAAAATGTTTAGATGTATTTCCATTACAAGAAATTTATTTCTCTAGCAGTTATGGTAGAAATCTTTTTTTTTTTTTAAATAAGATTTTCTGGAGCTCTAATTCATGGTTTACTTATCTTTAAATAATAGTACAGTTAAGGAAATGCTATACTCCTTTAAGTGCCTTGTCTGAAGGTTTGTTCTGTTCCAGTCAATCAACAAACATTTATTAATTGCTTTTTATGTGTTAGATGCTTAAGACATAAACATAAAAGTTAAGCAGCTCTTGCCCTGAAAAGAGCCTGTATCTTATTAGGGTAGGTAGGCATATACATATATTGCAGAGATTCTTTTTATTATTATTATTTTTAAATTTTTTTTCTTCAGTTACACTTATAAACAGTTTTTAACATTCATTTTTTAAAATTGAGTTCCAAATTCTTTTCCATTCTTCTTCCCCACTCCCCTCACTGAGAAGGCAAGCTTTGATGTAGGTTATACATATGTAGACATGCAAAACATTTCCATAATATTCATGTGAAAGAAAAAAGACCAAAAATAAAGAAAGTAAAAACTTATGCTTCAGTCTGTATCCAGACACCCAGTTCTTTCTCTTGGGATGGACAGCATTTTTCCTCAGAAGTCCTTCAGAGTTGTCTTGGATGATTGTACTGCTGGAAATAGCTAAGTCATTCACAGTTGATCATCTTTATAATATTGCTGTTACTTTGTATGCAGTACACATTTCACGTTGCATCAGCTCATGTAAATCTTTCCAGGTTTTTCTGAGAGCATCCTGCTCATCATTTCTTATAGTACAAAATGTTTCATCATAATCACATACCACAATTTATTTGGTAATTCCCCAGTTGTTGGGCATCCCCTCAATTTCCAATTCCCTGCTCCCCAAAAAGAGCTGGTATAAACACTTTTATATGTATAGATCCTTTTCCTATTTGCTTTTTTTTCTCTTTTGGAATACAGATTTAATAGTAATATTGATAAGTTAAAGGGTATGCATGGTTTTATGGCCATTTAGGTATGGTTCTAAACTACAGAATGATTGAATCATTTCACAGCTCTGCCAACAGTGCATTAATGTCTCATTTTTCCTGCATCCTTTCTAACATATGTCATATTCCTTTTTTGCCCTGTTAGCGAATTTAATAGGTACGAGGTAGTGCCCCAGAATTATTTTAATTTGCATTTCTCCAGTCAGTAGTAAGAGCATTTTTCCATATGGATATAAATAGCTTTGATTACTTCACCTGCCCTCATATCTTTTGATCATTTATCAGTTGGGGAATGGTTCTTATTTTTATAAATTTGATTCACTTCTCTGTGTTTGAGAAATGAGGCCTTTATCAGAGAAACTAGCTTCAAAATTTTTTTCACAGTTATTATTGCTAATGGTATTTCCCTCCATCTTATCCCTATTCTGTTCTATCTCTTCTTTTATCCTGTTCCTCCTCAAACGTGTTTAGTTCCTGACTACCCTCTCCCCCAGTCTGCCCTCTCTTCTCTGACCCTCCCCCATTCTCTTATTCCTTTCCCCTCCTACTTTCCTATGGATAAATTTCTATACCAAAGTGAGTGTGTCTGTTATTCTTTCTGATGAGATAAGTGTTCACTGACTCCTCCTTACCTCTCCCTTCTTCCCCTCCACTGTAAGAGCTTTTTCTTGCCTTTTTCATGTGAGAAAATTTACCCCATTGTGCCTTTCTCTTTCCCCCAGTACATTTCTCTCTCTTATCCTGTAATTTTATTTTAAAATTTTTTTGATATCCCTTCGTATTCGACTCACACCTACCTGCGCCTGTAAAGCCACACAGAAACAACTTTCCAGAGGGCTGCTGCTGTGAACAGCTTTCAAGGTTCTGATTACAAAGGATAGCAAACTATTTATTCAATAACAGATCAGAGGAAAACATTCACAGAAAAGCAAGGTACAGCATTCACAGTGTTAGAACTTATCACAGAAAATCAAAATATAGCATTCATCATGTCATAACTCAACAACTTATTACTAAAATGGCCACATAGTTTTCACCACAGTGGTCACATAGTTTTGAACAAAGTACAGTCATTTAGTCAGTCAATCACTTAGCAACTCGGTCATTGAATCATAAAGTACAAAAAAGGTCAAAGTCTTCCACTCATGGGGCACCCTGAGTCACTATTCAATCATCAGTCACTACTTAGCACACTTTTAAGGGGTAGTGGGAAATACACAGACGATCCACCCCTCAGTCACAAGTAAATCATAATCTTCTTAGTACACAGTATACAAGTAAAGTCTAATTTCAGTTTGACTTGAGGCTGGCTCTCAGCTTCCATGGTCCCAGCTCTGTCACCTGGATTCTGAGGCACACAACTCCCAGTTCATTGTCTGGTTCCTGTTCCATATTGAAATTCACAGTGTCCATTCCACCTCAGGTCCTTCACAGTTCCTGTTTCTGGGAAGACAAAGCTTAACAGAGCCACAATAATATCCATACATATTGCCGGCACCATCATCAATTCACTATCTGCCTGTGAAATCAACATAGACCCATAAACAAGGTCCAGGAGGTCAGCACAAATCATCAGTAAAGTCCCAGGACCTCCAAAACCCTCCTCCAGGACTTCTGTAAACATACAACCAGAAAATTTTCTTTCAGGGCTTCCAAGAAGGTCCCAGGGCTTCTGTACAAAGTATCATAAACAAACATCAACATAGTGCAGATGGAGTGCCAGGATACCACAGGTTTTTTCCTCCTTCACTCTGCCACCACAAGAGTCCTCTTTTCAGTTCTTCTTTTTCTAGCCTGGAAATTCTCCATATAATTCATGAGTTCTAGGGTTCACAAGTTGTGGGATTCACATGTTCTGTTTCTTAACAGATTTGATATAAGGCTGAAAAGAACCTTGAACTGAAACAAGGTGTTAATTGAATAGCTGAAACAAGGTGTGAACTACTTCTGTGCTTGCCATTACAGTGCCCTCTGTGTATGTAAATAAAGAAGTAAATAAGAAGTAAATACTTCTGTCTGCCCTAATAATGAGAAAGTTCCTATGAGTTACAAATATCATCCTCCCAAGGAGCAATACAAACAGTTTAACCTTATTAAGTCCCTTATGATTCCCTTTCTTGTTTACCTTTTTATACTTGAATCTTGTATTTGAAAGTCAGATTTTCAATTCTGTTTTGGTCTTTTCATCAAGAATGCTTGAAAGTCCTTTGTATTTTGTTGAATGTTCATTTTTTTCCCCTGATTTACAAGAAAAAGAGCCATTCTTCAATTGATACAAAGAGGCAGTTTGCAGAAGAAAGCAAAAAGCTATCAATAATCATATAAAAAAACTCTAAGTCACTAATAATTAGAGAAATGCAGACTAAAATAACTTTGAGATACTACCTCACACTACACTTAAAAGATTAAGATGACCAAAAAAAAAGTGAATGACAAATGGAGGAAAACAGGTACACTGTTGGTGGAACTGAATTAGTCTAGCTATTCCGAAAAGCAACTTCGCCTGAAAGAGATCAGAGAAGGAAGAAAAAGACCTTTCTATACAAAAATATTTATGATAGCTCTTTTTGTAGTGGCAAAGAATTAGAAACTGAGGAGATTCTCATCAGTTTGGGAATGACTGAACAAGATATGGTAGATGAATATTATTTTGCCATAAGCAGTAAAAGGGGGAATGCTTTCAGAAAAACCTGAGATTTGTATGAACTAATGCCAAGTGTACAGAGCAAAAGTAGGAATACAGTGTATATAACAGCAGTATTGTTAGGATTATTAACTTTGAAAAAAGGAAAATAGGAACTCTGATTAATTCAGTGACCAATCACTGTTCCAAAGAATTCATGGATAATACATGTTATTCATCTTCAGGTAGCAGAATAGAGCATTAGCTGATGTACTCAAAGTACAGATTGAAATATATTTTCTTAGAGGTAATGTGAGAATTTGTTTTGCCATGACTATCCATATTTGTAAGGATTTTGTTTTTCTTGTTTTCTTGGTGGGGAGGGGGAGAAGGGAGGAAGAAAATTTAGAAATTAAAAGAGAATATTTTAAAAGTCACTATTAATAGTGCCTACTGTATGTCCATTTGGAATTAAGCCTCAGGAAAAGTTTTGTGCTAAAGTAAGACTAATGACTTTTCTGGCCATAAGCAACCATTTAGACTCTAGGCCTCAGTTTTCTTGTCTGTAAAGTAAAGTTATACTTGATGGTTTCCAAATCATGACTCTAGTTTTCAGGTGAATTAATAAATATCAACAGTTAGAAATCAGCAGCTTTTTTACTATTGGGTTTTTTAATATACTGGTGCAAAAGATAAGATGAAGGGAAAATAAACTTTAAAAAGCAGCTATTTATTTAGCCTATGTTCAAGAATGTATTTTCTAAATTACTTTTATTTGACTCATTTATATTCCTTAATTTATGAAAATAATTATCTGGAAGGAAGAATGTACGAAGTTTTTAGAAGGAAAGAGATTATGTTTCAGACTTTTTATTTTCAGTAATTTGACAGTTTTTTTAAACAAGCACATGAACTATTTAATATGTTAATTTTCCTTAAGAAACTTTGCATGGACTTTATTTTTAAGTAAATTCTTCACTTTATTTCAATTAAGGTATACAAGAAAAGCAGGAGTTAAAAAAGAAGAAAACTGAGAAAGCAGGATTGCCTAATGTGCACACACCCCCAACTCCCGCTTCCAAACCTTCTGCAGACCAGATCAGACAAAGTGTCAAACACTCTCTCAAAGACATTCTCATGAAAAGGTAATATAATCATGGTAGCATTGTAAAAGATAGACCAATCTTTGGTTAATTTAAAAAAAAAAATTTGTTCTTGTTTTAAGACTTACAGATTCAAATTTGAAGATCCCAGAGGAGCGAGCTTCCAAAGTTGCAACAAAAATTGAAAAGGAACTTTTCTCTTTTTTTCGGGACACTGATGCCAAATATAAGAACAAATATAGAAGTTTGATGTTCAATTTGAAAGATCCTAAAAACAATGTAAGTAAATTCAATTAATTTGTCCAAAAGTGAATTTTTTGCCAATTCAGAACCTAAAATGTGCTTCGAGTTGAAAAAAACATGTAGAAACATTCTCGTAATATTGTACTTTCCATCCATGTTGTGGAAATAGTGTTATAAAATTAGATCATATTATAATGTGGTCTTTTAGGTAGTTTTAAGACAGGTCTGTCATACTGAATTCTCTAATATCATCTAGATGTAACTAAAATGGATTCCTTTTTCTTTATATTCTCCTTGAAAAAGCAGAATGCTTTATCTCTTCAAGCATTTTCAGCACACCCCTCATACCACAGCAAGTTCTGTATTAAGCAGGAAATGACTGAAAAATAAAAGCAAATGTATTTCCATAGAAATCACCCTTAAAAATAGAAAATTATTGTAAATCATGACCTTAAACAAATATTTTATTCAATATTTTATTAATGTATAAAATATTCTGTTATATAGAATGAATTGCAAAGAGATATACTAGAAACTGGCCATAGAAAATTACCTCACACTTAAAAAGCACTGAGGGAACACGGAACACACAAAATTTTAAAATATTATTGTTGCTAATTCATATGGGGTTGTTTTTTTTTTTTTTGACAAGCATTGTTTCCTTTAGTAGCTGATTACTTTAGCTGTCCTTGACATAATCCTATGCTTGTACTGGAGATGTTTTTTTTTTTAAAGCAATTGGGGTTAAGTAACTTGCTCAAGGTTACATGGCTAGTCATTATTTATGTGTGGGTGCTAATTTTCTGAGGCCAGATTCGATCTCGGGTCATTCCAGCTCCAAGGCCAGCACTCTTACTCACTGTGCCACCTAGCCGCCCCTGGAGATGGTTTTTAATAGAGTTTTTAAAATTTGTGTCTTTTTTTTTTTTAATGCTTTTTGGAGGGCAATTGGGGTTAAGTAACTTGCCCAAGGTCACAGGGCTAGGTTTTTTTGTTTGTGTGTGCGTTAAGTGTCTGAGGCCGGATCTGAACGCAGGTTCTTCTGACTCCAGAACTCTACTCACTGCGCCACCTAGCTGCCCCAATTCGTCTCATTTTAAAAAATTGTTTTTAAATGTGCTTCAAACGATGATGCTACATGTTGCCTAATTCCTAGCTTTAGGAAATGTTCAAGTTGTGTGTGTGTGTGTGTATTTTAAAAGAGGGAGAACTGTACACCTTTTATTTCCCTTTGGTTTTTAGCATCTACCTCTTACATTCTTCTTTGTCTAAATAATGTGTTATGTAGTAGAATGAGCACTAAATTAGAAAACTGGAAATTCACATTCTACTTATGTATCCTTTGAGAAGTCTATTAAGGACATAGTAATCTTAAAGTGCAGGTGAGGGAGCTCTAAAAACTACATTTATACCTAAGTTGTTTCAGTAATTTCTTTTGCTTATTTTTCAACAATTCCTCAATTCAGCAGTTATTTATTATACACCTTCTGTGTGCAAAGAAATCAGATACAAAAATAGATAAGGCATAGGTATTGCTTTTGAGGAAGTTAAAATGTATTGGTCCATTAAAAGTGCTATAATAAAGTTGGAGAGGACATTTCATCTAGGGTGACAGGTCATAGATGGTTTAATAGAGGATTACATGAGTTTGATTTAAAACAGATTAAGACTTTTTTGGCATGCAAAGTAACAGAAGAGGTCAGAATGAGAATGTGAAGTATTCCAGTTTGGCTATTGTATAAGAGAAAGCTATAGAGATAGATTGGAATTATATAGTAGAGGGTCTTGATAGTAAAAGGCCATTTTCAGTTTATTCTTTGGTTAACAACAGAAAACCTCTGAAGGTTTTTGAATTAAAGAATGATGTGATCATAGTAATGGGAACTTATTTGGACAGTGATATGAAGGGGCAGTTGAGGGGGTATATATACAGAAGTGTCAAACAAGCATTCCACCAGATTAAAATGTAATTGGGAAAGATTTAACAAAATAAAATTCAGTAGAACTTAACATAAATACGTGATTTCAGAATCTGTATACAGCTGGGATACTTTTGTATGATTTAAGTTAGGAGTCCCCATATCTTTTTGAGTTTTATTCCATTGGTGTAGTGGATGAGAGTGCAGGACATGGACTTAGGCCCTTTTTTTCCTCAACTGTTAAATGGGGATAATACCTGCATTTGACAGTTGTATAAGATAACATGTAAAGTACAACCTTAATGTGATGTAAAATGTTAATTTATTATTGTTGCTATTGATATGGAAATGAAATGGAAAAAGGTTATTATAGTAGTCCGTGCAAGAAAAGATGAGATCCTATCTAGAGAGATACCATATATATGTAAGAGATACTACTGAAGTAGAAGTGATAGATTTGACAGTTGATTAATGCAATTGAAATGAAGATAGGAGAATTAAAAGAGATTCTTAAGACCGGGGCAGTCAGGTGACACATTGGATAGAGGACTGTGCTTGGAAGCAGGAAGACTTAGCTTCGTGAGTTCAAATCTGGCCTCAGACGCTTTGTAGTTTTGTGAACTGGTGTCAACTGAATTGGAACCAGTCTTCAACCTGTGGGTGTTCAGGGCCGAACAAAGCACGCTAGAGATAGAAGAGTCAAATAGAAGTTTAATTTCAAAGTGAGGAAAACAAGTTTGCAAACTGAAGTCCCTCTGGAAAGGAGAACTCATGACAGGGGCAGGGCTTTTTATACATGAAAACATGGGACCCAACACTGTCTTGAGTAAACAGTCCCCATGGTTGGCATTTCTACAATACAGATGTTCTCGCGTCCTGTGGGAAAAGTCGCCAAGTTATTAGAATCACTGAGCCTTGTGATTGTCTCATGTCCTAAAGGTCATTGAGCATCGTAATTGTTTAGTGGCAGTGTACAGAGCCAGAGTTAGTGTGACAGGAACAAGAGTGCAGTACTTGGTTTGGTTCACTTGGTGGTTACAAGCACAAGGATTGTTAGAATGTCAGATGTGATTAATGACTTTCTGTTGTAGCCAGCCTGTGGTAGCTCCAGCTCTCAGACCAGGATCCTTTGGGAAATAGGACTAAGTAGTTAAAATCATAAATCCTAATTCTGGGGTTTTGCTGTGGCCTAATTCATCCAGAGGGTGAACGCAAAGGGTTGTTGTTATGCCAAGCTCAGGGCACAGCCTGCTTGCTGGGCCTTAGTTGGAAAATAGGGTGTCTCCTAATATCTTGGCATTGGGCAAGTCACTTAATCCTGTTTGCCTCAGGTTCCTCATCTGTAAAATGAGTTCGAGAAGGAAATGGCAAACCACTCTGGTATCTTTGCCAAGAAAACCCAAAATGGGAGTCATGAAGAATTGGACACTACTAAACAACAACTTAAGAGTGAGCCTAGGAAAATGGTAGTACTGTTAACAGGAACTGATTAAGTTACTTGGGGGGAAAGCAACTATGTGATGAGTTTAGTTTATTATCTTCCTTTTTGGTTCTTAAGAAGGAATAAAGAAGATGGTCTGTGTCTGATTCTTTCCATTAACATAGGGTAATGTTTAAGTTACCTTTGTAGGTTTAGTTGAGGCTAGAGCCCTCCCCACAATAGGTAAAAAGATCTATAGAACTGATAGGTCAGTGGGTCATAGATTTAAAACAGAAAGGAACCTTAGAGATCACTGAGTACAACACTCTCATCGTTTATCAGATGAGAAAACCAAGGTAATTCCTGGTGAAAGAGTGATCAGAAATTGAAAGAAATGAGAATGATGCAAGAGAATAATGAAAAAAGAGGTACAAAATTCACTTTAAGTAAATGACTCCTTAACAAGTAGGTTTGGCCAAATAGAAGAAGGAGGTATAAAAGCTCACTGAAGAAAATAATTAAAAAGCAGAATTGGACAACTAGAAACTAATAACTACATGAGATAACAAGAAATAATAAAATAACTGAAAAAAATTGAAGAAAATATGAAATATCATTGGAAAAACAACTGATCGATCTGGAAAACGGATCCAGGAGAGATTTTTCAAATTACCTGAAAACCATGATAAAAGAAGAATCTAGACATCACATTTCAAGAAATTATTAAAGAAAACTGCACTGATATTCTAGAATCAGAGGATTAAATTAGAAATTGGAAAGAAACCACTGATTACCTCCTGAAAGAGATCAAAAATGAAAACTCCTAGGAATATTATAACCAAATTCTAGAGTTCCCAGGTTAAGGGAATAATACTGCAAGCAGCCAGGAAGAAACAGTTCAGCTGTTGTGGAGCCATAGTCAGGATAACACAAGATTTAGCTGCTTCTACGTGGAATGATGAGAGGAGTTGTAATGTGATATTCCAAAGAGCAAAGGAGTAAGGATTACAGTAAAAAATCACCTATCCAGTGAAACTGAGTATAATTGTTTTTTTTTTTTTTTTGAGGGCAATTGGGGTTAAGTTACTTGCCCAAGGTCACACAGCTAGGTTTTTTGTTTTGTTTTGTGCATTAAGTGTCTGAGGTCAGGTCCTTCTGACTCCAGGGCCGACGCTCTACTCACTGCGCCACCTAGCTGCCCTCTGAGTATAATTCTTAAAGGGAAAATGGATATTTAATAAAATAGAAGATTTTCAAGCATTCCTGATTAAAAGACCAGAAGTGAACAGAAAATCTGATTTTCAAATACAAGAATCAAACATAAAAAAAAATTAACAGGAAAGAGAAATTCTAAGGGATTCAATAAGGTTAAACATTTTACAAACCTACATGGGAAGATGATACTTGTAACTCCTAAAAACATTTTTTTGGTCAGTTAGCATAGACAGAGGGCAAACAGATGTGAGCTAATTATGATGGGAATAATTTCCAAAAACAACAAAGAGGGGTTAGAATGGGAATTCACTGGAAGAAGTTGAAAGGGAGAGGTAGAATAGGATAAATTATTTCCCATGAAAGAGAAGAGAAATAACTTCAACGGTGGAGGGGAAGATGAAAGTGTGGCAGGCAGTGCTTGAATATTACTCTCATTGGAATTGGCTGAGAGAGGGAATAATGTACACACTCATTTGGATATAGAAATCTGTCTTGCCCTGCAGGGAAATAGGAGGGGAGGCGGTAGTCAGAAGCAAAATGTTTTTCAGGAGGAACAGGGTAAAAGGAGAAAGTGAGGAGGAGGGAGAAAGAATAATCATGAATGTGAATGGGATGGATTTACCCATAAATGGAAGCAGATCATAGAGTCAGTTAAAAAAACATACTCCTACAATATGTTGTTTACAAGAAACACATTTGAAATAGATACAAACAGATAAAGGTAAGGAGCTGGAGCAGACTCCATTATGCTTCAGCTTCAAAGCAAAAGCAAAAATAGAATTAATTAAGAGAGAAGCAAGGAAACTATATGTTGCTAAAAGGTACCATAGATAATGAAGTAATTGTAATACTAAACATGCAACAAGTGTTATAGCATCCATATTTTAAAAGGAAAAGTTAAATAAGTTTTAGGAGGAAATGGTAAAACTATACTAGTGGGGGAACCACAACTTTCTTCTCTTAGGACCAAATACATCTAACCAAAAAATAAACAAGAAAGAAATTAAGGAAATGGGTAGAATTTTCGAAAAGTTAGGTATGATAAACTTCTGGAGAAAATTGAGTGGGAACAGAAAGGATTATATATTTTTCTCATTGACAGATGACATGTACACAAAAACTGACCATGTCTTAGGAAAAGAGCAGATGAGTGAAGTGGGCATGCAACTAAAAAAGATAGAAAAAGAACAAAATAAGAATTCCCAATTAAACATCAAATTGGAAATCCTGAAAATCAAAACAGATGAATAAAATTCAAAGTAAGAAAAACCATTGAACTAATTAACAAATAGAGTAGCTAGTTTTATTTTTTTTAAAAGAATAAAACAGATAAATCATTGGTTTAATTTGATTTTTAAAAAAGGAAAACCAAATTGCTAGTATGAACAATGAAAAGGATGAATTTATTACCTAAGAAAGTGAAATTAAAGCAATTAGGAGCTATTATATGTCAATCTACATCTCACAATCTAAGTGAAGTAGATTAATTTTTGTTGTCCAGTTGTTTTAGTCATATCTGATTCTTTGTGACTTCATTTGGGGTTTTCTTGGCAAAGATACTTGAGTGGTTTGTCATTTCCTTCTCCAGTTCATTTTACAGATGAGGAGACTAAGTCAAATAGCATTACGTGACTTGGCCAGGGTCACACAGCTAGGAAGTATCTGAGACGAGATTTGAATTCAAGAATATGAGTCTTCAAGCCACCGCTGTATCCACTGTGCCATCTAGCTGCCCTATGCCAAACTGCTCAGAATAACAAAAGAAATAAAATACTTAACCCATCTTAGACAAATTGAATTAGCCATTAATGAGCTTCCAAAGAAAAAATCTCCAGGACCAGATGGATTCACAAATGAAGCCTACCAAACACTAAAAAAAAATTTAATTCTAACTATTTGAAAACTATTAACTATAAACTATTTGGAAAAATAGAGAATCCTACAAATTACTTTTATGACACAAATATGGTACTGATACCTAAACCAGGAAGAAAACTACAGACCAGTTTACTTTAAAAAACACTAGAAAGCTTATGATTAAAGGGAACTTTCCATAAAATGATACATATCTGTCTACAAGCATCAACAAGCATTATCTACAATAGGCATAGGCTAGAGGCCTTCCCAGTAAGATCAAAGGTGAAGGAGCCCTTTATCACCACTATTACTCAATGTTATATTAGAAATGCTAGCTCTAGCAATAAGATAAAGAAATCAAAGAAATTAGAATAGGTAATTAGGAAACAAAACGCAGATGATACAATGGTATACTTAGAGAATCAGCTAAAAAATTAATTGAAATAATTAACTTCAGCAGAGTTGCAGGATATTAAAACCCCCCACAAGTCATCAGCATTTTTGTATATGACAAACAAAGTCCATCTGGAAGAGATAGAAAAAGAAATTCCTTTTAGAATAACCATAGACAACATAAAATGCTTGGAAGTCTATCTGCCAAGATAAAACAAGGAACTGTATGAATGCAATTATAAAACGTTTTTCACACAAATAAAGTCATATCTAAACAATTGGAAAATATTTATTGCTTATGAAAAGGTCAAGCCAATATATTAGAAATGACAATTCTATCTAAATCTGCTTATTCAGTGCCATACCAAACTACCAAAAATTATAGAGCTAGAAAAAATCATAGTAAAATTCATCTGGAAAAACAAAAGGTCAAGAACAGCAAAGGAACCAATGGAAAAAAGTGAAGGAAGGTGGCCTATCATTCCCAGATATCAGAGTTTTATTACAAAGAAGTAATCATCAAAACAATGTGGTACTGGCTAAGAAATAGAGTGGTGATATTTAAATTAATTTACCTATTTAGTACCACACCAATAAATCTACCAGAAAATTATTTTACAGAGCTAGAGAAAAAATAGTAATGAAATTCATCTGGAAGAACAAAAAGTCCAGAATATCTACGGAACTAATGAAAAGAAATACTAGGGAAGGTGGCCTAGCCATACCAGATTTTAAACTGTATTATAAAGCAGCAGTCATCAAAACTACTTGGTAATGACAAAGGAATAGAGAGGTGGATCAGTGGAATAGATTAGGTACATGAGACACAGCAGTCAGTGACAATAGTAATCTACTGTTTGACAAACGCAAAGACCCTAGCTTCTAGAATAAGAATTTTACAAAAACTGCTGGGAAAACTGGAAAATAGTATGGCAGAAACTGGGCATAGACCAATATCTTACACCACATACCAAAATAAAATCTAAATGGGTGCATGATCTAGATATAAAGGATGATACTGTAAGCAGTCTGGGAGAACAAGGAATAGTTTACCTGTCAGATTTATGGAGAAGGGAGGAATTTATGACCAAAGAAGAGATAGAGAGAGCATTATGAAATACAAAATGGATAATTTTGATTACATTAAATTGAAAAGTTTTTGTACAAATAAAGTTAATGTAACCAAGATTAGAAGGGAAGCAGAAAATTGGGCAAGAATTTTTACAACCAGTGTCTCTGATAAAGACCTCATTTCTAAAATACACAGAGAATTGAGTCAAATTTATAAGAATACAAGTCATTCTGCAATTGATAAATGGTCAAAGGATATGAACAGTTTTCAGAGGAAGAAATTAAAGATATCTATAAACATATGAAAAAAATGCTCTAAATCATTATTGATCAGAGAAATGCAAATCAAAACAACTCTGAGGTACCACATCAGATTGGCTAAAATGACTAAACAGGAAAATGATAAATACTGGAGAGGATGTATAAAAATTGGAACACTAATGCATTGTTGGTGTAGTTGTGAACTGATCCAGCCATTCTGGAGAGCAATTTGGAACTATGCCCAAAGGCTATAAAGAAGTGCGCGCATGCCCTTTGACCCAGCAATACCGCTTCTAGGGCTGTATCCTAAAGAAATCATACAAGTGGGAGGAAAACCTGTTTGCACAAAAACTTTTATAGCAGCTCTTTTTGTGGTGGCAAAGAATTGGAAATCAAGGGAATGCCCATCAATTGGGGAATGGCTAAACAAGTTGTGGTATATGAAAGTAATGGAATACTATTGTGCTATAAGAAATGAGGAGCAGACAGACTTCATAATAACCTGGAGAGACATATATAAACTGATGCTGAGTGAGAAGAGCAGAACCAGGAGAACTTTGCACATAATTACAGACACATCATATGTGTGATGACTAACTGATAGACTGGGCTCCTCAATGCAAGGTTATAAGACAACTTCAAAAGACTCATGATGGAAAGGATATCCACATCCAGAGAAAAGAACTATGGAGTTTGAATGCAGATCGAAGTAATAAACTGCTTGCTCTGTCTTTTGTGTTTTGTTCCTTCTTTCTTGTTCACTTCATTGGTTATAATTCTTCTTTACAGCGTGACTAATGCTTAATGCAAAGATATTTGTAGAGCCTGTGTCCGATTGTATGTTTGGGGGAATGGGGGGGGGAGAGGGAAGAGGGAGTGGTAGAAAAATTTGGAAATCAAGGGATTGTGGAACTGAATGTTGTAAACTAAAAGTAACAAATAAATAAAGTAAATAAAAGAATAATTATTAATAATAATAAATAATAAAAATAAGATAAAAATAATGTAAATAAAATAAACAGATTTAATAAAATAAAATTTAATAATCCTACAATATGCTGTTTACAAGAAACACATCTGAAACAGATGGATACAGACAGGGTAAAGGTAAAAGGCTGGAGTAAAATATATCATGCCTAAGCTAAAGTAAAAAAAGCAGGGGTAGCAATCCTTATCTCAGATAAAGCAAAGCAAAAATCTAATTAAAAGAGATAAGGAAGGATACTATATCTTGCTAAAAGACACCATCGAGAATGAAGGAATATCATTACTTAACATATATGCCATATATCCATTGAGTGGTATAGCATCCAAATTCGTAGAGGAGAAGGTAAGGGAATTAGAGGAAGAAATATAGATAGCAAATTATACTAGTGGGGGACCTTAATCTCCCCCTCTTGATAAATCCTCTTGATTAAACTTGATAAATCCAACCTTAAACAAGTTAAGGAGATGAATAGAATTTTAGAGAACGTAGGTATGATATATCTCTGGAGAAAACTGAATGGGGATAAAAAGGAACATACCTTCTCAGCGGTACATGGCACATACAGAAAAATCGACCATGTGATAGGACATATAAAAACCTCGCAATTCAGTGCAGAAAGGCAGAAATATTAAATGTAGCATTCTCAGATTGTGATGCAATAAAAATCATATGCACTAAAGGGCCATGGAAAGACAGACTAAAAACTAATTGGAAACTAAACAATTTAATCCTAAAGAATGAATGGGTCATGGCAGCCTATCGCAGTGAATAGAGCACTGGCCCTGGAGTCAGGAGGACCTGGGTTCAGATCTGGCCTCAGACACTTAACACACAGACAGACAGACACACACACACACACACACGCTCGCCCGTGTGACCTTGGGCAAGTTACCCGTTTGCTCTCCAAAAAAAAGGGAAAAAAAAGAATGAATGGGTCAAACAAGAAATCATAGAAACAATCAGTAACTTCATTCAAGAGAATGACAATAATGAGACAACATACCAAAATTTGTGGGATGCAGTAAAGGCAGTTCTTAGGGAAAGTTTTATATTTCTGAGTATGTACATCAATAAATTAAAGGGAGATCAGTGAATTGGCCATGCAATTGAAAAAGCTAGAAAAAGAACAAATTGAAAATCTGCAATTAAATACTAAATTAGAAGTAATGAAAACCAAAGAAAGATTAATAAAATTGAAATTAAGAAAACTATTGACTTAATAAATAAAACTAAGAGCTGGTTTTATGGGGAAAAATAGTAAAATCGATAGACTCTTAGCTAGTATGATAAAAAAAAAACCAAATTATGAGTATAAAAAATGAAAAGGGTGAATCTGCCTCCAATGAAGAGGATATTATAACAATAATTAGGAATTATATTGCCAAATTATATGCACATAAATTTGACAGTCTTAGTGAAATGGATGAATGTTTACAAAAATATAAATTGCCCAGATTAACTGAAGAGGAAGTAAATTACTTAACCCCATCTCAGAGAAAAATCAAACAGGTCATCAGTGAACTCCCTAGGAAAAAACCTTCAGGGCGAGATGGATTTACTAGTGAATTCTATCAAATATTTAAAGAACAATTGATTCCAATACTCTACAAACTATTTCGGAGAATTAGTGAAGAAGGAGTCCTACCAAATTCTTTTTATGACACAAACATGGTACAGTACCTAAATCAGGAAGTGATAAAATGGAAAAAGAAAATTATAGACCAATTTCCCACATGAATACAGATGCAAAAATTTTAAATAAAATATTAGCAAAAAGACTATAGCAACTTATCACAAGAATAATACACTTCGATCAGGTAGGATTCATTCCAGGAATGCAAGGATGGTTTAATATTAAGAAAACCATCAGTATAATTGATCATATCAACCATAAAATTATCAGGAACCACATAATTATCTCAATTGATGCAGAAAAGGCTTTTGACAAAGTACACCATCTATTCCTATTAAAAACACTAGAAAGTATAGGAATTAATGGAGCTTTCCTTAAAATAATAAGTAGCATCTATTTAAAGCCATCAGCAAGTATTGTATGTAATGGGGATAAGCTAGAAGCATTTCAGATAAAATCGGGGTGAAACAAGGGTGTCCACTATCACCTCTCTTATTCAATCTGGTACTAGAAATGTTAGCAGTAGCAATTAGAGAAGAAAAAGAAACTAAAGGAATCAAATTAGGCAAAGAGGAGACCAAGTTATCACTCTTTGCAGATGATATGATGATATACTTAGAGAATCCTAAAGAATCAAGTAAAAAACTATTTGAGATAATAAATAAATTTGGAAAAATAGCAGGATATAAAATAAACCCACATAAATCCTCGGCATTCCAGTATATTTCTAATGAAATCCAACAGCAAGAGATGGAAAGAGAAATCTCATTTAAAGTTACTGTAGACATAAAATATTTGGGAATCTACCTGCCAAAACAAAGCCAGGGACCTATATGAACACAACTACAAAACAATTTCCACACAAGTAAAGTCAGATCTAACTAAGTGGAAAAACATCAATTGCTCATGGATAGGTTGAGCTAATATAATAAAAATGACAATTTTGCTTAAATTAAATTACATATTTAGTGCCATACCAATCAGTTTACCAAAAAAAATTACTTTATATACCTAGGAAAAAATCATAACAAAATTCATCTGGAAGAACAAAAGGTTCAGAATATCAAGGGTATTAATGAAAAGAAATGCTAGGGAAGGTAGCCTAGCTATACCAGATTTTAATCTGTATTATAAAGCAGCAGTCCTCAAAACTACTTGCTACTGGCTGAGGAATAGAGTAGTGGATTAGTGGAATAGATTAGGTGCACAAGACTCAACAGTCAATGATTATGATAATCTAATATTTGATAAACCCAAAGACCCCAGTTTTTGGGATAAGAATTCCCTGTTTGACAAAACCTGCTGGGGAAACGAATATAGTATGACAGAAACTGGGCATAGACCATTATCTAACACCATATACCAAAATTAAATCTAAATGGGTACGTGTTCTAGGTATAAAGGATGATACTATAAGCAATCTGGGAAAGCAAGGAATAGTTTACCTGTCAGATTTATGGAGAGGGGAAGATTTCATGAGCAAACAAGAATTAGCGTTATAAAATGCAAAATAGATAGCTTTGATTGCATAACCAAGATTAAGAGGGAAGTAGGAAATTTGGAAAGAATTTTTACAACCAATGTCTCTGATAAAGGCCTCGTTTCTAAAATACTCGGAGAATTGAGTCAAATCTATATGAATACAAGTCATTCCCCAATTGATAAAAGGTCAAAGGATATGAACAGACAGTTCTCAGAGGAAGAAATTAAATATAGCTATAAGCATATGAAAAAATGCTCTAAATCACTATTGATTAGAGAAATGCAAATCAAAACAACTCTGAGATACCACATCTCACCAGCCAGATTGGCTAAGATAACAAAACAGGAAAATATTAAATGCTGGAGAGGATGTGGAAAAATTGGAACACTAATACATTGCTGGTGGAGTTGTAAACTGATCCAACCATTCTGGGGAGCAATCTGGAACTATGCCTAAAGGACTATAATTTCATATCCTTTGACCCAGCAATACCACTTCTAGCGTTGTATCCCAAAGAGATCACAGAAGCAGGAGGAAGACCCGTATGTACAAAAATATTTATAGCAGTTCTTTTTGTGGTGGCAAAGAATTGGAAATTAAGGGGATGCCCATCAATTGGGGAATGGCTAAACAAGTGATGGTATATGAAGGTAATGGAATACTATTGCGCCATAAGAAACGAAGAGCAGATGGACTTCATATCTACCTGGAGAGGCTTATACGAACTGATGCTGAGTGAGAAGAGTAGAAGAAGAGGAGAAATTTGTACACCATTACAGATACAATGTATGTGTGATGACCAACTTTGATAGACCGGAGTCTTCTCAGAAATTCAGGGCTACAATTAAACTCCATGTAGATGTCTACATTCAGAGAAAGAACCAGAAAGAACAGAGTTTGAATGCAGATTGAAGCAAATTACCTGCTCTCTTTCTTGTTTGGTTTCCTCTTTCCCATTGTTCATTCCATCCATTAGTCCTTTTTAACCTGACCAATGTCTAATGTGAAAGTATCTGCAGATCCTATACCTGATTGTATGCTGCTATGGGGGGGGGGGGGGAGGATTGGGGGAAGGGAGTGAAAATTTGAAACTCAAAGAACTGGGAAACTGAATCTTGTAAACTCAAAGTAAACAAATTAATAAACGAATATAAAATAAAATGAAATTTAAGGGAAAAAAAGGAAATCTGCAACCCCACCAAAAAAAAAAAGAGTGGTAGGTCAGTGGAGTAGTTTGAGTACACAGTAGGTAATAACCAGAGTAATCCAGTTTTTAATAAATGCAAAGATCTTATTTGGGGGGATAAGAACTCAATGTTTGACAATAACTTCTAGGAAAACTGGAAAGCAGTTTGGCAGAAACTATATATAGACCAACATCTCACAGTGTATTCGGAGATAAGGTCAAAATGGTTTAGATATAGAGGGTGATACCATAAGCAAATTTGAAAAGTATGGAATACCTTTTATATCTATGGATAAAGGAAGAATTTATGACCAAAGGAAAGAGCATCAAAAGGTATAAAATAGATAAAATAGAGTATTGAATTTAAAAGGTTTTGTATAAAAGTAGCCAAGATTAGAAGGAAAGCAGAAAACTTGAGAAAGTTATTTTACTGCTAGTGTTTTTCTCATATAGACTTTTTTGTTTTGCTTTTTGGAGGGCAGTTGGGGTTAAATGACTTGCCCAAGGTCACATGGTTGGTAAGTGTGTCAAGTGTCTGAGGCCGGATTTGAGCTCAGGTCTTCCTTACTCCAGGGCTGGTGCTCTATTCACTGCACCACCTAGCTGCCCCTATTGACTTCATTTCTAAAATATATAGAGAGCTCAGTCAAATTCATATGAATTCAAATCATTTCCCAATTGATAAGTGGTCAAAAGGATGTGAACAAGCAATTTTCAGATGAATAAATTAAAGCCATCTACAGTCATATGAAAAAGTTCTTTAAATCATTAAGAGAAAAGTGCAAATTAAAACAACTGAGGTATCACTTCACACCTGTCAGATTGGGCTGATATGACAAAAAAGGAAAATGACAAGTGTTGGAGGGGATGTGGGAAAATTGGGGCACTAATTCAGTGTTTGTTGGAGTTGTGAACTGATCCTTCCATTTTGGAGGAGAAATTGGAACTATGCCCAAAGGGCTATAAAACTGTACCTTTTGACCCAGCAATAGCACTACTAGGTCTGTATCAGCAAGTGGTTTTAAAAAGATGAAAAGGATCTATATATAAAATATATATCAGCTCTTTTTGTTGTGGCAAAGAATTGGAAATTGAGAAGATAGATGCTTATCAACTGGGGAATGACTGAACAAGTTGTGCTATGTAAATGTAATGGAATATTATTGTGGTATAAGAAAAGATGAGCAGAATTCTTTTAGAAAAAACCTTGCAAGACTTAAATGAACTGGTGCAACATAAAGTGAGCAGGACCAAGAGAACATTGTGCACAGTAACAGTGATACTGTATGATGATTAACTCTGAATGACTTGGCTATTCTCAGCAATACAAAGATCCAAAGCTGTCTTCAAGGATTTATGAAAAATGCTGTATACCCTCAGAGAAAAAACTGATGAGTTTTAATGCTTATCAAAGCATACTATTTTTTATTTTGTTTTTTTGTCCTTTTTCCTCCTCAGAAGATGAATGATATGGAAGTATATTTTGTATGACTGCACATATATAACATAAATAAACTTGTTGGCTTTCAGGGATAGGGCAGGGAAGAAGGGAGAGAATTTGGAACTCAATATTTAAAGAATACTAAATTTTTTATGTGTAATTTGGAAAAATAAAATTCAATACTTAAAAAAGTAGAGAGGTTTTGCTACTGCCATGGAGGAGGATGTCCAGCATATTCCAAATGGAAGGAGGATACTTTATATATGATGAGGTGCTCTATATGATTTTGTTGATGGATGATGTGCTTAGTGCATAAAATCCTGGAACATGACAACCCATAGGCCTAGTTCATTGTATATAATAAAAGAATCATCAGTCTAGAGAACTAGAAGGAACCTCCAAGGTCACCTAGACTAAGCATCTCATTTCATAAAATCAGAAATTGAAGCTCAGAGAGGCTCAAGATCCTATGGATAATAAGTGTCACAGGTGGTATTTGAACTTTAGTCTTTGAAGCTAATGTATTTAACTCAGTACCATGCCATTTACCTATACATATATCTTAGACAAACCCTGCAGATGGCCAGTAAACTGTAGCCCGGATTGAATAGGAAAAAAATGAACAGAATGAATTCCTTTTGGAAAGTTAATTTAGTGATTTTGATGACTTGCCCTGGGGGAAATACCTTTTCAATGCTAGTATTCTTCCTTTGATGTCCTGGGGCTTCAAATTTTGGAACATAACTATTTTCAAAGTTTCAAAATCTTGGATTTCCTAGAATTCAATGGAGTGATAATGTCTAAAACATTTACACAATCATAATAATGAACTACACCTAAGAACTAGTATTAAAAAAATCATTAAAGTGATGTATGACTACAAAAATTGAAGGGTTTTTTTATTTTTATTTTTTTATTTTTATTTTTTAATTAATTTATTAGTTTAGTTTCAGTTAACAAGTTTCAATTCCATAGTTCCTTGATTTTCAAATTTCCTTTATTTCCCTCCCCCCACCCCACACGATAGCATATAGTCCAGTATATGATCTGCAAATGCATTCATATTAGACATTATTCCAATTACAAAGGCGTATTGTACTAAGTGGGATGAAAGATGGTGAGGAAGAAATAAAACCAAACAATGAAAAGAACAAGATCATTTAGTTTGCTTCCATCAGGACTCAGGTTCAGTTCTTTCTAGTTATATCTCTGGATGGGGCGAAGGGTTTTTTTTTATATGGCAGGTGATGGACATTTGTATAGGGATTAGTTTTGACTGCTACCACTGAACTATATATTTGATTTTGGCTTTAAATATAGAAGAGGTGTAAGAAAGTGATGAGACTTGAATATAATCATAAAGCTTGAGAGAAATGATGCCAGTTGTCATGTATAGAAGTTAGGAAGGGGAATATGAATGGAAAACTGGTGAAAGAACATGAATAAGGTGGGCCTAATGAAAAAAAGTTTTCTCATAGCATTTGGCTGAATTGAAGGCTCTAATGTAATCCTTGTAATTACAAGTTATATCTTCTAAGAAAACACTGAAACTTAAACTTGTGAGCCACAGGATCCTTTCTTCCTCCACCCCCACTCCTTTTTGTGTATTTTAGATTCTAGATGGTATCATCTTTCTTTGTCTCTTTCTTAACACAAAGCACCATGATTTGCATGTGATATGCACCCAGTGTTTGTAGAATCTCCTTTCTCCTGTACTATTTTTATCATTATTCATTATTATGAACAGTATATTCAATTTAACAATTGAATTCAACAAATATTTGTTACATGTTGTTGCCTTCCTTATAGTTTTGTCTTTTTATTAGACTCTACTTCCCTCAGCAGCCCACTTACTGGAAAGCCTAGAGAGGAGGATAGTCCTATCCTGTTATTCTCTTCTCAGGGATTAGCATGACAGAAGAGAGAAAGCTAGGTTATCCATCACTTAAGTTACTACCAGTCTCACTTTTACCATCAGCTTCAGAAGTCTTGCTTACACAAGGGAAGAATTGGAAATAGACCTGAGAACAGAAAGAATAGCAAGTTGGAGAATGCCTAAATCAAGACTCCTACAGAAAAGAGGGAGGAACAGAACTGCCAGGGTATTACTGCTGTCTTTCCAGGAAGGGGGGGGGGGAGGCAAGAGAAAAAAGGCCCCAGCTACTAGACTTTCCTCAGAAGCCCATGGGCTAGAGAACAAGCTAAGAACCAATAGAAGACCTCAGAGGCTAGGCTCTGAGTTCCTCACCAATATTTAGGCAGGAGGACCAATACAGTAGTAGAAATGCAAGTCCTTAGGTCCTTTCCTTTCTTTAGAAAGAGAACTATCCCTAGAAGGGAGCCAAAGCAGGGGTGCAGAAACCATCCTCTTGGATTTTTCTCAGGTTCAATCAAAGGTGTAGAAGTAGAAAATTTAAGCCAAAAGACTTCAGAGGGATCCCGGACATTCTGCTGCAATTGATCATTCAGAATTCAGGGTCTTTTTACTAAAGATATATTGTAGCATTCTCCAGTAGAAGCAGTTCTGAAATTAATTAAAAAGGATTTCTGGAGAATAAAACAGGTAAAAGCCACCAACAAAAAGGTTAAAAGCTGTTGGCAAGGAGGTTAGTTGGGGTCTGAAGGTCTCCCTTCCAAAGCCTCCAAAGTTGCTTTTGTTCTCGTTTCCAGAGGGCTCACATTTTCAAATATCCTAGGGAAAAATTTATCACAAATTGCCAGGAAAAAAAATCCTTTTTGGCCACCACACATGCCTGGAAGGAAGAATGGTGAGGCAAGGACAGAATTCTCAGTCACTGAGATCTCCAGGTACCAGCAAAAAGGGACTAGAAGCAAGAAGAGGCCTTCCTGGGTCCTAATTCCTTCTTTGAGGGCAAGCTAAGTCCCACAAATGGACCCAGATACCAGTCAGGGGATGAGAATCTTAATAGAGATTTTAGCACAAACCCTCATCTTGTGGCCTACAAGTTTTCTGGCTCCTGTCAGTCTGCTTGTATTAGCATTCTCTCAGCCATACTTCTATTAAATTATGCTTCTTAAGAAGCTTCTCTTTTACTTATGTCTCTTTTCTAAAGAAAACCTATTGTTTTTCCTACAAATTTCCTCTTGAATATCTTCTGGTAGTTTTATCAGGGCCTTCTGTATCCTTCCCTTTGTTTGCTACTTTTTCAGTAAGAAGTTAAATTTGTCAGATTTGGAACTGAAAAGATCTAGGTTTAAATTCTACCTGTCTTACTAAGTTTCTGTGAGATTTGGGACAAGTCATTTAACCTTTCTGAGACTCATAATTTTCATTTTTAAAAGAAGGATGTTACTTTTAGTAAATACCTCAAGGAATTGTAAAGCGCAAATGAAATAATGGTTGTAAAATATTCTTCACACTTTAAAAAAAATTCTGTATATGCCAGTTTCTGCTATTAGAACAAATTTGATTATGAAGGGGAGGGAATTAAAATTTATTAAATTCGCACTGTGTGCCATGCATTATTACTAAATGCTGGTGATATGAATGCAAGAAAATAGTCCCTCCTCTTGTGGATTTTACATTCAATTGAGGAAAACAAAAAAGGGAGGGAAGAGGTAATGATAGGAGGAAGGGTAGGTACCTATGGGGAAAGTGGGGGGGGGAGTGGGCAGATCCATTGGTAAAGAGATGCAATTGTCTAAAAATAAATTGAGCTGGAAATGAAGTGTACCTGATTGGTGTCCCTCCTGAAATAGTGATCCTGGTCAGAGACTAACCAGTGAGAGAGAGCAGGTCCTGGGATGATAATATCTCAAGGTAAGCAAGGCTGCTGGTCAGAAAGTGAAAACAGTTTGAAGAGTAAGTTAAGTTGGGAGTGCAAATTGAAATACTTGTCTCTTGTATTGATTGTAATTTTAATGAAAACACAAATTTTAAGGTGTGTGATAGCTTTATCCAGCATTTGTGGTATGTATTTCTGTAACAATTTGTAAAGTTCTCAGGGCAAGATTTTTATTTTCTTTGAAATACCAAACATATTAAACAATATATTTATTACGAATTTCCCTCTTGGAGTTGCTGATTCCTTTTTAATTTTTTTCCATTCTTAATATTTCTAGATTTTATTTAAAAAAGTACTGAAAGGAGAGGTAACACCTGATCATCTCATAAGAATGAGTCCTGAAGAACTAGCTTCTAAAGAATTAGCTGCGTGGAGACGAAGAGAAAACAGACATGTAAGATTATATGAATAGATGTATATGTGTGTGCACACCCATATTTTTTGAGCTACTAAATATGGCAGGACTCTGTTCCTATTCTTTTGCTCACTGTTCCACATTCTTCCCTGCTACTTAAATCCTGGAACTGTTCTCGTTTCTGATTTGCAGAGTTTTTTCTTCATTCATCCTCCAATTCTTCAGTTACCAAATTTACTGATATTTTCTCCCTTGCTCTCTGTGCTTTTCCTATGACCCTGCCCAACTGTAGCCCATGCACTCTCATTTTCTAATGTTTCCATAACAAAGGTCTTTGAACTATTAACTGTTCTAAAGAATTATAGAAACAGAATTGTAAAGATTGTAATTTATGCATGTTTTAAACCACAGCTAGCACTGTTTCTCCAGTCATCATGTATATACCTCTATTAAAAAGTAGACCCAGTACCAGTTCTCAAGGGTAGAAGACCATAATTTGTTATATCATGCTTATATACATATTTCCCTTTTTATCATAGTTATTCTGTCTTCTTTGGAGCATAAAATCAGGAAAAATGCTTTACTTTAAATATCTTCTCTTTTATCTCCCTCCCCCCCAAAACAACTGCAGCCCACAAACACGTATAGACTTCTTTCTGCATTGGTATGCTAGTAATGGCTATCATCATAGGTTTTTTGATGTGTTTAAGATCATAAATTAGTCTTGCACCCAGAGGTAGGTAGAGAGCAATCTACATGTAAAGGCAGCTTACTTATAACTTAACCAAGAACTTCCTTTGCTTATTTTTTTGCATTAAGTTGAATATGATATACTTCTCAGAATAAAATGTATTAAATAAAAAACCAGGAAGCAGGTATTACTTAGTCCTTGGTCACATTGGTGTAGTCAAAGGAAGGGGAGAGAAAAGTGGGCATTCACTTTTTTTACTTCATCTTCCCCTTCTGTCTTCCCATCCTGTAACATCATGGAGGAGGAGGGGAGACAATGTTGGCAGTTGGGGTAGGGTTACTCATTGAGCTCCCTCTCCCTTCTAATCTCTTATCTCCTCACACCTTGTCATCTAAGTTTGGTCTACAGTTAATTTTAATTTGTCCTGAGCAGTTTTATTTAGGGCAGATGTGTAGTAGCTATTTTCAATTTTTGAGAATTCATTGAATTTCTAACTTTGCTGGGACACTGATATAGTGATCTGAGAATGTATCAACTTTGTCTTTTAACCCCAAATTTGAAACTTGAAAATAAATTCTAAATACAAACACTATCTCAATTTGAATATCACTTTATATTCTACCTTACTCCTTTGCCAATTTACTTAAAAACATGATTTGAACCCACATTTCAGTTTCTGTTTCTGTTCTTACAGTTTTTTTCTTTTGAGAATTCTATATGATGGCTAATATTTAGGAAATAATTATTTGCTCTAGAAGAATCTCTTTCCATGTACCCTTGAAAAGCAAAGAAGTCATTTCCATGATTTATCTATCTTTTCTCTAATTATTGTCTAAATTGATAAATTTCATAATTTATGTTTATACATTGAAAATTAAAGTATTTACATAGAAAAACACTTAATTAACAGACCATTGAGATGATTGAAAAAGAACAGAGGGAAGTGGAAAGGCGTCCAATCACAAAAATTACTCACAAAGGTGAAATAGAAATTGAGAGTGATGCTCCAATGAAAGAACAAGAAGAAACCATGGAAATGCAGGTAATAACAAGTGTCTCCTGCTTTCTAACACCTAAGACATAATTGCTAATTTTAGAATAGGCAGCATGTATTATATTTGAAATAGAAAAATAACATACTACAAACTGTATATGAGCCATTTAAGTAAGCTTTGTTTTGTTTTGTTTTGTTTTGTTTTTCCTGAGACTTTTTAAATTCCTTCATCAAGTTTAGTTGAAGGGAAGTTTAAATTTGTTCTACGGTTTTTTTCTGGACTTGTTATTTCATCAGGACATTCCTTCTACCAACCAACTCTTCTTCTGTTTGCATACACACACACACACACACACACACATATTTTTTTTTAAAGCAGTTGGGGCTAAGTAACTTGTTAAAGGTTACACGGGTAGTTATTTATTTATGTGTGGGTGCTAATTTTCTGAGGCTGGAAGTGATCTCAGGTCCTCCTGACTCTGAGACCAGCACTCTTACTCACTGCACCACCTAGCTGCCCCTGTATATTTTTTTAAATGCTATATTTTGTATTCATAATTTAGGGTCATTGAAGAATAAGCACAATTGTGAACGACAGTCTTTTTTTCTGAATAAAATATTCTAAATAAATGTTTCTTAACTAATTAAATTTAACCTGAAAACCTGTTAGTAGTTAAGAAAATCTTTGTAGCAGCATCTCTATTTCTATACATTTTTGGGCAGTGTGGACAAGACTAGAAGAAAAAATCATCTAGGAATAAGTACTGAGTTTAAATTTCTGCATGATTTTAGTCCCTGAAGGCACAGTAGTATATAATAAAGCTGATTTTGCTGTCACTTTTCTTAGGAATCTACTGCTACTAAATCTGTGGAGAAAGTAGAAGATTTAGAAAAAGAAGAGGCTGATTCTTTGTCTAAAGATACCACAAGTCAACATAAAAATCATCTATTTGATCTTAATTGCAAGATATGTATAGGTAATTTTAAAAATGTGAAATGTCTTTTCTGTGTGGAGATTATAATGAATCATAGTAGAAGAATATTAAAGTGCTCATGCAGTGCTGGTTGGTGTTGGATTGTTCTGAGCCATACTAAACAAAAATGACAACATCCAATACCTTTACAATGTGCTTTACATTGGTCTTCTCTTTTGAAACTTAAAGCAATTTTATGTTTTCCTTTTCCTTTAAGATAGAACTAGAGTACCACAGTCTACATAAAACCTTTACTAGTAGCCTAACTACTTTGCATTTATTTGTGCTTAACTAATCTCTTTGTATTTATTCTGTATGTACTTAGATATGTACTTATTTTTTCCATCATAGAATGTAAACTTTTTGCTAGTAGGACTTGTTTCTTTTTTTTGTTGTTTTATATCCCCGTTACATAGCACATCGCCTTGCTTAATAGGTACTTAATAAATTCTTATTGATTGATTTCGTGCTAAGCAGCATTGTTATTCCAGTTTGAGTGCTCCATTAGGTATTGTACACAAGTACAGAGGAAACTATTGTTTCATTAGTGCTAAAGCAATGAGTAGATATTTGGCTATGGGAAAGACTAATAAGGGTGAAGGGCTCGTCTAGTATTTTGGATGTTTAGAAAAATTTTTAAGCAACAGTACTTATAGTTAGTATTGCTAATACAGTATTTAAAATGCTTTATTTAGAATCATGTAGTAGTATATAGTTTTGCTTTTGGAATATGATGGAAAATGTTTTATTTTTTATTTTAAAATATTGGTATTTATTATTTAATAAAAAAATTAAAATTTTCAAGGGTAACTTAACATTTAATAGCTTAACATTGAAACAAATCAATGTAATTTTCATAGCTTTTCTAATTTTCTTTTTGGTATCTTTGTATACATATTCATCAGGCATTATGATTTAATGGAAATGGCACTGGATTTGGAGTCAAGAGGGCATGAGTTTGAATTCTGGCTCAGCTACTTACTACTTTTTTAGACTAATCTCTACACCTCTCTGGGTCTCACTTTCTTTGTGTAAAATGAAGGAATTGGACTTGGTGATCGCCAAAGCCCCTTGTAACTCTGAACATTCACCTTAAACACATTCTTTCTAGTTCATGTTCCTCTGTAGTAATTAATTGCAACTTTACATGATAGTAGGAAGAAAATTACTTGTTTTAATGTAGCTTTCCAAATACTTCCAAACGGTGATGGAATATAGTTCTATAGTCCCAGCATGACTAAATTCATTACTTAACTTTTTCTCATTTTCTGTATCTAAAATATTTATGATATAAAAATCTTTATTTTTAGGTGTTATGATAAAGCCAATTCACTAAAATATCATAATAGAGGTTACAGGATCTGGGATTTCTTTCTTAAATTTTTTAAGATTGCAGATTGCTTTCACTCAATAGCCCCAGTGAGGACCTTGTAGCTCATAGTTCATGTTCCAGTACTGTGATATTGTTGCTTTTAGCAGCCATGAAGGTGGAGGACCTAGCTCCTTAAGAAGCCTACCACAACTACTGGCTCTTTTCCTTCTCTTATTCCCACCCAACCATACACTAGCATCCCTTATTCCCAGTATGTTTCCCATTGAGGAAGCAGGTGTCAATCCTTTAGTGATCTGGGCTGTTTTGTTTTGTTTTTCAGAATTAGTATAGGCAAAAACATGGTAATTAAAGATTACTACAAGAACATTGGCTAAAAGTAGTGTCAAATGATAATAAAGTGTAAAAGTTGTTTTAGAACTAAATTTTGTACCTTTTTTGGGTTTCTCTAGGTCGAATGGCACCACCTGCTGATGACCTTTCTCCCAAAAAGGTGAAGGTGGCTGTTGGTGTAGCTCGGAAACATTCAGACAACGAAGCAGAAAATATAGCTGATGCGTTGTCTTCAACATCAAATATTTTGTCTTCAGAATTCTTTGAAGAAGAGAAGCAAGAATCTCCCAAGTCTACATTTTCTCCTGCTCCTCGGTAAATTTCTCCTTTGGAATATTGATCATTAAGTTTAACTCATTTTGTAGATGGGAGAACTAAGTTTTAGAAATTTTTTTCTTGCACAATCGTACTATTGAATAACAAAACAATCAACCTTAATTAAAAAAAAAAGTTTTTCTTCTGTCAAATTACTTTTGGAGTCATTACAAATTTCTTAGGATCATTTCATTAATACACATTGAAAAATTTAGATTTTCCTTTTTGTCATCTGATAGCTATTTGTGACTTGGTTATTGACATCATTAGGAGAAAACAAGACTCTTTGGGAAGGCATTTGCATGCATGAGTGAACTGAGCCATGAATCCTAAATGACTAATTGTGGTGGTCCAAAAATGACAGGTCACTGAAAAGAAAAGCTGCATACTTTCTTGGACCTTAGTCATAATAGGCAAAAAAGAAAATAATTGAAGTGTTATCAGTATCAATTTGTAAGATGAAAATTTATAACTTTTAATCAAAAGGATATATAAAGAGGAATTAAAGAAACTTTTTTTTACTGTGTTAAAATGATGGTCTCAGATGATCAATTAGAAACATTGTTTAATATTACACTATCTGAATCCTATTCTTAATGTGATTTTTTTCCCCCTAGTCCTGAGATGCCTGGTGCTGTTGAAGTTGAATCTACTTTCTTGGCTCGATTGAACTTTATTTGGAAAGGTTTTATCAACATGCCTTCTGTAGCGAAGTTTGTTATCAAAGCCTATCCTGTGTCTGGATCACCTGAATATTTGACAGAGGTAATGTGAATTTCTGGTTATGTTATTGTTCAGAGTTTATTTTTTTTAAGTGAAGCAAAATTCATTTTTTAAAAACTTCATAATAATACAAATTTGGATTTAGGCTATCTTGATGTTACCTTGGGAAATGGAATAGAGTTACAATAAACATTGTAACGGTGAAATGTCAGATTAAAATATAATCATTGTGAACTACATTTTCCTATTAAAGTTATCCAAATCAGAAGAACCTGGACTTGACTGAACTGGATCCTACTTTTAATTCCTTTTTATAACTTGTCTTATTTGTTTAGGAATTTAAAGGGATTTTAGAGATCTAGCCCCCTCTCATTTTAAAGAATTTGAAACAAAACACTTGTCAGAAGTCATTCAGGTTGCTGTTTTTACTGTATCTCTTCAATGAGAAACCAGGGATCACATAGTAGAACACAGATTTGGAGAAAATCTTTTTTTTTTTTTTTTTTGCCTTTTGGAGGGCAATTGGGGTTAAGTAACTTGCCCAAGGTCACACGGCTAGGTTTTTGTTTGTGTTTGCGTTAAGTGTCTGAGGCCGGATCCGAACTCGGGTCCTTCTGACTCCAGGGCCGACGCTTTACTCACTGCGCCATCTAGCCGCCCCGAAAATCTTCATTTTCTTATGGGAAAATGTAGCAGCAAGCACCCCAACATCCCCAGGCTGGCTGTCAACACAGCTTCTTACATCTGCTTTTCTCAAGGAAAGCAACTCAAAATGGGTTAACAGCTTACTTTAATCAATCAAACATAGATTGTTTACCTAGTTCAGGGGGAAAAGGTCAGCACTTCGAAGTATACAGACAGAATTTACAAGACAGAGAAACAAACAAATCAAGCAGACAGGCTTGTCCAACCACTACCTCAATACCAAATCACAGTTACCAGAGAGGGAAGCATCAGCATCTGGGTTTTCAAAGCCAGGAGGCTCTCAATGGCTACCCAGAGTCTCATCTGGTCAAATTACACAACACTTCTCAAAGTGAGCCCCAAAGCAAAGCCTCAGGGATTATATAGCCTTCTCCTGGGTCAGAGAATGTAACCACACTCTTGACCCACTGCCCAATCACACAGCATCAAGGTGTAGGCATTCCTGAAAACCAGGCCTCCTGCCACAGGCTCCATGTGACCACATTCAGCCTTTTAGCGGGCAGAGTATATTTTCAAATGAAGGAAGGTTCTCAGAATCTCTTAAGCCTATCAAAGGGCTTAGGGGCAGAGAAGATTTTTAAATTTGCATTTCCATTACAGAAAATTACTTAAAATTAAGTATATTTTCAGAGTTTTGTTTAAGAAACTAGAAAATAGAGAAACTTATCACATGAGGTATTTTTTGGCCTTGAGCTTAACATACAGGTTTTTGAGAGATCAAAGACAACATAACCAGTGGTTTTATTTTTGTTGCTATACATAATATACCTCCAGATATGCGTCTCCATTATGTATATTAATAAATCATCATTGCCTATATCTTAGATTTGAGGCTAAAAAATGTGTATTAGTAATGAATAGCTTTAAAAAAAATTCCCATTACTAGAAGAGTAAATACAATTCAAAAGCATTGTGTAAGACAGCAAGGAGACAAAGATGAAAAGTGATATAGACCTAACCTTCAAGGAGCTTACTGTTTAACAGAGGGAATATAATATGTACTCGAGTATGATGAAATGTATAATGTAGGAAGTCAAAGAAGTTTAGACATAGTGCTATCAAAAAATTTGAGGAGGGGGAAAGATCCCTTTTAGGCTGGGCATAGAGATGGGGGAAAACTTCTGGAAGAGGAGGTAGCACCCCAGCTGGATTTTGAAAGAAGAAAAGAATTTCAATAGTTGGCAATATGGAGACTCATCTTCCTGAGTTCAAGTTTCACCTCAGAGACTTATTAGCTGAGTGATTCTGGGCAAGTCACTTAACCATATTTGCCTCAGTTCCTCATCTGTAAAATCTGGAGAAGGAAATGGCAAACCACCAAATAGGGTCACAAAAGTTAGACTGAACAGTAACAACAAAAGGAAATTAATTGGAGGATGGACATCAGCAGACAGTTTTAAATATTGGAGAGATTGAATCAAGAGAAACAGATTTGCTAGTCATTTGGCCAGAGGTGAGATGATTGAACTTGGGAAGTAGGGTAACTCTTGATAGAGGTTTAGTAATGAAGGTCAGGGATTAAATAAGCCAATAGTTTAAGGAGGTAGAAGGACAAAGGATATATATTCTTAAGCTAGGGAAAAACTTGAGTCTTGATGTAGGAGGAAGAGAAAGAGCCAGTATAGGAAATTGAAGAGGAGAGAGAGAGGGACTAATTGAGTTGGGAGATTGAAAGGCTTAATCACACATGCCAAGTGCTTGGTTTTGGCAAAGAGAAAGGATTCCTGAAATCTCAGAGAGTGGTGCCACAAAAGTTTTAAAGGCATTCAGATTTTGTTTTGGAATAAGTTGGGAGTCTTGCTAAAAGGTAAGGCACTTTTCTTTTCTTAAATTGTTTTATAAGGTGCTTTTCTCTAACACAGAATTAGAAAAAGAGAATCCGCATTGTATCTCCAACTTTAAAATTCTCACTTCAAATTTAAATAAAAATTGTGTTCCAACAAGCCACAATTTTCCTTGCTTTTTATATTCATTTGGTACTAGGTGGAGAGAATTGGGGATTTCTTTTGAATATCTGATGCCTGCTGTGACTTTTATGTATCTATAGAACTCAAGCTGGTTTCCCCAGAGTTAGGAGAAGATAATGAGCAAAGAGGAGCATGGAATGAAAACTAGTTGAAAGTATATGCATAAAAGTTTAAGTTATTTAAAACTTGCAAAAGAACTTAAAATCAAGATATAGTAGAAATGACCAAAATGGAAGAGTTGGAAGGTCTGCTTTTCAGATACTAAAAAGACACAGAGTATGTTGGGGCAACCACACTAGTATTTGCAGGGTGGATGCTAGCACAGGTTTTTGATCTGTTTTACTAGGAAAGATAGTGGTTTAAGGGATCAACAATCCTTTTTTTACTTTTTTTTTTTTTTTGGAAGGGGGAAAGGTAGGGCAGTTGGGATTAAATGACTTGTCCAAGGTCACACTTTAAGTGTCTGAGGCCGTATTTGAACTCAGGTTCTCCTGACTCCGGGGCCGGTGCTCTATTCACTGTGCCACCCAGCTGCCCCAACAATCTTTTTTAATTACATTCACTAGTTCATGGGAAAAGTCAACATCCTGAACTTCAGAGAAAATACAAGCAGAGAAATGCCTGAATTGACTATACACTTTATATATGTCCCTGGATTGAGGGAGCCTTTACGTCTGAGCAGTTGGGGAGCTCTGAACATACAGCCACTGAGAATCTTGATCAGGGAATAAGCTCCTTCTCATATGCCAGCCCCCAATGCAAAATACCAACTCAGAGTAGATAGACACTTTACAGAGCCTGAAGGCATTATAACCGTCATGACTCAGTACCTAATTAGAAATTAGTAAAAGATGTGAAAGCTTTTCTACAAGCTAGCCTCCTCTAAGCAATCTTCCCTTAATGGGCTCCATGTGAGGCCTATTAATGTGTTGGGAAGATCTTAAATCCCCTTAACATTACTGAGTACATGAGAGAGAAGGTGGTTATAGCAATAGAATTACAGAAAGAGCACATATTAGTTAAAAGATGGTGAATTGAAAGTGAGGTTTGTCTGATTTCATATTCACCTCCATTATAAAAAATTGTATGATACTATATTAATTGCTCAGTGCTTCAGTTTCCCCCACTTACTTTGTTAAATTCATCTGCCTAGATAAACATAAATCTAAAGCACATTGAGTTTTTGCTTGCTGGTATGGTCTGTGTTTGCCCTACCCAGCAAGGAGAGTCCTTGGAGTTGAATGTACATGGCCTAAGGGTAGTCACATGAAACACACTGAACAAGTTGCTTTGGCAGTGAGTATAAATATATGAAAGTATAGGACGGAAATGAATCATTGCAGAATGAAAATAAAAACATATTGCTTGATAGTATAAAAAATATGGCTTTGAACTGTGAGTGAAAGTAGAGATCGAAATATTAAATGTATAAATCAGGTTAAATGTACTAATATTTTTTATAAAGATTCTGTGTTAATGTATTCCATCTATCAGGAAAATTGTGCTTATTAGAAAGTTAACCTTTGATCCAGGCCATATTACATAGGTTTCCTTTCCAGGTGAATTTATGACACTTTTGATTTTGAATAGATTTACTTTTTTTTTTCCTGTCCCCTAAGATATTATTTCCATTTGGTTGCTTTACACAGTACTCCACTTTTCCTTTCAGACTAAATGTATACTTCATAGGTATTTAATCTCCAGAAAAAAATTCCATTAACTAATTTTCCAGTACGGTAACTTGAAAAAAAAATGTATGTGTGTATATACATACATGCATGCATACACACACACACACACACACATATATACACATACGTATATATACACACATATACACACAGATATACACATACATACATTTATACATACATATACGTGTGTGTGTATAAAATTTAAAGTACATGTAAGTACCTGATTCGTAAATTGTTTTGTTTATATAAATCTTATTGGAAGAAGATTTGAATCATTACTGTTGTCTGGTTCCTTTATAACAGGATCTACCAGATAGTATTCAAGTGGGTGGCAGGATATCACCTCAAACTGTTTGGGATTATGTGGAGAAAATAAAAGCTTCAGGAACAAAGGTGAGGTACATTTCAGTGTTGTCAACCATGGAAATAAGATGTGAAACGATACTTCGTGTGTGTGTGTGTGTGTGTGTGTGTGTGTGTGTTTAAGTTCCCTATAGTAGGAAAGATGAATATTAGCAGTTGCATTCTGATTCTGTGAGCTTGCTGTGTTAGCTCAGACAAACCAGGAAAAACACTTCACCAAATAAAGTCATAAACTTAGAGCTTTGTTACTTAATTTAGAAAGAGAAACTGAATGTTAAGTTAAATAGTAGCATACCTTAACTGTCACAGTGAGGAGACCAAAAGAGCTTAGAAACTACCTCATCCAGCAAATATCCAGTTGAAATGGGTAATGAGCTGAGCCCAGAGTTGAATAGGAAGAATTTTGCAATGATGGATTGATTGCTTTAAGGAAATTGTTCATGGATTTTTACTAACTACCACATATCTTCAAGCAACAAAGATTTGCACTTGTGTTCTTCCTAAAATGCCTGCAATATATGGAATACCATTATCTCTGTAAACAGTGATGCTTATTTAAGATCCATGTAGACCCAAGTAGGCATCAGAATATTACCAGGAAGCAGTTATAAAGGATGTCATCAGATAGATATATGCCTAGAAAAGGAATAGGACTGATCATCTATAGAGAGAGAACTCACAAGTGCCATTGATATCCATACAATGTCAAAAGATCAAGAAGAAGCCTCCGGAATGGAAGGCTTATAGAAAGAACTGGACAAAAGTTACATAGGACAAGAGGTATTGATATGGTAAGATCTATATGGTTTGAGAGAGTATTCACATTGAGAAGATCATAGATTCATTGTACTATTAAAGGAGAAAAAGATAGATGAAATGTAGTAGGCATCTGATAACATTAGAAAAAAACAGAAAGGCTTGAAAAGTAGTATAGTTCGAAATAGAGTTAGGTGAAATAGTTAGCATCTTGGAGGACAGAGTCCCAAAAGATCTTGACACACTAGAATATTGAACTGAATCATATGAAATTTAGTGGAGGAAAATGAAATCCAAACATATGGATTTAGTAAACCATCTTTGTAAATACATGATGATAATAGTATAATTAGACAGTAGTTCTTCTAGAAAAGATCTGGAGATTTTAGGTCACAAACCTTTCGTTACAGTACAATAGAACAGCCAATATAAAGCTAATTTGTCCTTTAGGCTGTATTAATTGGCATAGTGTTCATGGCTGGAGAGGCAATAACTCTGTTGTACTTTATACTGGCCAGACTGTCAGAAATGTTCTGGGGGCCACTTAAGAAACACATGTATAGACCAGAGAGTGAGAACCAGGACTCCTTATGGATGTAATAAATGGGTATCAGGTCAAGGAATTGGGGTTGTTTAACCTGAAAAAGGGAAATCTTTGAGGATATAGCTGTCTTAAGTTTTGGAAGGGGTGTCACAGCAAAGAGGGGTTAGATTTTTTTTAAGGCTCTCAGTAGGAGGAAATTACAAAGAGGTGAATTTAGGGTTGATATAGGAAAAAACTTGCTAAAAAATGGTATCCCAAAATGAGTTCACATCATGAAGTATTTAGGATCCCTTTATTTCTTGATGTTTTCTTAAAAAGACTGGATGACTTGTTGGATAGAGAAACAAATTTTTTGGCTGATTGCCTCTTAAAGAATTTATGATTCTAAGTGATTATATTGATAAGGAGTATAGAGCCATATTCAGATCACTGATACTTACTTTCCTGCTAATATTTGAATGATGACTCAGAGTTGTGTTTTACTTAAACTTTGAAACTTTTTAATTTAGCATTTGAATTTTAATATAACTTCTGGGTGTGTGTTATGGGTTCCATCAGATTGGGTTCTTCTAACCGTAATGACAAATCTACATGAAAAAGAACCCACTTGTAATTAAGTTATGATTGCTATACTACCATTCAGAGTAACACTTGTCTTTCTGGAACGTGGTTGAGAACTAGGAAGAAAGATCAGAGTAGCCAGAATGGATTTCATAGTCAGTGCTGTATGTTCAAAGAACTTGCCTTTACAACCATGATAGATTACAGCCAGCAAATTAAACTTGTTGGTTTGGGGATGGGGGGGAATGGGGTTTAAGAGGCAATGAAAGAACATTGTGATAGACGTAAAAGTAAGGAATAGAATAATTTGTCCCATTGTTGGAGAAATACTACCAAACTGACTATCCCTTGACCTTATCTCTGGGTCCTTTTGCTTATATATATATATATATATATATATATATATATATATATATGGTAGTTGGCCAAGGTGATTGGTAAGGTCTCTCCTATGTGTACAATTCTTTGATGAAAGAGAAGATGCTCCATGACTTGAGACCTGTCAGCCACAAGGAATTCAAAAGCTTGGCTCTTGGTTTAAAAGCAGTTAGTCCTGTATAATTTAGTGATTCTTGAGGACTTTAGTATTTTTGTTTCATTTCATCATACATAAAATAAACAGAGGCATTATGGTGGAGTACAAACAACATTGGCTTTGTAGGCAGAAAACCCAATTTTGAATCTTTACCTACTATGATCTTGGACAACTCAGTTGTTCTCCCTGGGCCTCAGTTTACTCATCTGTAAAATGAAGGTGTTGTACTGGAATAGATGGCTCAAGGTCCCTTCTACCTCTGATTCTGTGACTGGAAGATGATCTCTAAATAGTACCTTCTATCAAGAATAGGTAAAAATATACTTCACTGGTGGATTGAAGGGATCTGAACCTGTGAATTAATTGGTGTTTGGGAATTGATGAGGCAACTCCCTCTACACAGAAGCACATATATGTCAGAGGTGAGACTTAGTTCATAAATTTAGAACTGGAATGGACCACAAGAAGCCATTTAAACCAGCCCCAACAATTTAATAAATTAGACATTAATATAATTCTTAACCTCTCCACAGGGATATGGAAAAGAGGAATCTTTTCTAGTAAAAATATGTGTTCAAACAATAAATCGGATTTACAAAATTTTATGAAATGGAGTTATTTTAAGTATCACTTTAATTTAGGCTAAACATTTGTTATTTTTCTTACCAGGAAATTTGTGTGGTTCGTTTTACACCAGTGACTGAAGAAGATCAAATTTCTTATACATTATTATTTGCATACTTCAGTAGCAGAAAGCGCTATGGTGTAGCTGCTAATAACATGAAGCAGGTTAAAGATATGTACCTTATTCCTTTGGGTGCCTCTGATAAAATTCCACATCCTCTTGTGCCTTTTGATGGACCTGGTAGGTGTACAGATTAATATGTAGTAATGATTAAAATTAAGGGCTATCCTTTGGCCAAACTTCTTTCTTATAGTATCTCTTCCTTCTGTAAAACTCTGTGCCTAAGGCCAACTTGGACAATTTTATAAAAGATTTTAAATGCAAAATCAAAAAAGGTAAATATATTAACTTTTAAATCTGAAATGAAATATTTGTAAAATGTTTATATTAATTTGTGTTTTCATTTTTTACAGGACTTGAACTACATAGACCTAATCTGTTGTTGGGCTTGATTATTCGTCAGAAAATGAAGAGGCAGTTTACTGCTAGTAGTAGCACTAGTCATGTAGATGAGACTCCTGAAAGTATCCCAATGACCTTGCCCCCTGATAAAAAAATTAAAATAGAGATTTCTAATGAGGAAGAACCAGAGGAAGAAAATGATTTTTTTAATTCTTTTACAACTGTATTACATAAACAGAGAAACAAGCTTCAGCAGGCTTCTCAGGAAGAAATTCCAGCTGTAATGGAGCCTATAGTAGAGTTGCTCAAACAAGAGCCTCCCAAACCTCTAAGGTTTCTTCCTGGTGTGTTAATAGGCTGGGAAAATCAACCTTCCACTCTTGACTTAGCAAATAAACCACTGCCGGTGGATGACATACTTCAAAGTCTTTTAGGTACCACTGGTCAGGTACATGAGCAGACTAAACCAGCAGTGGAATCAAGTGCTACTGAAGAAATACCTTTAATAAATGAACAAATGAGCTCAAAAGAAGAAAAAATAGAGGGTTTGGACATAGCTATTGGTGAAGCAGATGATATGAAGGTAAAAGTGAATGACCCACCCAGATCTGCAGAAAATTCAGCAGTGGTAGAAGATACACCAGTAGTAGGAACCTCTTTGCAATTAACAGGAACTTTGCCAGGTCTCACTCTCAAAGGAAAACCACCAGATGTTTCTACTGAAGCATTTTTAACAAATTTGTCTATTCAGTCACAGAATGAAGAAACTGAAGAGGGTAAAGAACAAGTATCAAAAAGACAAGAACAAGAAAATGTTTCACAAGAAAATAAGACTTTAAATACCAGTTCTCCCCCCGCATCTAATGGAGGAAAAGGAAATGGAGAGAACATTAGCACAAGTCCTGAAAATATGACAGCTAATACATCAAGGTCCCCACAATTCATTAATCTTAAGAGGGATCCCAGGCAGGCAGCTGGACGAAATCAGCAGATAACTTTGGACAACAAAGAGGGTGATAATAACCGAAATGAAGAAAAAAAAAATATACCTAGTCAATCACATGACAAAGAACACACTGGACTGATATTAACCCAGCCCACAGACTTAGAGGAAAAACAGACTTCTGTAGAAAAAGACCCACATTTTCAGCATAGCAGTGATTCAAAGTGTGAGGATCAGCAGATAGCAACTTCAATGGAAAATGCACATACTTCTCAGGCAGAGGAGACAAAACATTTACAGGATGAGTCTTCAATGCAAAATATTGAAACTGTACATACATTTCGAAGGGGACCAGCAGCAACAACTTCATCTCATTTTGAAGTAGGAAACACATCTCAGCCTGAATTTAATTCTAAAACCACCAACTTCACTTCAAAAAGCATGAGCCCAGGATCAGGTGGAAACTTTTCACCTGTTAGGCTGCAGCAACATAACTTTCATCCTAAATCTAGTCCCCCTGGCTTTCCATTTCCAGGGCCCCCTGCTTTCCCCCCACAAAGCATGTTTGGATACCCACCACATTTGCCACCTCCATTACTTCCTCCACCAGGCTTTGGTTTTGCTCAGAATCCTATGATGCCTTGGCCACCTGTTGTTCATTTACCAGGTCAACCTCAACATTTCATGGGCCCTCATGCACAAGCATCAAGATTTTCAGGTCCACAAAACTTTTATCCTGTTAAAGATAGTCGGAGACCAGAGAGGCGTCATAGTGACCCCTGGGGCAGACAAGACCAACAGCAGTTGGATAGATCGTTTAGCAGGGGGAAAGGTGACCAACAGAGATTTTATAGTGACTCACACCACCTAAAGAGAGAGAGACATGAAAAAGAATGGGAGCAGGAATCTGAAAGACACAGACGTAGAGACAGAAACCAAGAAAAAGAGAGGGACAGGAAAAGCAGGGAAGAAGGGCACAAAGACCAAGAGAGGTCACGGTTATCACACAGTGATCGAGGATCAGATGGAAAATCAAATAGAGATAATAGGAATATAGAGAAAAAACCAGATAAACCTAAAAATGAAGACCATGAAAAGGACAAAGAACGGGAGAAAAGTAGGCATAGTGAAAAGGACAGGGACAGACACCACAAAGATAGGGACCACACTGACAGAGCTAAAAGCAAAAGGTAAAAGATGCAGGCTATTGAAAATCGCATTTAAATACCTGTTGTATGGTTCATCTTAAAATTTTGTAAAAATGCCTGCTAGGATTGTGCCATCTTTTTAAAATTCAGTGTTGGTGTTTTGCAGAAATGTCTGTGTTTTGGTACAAAGCTCTGTGTACCAATGCTTGTCATCCTTTACATCATACCAACTATTCCTAGGTGTAGGAGTTTAATATTTTTCAAAAGTTTTACATTGCTGTATATTCAAAGATTTCTTTTATTAATATGCAATAAAGGCTTAGAAATTTTAGTTTTCTTCCATAATTGGTAAATTCGGTTATATATGGAATATACTGCCTCATATAAATGTCCTTTAAGATGATTAATTCTTTAGGGCAAAGTTCACTGTAAGTTTGTTTTAAAATTGCACTGTTTTTAAAGGAAGATTGTAGAGGAGTTTAAAAATCCAAACTGAATTTTATTAGTCAGATACTAATATAGCTGAGCATTTTTTGACAAGCCTTTGGAAGCCTGAGCAGTACATTTATTGCTTTAAACTGCACTTGTTTAATAAGACATTTTTAATGCCATAAACTACAGCTTTGTAGTAGACCATTATTTTCCCTTTTGGCTCTTCAGAAACTTGAATACTTAAGCTTGTACATGATCTTGTGTTTTGCTATCCTTTTTACTGTAAAATGTAAATATTTTAAGGGATATTTTGATTCTTAATCTGATAAAATTTTCTCACCTATCTTGTGTGTTTGATTTCAAAACAGTAAAAGGATGCTTTTCTAGGTTTTAATTACACTTAAAACATACTTGTAACAGATACATAGAGCTGAATATACATCATATATTCATCCATTGATTAAGGAGAAGGAAAACCAGGAGCAGTTCTTTTTTTTCTTCTTTCATACCCAGCTGACATTTAAAAAAGCAGCATTTCCCTGAACCAATGTCAGAGTTGTATATTACCAGGGTGTACAGATAGACTTCACTCTGAATAATACTTGTATTCCTGAAAAGTTGTGTGTAAATCAAATTTATTTAAATTAAATAATTTTAAATCACAACAGTAGCTTTCTCTTTAAAGGAATCATTGTGACTCCTTTTGAATAATTAGTCTCGATTCATCTTTAGTGTAAATCTGAATTTTAATATATAATGGCTTACTTAATGAGGTGCACAGGTATGTATACTACATAAACCCTGACACTTTATTCAGCATTGTTGATATAAATGAAGAATCTAAAATACACATTCTGGGATTGATATAATTTAAAGTCTCTTCATGATACAAATTAATGCAGAATTTGAAGCCAGAAGAACTAAATTTTAAACATGTTCATGAGAACAATATAAATTAAAAGCAGCTGCACACAGGAGCATAGCTATAGAGCTAGGACATCTTCATTTTTTACAGTTGAGGAAATTGAGGTAAATTAAGAAGATAAAAGTTTTTCTGTCAGTGTTACTGTTTAATAGCACTGGTAGTCATTGCAGGGTAAAAGCAGAGGTTTTTTGAATTTCATTATTTCTTTTTGGTGGGTGGTGGGTAACCTTCTATAACACTGTTGACTCTAACATTAATCATCAGAAAATTACCTGAAATAAAACAGTTCTCATTCACTTGTTTAAACCTGATTTAGCTTAACTTTACCTTTTTTTCCTCTGAAAACTATTAGTTTTTAAAATTAATCTTTTAAAAACAGGCATTTATATTGTGTTTTAAGAGGATTAATTAATCCTCTTTATCATTATGAAAAAAAAACAGTGGTTTCCAATTAAGAGCAAGTAGGTCTTTACTATTTTTTTAAACCGTTAGCAAAATTGCCATTTTAAGTGGAGCCATTTAAAATCAGGAATAATTTGACTAACTTACCTGGTTTTGGCTGAGCGGGCCATAGACAAATCATTTGCAGGCAAGATTTCTTGTTCTTTGGCCTTTACAAAGTTCCGGTAAAGAAAAGCAAACTAAGTGATGGAGGAAAGCCAGGTTCCTGGCTATTTCTTGAGTTGAAATTGAGACAAAAAACAAACTCTTTTAGGGTATGGGTACCTGGAAAGTGAGAGGTATAGCAGTTCACGGGGAAGGTGACTTTTGAATTGTGAGAAGTGAAAGTGGCAAACTTTTCTTCATTTCTCCCTTCCCCTCATTTTCAGTGCAGTAGGAAAGGTAACATCTAGGAGCAGTCTTGGGCAAAAGGGTCAAGAAAGAAAAGTAATGTTTGGTAACCCCTTAAACTGCGTTTTTCAATGAAATGACCCAGGTTATTTTTTTTTTTTAAGCTTCACTGATTTTGTTTTAAATATTTTAAATCCATAGAGCAAGGAAGCATTGATAAGCAGTTTGCCCTTAACTTTATTTTATTTTATTTTATTTTTTGCTTTTTGGAGGGCAATTGGGATTAAGTAACTTGCCCAAGGTTACACGGCTAGGTTTTTTTGTTTGTTTGTGTGGGTCAAGTGTCTGAGGTCGGATCCAAACTCAGGTCCTTCTGACTCCAGGGCCAGCGCTCTACTCACTGCGCCACCTAGCCGCCCCTGCCCTTAACTTTAAATCACCTTTCTATCTTCTGAAAGATGAGGAAAAAGTTTGGAAGAAATCTCTCTACTAAGAGCTATTATGTGCTCTGGAACCCATCAGTGAGTTCATTCCACCAATCTCTTCTAATTTTGGATCTTCCTTCTCATTTGCTTCAACACTTTCAAGGCCAACCCCAAGACTGCCTCCTCCTCACTGGTACCCTGTGTGATTCCTTTCCCCTCCCAGCCGGAACTATCCAAATAGGCAAAGTCCTAGTATCACTTTGTTCAGCAAGTTGCTGGAATATCAGTGGATAAATTGGTTTCCAATTTCTTTTTAGATTTAAAAATGTTTATGTAGATTAAAAGTAGCATATTCAAAGAAGAAAGGCAGTATGAAGTACCATAACTAGTTTAAAAAAAAGTGATTAGTTTGGTGTTTAAACAAAACTACCATAGTTGGGTGTTTCACTTTATTATTTTATGTTGTAATATATATTTATTTGGGCATGAGTACTTAATCTGTTCTAGGCCTTAGGCAATAAGAATGTTACTGGAAAATATAAATTCGCTACAAGACTTTGCACTTTAAAGGAATCTTGTTGTGAGTCTTAAAAAAAAAAATACTGAGCCCCCACAATCTTTATAATTTTCTCATGATACTAATTATTATACGTTATATGTTCAAGTGTAAGTAAGATGATGAAATATCTCACATTTAAGAGCACTGGACTTGGAGACAGAAGACTAGCTTTTGAATCCCAATCTCACTATTTGGAGCTATGTAGTCTTTCTTGGACAAGTCATAGCATATACTGTGTTGTGCAGCTGTTGTCCTCTACTAGAAGGAAGGAAGTGTATTTTATCTCCTTTTCTTTTTGTCTCAGTATTCTTTGTGTTCTTATCATCTACAAAATGAAAGGAATAGATTAGATTTTTTCTAAGGACCTTTCCAGATAAATATTTGAAAAGCATTTTACAAATACCTCATTTTATCCTCACAGTAACCCTGTGAGGTAGGTGCTGATATTATGACCATGATCTTATAGGTGAGGAAACTAAGGTGTGACTTTCCAGCGTCATATCACCTTTCTGAAACTGGATTTGAACTCAAGTCTTCCTGACTCCAGTTCCAGTGCTTTCATCCACTTTTCTCAACCCTGTGAAGTAGGCAGGTAATGAAATCATTTATTTTCCCCAGTTTTGCATTTGAGGAAAGAAGCTCAGAGAATTGAAGTTACTTACAGTGATAGAACTGGAAATGTGACTAATATTTTTTCAACTCAAATCTTCCTTGTACAGAGGTCTGTTTCTTTCCGGTTTGTTCCCTTGTCATTTTTTCCGTATAATTAACTGTACACAGCTTTTTCTTATTGGCGTTTGGTGAATGTTACATAAGACTGAAGCAACAAAATCTTTGCAGAAGATGACAACAAAAGCACTATTAAAATAGCTAACCAAGTAAAAGCACATTGAGTTTTTTTCCATAGGGGTAGTCCCAATTTTCCTTCATCCAGCCATGAGTTCTCCTCAGCCTCACTTGTAGTCAGTGTCCCATGCTGGTGAGATGAGTTAGGGGTGGATTCATAGGCCATGGAACATCAATGATCAATCACGAAGTGTTTATTAAGGGCCTATTATGTGTGTCACTGTGCTAGAGCAGAATGAAATTATGTTTACAGGATAAAGACATAGGGACTGTAAAAGCTTCTAGGAAAAAAAAAACCTTATAAATGAGGAAATGGGCTCATGCAAGTGAATTGACTCGTCCAAGGTCTGTTAAATATTAATCACCAGTGGTAAAATTTGAACTTAAGGTCCTCCAGAGTCAGTGTACTTTCTACTGCAACACAGGTGCCATAGACCATCTAGAACTGGAAGGGAACTCAGAGACCATCTAACTGACCCTCATTTTATAGGCTTGCAAAATGAATGACAAAAAAGGTGAAGTAATTTGCTTATGGTAATGGGTAATACAGGTCAGATTTGAACTCCGGTATTTTGAAGGTGGCTTCATCACCAGTGTATTGTGGTAGTAAGCAGAACTAAGCAGCACTAGGCATCAGAGATTTGGCAGGCACAGGAACTTGACATAATTGCTGGACCAGTGAAATTTAAAGTGTCATCCTGATTTTCCCTTTGCTTTCGTATCTATTGGAAATTTCTTTCCTGTTTCATATTTAGGGCCTTTGTGACTGTCCAAAGCTCTAAAATATCAACACAAATCAGAGTTCCCCATCTACTTTTCCTACAAAACTATCCAAACTTAAGTGGTGCTGTGCAAAGAATTGGAGTGAGAGACCTCGGTTTGAATTCCACTATTGTCATCTAACTACCTGTGTGGTCTTGGGCAAATAACTTGACCTTGTTTGGGTCTTTGTTTTCTCATTTTTAACAGGAAGAAGGTTGCACTAGAAGGTCTCTTAAGATTTCTAGTTTTAAATCCTATGAGTGCTTGATAAAGAAATTCTCTTGAAGGTATAGTAGGGTTTCCCTCTTAAGGTAATAAACTCCAAAGTTTTAAAAGTAGTGTAGTGGAACTTCCCTTTCCAAAATTCTTTTGTCTACCTTTTTACTTTTCTACCACAATGAAATAACAGGCATAAACAATTTGGTAGTTCATTTCTGGAAGATTCATGAATCCTGGTGTTTGATTAACCATCATTATTCAGGAATGATCAGAGGGAAATATGAAACCTATACGATTAAAATAAATATAGGTAGGCAGATTTGTTTATTTGCTCAGGATTAGTCACAATGCCTCATTATTTGTATTTTGTATTTTCCTCCCACTCCCTTAACAGTTTTGTAGTTTATACTATAGTGAATGTTATAAACCTTTTCATGTGTGTAAAACACCCTTCAGAATAAGTGTTTTTTTTTAATCATGATTTAAGAAAATGCTATTTTAGTAATTTTTCCTTAAGTTCATGAACTTCCTAAAAACAACAGATCTCCAGTTAACTCCTGTAGTTGTAATCATTTACCAATATACCTTTTCCTGTAAGAAACACAAGCAAAACTAATCAATTCAGCAGCTTCATAGTACCTAGGGCGAGAAGGTAACCTCAGACAGTATTATCTTCTTATTTTGCAGGTGAGTATACTTAATCAAGTAGGCTTAAGGCACTTGCTTAGGATTATACAAGACGATAAATAGAAGCAGAATTTGAACTTTGCTCCTCTAACAAAAAGGCAGTGCTTTTCCTGTTGTACTACTAATCTGAAAGAATGCTACAGTTCATATACATAGTTCCTTATCTGTTAAGAGAAGGGAGTTGAATTTCATCATCTATATTTCTACTTCATTTCACCTTAGTTCAATTTTTATATAATTAAAAATAGACACCTAAGGATACTCATGGATAGAGGCATAGTTTTGGGGAAGTTAGTGAGTTGGGAAATTAGGTTTACCTGGGCATAGCTTCATAGAAGAGGCTATACTACTTGGCACCTCAAATTTTAAGAGTTGAATGGGGTCAAGATGCACTCTTACCGAAGTCACTTTTTTCCTTAACAGTACTGAATTTTCTGCTTTCGTTACTGGGTATTTATAACCTTTTCACAGTAGTTGCTTGGAAATTCTACCGTTGCATTTGTCTTTACTGTTAGACCTTTCTAAACAGATAGTGATGTGTATAGGCCAAGAAAGCAGCCACTTAAGTTGAACTTGGGATAGTATAGTGTTATAATTATACTAAAGTGGGTTAAGTAATTTTCATAAAAGTTTATTAGACAACTCTAAACGGGATTTAGAACAGCTGGATCAAGGTATTTGAGTGCCCTGAGCAAGATTTTAACGTATATCACTGTCAACTGGGAATCTGAGCTTTTATGGTAATCATAGCTTACACACATATAACATTAAGATTTACAAATTACATTATATATTTTATTACAAAACTTGGTAAGATAAATTGAGGACTGCCATTTTTACAGATAAACAGGACCAGAGAACTGCTATTAACTTACCCATAGTAATATTGCTAGTGTCACAAATGGGACTCAAAATTGTGTCTTCTGACACTAAATATGATGCTTCATCAACTATATTACCAGGCCTCCTGTAATGTACATGTTACATATGTAAATAATCAAATAGAGCTGTATTCTCATTGATCCAAGAGATCCCTTCAGTGATACAGGATTGCGAACTATGTGTGCTTTCCCATGCCATGCATGATATACACAGAATAGTAGTAAAACAATAGCAACCTACCATGGAGAGCAAAATGTTCCTACATTACAGATATGATTTCTAAGATCCTTTCCCTGTGTTAAATCCTAGGTATAATATAATTATATAAATATAATTTATATAATAATATAAATCCTAGGTATAATAAAAAATGGCTTTTTATACCCCTTCCCCTATATCTACTTACCTTTTTTTATACTGGTGCATTAAGCAGTAAATTGCTTGAGTATTGTGTCCACCCCTTGTCTAGATTCTGGTTGCCATTATAAATCTTGCTAACAAGCTTTCACTGACTTAAAAATCAATCCTGCTGTATTTTTTAAAAGCTATATTATGTAATTGTCTTGCCCTTTATTTTAAATAATACTACCCCATTGTGGCTCTCCAGATGTGATTTTTAGTGTTGGCAAGGGTATGGGATGTGTTTGTACAGCAGCCACTGTGGTGCAATGTCTCCTGAAAATTGTGCAAGCATTTTAACCAAGCTTCAGTTCTACTTCTGCTTCCTGAATGAGGCAGAGAATCATCCACATTGTTTAAAAAATGGTTAGAACTTGTAAAATAGAAAACTTTTTAAAACTTATATAGATAAGTAATGACTAATTTTTAGGTCAACATGTGAAACTGTATCCTGCTTTTTTGATAGCATAAGTAAATCAAGTCTGTGTTGTCAAAACTCCCATTTTGGTTCAAGTTAAAATTCCTGAAACTAAATGTTATACTAGAGCTATTAATTGTTTGAGTGATGTCTTCACAATGAATTCTCTACAGATCCAGTGAGCATTGCTGTAATTCAAAGGCAAGTAGGAAGGAGAAGGAAAAGGAGTCTGGAAAATAGTGTGCAGTTATACCAAATGAGCTGGAAAACATTTCAACAAGCAAATATTTGCACACATATAGTAAAGACATAAAAACGTGCATATAATTATTTACCTGGTAGGCCTATAATCTTTAAAAAATTAAGCATTGCTGATTATCAAAATAAGTTTTTACATTTTCTTTTTCAGATATTGGCCCCTCAATTTCATGTTAACTTTCTTGGTGGCAGATGAATAACATGATGACTGAAAATACTGATCAAGACTGTTGAGAAATGATGTTAATATGTTACACTGATAACGTTATAGTCAAAACAGAATTCAGTCTGGCCCAGTTCTACAAGTATTTATTACATGCCTAAGCTAATTACTGTATGAGACTGGGTATACAAAGTCAAAATAATGAAAAGTTACTGACTTCAAAGAGTTCACATTCTAAAATGAAGCACAATCTCATAGTATAACATAGATGAGTACTTTGGTAAACTTGTTAGTCTACCTTTGAAAATCAAGATCTTTTTTTAAAAAATCATTTTGAGCAACTACTACTTTTATGACTTATGTTTGAAGAACAATGTTAAAAGTTAATTCTAAAGGTAATCGACTTAAAGTATAAGAAGTGAGATTTTTTTTTTCTTTTTGGAGGGCAATTGGGGTTAAGTAACTTGCCCAAGGTTACACGGCTAGGTTTTTTTGTGTGGGTTAATTGTCTGAGGCTAGATCCAAACTCGGGTCCTTCTGACTCCAGGGCCAGCACTCTACTCACTGCGCCACCTAGCCGCCCCCAGAAGTGAGATCTTTTGATAGACAATTTAATACTAAATTCACTTAGCAAACCACGGTATAAACACTAAGACAACCATAAATAAGGTAAAATATTTAAAACAACAATAACTTTAAATTTTAAATGCAATACCAATTTTAAATAGTGATATTCAATGTTTTCCCAATAAAATATTACTAAAGAAAATTGAACTATTTCAGTGAAGCACATAACCATTACAATTTAAGTAACCTAGTCAAAGTCAAGGTAACTAAAGATCCTAATGTTTAGGTTTATTTTGGATATCCAAACCAACTCAGTTAGCAATTAGCCTTATTCATCTCCATCATAAATATTGTATCCTTCTGATTTAATTAGCTCAATTTTTTTTGGATCTTGAAAAAATGCCACATCTTTAATTTTGCCAACAAAATCTTGGTTAAAAAGTCCACGAGTAACCATCTTTACTCCTCGACCAAATTCAAAACCACCCAAATAGCTAACACCACCATAATTTAAAGCAATGTAATTTTTTGTTGGATCAATATCTTCAAAGATAATTAGGTCACCATTGAGGTAGACTTTGATAAAAGTCTGGTTTTGCACTACCCTTACATGATGCCATTGTTTACAACATAAAAGAGCACTGCTATTCAGTAAAGGCACAGATACTCTTTCTCCCAGGTTAACCACCACTTTTAGAGTTTGGTAGTGGAAACCAATGGCCAGGAAATCATTTTCTTCATGTTCAGTGTTTCCCATCCACAAAATTAAGCCTTCTGTTGCAGTTGTGCTAAAATTTAAGGATACAGTGGTGAACTGAAGGTTTCTCTTTTTATAATTTGGATCAATGTACTTAATGTAAGAGTTACCAACAAATTTTGCTGTAAGAAATGAGGTTTTGTTCTCACAGTATTTACCCACCCAACCCAGGGGACATATACAAAAATAAGAAGAAGGTTGAATAGGTATACAATGAGACTGATGGAGACACAAATTATTCCTACAGTATATTGACTCTTCACATGTCTTTCCTATCCAATGTGGTAAACATTTGCAAGAGAAATTTGAGTCTTGTGTTATACATTTTCCTCTATTCTTACATACCTTATACCCACAGGGAGTTCCATCACAGTCACCTACATTGGAACCACTTTTAGCTCCTTTCTCAGTTAATTTTAATTCCTTATTATTTATAAGAATTTCTCGAACACAACCATTAAATCCAATAGGTCCATTCTTTATGGCCATAGGGTTGACCAGGCTTAAGGATGATACTCCTCCAATGTAAAAGTCTGTACTTGTGTCGAGGGCTCTCATACCAGCAGTGGCTTTTTTAGTGATGTTAATCCCATCCAGCTCCAGGTAACCTTCATTACCGATTCTTCCTGCCTTAACCACGTGCCAAAAATTCCTGCTAGTGTGGACTTTTTGTAAGGACTGCAAAACGACTGTTTGGTCCCCAAGGTTGTAGCGTAACTGAACAGAACTGTTAGCTAATGATAGGCATAAAAAATCACCTGCCAAGAAAAGATAACATTTATTGTGATATTTTAGTGGAGTTAAAATGGGTAAAAATCATTTGGCTGCCCTACTCTCCTCTGTTCTATGCTTTTTTTTTTTTTTTTAGAAGGGAAAGTACAAGAGGCAAGAGCAGTGAAGAAAAATGGCAACACTTGAATCCAGAGTTAGATTGTAGATTTAAGGCTAGAAGAGACTTTCTAACTTATGTAGGATAAAACTACATAAATGGTTGTGGTTGTGACTCAAGGTCACAAAATTAATAAATGGAAGAGTCAGGATTTGAGCCCTGATCCTTGGATTCCAAATCTAATGCTTTAAAAAAAAGATTTTTTAAAAACTCTATGCTGCTTCCCTTAAACTGTCTGGTCCTTGGTTTCTTTTATCTTTAAAATAAGAGGGGGAAGTGTGGACTAGATTTCTGAGGTTCATATAAATATATGGGTCTAATTACATGAGGGAGCTGGGAGCAATTTGTTCTTTTTGTGAATCAATCTCCTGAGCCTAACATGTTTAATTAAAAATTCTTCCTGTTAAATATAGATACTGCCCACAGAACATTGATTCCTATGTTATAAACTATGGTTTTACCTTAACTAAACAAGTATTTAGATGAAGGAATAAAAATGGTATTTCTTTACAACTCATTTAACTGGCCCCCAGTGAGTGCCATCCTCAGCTTGCTCATCAGGCTCCAATCTTGTACCAGCAAAAGTAGGAATTATGGGAAGCTCTTCCAAACAACCCCTTTCACACATCTTCTGATGCTGCTTTCCACTTCCTCTTTCTGCCTTCTGGGTGAAGAATGACCCCCATATGCATTCCTGCTCTGCTAAGAGGGAAACTGTAATCTCCACTGTATCCCAACCCAAAACCTCCTTTCCAACTTACTAGATAGATGTGGCTGGTAGACTTGGATGGACTTTTTGTCCATCCAAGTGTGGACAGACTTGGATGTGTAGGAAATTACCAACTGCAATCTTTCTAGTAAGATGAAGGATCAGGGAATCCTCTCATCAATCACTACACCCTTTAGCCAGAGGCCTTACTCTGCCCCATTCCTCTTTTACCTATAAGTACATACTAAGAACCTTTGGGCATTGGCATCTACTTGACATCTCATGTGTTGTCACCTCCAATTAGAATTTTGGCTTAAGAGCAGGGGACTAATTCTTCTGTTTATATTTCATATTAATTGCTTAGTAAGTGCTTTTTCATTCATTTAGAGAAGGGAAAGAGGAAAGTGGTACAGTGGAGAGATTTATGGGTTTGGGGTCAGGAACAAGGTGAACAATTTACTTCATTCTGAGCCTTAGTTTTCTCCATCTGTGAGAAAAGGGGGTTGTTTTAGATGACCTCTTAGGGCCCATTTGGCTCTTAATCTATGATCCTAGAAAAATATTAGAAAGGACTGATACAATAGAAGCAAGCCCTACATTTGAGTGAAAGTCACAAAATGTGTGCATGGTCCCCCTATTTTATGTATTTGTTGGCAGTAAAGAGATTCAAATTTTCTACTAATGACTATGAAAATTCCCCTTTTCCCTGAGTGCCTGTATCTAGGGAAAGAATTTTTCCATTTCTTAAGCTTAATTTCTGGAAAGAAGAGTCATTTCAAGAATAAAAAAAAAAGACATGCAAGCTGTAAAACTTTATAATGACAATACAAAGTACAGTTTGGGTCATGCTAAATTTCTATATCAGCAAAGAATCACAAGGTCTTGTAAAAAATATGAGCCCTCAAAATTTGATGATACTGATTACAGATAACATGGCATAGTAGCATCAATGTTCGATGTTGAACTGAGAGATCAATGATTGAATCCTGCCTCACATTCCTTCTTGGGTAAGACATTTCAGAGCCTCCCCAAGACTCAGTTTCCTCATTAGTTATATGAGAAGGGATAGAACCTGGTTGATCTCAAAGTCTATGCTGTTCTTTGAACTATGACCCTAAGTCCATAAACATTGGCATCACCTAATGGAATTTTTGGAGGGCAAAAATAATCCAAACCAGGACTATTACACAGAAATATGCATTCACTTTTCTTTCTATGACAGGTCTTTGTTGGTTGGGCCCTTTTAATAGGGCTGTCCTGGGAGTAAAAAAAAAAAAAATTAAGAAGGGATAGGACAAGAGTAAAAGATATCTAAAGAATTGGGAAGCAAAGGTATGTTGTATACTACAACCAATTCCACTCTGATGATCAAAGGCCAAAGTGAATATGTTTAAGGAAGTATGGCACATTGGAAAGGGCCAACAGAGGTATTCTATTGTATCATTAAGGCCAGGGATGAACTCAAGGGAAAGAACACTTGCCCACTACTTCCAACCATCCCAAAGAAGTAGCTGCAACAGAAGTCTAGAAGCTGAACCCATATCTAAGTCCCACCCAGTCTTATCTGAAATGTCCTGAAAACACTACTACTTCCTTCCACTTGTATAATTTCTCCTATTTCCCTATCACCAACCACATTAGTAAATCATCCTTACCACTTAAGAGGTAGGGATTGGGTTACTTCTTGTTCTCTCATCCCCATCCTTCTAAACCCTACTTCATCAATGTCACATTCTAGTCTTCATCCTCCTCAACTCTACCCAATCCATATTCTACTATAAACTTGTTTACTTCTTCCCCTGAACCCTTTGGAATTCCCAGTCCACATTTAACAGTTTTCCCTTTATCCTGGACCTCTCTCCCACTAGTAAATCTATTATCCCTCACTGAGATCTGGTTCTCCACTTCTGACATTGCATCCCCATTGATCCTCTCTGATTCTGGTTGTACTTTTCACACATGACTATGCACTGGTCTTGGAGGGGGATTAGGGTACTCCTCATTCCCTAATGCTACTTCCAGAATTTTCCTTTACCTCCATTACTCAGCAACCTCTCCTTAGAAATTTACTCAATCTAAATTTCTTGCCCAATTCAAATCATTGTGTCTTTTGATGAAAAGACTCTCTTATTTTAAAGACTTAATTGCTTGAGAACATATTTGGGAATAATTAGAGGGTTTTTAAAAAAATATATTTTAGCTAAGGAGGAAAGATATTTCAAGAAGAATTCAGGCTATATTTGATTCATTTGGGTTTCACAAAATATTGCTTAAAAAGATCATTTGTTATTCAATAGCTATATTTAGTGAATATATTATTTCCATGGTTTGAAACAAGGAATAGAATTTAGTCAGCTCTTTAAAGTCACTTTTCAAGGAAGAAGTTGGTACTGCCTACTTGAAAGTTCCCCGACTCCCATTTTACCCTAAATTTCAGGTGTCTGGTATGATCAGAATGACTAGCTATCCAAGAAATTTAAAATAAGACCTTTCTCAAAATATTTAAAAAATACGAAATTTAGATGGGTACACACATAGATGTATATATTGCTAATTAGCTTCTAGATTTTTATTTGCTTATTTATATTGCATACACCCAAGAAAGTGTATTGCCTTTTGGGAAAACCTTTGTGTATAGTATCTTTTTCTGTGTATATTTAGTGTCTTTTTAAAAATAATTATTCACCTTAGTAAAATACAGGATATGAAGGCATACAAGTTACTGTTCTAAGAGAGATGAGCATGTTTGAAAATGTGTGAGTCACTGACCAAATCTTATATTAAAAAGAACAGAACTCATATACATTTTATCATAAACCAGCTAAAGACTTTCTCTTAATTCACCAAAAAACTGCATTTTCCATTAGTTTAATTTTGTCTTCTATAACCAACCATTTTAAACCTTCCATTACTCCCTTTTAGATACTTGGAAATGTCAAATAAATCATAGATCACAGTGTAAATGTAAATCATTACAACCCCATATATAAATTGGATTGCACCTTGTGGCAAGTAGGAAAACATAGCTATGAATTAAATTACTTGCCTGTGCATAGCATATTCAGAAAAATGTCTGAGTATGTATACATGTAGTGTTTGTATCTAACATGAATATTAGAGGCAAAACTAAAATTATAATACTATTAACTTGTCATAGTCCAGATCATTTCTGTTCTGCCTTTGATCCAAGAAAGGTTTCAACATGGTCTGAGATCTTTTTATTTATACTACTCAATTGAGATTTTTATAAGTGTCTTTTCCTGCAGAAAGAGAAATTTTCTTTCTTTCTTTCTTTTTTGGAGGGCAATTGGGGTTAAGTAACTTGCCCAAGGTCACACGGATAGGTTTTTGTTTGTGTGGGTTAAGTGTCTGAGGCCTGATCCGAATTCAGGTCCTTCTGACTCCAGGGCCAGAGCTCTACTCACTGTGCCACCTAGCCGCCCCTTGGAGGAACAGATGATTCCTTTTTTTTGTTTTGTTTTGTTTTTTGTTTTTTGCCTTTTGGTGGGCAATTGGGGTTAAGTAACTTGCCCAAGGTCACACAGCTAGGTTTTTGTTTTTGTGTGCGTTAAGTGTCTGAGGCCGGATCTGAACTCAGGTCCTTCTGACTCCAGGGCCAACACTACTCACTGCACCACCTAGCCGCCCCCAGAAAGAGAAATTTAATACTACTTAGCATCTTTTATGAGGTTTAAGTTTGTCATCAATTAAAAACCAAATAACTAGTCTTAAGTGAATTTTTTTCTGAATAATATGTGTTCAATTCAGAGGCAGTATGGTGCACTGAAAAGGATGCTGAATTTGAAGTTAGAGGATCAGATTTTGTTATTTAAAACCAATAAGGCCTTGGACAAGTTATCTATAAAGTGAGGGAAATGGAATAGATGATTCTAGGGTCCCTTCCAACTGAAAATCTGTGACTCAATTACTATTGCTTGACTATAGGGTAATTTCATTTAACAAGACAACCAAACTATTACAGTATCATTTTATACTTTTAACAGTCTCATCTCTCACATTAAGCATTCTCTATAAAGAATACAGACATCTCTATTATAAACATTTGTTGAACCATGCAACTGCCATTGAGTTTGGGACACCATTCTTTTTGAGAAATTGAAAATGAACAGATCTTCAATAAGTACCTGATGGATTTTTTTTCTGGTACCAAAATTCCTTTTAGGATTAGATTACCACGAATGAGTGCCAAAATAGAACATTTTAAAATATTGTGGCTTGTAGTATATAAACTAATAACATACATTGATAATACATACAAGTGTAATATTTGGTAAAGCTCTGGAGAGGAGAAATGTGCAAATGCAAATAAAGATGAATTTGACAAATACTAAACTGCCAAATTTTGAAATTTGTCATTTAAATATTTTCATTCTATATTTTAAGATAAATATAATGTAGTTATATGTACGTGTGTGTGTGTATGTGTTTGTGATTTCTAGGACTATGATATAGGGTTCATTGTATATAGAACTCCCATGTGGAGAAACTCTTACTGATTCAGATCATCATGCCAAGGTAACAGTTGTTTATTAACAATTATTTATTAATCCCTAATTTATATCAAGCTTTGTGCTGTAAAAGAAAAGCAGAAAATCAAAGTAATAGTCCCTGATCTCAAGGATCTTATAGGCTAATCTGATTTGTAATTTATAGCTTTAGAGTATTGGCTGGGGGTACTGAGAGGTTAAGTGATTTGCCTGATGTCTCTCAGCTCCTGTATGGGTCATAGACAGGATTAGAACTCAAGTCTTCCCAATTCCAAGACCAGTCTTGTGTGCTGACTCCCTATAAAGTTTATATACTCATATGCACTCCAGTCTTATCATAATTCAAAGCCTTAAAAATGCCATCTACTATGATAGACAATATGAGAGATGGTGGATAAAGCAGAAAGGGTGCTGAATTTTAGAGTACAGGGACTTCAGTTCAAATTCCAGCTCTGCAATTTACTTCCTGTGTGGCCTTGGATCACATGCCCCCTCTCTCTTCCCTCCCCTACCTTTCCCCTTTGATTTGCTCCGCCTCTTCTTCCTTCCTTCCCCCTACCCCCTACACACTCCACCCCTTGGACTTTCAGACCAGAAGGCAGCAAGGGGAAGGGGAAGGGACTTTTTTTTTCTTTCTAGAGAAGAAAATGGCAATTGATAATAGGTCATTACAAACTCTCAACAGGACTATTATTTTTCAAGGTCAACTGAATTCCTTAGCTTTAGATCTAACAAACTTTGCTTTTATTAGCTGCTTGGAAATTTTCATAGCAGATATTGATTTGATAATAGGATAAAATAAGGTAACATGTAAAGTGCTATACAAACCTTAAAGCACTCCATAAATGCTATTATTATCGTTATCTTTAACCATACTGTATAGTACAAAAATTTCTCAGTTTACTTAAAAAATAAGAACATTTCACAGAATTTCATTGGAGGAAAATAAAGGTCTCATGCTTGTGAATCACACCTTTGACATTCTTACCTGACCTACTGTTGAGGTACTGTGCTGTATAAAACAGGATGCCATCTGTAGAAAGAGGCTGAAATTGTAACTGAATATATGTCTTCTGTCGAATATGAAAGGGAGCGAATGACATCCACGATGATTCATTACTTCTGAAAGATGGATCACTTATAGATAAGGCTACAAAAAATCAATAAAATTCTCTGAGTCATTTGTTGTCATAAAAATTGGTATTACTCTTGAATTGCACACCTAATTTTGACATTTTAAAAAGATTTCTTATGTAACTGAATGGCCAGATAGAGAATCTACTTTTTAAATAATATGCTCCCTTCTTTGATTCAGTTATTTTTGGCATAGGGTCCCTGATAATCTATGAGCCTACATTATAAGTGAGGTTCCAATGTAACTAATAAGGTCTTTCTAATATTTCTGATAGCTATGCCCTTTGGGCAAATGGACATTAGGGCAACTCTTGTCTTCTAGTTGGTTGCATGTCAATGACTGGCTCCTTTTGTGGGTCTAAAAAGCCATAACTTATCTTTACAAAGTGCTTTCTTCAAAATAAGCTTCCTTTGTTTTCATCACAGTTTTTGTAGAAACACTTTAAAATAATCATTCAAAGGTAGAGAAATGATTATATTGTATGCAGATCCCTTCATAAATCAAGAGTGAGACTGAAACCATAGATCAAAACATATTTATCATAACTGAGGGCTTTGTACATATTAATGGAACAGTTATCTAAAGAAAACATGGAAACTTTTTATATATCCTACTCTCAGATCCTCAGTCCCATGGAAACAAAACAAAAACAGGATAGAAAAGAGAAATAGTTCATATGAAAAGCCTTTAAGGTTTGCTCTCTAACTGTCTTTAGGTTCATGCTATGCATTCTTACAAGCAGAATTTGTTTAAAGGTATTTGCTTATAGCTTTTGTAAATGTCACGATATATGATGTGGTTTTTTTTTTTAAAGCCCAAGCTGCACATTTTAAAACTATAACAAAAGGATAGGAAGACATAGGACTTTTAAAGCAAAGATTTTTTTTTTCTTTTCTTTGTATCTGTGTAAATTGTTTCCTGGATGAAAGGAAAATAAACTCATCAGGGAAAAATATCATGATGAGTCATGTCACAGAGAGAGCAAGTGTCCTACAGTGGAGAGAGAGAGGTAGGTTTGAAACCTGAAGACCTTCATTCTAGTCCTGAGCAAATCACTTATTCTCTCCACACTCTAGGCAATTTCTCTAAGACTTTAACTTCCAAATAAAATTCTGACCTTCATTGATAGTTAGAATTTCCTCATCTGGGAGATCATGATCCTAATAAAATTATAGTTCCAGCTGCTATCCTTATGTCAAAAATAAGAGGAATCAATCAGTAAGCTCCTATTAGGGACTTTGCTATACTTGCCAGGTACTGTGCTAGTAACACAAGAACTATTTTCTTATGCCAGTTTTCCTTTCAGATTATGACAAAAATAATGATACCAAAAACATTTGGTAAAAAACCATGTAAAACATCTTATCCTGTTTACCTTTCTATAGTGAGGAAAGAGATTTTTCCTCTCCAGAGACTAGATGATTTTTTTCCCTACTATTCAGTCAAAAAAACATTTATTAAGCACCTACTATTGCTGGAAACACACACACACACACACACACACACACATAAATTAAAACGAAGACAGTCTCCACCCTCAAGAAGCTTAAAATCTAACCAGAGGAGATACTACACAAAAGGAAGATGAAAAAGGAAGAAAAATGGTGCATGATCACAAAGAAAGGTAGCATCAAAAAACAGGATAGTTGGTAGAGAAGGAGGAAAAGACTGCTAAGTAAGGCTCCTCCTTAAGGAGAGACCTTGGAGTCCATAGCACTGCCCTGTAGTCATGGGGTCCAATCAGAGGGAGAAGAGAGTACAGATAAGATATGGCTATTGAGCAGATTCAATCTTTCGGCATAATGAGATTTCCCAAAGATAAGTTTCCTGGGGAAGGAAGACTTGATGGTGAGATCCAGAAAAGTCTAAAAGCAGTACAGCTGGTGGGAAATGGGCAGAAACGCTATGTTGAGCCCCCCTTTTAAGCAATAGCCTTGAAGTTTAGAGTTTAACTTCCTTTTAGTGGTCTTTTCATATGTAGTTTATTTAAAAATTTCACTTATATTATTTGTAGCATATATTTTAACAAGGTTAAATTAAAGATCATGATCTTAGGATAAATATGAATAGGACATTCACAAATTGGGAATATAATTATATATGCAATTCAATCATATTAAGTACTCATCAAATTGCATTAAATATTAAGTCCAATTGAAGGCTGTCAGATTTGGAAAGGTTGCTCAGAAAGGCAAACAAAAAAATTAAAGGAATAAAGAGCAGGTTTTAAGTAAAACCCTGTCTAAATTAAGTACAAGCTTTTTCTCTTAATGACTTTTTGTTGCTGTTCAGTTGTTTCAGTTGTGCCCAACTCTTTGAGACCCCATTTGGGGTTTTCTTGGTAAAGATACTAGAGTGGTTTGCCATTTCCTTCTCCAGCTCATTTTATAGATAAGAAAAATGAGGCAAACAGGTTAAGTGACTTGCCCAGGTTCACAGAGTTAGGAAGTGTCTAAGGCCAGATTTGATGAGTCTTCCTGACTCCAGGCCCAGCACTCTATCCATTGTGCCTCCTAGCTGCCCCTTCTGATTTTTATGTATGATTAGTAATGTTAACAGGTGGATGGCAAGTTTATAAAACACTTGGTCTAGAGTGAGGAAGAACAGTTCAAATTTAATTTCTGACACTAAGTGTGTGATCCTGGGCAAGTGACTTAACCTCTGTTTCAGTTTCCTTAATTTTAAAATGGAGATAATAATAATAATAATAATAATAAGTACTAACCTAATACAGTTGTTATGAAGATCAAAGGAGGTAATATTTGCAATCACTCAGTATACTGCCTGGCACATAGTAAGTATTTAATAAATGCTTATTTCTTTCCCTTCTTTTCTCCAGGGGAGCTAGACCCAATTTCATCATTAATGTGAAGAGTAATATTGTGTGACAATAGGAGCACAGCTCTAAAATTTCATAGGTCTATGAGGTAGATGAAGAGGCTTCATGGTGAAGTAGATAAAGGAGTCCATATTGGAGTCAGGAAGACCTGAGTTTAAATCCTGCCTCTGATACACAAGCTCTGTGAGCTTGGGCAAGGCACAAGTGCCCCAGTAACTTCTTTAATATTACAGAGCTGAAGATCTTACAAGCAGATGAAATCACAGCTCACTGCTCCCCATAGAATCATAGATTTAGAGTTGAGAGGGACCTGAGAGTCCAACCTTTCATTGGAAACTAAACAATCTGATCTTGAAGAATGAGTGGGTCAAAGAACAAATCAGAGAAACAATAATTTCAAAAGATAATGACAATGCAAAAATGTCCAAATTTGTGGGTGCATTCAAAGCAGTACTTAGGGGAAAACTTATTTCTCTGGAGTTAGATCAATAAAAGAGAGAAAGAACAGATCGATGAATTAGGCACCCAACTAAAAAAAAAAAAACTAGAAAAAGAATGAACTAAAAATCCCCAATTAAATACCAAAATAAAAATCCTGAAAAATCAAAGAAGAGATGAATAAAATCGTAAGTAGAAAACCATTGAACTAATAAATAAAACTAGCCACTGTTTTTTTTTTGGGGGGGGGAAGAGATAAACCTTTGGCTAATTTGATTAGAAAAAAAGATGAACCAATGACCAGTATTAAAAATGAAAAGAATGAGTGTACCACCAATGAAGATCAAATTAAAGCAATTATCAGGAGCTATTTTGCCTAATGATGTGCCAAAAAACCTGACACTCTAAAGAAAATGGACATATACCAAAATTTACCAAAAATTTATAATTTACCTGAAGTAACAGAAGAAGAAATGGAAAACATAATTTTATCTTAAGGGCAGCTAGGTGATGCAGTGAATAGAGCACTGGCCCTGGAGTCAGGAGGACCTGAGTTCAAATTTGACCTCAGATACATGAGACACTTACTAGCTGAATGACCTTGGGCAAGTCGGTTAACCCCAATTGCCTTGACTTCTCCCCGTAAAAAAAAAAAAAGAGAAAAAAATTATCTTAGAAAAAGAAGTTGAATGCATAAGTGAGCACCCCAAGAAAAAAAATATCTAAGACCAGATTAAAGAGAAATCCCATTTAAAGTTACTGTAGACATTATAAAATGTTTGGCAGTCTAACTGCCAAGACAAATCCAGGAACTATATGAACACAATTATGAAATACTTAACACAAATAAAGTCAGACCTAAATAATTGGAAAAATAGCAGTTGCTCATGGATAGGTGAGCTAATAAAATAAAAATGACAATTCTACCTAAATTAATTTACTTATTCAATGCCATACCAATCAAACAACAGGTCAAGAATATCAAGGGAATTAATGAAAAGGAATTCGAGGAAAGGTAGCCTGGTTGTACCAGATATAAAACTGTATAATAAACAGCAATCATCAAAACTATTTGGTACTAGCTACGAAATAAAGTGGTGGATGGGTGAAATAGGTTAGTTACACAAGACATAGTAGTCAATGACTATAGTAATCTACTGTCTGATAATCCTAAGACTCCAGCTTCTGGGATAAGAATTCACTATTTGACAAAAACTGCTGGGAAAACTGGAAAATAGTATGGCAGAAACTAAGCATAGACCAACATCTGTTACACTGTATACCAAGAAGAGGTCAAAATGAATATATGATTTAAACATAAAGGGTGATACCATAAGCAAATTAGCAAAGCAAGGAATGATTTACCTGTCAGATCCATGGAAAAGGGAAGAATTTATGACCATGCAAGAGATCGAGAACATTATGAAATACAAAATGAATAATTTTGATTACATGAAATTAAGCATTTTTGCACAAAGCCAATGCAACCAAGATTAGAAAGAAATCAGAAAACTGGGAAACAATTTTTATAGCCAGTGTCCCTGATAAAGGCCTCATTTCTAAAATATCTAGATAAATGAGTCAAATTTATAAGAATCTAAGTCATTCCTCAGTTGATAAATGGTCAAAGAATATGAGCAGGCAGTTTTAAAATGAAGAAATTAAAGCTATCTATAGTCATGTGAAAAAATGTTCTAAATCACTATTGTTTATTTTAAGAGGGAATTAGAGTTAAGTGACTTGCTCAGTGTCACACAGCTCATAAGTATAAAGTATATGAGGTCACATTTGAATTCAGGTCCTCCTGACTCCAAGGACAGTGTTCTACTTCACCACCTACCTGTCCCTCTGAATCATTATTGATTAGAGAAATGCAAATTAAACAGCTCTGAGGTACCACCTCATACCTATCAGATTGGCTCATATGACAAATGTTAAGAGAAGATGGGGGTGGGGGGAGGCAGCTAGGTGGCGCAGTGAGTAGAGCGCCGGCCCTGGAGTCAGAAGGACCTGAGTTCGGGTCCGACCTCAGACACTTAACACACACAAATAAAAACCTAGCCATGTGACCTTGGGCAAGTTACTTAACCCCAATTGCTCTCCAAAAAAAAAAGAGAAGATGTGGGAAAATTGGAACACTAATGCATTATGGATGAAATATTCTGGAGAACAATTTGGAACTATGCACAAAGAGCTATAAAACTGTGCATACCCTTTGATCCAGCAATACCACTACTAGGTCTGTATCCCAAAGAGATCATAAAAATGATGGCCAAAAATATTAATAGTAGCCTTTTTCATGGTGGCAAAATATTGGAAATTGAGGGAAGGCCCATCAAGTGTGGAAGGGCTGAACAAGCTGTAGTATATGAATGTAATGGAATACTAGTGTGCAATAAAAAGTGATGAACTGGCAGATTAAAAAGAAAACCTGTGAAGACTTTTATGAACTGATTCAAAATGAAATGAGCAAAACCAGGAAAACATTGTACACAGTATCAACAACATTGTATGATGACCAACTTTGATAGACTTAGCTCTTTCCAGCAATACAATGATCCAAGACAATTCTAAAAGACTCATTATAGAAAATGCTATCCACATCCAGAGAAAGAATTATGGAGTCTGAATGCAGGTTGATATTCTCTCTCTCTCAATCTTTCTCTCTCTCTATCTTTCTGTTTCTTGTGGTTTTCCCCTTTTGTTCTGATTCTTCTTTCACAACATGACTAACATGATAATATGTTTAATATGATTACACATGTATAACCTATATGAGATTGCTTGCTGTCAAGGGAACACCTTGGGAAGTGAGGGAGGGAGGGAGGGAAGGAGAAAAAAATTGTAACTCAAAATCTTATAAAAGTGAATGTTGAAAAAATGAATAAATAATTTTACAAAGAAATATTAACTGCTCGTGGGAATGCTCTTGCAGAAACATAATAGTTTGATTATGGAAAATAAAGACTTTTAATATTTTCCTACTGTTATTCCTCAGCATATAAGCATCAAATTAGTATAACTTTGGATTGTATTGTGTTATAATATTTGATTTTGAAAATTGCTGATATCCCATTCTTTTACAGAAATATAGGTGTTTAATTGAGGCAAGTAAAGACAAAAGCTATTTAATAATTTTTCCACCATCACTGCTGTATGTGTATGTGTGAACAACAATTTTTAAATTAAGTAAAAACAAATATGATTTCATAAAATAAAGCTAGTATTTGAGGAATTGTTAGCAATATTTATTTATATTTTAGGACAAAAATATTTTCAGTTATGGATAAGTGGCTAAATTTAGACAGAAGAGGCAAAAATACTGAGGGCAATGTGGAGAGTCTTTGCTACCAGGGTGTAGTATACCTAAATTGACAAGAAAAAGAAACTATGTTGAATCATGTGACTCTCAAGAGGGTAAAGTTTGACCAGATTATTGAAATTAAAAGATGAAAGTTGTTATATTTTTGACTGAGCAGAAATCAAGTTTTGTTAATTTTTTTTCGTAATGGCTTATGACTTTCAAAACTGTATTATTTTTTGGATGCTTTTGAAAAAAATCAATGATTTAAACATTCCACTTCAAGGAAAAAAGTATAACATTTCTGTTAAAAGATAAAATTGAAAGTTTTCTTTAAAAAGTTAACATATAGAAGAATAGGATGGCAAATGGTTCTTTAGAAATGTTTACAGCTACAAATGATTTTATAATTGAAAATAACCTTCCCAAAGATTTAATTTTAAGAGTTACAATTGATCATCTGAAGTACCTGGAGATACAGTTTCAGAAATACTTCTCTTCAAATTTTGATTCTAAAAAACTAAGTTGGGTCCATAAATTATACTCAACTGAAATAAAAATCATCAGTGACCTGCCATTAAAAGTTCAAGAAGAATTGTTGGAGTTATCAAATGACACAGGTTTAAAACCTGAATTTCCTAAAAAAAAAAAAAAATCATTTAAATGAATTTTTACTTGGGATAGGACAGAATTTCCAACCATTTCTGAACTGGCCCTAAACATTTCTGCCATTTTGTACTACATATTTATGTAAAGCGGCAGTCTCAGCATTGACGATTATAAAATAAAAATATCGACCAACTCTAAAAACCTTGAAGATGCTCTACATCCTGCAGCATCAAATATTACACCAAGATTTAATTCTTTATGTAAGAATAAACAAGCACATCCATCTCATTAGTATGCAAATTTGCTTTTTTCTTTAATAAATGATAAAATTATATGTATACCAAAGAATTGTTTTAAAATAAATTTCTTTATGATTATCAGTAAATGTTTGATTTGGATACCTACTATATAAACTTATTTGCCTAGGATTGCATAAAAATTCTCAGGCAAAAAGGGGTTACCAGTGGAACAAGTTTAAGAAGCCCTGCTCTAAGAAATGATAAGAGAGTTGACTTTAGAAAACCTGGGAAGACCTCTATGAATTGATGCGAATTAAAGTGAACAGAACCAGAAGATAATTGTATATACTAACAGCAATATTATAATGATAATCAACTGTGAAAGAACTTAGCTACTCTGATCAATACAATGATCTATGAAATTCTAAAGGATTCATAGTGAAATGTGCTACCCAACTGCAGAAAGAGAGAGAACTTATGGACTTTGAGGGCAGATTGAAGTATATTTTTTTCACTTTACTTTTCTTGCTTTTTTCCCCCAATGTGGCTAATATGGAAATGTTTTTCATGATTTCACAGGTATTGATATATGCTTGCCTTCTCAATGGGTGGTAGAGGTGCTAGGAAAGAATTTGGAACTCAAAATTAAAAAAAAAAATTTTTAAAAAGACATGAGGTAAAAGGGAAGGTTGCTCTTCTCCTCCTCTGTATTATTGATGGGAGATGAGACTGATAGCAGGAAATAGTAGTTGCCTGGAACTGGCACAGGTAAAAGTAATTTCACAGACCCCTAGTAGTCTTCCTTCATGGAAACTTTACTGTGGGGGATAGGCACCAGGGCTTACTGGACACAGGCCCCAGAACCAGAGTCTGGTCATCCTCTAACATACTTGCTGGATGACCCTGGGCAAGTTACTTAAACTCTAAATGTTCTAGGCAATTCTCAGGCTATAAGATGGAGGGAAGGTACCCCCGACCTGTAATGGAGGGATTTTTTTCATCTAGGAGTTTCCCATTGCTAATGAAATCACAAGTCTGTTCTCTATAACTTTCCTAATAATGATTATGAAGAGAATGAAGGCTAGAAAGCAACAGGTTTCAGTGCTACCCTGAACTAACAATAGTTTTCTTGCTGGCTTGGGAATTTTAGTTTTTTACTTGGCTTTGATGAAAAGCCCATGTTTTTCTCCCATATGATATATATAAGTGTAGCAGCAAGCACCCCAGCATCCCCAGGGTGGCTGCCAACACAGGTTCTTAGATCTGCTTTTCTAAAGGAAAGCAACTCAAAACAGGTTAAGAAGCCTACTTTAATCAATCAAACATATATCATTTATCTAGTTCAGGGGAAAAAGATCAGCACCCCAAACCAGAGTATATAGACAGAAGTTACAAGACAGAGAAACAGATCAAGCAGACAGGCTTCCAAACTGCCCAACCATTACATCCATACCTGTAATGGAAAGGCAAATTTAAAGATCTTCCCTGCCCCTAGGCCCTTTGATAGGCTTAAGAGACTCTGAGAACCTTCCTTGATTTGAAAATATACTCTGCCCTCTAATAGGCTGAATGTGGTCACATGGAACCTGTGGTAGGAGGCTTGGTTTTCAGGAATGCCTACACCTTGATGCTGTGTGATTGGGCAGTGGGTCAAGAGGGTGGTTACATTCTCTGATCCAGGAGAAGGCTATATAATTCCTGATGTGAGGCTTTGCTTTGGGGCTCACTTTGAGAAGTGTTGTGTAATTTGACCAGATGAGACTCTGGGCAGCTGTTGAGAGTCCCCTGGCTTTGAAAACCCAGATGTTGATGCTTCCCTCTCTGGTAACTATGATTTAGTATTGATAATGGTTGGACAGTTTGGAAGCCTGTGTGCTTGATCTCTTTGTTTCTCTGTCTTCTGTCTTTGTGTATACTTTGAAGTTCAGGGTGCTGACCTTTTTCCCCTGAACTAGGTAAATGATATATGTTTGATTGATTAAAGTAAGTTTGTTAACCCATTTTGAGTTGCTTTCCTTTAAAAAAGCAGATCTAAGAACCTGTGTTGGCAGCCACCCTGGGGATGTTGGGGTGCTTGCTGCTACAATACCAAATCACAGTTACCAGAGAGGGAAGCATTAACATCTGGGTTTTCAAAACCGGTGGGCTCTCAACAGCTGACCAGAGTCTCATCTGTTCAAATCACACAACACTTCTCAAAGTGAACCCTGAAACAATGTCTCACATCAGGGATTATATAGCCTTCTCCTGGGTCATAGAATGTAACCACCCTCTTGACACACAACCCAATCACACAGTATCAAGGTGTGGGTATTCCTGAAAACCAAGCCTCCTGACACAGACTCCATGTGATCACATTCAGCCTATTAGGGGGCAGAGTATATTTTCAAACCAAGGAAGGTTCTCAGAGTCTTTTAAGCCTATCAAAGGGCCTAGGGGCAGGGAAGATCTTTAAATTTGCATTTCCATTACAATAGGTTTTACAGAGGGCTCACAAATATGTGTATATTTTTAAAAGTACAATGGAGATTTCTAATCTTTTTTAGCCACAGTTGTCTAAGCAACCAGAGCCTACACACCTACTCAACAGAAAGGCAGAGTGGTACTGATGAAACTTTTTAGGTTTGTCCATAACCCCCCCAAAGCATCATCATCCACCTAGCTACTGATACATTCTTGCTTTCTTATTTTAAGCCATTTTTTTTTTTTTTTGGTGAGGCCCAGACTTGCCAAAGTGAATCATCAAAAAGTCACACTGGCTTTGAGTCATCTTAGGAAAATTTTACTGACTAAAACAGTCTAATGTGAGAAACACACACACACACACACACACACACACACACACACACACACACAGATGTTTTATTTAGGTTAGTATTCTCAAATTCTGCAGACAGTACCTCAGCTTTAGTACAAACTCAAGGTGAAAGGTTGCTTAGAAAGACAATTTCTTCTGTTGAGGATCATAGAACTGCTATTTCATACTAGGTATCCTACTAGTCATGACAAAGTAGACTGCAAAGGGGAACTGAATTGCCCCCAAAGGACGCTTAGTCCTAGGCGTGTGTAGTCAGGTAGACCTGATGACTATATCTAACTGCTTCCTCTGCTTTAGTATTGTAGTATTGAGCTGAACTTCTGAGTCTCTTCTAATATCTAGAATTTCATACAGTCTGGCCCAAGTCAGCCAAAGGACACCTAAAATGAAGAACACAGAATCTTAGAGGACACCTTATGAAATATGAATCTCCACCACTTAAGGAAAATAGGTAGTCTATCAGATAGAGTATTAGGCGGAGAGTCAGGAAGATCTGAGTTCTAAACCAGTCTTAGTCACTTACTAGTTGTGTGACCTGGGGCAAATCACTTAACCTCTATGTGCTTCAGTTTCCTCCACTATTAAATGGAGATCATAATATTCCCTACTTCACAGGGTTATGAGAATCAAATTGATGCAGGGTTCCAGGAGTTTAGGGAGTCCAGAAACTCTAATAACCAGAGTCCCTGAAAGCAGTCTGGAATGAATTCACAGACTCAAGCATTCTTTAAGTCAAGGTGGCAAAGATTTATTGCTATGCTATACAGTGGGCAAGAGTTCTTAGAGAACCTGCAATCTTAAAGGGGTACAGTTTAAGTTTATATAGGATAATCTATAGTAGAACCTATGTCAAATATGCTGAGTCAGGGTAGGATTAGGGAGGAATTAAGGAGTGGTCAGTTCTTAAAGGAACATGCACTTTTAATATCTACTACATAGGCATATTATCCAGAATTCACTGGGAAATAGCCCAAGGGGAGCTCCATGGAGGTGTGGTTTTAGGCTTGGAATGTCACTAAGTCAGCTAGTGGTCAAGGCTGACCAAGCTGCCACCCATCAATGTCACGTTTGACAAGATGGATGTTGGGAGTATAAATATGTCCCAAGCCTAAGGCATACATAATGAGGGATTCAGGAGGTATATAATGAGCTAAAGAGTTACTTATAGATAATCTAGTAAAGGATTCACAGATGCAGCTTGTTATTGTACCAAGGGGAGATAAATATTTGGCTGGGACTTGATCATGAATGGTTTCTAGGCAGAGTACTGGCATGGGGAGAAGTGGGAAGAGATAATGCTCTGAGGCTAGGGAGATTTGAGGCTAGGGAGAGATATGATTTTATAAACTAGGGTTCAAGCACAGGCACCCAAGCACCCCATCATAATGAGATAAAATTTGCAAAGTGCTTAGAGCAGTGTTTGGTGTACAGTAAGTAATAAATGCTTTTTCCTTTCCCTCTTCATCATTCTATATAAGTGGTCATCCAATCTAAGGTTGAATAAATTGATGGAAACTCACTGCCTCCCAAAGAAGTCTATTCCAATTTTGTATAGTGTGAAATGCTTCTCCTTGTATTAAGTAAAAATCTGCTTCTCTCTTACTGTCACACAGTGATTCTGCTTCTCTCCTTTGTGGTTAAGTAGAACATTCTTAATCTTTCTTGTCTATTAAGTCAAGCTAACAAGAATTTATTATGTGCTACTAGATGCTGGGCACTGTGCTATGTGTTGGGGTTACAACAAAAGATTAGAAAAAAACAAACAAACAACAGCAACAAACAGTCCCTGCCCTCAGGGAGATCACTGTGTAATGAAGGAGACAATATGGAAATAACTACATACAAACAAAGTAAATTCCAGATAAACTGGAGCTAATCTCAGAGGGAAGATGCTAAGATTTAGGGAGGAGTGGGAATGACTTAAAATATTCGAAGATAGCCCTCATGTTCCCTCCAATAATTTTCCCTTTTAAGGCTAAGCCTTCCCAGTTCCTTCAAATGTTTTTCAGTTCAAATGGTTTTGAATCCTCTCAGCATCCTGATTGTTCTGTTCTAGGCTGGTTCCAGTTTGTCAATGTCCCATGAAACATTTGGTGGCCAGAACTGAACATGTTTTCTTGGTCAGAGGTGTCAAATATGATGCTTGCTAAATGCTGTGGGACCTAGATTAAAAAGTAACTGGGAAATATTTAGCAAAATAAATAAGAGTATAATAGATCATAGATAATGTTAATATGGGATCTTCTAGATAAAAATTCAGGGACCCTCATGTATGGTTTAGTGGATCCTGTTTCTATTGGAGTTTGACACCACTGTTTTAGGTCCAGTTGATTAGCAGTAAACTAAAATTATAACTTCTCTCATTAATTGAAACCTATTAATATAATATTTTTTTAATATCAACTGTTGGCTAGATGTATTAGATTGGGAAGAGAACTTATGTTGCAGTCACAGGACCTGAGGTCTGAGTTTGAATTCTTTTACTACCCATGAGATAGTGGACAAGTCATTTGACCATTCTGGACCCCAATTTCAAAGTCTATGAAATGAGTAAATTGGACTAAGTCAGGGGTGAGGAACCTGTGGCCTTCTAGGACCTCAAGTATGGCCCTTGGATGAATTCAAATTTCACAGAACAAATACCTATAATAAAAGAATTTGTTCTGTAAAACTTGGACTCAGTCAAAAGGCTGCACCTGAGAACCTAGAAGGCCACAGGTTTCCCATCTCTGGAAGTGGTGGCCAGGATCCTTTTCAACTCTACATTTGTGTTTCTTTGACCTAGGATTTTATGATATACAAACATATCTACTCGCTAGTATGCTTGCATAGTTGGTTTTTTGAATGGAAATATAGGAATATACATGAGGTAGAAGGAACGTGTATGATTTGGTTAGATGTATTCTAAGGTCCTTGTTGTCTTTGAGTTTCTTTGTAATTTTTACACCCTTAAGATATGATCTCCATTGAAACATTTATCTTTGTTATATTTCATTTTATTCCCATTAATTCCAGTCAGGTGATATGATTCATTATCTAATGTATAATCTAGTCCTCTTACCTTTGTGTCACCTGCAGATTCACCAAGCATACTTTAGATTAAAAAATTGATAACCAGGGTCAAGGACCAGACCCTGTAACATTCTCTATCTCTCTGACTCAATGTCAATCAGTTAATTAATTTGGGCAAGGTAATTCAGCCAATTCTAACTACATCTAATTGGAAAGTAATCCAGCTCATTTTTCACCATGTTGTCCATGATGATAGTCTAAGAAATCTGGCTATTTCTGACCAACAACTGTGCTATAGGCAGCCCTTTCCTTCTAGGAGTGTTGGGAGCCTCCCGTGAAATGATGTATGTGAAATGCTTTGCAAATCCCAAAGCATGATACGAATAACATCTATCACCATCATCCTGAAACCCTTTGAGAAAGGAAAAAATAGGTTTTCACAAATTATATTATTAATATGGAAGACCATGCCTTTACAGTCAAACAACTGACTTAAGGTCACACCGTGCTGTTGCTTTTTGCATATGTCATATATGTGTGTGTTATATAACATTTGCAGATTTTGTGTTTGTGTGTGTATGTGTATGTATAGGATGGATATACATATTTTCACATTCATCGATTTCCCAGGTATAAAGAAAGGCTCACAGTGAAAATTTACCAATTAGCTCTCAAAATCTGATTGAAGATGGTTCCAGCACATCCCTTACTAGAGGAGGATCTGTAGCATATTGGGAAATCCCAAAGGAATCCCAACTATGTTATGCCCAACAGTTTGTCCTTGAAGACCTTCATTCCACTATTAGACAATTCTAATTGTTAGGAAACTTCTTCCTGCCATGAAGCTGGAACTGGCCCCTTTGCAACTTCTACCAGGCTTCTGGTTCTGCTCTCTGGGGTCCAAAAGTAACAAGTTTAATCCCTCTTCTATATAACAGTCCTTCAAATATATGAAGATGTCTGTCACATTCCTCTCTCTCCCTACGTCTCCCTACTCTTCCCCTCCCCTCCACTTTCAGGATTAAAAAAATTTTTTTTAGTTTTTTTTCCCCACCTACACGTTAAAACAATTTTAAAACTTTTTTTTTTTAAAGTTTTGAGTTCCAAATTCTACCCCACACTCTATCCCTCCCAGAAATGGTAGGCAATCTCATATAGGTCATACATGTGCAATCATGTAAAACATTTCCCTATTGGTCATTTTGTACAAGAAGACTTGGAAAGAGAGAAAGTGTGTGTGGGGGGGGGGAGGGAGGAGGAGGGAAAGGGAGAGGGAAAGTGAAAGAAAGTTGTATGTTTCATCCTGTATTCAGACAATATGAGCTCTTTCTCTGGAGGCAGATAGCATATTTCATTATGAGTCCTTTGGGATTATTTTGGATCATTGTATTGCTGAGAATAGTTATGTCATTCATAGTTTTTCATCATACAATATTGCTGCTACTGTGTACAATGTTCCCCTGGTTCTGCTTACTTTACAAAGTTAAACATGCCAGTTCTTTCCCCTGACCTTATTATGTCTTAAGACCCTTCACCAACCTGGTTCCACTCCTCTGGGCACTTTTGAATTTTCCAGTGTCCTTTTTTTTTTTTTTTTTTGCTGTTTAACATTTTTTTTTAAACAAATGCTTTATTAACTTCTGTTTTACATCATTCATTTCCGCCAGATTTTGAGTTACAATCATTTTCCCCCATTATTCCCCTACCCAACCTCCCAGAATAGTAGTCCCACAAGATATCGCTTCCTCCAATCTGCTCTCTCCCATACCTTCTCCCATATCCCCATCGACTTTTCCATTAGAGGAAGGTGAATCTCTGTGACCAATGCCTGTACATCTTATCTCCCTATTACAAGCAAAAAAGTATTAATAATAGTATTTATATATATTTGAAACATTTAATGTTACAACCTCGAATTTCAGATCCATTTCCTTCCTCACTTGTCACCCATTCCCTCTTGGGAGATAAGTAATTCAGTATATGTTGTACATGTCTAGCTATGCAAAACATTATCATAGTAGATATATTGTACAAGGCTGCTTATAATTCCCTCCCACTCATCCCACCCCCCACCTGGTCCATTCCCTACATGATCCTGTCCCTCTTCTATAGTGGGTACTTCCAACCTCCCCTCACCCCAAGGATGCCCTCCCATCCATCATCCCTCCTCTCATCCCCCTTCCCCTATCCTGCTGCAGGTTGAGATATCCCATTTAGTATGTATGTCATTTTCTCCCTGAACCAAATTCAATGTGAATGTGGTTTTGCCTTTTTAGCCTTCCTTATTCTCCCCCTCCTTTGCAAACACTTCCCCTTGCTTCTTCTACATGGGATAGTTTACCCTACCCTGTCTCTCCCCATCTCCTCTTGCCACTTTCCTCTCTCACCTCATAATTTCATCCCTTGAGTATTCTCCCTTCCCAACAAATTCAACCTATGCCCTCTATCCATATATAACTGTAACCATATACATACATGTTCACATATGTATTCATATGACCACACACCCTTCTTCTATTATTTTCATAGTGAGAAAGATATCATCAGTCACAGTTATTGCTTTTCCATATAGGAATGTAAATAGTTCAACTTTGATAAGTTCCTTCTGATTTCTTTTCCCTGATTACCTTCTCAGGCATCTCTTCCTTCTTGTGTCTGGGTGTCAAATTCTCTATTCAATTCTGGTTTTTTCCTCAAGAATGCTTGAAAGTCCTCTATTCCACTGAATGACCATATTTTCCCCTGAAACAAAATACTCAGTTTTGCTGGGTAGGTGACCCTTGGGTTCATTCCCAGTTCTTTTGCCCTCTGGAATATCATATTCCATGCCCTTCGATCCCTCAGTGTAGAAGCTGCCAGGGCCTGGGCTATTCTGATTGTGTTTCCACAATATTGAAATTGTTTCTTCCTGGCTGCTTGTAGTATTTTCTCCTTGATCTGGGGATTCTGGAACCTGGCTATAATATTCCTGGGAGTTTTCTTTTTGGGATCTTTTTCAGGAGGTGATCGGTGGATTCTTTCAACCTCTATTTTACCCTCTGGATCTAAAACATCAGGGCAATTTTCCTTGAGAATTTCTTGAAAGGTGATTTCTAGGTTCTTTCTTTGATCATGGCTTTCAGGTAGTCCAATAATTTTTAAATTGTCTCTCCTGGATCTATTTTCCAGGTCAGTGGTTTTTCCCATGAGATATTTCACATTGTCTTCTAATCTTTCATTTGTTTGGATCTGCTTAACAGCATCTTGATTTCTCATAAAGTCATTAGCTTCCATTTGCTCCAGTCTAACTCTGAAGGAATGAATCTCCTCAGTGAACTTTTGAGATTCTTTTTCCATCTGGCAAATTCGACTTTTTAAGGCATTCTTCTGCTCATTGCCCTTTTGGGCCTCCTTTGCCATTTGAGTTAGTCTATTTTTTAAGGTGTTGTTTTCCTCAGTCAGGCTGTTGACCCTCATTTCATACTTTTCCTGCATCCTTCTCATTTCTCTTTCCAATTTTTCCTCCACTTCTCTTATTTGATTTTTAAAGTCCTTCTTAAGGTCCTCTATGGCCTGCAACCCGCTCATGTTTTCCCCTGGGGCTTTTGGAGCAGGACTTCTGACCTCACAGTCCTTTTCCCGCTCTATGCCCCCAAAATAGGAGTCTAGGGTTGCATTTTTCTGTTTCCTTTGCCTTGGCATGTTGCCACTTAATTGCTTGACTTTTGGGCTTGTTGCCACACTATGACTTTAAGGCCAGATAGAGGAATTTTCGTCCCGAACGTGTGGGGGGCAACTTCCGTTTCTGGCAAGCTGTAAACCCACCCACGACTTCCACCCTAGATCATAATCCAGACCCAGGGAGGTTAAAGCAAGAACGATTACCCCCCAAGACTGATCACTGGATCTCCCTACAATTAATTGCAGTCCAGGAGCCGCCTCTGAAAACTACAAAATGGTGTGTCTCCTCAGTGGCTTCTAGCCCCCAGGGGAGGGAGCCGAAGCATTCCCTAAATACCAGTCCCAAAGTCCATAGGACACTAACCTCTTACTTTGTCCTAGGCATGTCTATGTTGATAATTATGGAGTCGCCACAGCTCCTGGTGTTCTGGGGTTCCTCCAGCTGGCTGCCGGCCCTGCCGCCCTGGGGCTAAAACCTTGGCTCATGGGGACCTGGGCTGTGCTCAGCTCCGCTTCCTGCACGCTGCTCGCTGCCTGGTCCCAGACTGCTGTGCTGGTCCTTCCTGCAGGGCTGCTGGGCTGTCCTCAGCGGGAGGTTAGCTTCTCTGTGTCGTTCTGTGGGTGCTGGGGCTCCAGAAGTTGTTCAGAGTCCCCTTTTACATAGTTTGGGGGGAATCAGGGGGCAGAGTGGCTTGGAAGAGCTGTTTCTACTCTGCCATCTTGGCTCCGCCCCCTCCAGTGTCCTTTTTAAGCCATGGGATTCAGAACTGAACATCATACATTAGATAAAGTCTGAGGAGGTCAGGAGAACAGTGGGACTATCAGCTCCCTAATCCTGTGTAAACTACTACCCTTAGAAGCAAGTAGGCTACATTGTGGCTAGAGCAGGAAGTCAGGAAGACCTGAGTTCAAATTTGGTCTCACACACTACCTACTAGCTGTGTGACCCTGAGCAAGTCATTTAACTGCTGTTTGCCTCAATTTCCTCATCTATAAAATGGAGATAATTATAATAAAGTAACAAGAAAACTACCTCCCGGGTTGTTGTGAAGATCAAATGAAATAAATAATTGTGAAGTGATTAGCAAAAGTACCCATCACATAGCAAGCACTATATAAACACTAGCCATTCCTATTAGCTATTTGAAAGCACTGCCCTCCCCTGTGGAGAAGTTTGCTGTTGAAAGGAGCAGAAAAAATTACTAAATTAAACCAACTAGTTTAATTAGAAAATTCATCAAATTAGAAAATTTAGGAACAAAATCAACAAGAATGAGAAGTATGAATTCTTTCATAAGCAAATAGTTTGGTACCTAAAAGAAACAGGAAAAGAGTTTCGATTTGAGAAAAATTGCTAAAAATTTATGTGCAAAGAAACAGTTTTTGGGTAGACCATGAGAAATTTGGTTGCATAAGGGACAGAAAATGAACTAACATATTTCTTTTTATTAATTCAAAGGGTCTTTTGTATTCTGTGTTATTTCTTACATTTTTAAAATTTCTTTTTCCATGCACTTTTTGGTGTGTTATTTCCTAATTTCTTTAAGGCAAACAACTACGTTTCTCCTTTTTTTCTTTTGTTAATATAGGTTCCCAGGACTATGAAGCTGCCTTTGTGTTGTTTTGGTTGCATCATCTAAATTTTAATACACTGTAATTTATGTCATTGTCTTTGAAGTAATCTGTTATTACTTCTGTAATTTATTCTTTTACCCGGGATCATCCAGTAAATCATTTAATTTTTTTTCCATGCACGCCTGCATCTTTTGAACATACCCACACTATTTACTTATTGTTTTATTGCATTATGAGATATAAGTGTAGTGCTAAAGCTTCCTGTCTTTTAAAATTTGAATATAACTTCACTTTGATCTAAAACATTATATATTTTTGTGAATGTTCCATGTGTTTATGGGGGGAAATGTATATTATCTGCTGTTTTTATTAATTTTTTTCCATATATTAAAAAATTTAATTTCTCCAACACTTTGTAACTTTGTCTTTTTTTTTTTTGCATGATTTAACATATCTACAAGGGATTGCTAATTTCCTAGTTGTATTGAGTTTTTCTTCTTTTGAAATCTTCTAGCAGTATCTGGATGACCACTTGTCTGATATGTTATAGTGGGGCTTAATATGGGGTAGATATGGCTTGGCACTCAGTGGTCTCTGAAGTTCTTTCCAATCCTAAAATTCTATGATGCAGAGATATTACTAATCTATTTCTTCTTACAAAATTATTATATTTTCCCTTATTAAAAATTCAAATTATTTGGTGCAATAGTTAGATTTGAATAGGTGCTTAGAGATCTGGCTTTATAATCAAGAACACCTGGGCTGAAGTTTGATCTCTGGCATATACTAGCTGTGTGACCTTGACCAAGTCATAACTTTTCAGTGTTCTTGGCAACTCTCTTACACTGTAAAGTTGCAGAGAAGGTACTGCTCTTTATTAGGGGAATAAATTTCACATTGGGACTTCCTATATAAATGAAATCACAGGTCCCCCAAATATTGGGGCATTAATATTCTAGGTCAGTGTTTTTATAACTCTCATAATCTGTAGTACCTTTTAAGTATGACAATTTCCTTATATATTTCTTTAAATATTTTCTGGCTTGAATTCAATTTTGTCACATATTATCATGGCAACCTCAGACTTTCTTGAGTTAATTGTATAGTAAATGTGGCTCCCTAGCAATCCCACCCCCACCCACCCCATCCACCTTAATGGAGAGGGGCATTATCTAAGAAATCCAGAAGAGTAGAGGAGGGTAGCTGGAGATTTCACTAAACTAGAAGGACAACTAGTTTATCCTAATTTTGGTGGGGCTTGAGAAAAGAGGAAAAGATCTGTGGTACCCATTGTAAGGAATGAGAAAGAGGCAGTAAGATCAGAGTAGAAGGATTTCTGAGCAGTAATGAGGGCCCAGGTGGGGTTTGTTGTTGTTCTATCATTTGAGTCAGGAGCCACTCTTTGTGATTCTGTTTAGGGTTTTCTTGGCAAAGATACTAGAGTGGTTGCCATTTCCTTCTCCTGCTCATTTTATAAATGAGGAAATTGAGGCACAGTGTTAAGTTACTTGCCCAGGGTCACAACTAGTGTCTGAGGCTGGATTTGAACTCATGAAGATGGGTCTTCCTGATTCCAAATCCAGTGTTTTATATACTGTGCCATCTAGCTTCCCTCTCCCACCCTTTCAAGGTGGTGGGGTTATGCACCATAAATTTGTGAAAAAAATGAAACCTGCTTGAATTTCTCCAGTCATGATGAATAGCCAGGGAGAAAGAAGAGAATTCAAATGGTGGGGTTAGGTTAGGGGGAACAGAATTTGAAAGGGTTAACAACTTCTAGGGTGATGGTTAGTGAAGCACTGAAACCAAGAATCTCAAGAGTTTGAAGGCACTTCAGAGACTCCATGCTGCCTGAATAATAATTTACTCTACAACAGCCTTGAGAAGTTTTAGTTTAAAGGCAAGCGATGAGAAGTGAAGAGATAAGAAAAAACCTCCTGAAACAGACCATTGTACATTTGGATCTCTCCTATCATCTCAAAGGTTTTTCTTTCAGTACACCTTTTGTACTCTGCATATGTTGACAAAAATCTGAAGTTCTGGCTGGCTTCTTCTTGGATTTTTTCTTCTTCTTGTGAATTCTAGGCATCTTTATTGCTATTCTAACAATCTAGCTACTTTCTTTGGTATATGTACATAGGTAGTTCTCTTCCATCCTGCTTCCTTTTCAGTTAAAAATCCTTTTGATTAGATTTGCTAATTCCAAACAAGCACAGATTTGCTGGCCCTTGTTAGGTGCATCCTACACTTAGCCAAGAGCACATCTTTCCTATGTTTTAAGGCATCAAGCAAATAAACATTAATAAAGCATTTCCTATGTGCTAAGCACTGTGGTAATTGCTGGGGATATAAAAAGAGGCAAAAGACAGTGCCTGCCCTCAAGGAGGTCACAGTCTAATGGGGCAGACAACAACCAACCAACCAAAAAAATATGTGATCTATGAATTTAATATCTGTTCTTAGACACCATCTCATTAATCAGCTGGTTTTTATTTTTTTAATTTTTAAAATTTTTTTTTATCTAGTTGGCCTCTTTCTTTTAAAGACTTAGCTGATTAAAATACTTTATGTGCCTCTTAGGTATTATCAGTGACAGAGAAATTCTCAAGGCTTTTCAAACCTTGGGAAATTCTCTCTCGCATTCAGAGAACATAACCCTGGAAAGACTGGAGAAGTCTCTGCTTTTAACATTGGGACTCTTGTCAGTGTCAGATTTAAAAATTAAACACGGGGGGGCGCGGATAGAAACAGCATTTCCAATGTGCTCTGCCCCACACAAATTTCAAACAATGTGAAAGGGAGCTCCGAACAACTTCTGGAGCCACAGCACCCACAGAACTGCACAGAGAAGCTAACCTCCTGCTGAGGACAGCCCAGCAGCCCTGCAGGGAGCGGCCAGTGCAGCGCTCTGAGAGCAGGCAGCACAGCTCGCCAGGAACAGACAGCGCAGCACACAGAGCCGAGCCCAGGTCCGCGGTTTTAGCCCCAGGGCGTCCAGGCCTTCAGCCGGTTGGTGGAACCCCAGAACACCAGCAATTGTGGTGATTCCAGAATTATCAGCACAGATATGCCTAGGACAAAGTGAGAGGTTAGTGCCCTATGGACTTTGGGACCAGTATTTGGGGAACACGTGGCTTCCTCCCCTGGGGGCAAAAAGCTGCTGAAGAAACAGCTGCACAGAAGCCATTTTGCAGCGTCAGCAGTGGCTCTAGCTCCTGGTCTGCGAACTGTAGGAAGATCCAGCAATCAGTCTGGGGTTAATCGCTTTTGCTTTAAACTGCCTGGATCTGGATTGTGGTCTGGGGGGGAAGTTTGGGGTGGGTATCCAACTTGCCAGAGTGGGTGGAGGCTTTACAGAGGCCACCCAACTGGCAGAAGTTGTGAAGACCCCACGTTTGGGCGGTGTTGGGTGTTTTGTGACTTTAAGGTCCCGGCTTAGGCCGAGAGAGAGGTGTAGTGAGCTTTAATAGCCATAAAAGGTGATATATGTAATGCAGGGTCATGATTGGCGGGTGGGGGAGCTTGAAGGGTATATATGCGGAAGCATTGCGGAAATAAACACACACGCTTGCAACCTCAGCCGGTGTTCTGTCTGGTGATTTCCTCTCTGAGGCCGGTGACGACCGAAGACCCGGGATGGGTAAGTAGAGGCTCCAGAGTGCGGGGGGACGTAACATATTGGCGCCAGAACAGGGACCTAGACAGGGACCACCACCACGTAGAGTGTGGAGCTAACTCTGGGCTGTAGCCTAGGAGTTGTCCAGACAGCCTTTGCCTAGATAAGGTGAAGAAGCCCAGTATGGGGGCGGGGAGAAGTTTCCCTATTTTGTTGCCGGCCGAGGAAGATGTCCTTGTGTCTCAATTTAGACAAATTTGTGCCTCACAGGGTGTAACAGTGTCCAAAGACCAGGCAAACAGTTTTATTGATAGACTTTTAACAGTCTGCCCGTGGGTCCGACATGCGGGGATTAGCCCTGACCGAGGGAGCACTATGAGACATCAGATGTCTACTTATAATCATACCAACCCTGGTTTGCTTACGCCAGGAGATTTTTCTTTATTTAAAGTCTTGGAGGCAGTGGTGGTACCCTCCTCAATTCCCCTTTCCCTCCTGGCCGCCACTCAAACAGACTCAAATTCCCCCTCGGTAGCAATAGAAATAGGGCCCGAGGAAGGGGGAAAAACGTTTCCCCCGATTTATCCTTGGGGAGAGCTGAAAACTACAGAAGCAGAAGGGAGAAACCAAAGCTCAGAAACTGCTGCCTTCACGGCAGACGTACCTCGGGATCGGCCGAGAGGAAATGGAGGGGGGCGTGGGCGGGGGCCTACCGCTTATGCAACAGGGGATGAAACCCCCCGGATGAGACCCGTTGTTCAGGGTGCGGAACCGGGACCACCCAGCGACACCTGCACTGGGAGGAAAAACAGGAAGCCAAACCCTCCCGGGTATAGAGCGGAATGGCCGCAGAGGGCCCCTCCCCCCCCGCCTGGGTGTTATCCCCCTCCTGTTGAACATCATTATGAGCCCCTGAGAGATGTACAGGAAGCCCCTTACACGCCTCTGGGCGTTCTCCCTCGCTCTTTACGAGCAGCAGTAAAAAAAGGTACTCATCCAGATCATGACATGCCAATTTTTGAGACATCTTTAGGCTATTACTCTCACTGCTTCCCACCCTTTCTTCCTCTCATCCATCTTGCCTTCCCTTCCCAGTCTATACCCTTGCAAAACAGTTATGAGCAAGTCAGGCTTTTTATCACTTTGTTCCTTTCAAATCTTTCTTGCAATTATGATAGTGTGAGATTTGCTGTTGTGCTTAAGTCTGGGTTTAGTCACCACCTCCAATAAGACCTGTAAATCTGAGCAACTTCATTATTATCAAAATTTTTGTCATCAGTCCTTTTATTTGCTGTACAAACAAAATTTGACATTACATCTAAAGAAATAATTTGAGTTCTTCAGAAGTCCTGGCATGTGACAGTTTTATTAAATTAACAGGTTTGGTTCTTAAATAATTTTCCCAGTATTATGCGCCAAAATCTTAATTTAAAGAAATATATACGCACTTTGTGCCGAAAATACAGAGTATTTTTTTAAAGTAAGGCTGTCTTCATTTAAAAGCAGATACAGAAATGTAAGGCAATGTTGAACAAAAGTGGATGCGCCCAGTGATACCCCTCTCCCCTCAGCTTATGGGTCCTTTATATCAGATTTTGAAAGGACCGGCGGACTTAACATCACCCCGGTTGTGGACCATGGAGGCCTTGAAGGCACTCAATGCCATAGTGATTCAGGCGCATTCCACCTTAGTCCAGAGAGATCCCGAAGAGCCTGTATATTTTGTAGTGTTGAAGGATGCTCAGGCTCCATGGGGCGCGCTGTATCAGTGCCATGGGTGTTTGGAGTGGCTGTATTCTTGCTCCTCTTCCCGCTCCCTGGATAATTGCCGGGAATGGATCGCCCAGTTTGCATTGCAGGCCCTTAATAGATGTAGAGCTGTGTTCGGTTGTGATTTTGTTTTAGACTTTCCTGATTTTGATCTTGTGGGTCGAGAGTTGGCCCAGGTTTCGTGGTCTTGGGCCACATTATTAACTTCAGTCTCAGTTGCACCAGGGCCTCGACCCCGATTGGTTCGTGCTTTTGATTTGCTTCCTTTGAGCCCACATCATACAGTGGTCTCCCAAACTCCAGTGAAAGGCCCCAATGTCTTTACAGATGCTACCAAATGCCACCGAGCCGTGGTATATGATCCTGTCCGGCAGTGTTGTTGGGCCTTTAAGACACCTTTTCAGTCAGCCCAACAGAATGAGCTATTTGCCATTTGGCAAGCTCTCCGCCTTTTTTTGATGTTCCTGTAAATATTATTTCAGATAGTCAGTATGCTGTAAATTTGCTACAGCGGGTGCAATCTTCTTTTTTGAATAGCGCTGTACCTTTGTTTCCCCTTTTTCGTGAGGTTGCTTCTTGTTTGCAGTTACGTTGTTTTCCAGTTTATTTTTTGCATGTTCGTTCCCATCTGGTGCAAGCAGGCCCCATTTTTGAGGGTAATGCGATTGCTGATGCCGCGCTTGGCTTGTTTTCCGTTGATGCCATGGGATTAACTCAATTGAGTGAACTTGCAGAACCGCCAGTTTTGGCTCATCGCAGATTTCATTTGTCTGCGTGATCCCTTAGATGTTTATATGGTATCTCCCGGGAACAGGCTCGCAATATTGTTAAAGCGTGTGTATCCTGTGCCCCTTTTCAACCCCGGATTCGGGAATCAGCTTTTAATCCTAAAGGGACCTTTTCCAATGAGTTGTGGCAGATGGATGTGACCCATTTTGGTCACAAGTGCGTCCATGTAGTGGTTGATACATTTTCAGGTTTTGTTATGGCCTCCCTACAGACTGGTGAGAGTTTTCGTGCAGTTAGATCTCATTTGTATTTTGTTTTTTCCACCATGGGAGTGCCCTTATCTATTAAGACTGATAAAGGTCCTGCATATACTTCTAGATCTTTTGCCCCTTTTTGTGAGGAGTTTGGTATTTTTCACTTGACTGGTATTGCCTATAATCCTACTGGTCAAAGTGTTGTTGAGAGGGCTAATCGCACTCTAAAAGAGGTGCTAGCCAAGTTGCTGGGCAGGGTTCCCCATACCCTTTTATCTTGTCAGTTATTTCAGGCCCTCTATATTATGAATTTTTTACAGTTTAGGCAAGATGGCACGACTGCTGCCATGCGTTATTTTGCTGGCATTTGTGCTCTACCAGCCTCCGCCCTGCGACAGCTCCCGTCACCGAATAGAGCCCAAGAGGGTTCGAGAGTTTTATGGCGGGATGAACAGGGCAAGTGGCAAGGGCCAGGGGTAGTGAGAAAGAGAATCAGGGGCGCCCTAGCTGTTTCACCAGAGGGTATTGATGATTCCTCCATAGTATGGGTTCCCTTGCATAAAGTGAGAGATATTATGTTTTCTTACCTTTTTTTGTAGGTTTGCAGTTTTTGTATTTTTTTTATATTTTTATTGGGCTTTTTAAAGCTTGGGGAGTGCCCCCGCCTCAGTTTTGGGCCGTTATGAAGGCCCTACCCAGCCCACTTCCTGTGGCCTTTTCTTCTACGATCTATCCGATTCTTGTGGTGCGAAATGCCTCGTTGGGGTTGCCTACAGCACCAGTGGACCCGAGGGAAGAGACTTTTAACATCTCCACATCTTGGAACTTGCCGGGTGCTCTGTGTTTTGCTCTGGATCATCACCCGAGAAATGCTTGTGAGGTGAGATCCTGGGATCATGATCTGTGCGTGGTTCTGCATCATCAGTGTTCCGCTCCGGGATTCGGGTTCCCGAAATGGCAGTCTCAATCCGCCCCATCGGCCACCTCGTCTACCAACTGCCGCAAGGGTGAACAGTGTCATCACCCGTTCTCAAAGGCCTTCAAGCTTGGCGCCCTGTGCTCAATGTGACTGCCACCAGCCAATACCCTCACTGGGCTCCTCAGCTTTTCCCCCCTGTGACTGGTCAAATTTGCCGAAAGCCCGAGACAATGTTTCTCTCCCTTGGCGGCATTGCCAAAATCCCTGGGCATGGCCGTTGGCGGGTGTTGCGGGGTCCTTTTATGACCTCGCGGGTGACCTATGGCTGCAAAAGGATGAAGGTGAAGAAGACTTTAATGTCACAACAGGATGCAATTGGGAAGAAAGAGAGGGGTCCCCTTCAAACAGTGGGTCCTCTGTGGCCGGGGGGGGGGGGATGCATGTCGATCAATGCCCTTGCCTTTCTCGGGTATGCGGGAACCTTGGAATTACGACAAAATTCGCTTGTCAATACACAGGGAATATTGCCAGTGACAGTGTTGGGGACCTTGCCTAACATCCCTTGCTGCCTCAGTAACATCGGTTGTCTTGGCAGCAGTGGCCCTTCAAGGCGGGACTGTGACTGCAGCAGCATTGAACAATTTGTCTGCAAGTACAGCGGAAGCCCTGTCCCAGACAGGGGAACTTTTTGCACATATGAGGGAAGGGTTTATCTCATACAGGAACAGTTGGATTTGATGTTTCAGCATGGCACGGGGGGATGTGCGCATTCCCTTTCAAGTGTCTGTGTTACTGGGACCCAGTATTATAATACTTCCATGGCTGCGGCCGCTGCCCGGAATATCTCAGTTTACCTGAGTGGACATGGGGATCATACATTTGAGGATAAGTTGGCGAGCTTATGCCGAATGGTTTCTAGGGTCAATGGGACAAGAGTTCACTTTGATTGGTCCCCAGTTCAGCCTATATTGACTTTCTGGCAATGGGTTGGGGGGTGGTTTCAGTCTTGGGGGGCCCTTGGTGCCACGTCCATGTTGGGTGTTTTGTTGTTGGTTTTGGTGATTTGGATTTGCCGCTCAAGACGGAGATATCGGGACTATACATTGCTAACCTGACGGGCTGTTGATTCTTTGGCTCATCAGGAGAGTCCTGACCTGTGGCTTCAGGCCTTGGATGAGCGCCTGTAACACCCGGGGTAAGACGGGCTGTCTCCAGGACGGGCAACTTCTCCATAGCCCGACCGCCTAAGACAGGGCCTAAGGGTGTTGGGTTTCTATGACGGGTAAGGATTGTGGTTATGGAGATGACCTAAGACAGAGACCCCCCGCTCCCTATGCCACAATTGGTCTTAATTTCATCAGATTTAGCCCTAAGGTCCTGCTCCATCGAGCGCATTTTCTGCTCCATCGAGCATATTTTATTTGAATTTGGGTAGGCCATGTGGCCTTTTGTTTGCTATGCTAGAATTGGTTGCTTTGTTGAATTTTTAAATAAAAAGGGGTGAGTTGTTGGGTGTTTTGTGACTTTAAGGTCCTGGCTTAGACTGAGAGAGAGGTGTAGTGAGCTTTAATAGCCATAAAAGGTGATATATGTAATGCAGGGTCATGATTGGCGGGTGGGGGAGCTTGAAGGGTATATATGCGGAAGCATTGCGGAAATAAACACACACGCTTGCAACCTCAGCCGGTGTTCTGTCTGGTGATTTCCTCTCTGAGGCCGGTGACGACCGAAGACCCGGGATGGGTAAGTAGAGGCTCCAGAGTGGGGGGGGACGTAACAGGGCGGAAGCTCCCCTGTCTGGTGGCAGAGTCCTACTGTGGCAACAAGCCCCAAAATCAAGTAATTAAGTCACAATATGCCTAGGAAAATGAAACAAAATAAACAGAAAAGTTCAACATTGGACTCCTATTTTAGGGGCAAAGAGGCTCAAAGCATGGAGGAGAACTGTGAGGTCAAAACTCCTGCACCAAAAGCCCCAAATGAAAATACAAGCTGGCTACAGGCCATAGAGGACCTTAAGGAGCAGATAAGAGAAGTGGGGGAAAATTTGGGAAGAGAAATGAAAAAGATGCAAGAAAAGTATGAAATGACAGTCAACAGCCTGACTGAGGAAAATAACACCTTAAAAAATAGACTAACTCAAATGGCAAAAGAGGCTCAGAAAGGCAATGAGGAGAAGAATGCCTTAAAAAGTCGAATTTGCCAGATGGAAAAGAATCTCAAAAGCTCACTGAGGAGATTCATTCCTTCAGAGTTAGACTGGAGCAAATGGAAGCTAGTGACTTTATGAGAAATCAAGATGCTGTTAAGCAGATCCAAACAAATGAAAGATTAGAAGGCAATGTGAAATATCTCATAGGAAAAACCACTGACCTGGAAAATAGATGCAGGAGAGACAATTTAAAAATTATTGGACTACCTGAAAGCCATGATCAAAGAAAGAACCTAGAAATCACCCTTCAAGAAATTCTCAAGGAAAACTGCCCTGATGTTTTAGATCCAGAGGGCAAAATAGAGGTTGAAAGAATCACAGATCACCTCCTGAAAAAGATCCCAAAAAGAAAACTCCCAGGAATATTATGGCCAGGTTCCAGAATCCCCAGATCAAGGAGAAAATACTACAAGCAGCCAGGAAGAAACAATTTCAATATTGTGGAAACACAATCAGAATAGCCCAGGACCTGGCAGCTTCTACATTGAGAGATAGAAGGGCATGGAATATGATATTCCAGAGGGCAAAAGAGCTGGGAATGAACCCAAGGGTCACCTACCCAGCAAAACTGAGTATCTTGTTTCAGGGGAAAATATGGTCATTCAGTGGAATAGAGGACTTTCAAGCATTCTTGATGAAAAGACCAGAGTTGAATAGAAAATTTGACATTCAGACACAAGAAGCAAGAGATGCTTGAGAAGGTAATCAAGGAAAAGAAATCAAAAGGAACTTATCAGAGTTGGACTATTTACAATCCTACATGGAAAAACAATAACTGTGTTTGATGAAACCTTTCTCATTATGAAAATAATTGAAGAAGAGTATATGGCATATGTTCACAGGTATACATGGATAGAGGGCACAGGTTGAATTTGATGGGAAGGGATGATTATTTTTTTGGAGGGCAATTGGGGTTGGGTGACTTGCCCAGGTTCACGAGGCTGGGTTTTTGTTTGTGTGTTGGGTGTCTGGGGCCGGATCTGAGCTCGGGTCCTTCTGGCTCCAGGGCTGGCTCTCTGCTCGCTGCGCCACCTAGCCACCCCAAGGAAGGGATGATTCTTAAGGGGTGAAGTCAAGAGGTGAGAGAGGAAAGTGGCAAGAGGAGATGGAGAGAGAGAGACAGGGTAGGGCAAACTATCTCATGTAGAAGAGGCAAGGGGAAGTAGTTGCAGGGGAGGGGAAGAACAGGAAGGCAAAAGGCAAAAGCATATTCTCATTGAAGTTGGCTCAAGGAGAGAATCACATACATACTAAATGGAATATCTTACCCTCACTCACTCTCCTGAGTAGGGGAAAGGGGGATGAGAGGGGGATGATGGAGGGGAGGGCATTCTGGGGAGAGGGGAGGTTAGAAGTACCCACTATCAAAGAGGGACAGGATCAAAATAGGGAATGGACCAGGTGGGAGGTGAGACAGGTGGGAGGGAAATATAAGCAGTCTTTTACAATATATCTACTATGGTAATGTTTTGCATAGATATACATATACAACACATACTGAATTGCTTATCTTCTCAGAGGGAGTGGGTGACAAGGGAGAAAGGGAATGGATCTGAAAATCGAAGTTTTAAAATTAAATGTTTCATAGGATGTCCAGGCAGTGGGGCTCAGAGATTCACCTTGCCCTAATGGCAAAGTCGAAGGGGGTATGGGAGAAGATATGGGAGAGAGCAGATTGGATGAGGGGATATCTAGTGGTACTGCTATTCGGGGGTGGTGGGTAGGGAAAAAATGGGGGAAAAATGTAACTCATAATCTGGTGGAAATGAATGATGTAAACCAGAAGTTAATAAAGCATTTGTTTAATTTAAAAAAAAATAATCATAAAAATAAAAACAAAAAAAAAAAACCAAACCAAAACAAAAAAATTAAATACACACACATACACACCGCCTGCCCCCCCCCCCCCAATACAACATATAGATTAGCAAGAGACCTGTTGAACTACATGTCTACAGTCAGTTTTGTCTTAATTTATTTATAATAATCTCAGATTTCAAACCATGATATCTCAGTTGGGAATGACTGTCAGGGTGGAAGAAGAGTATACTTTTTGACATTGTTTTAAAATTTTCATGCAGTTCCTGGCAAGCTCCTTTTCTGAAATAATTTTTTAAAAGGAAGAATGAATTTGTATAGGTCCCTAGATTTATTTAAGGTAAGTAGATATGAGGGGAGGGGCATCTAGGTGGGCAGTGAATAGGGTACCAGCCTTGGAATTAGGAGGATATGAGTTCAAATACAGCCTCAGACACTTGACACACTTACTAGCTGTATGACCTTAGGCAAGTGACTTAACCCCAACTGCCCTGCCTTCCTGTTATGGGAATGGGAATCTAAGATCTTCCCTGCCCCTAGGCCCTTTGATAGGCTTAAGTGACTCTGAGAACCTTCCTTGATTTGAAAATATATTCTGCCCCCTAATAGGCTGAATGTGGTCACATGGAACCTGTGGCAGGAGACTTGGTTTTCAGGAATGCCCACATCTTGTTGCTTTGTGATTGGGCAGTGGGTCAAGAGGGCTGTGACATTCTCTGATCCAGGAGAAGGCTATATATACCTAATCCGAGGTTTTGTTTTGGGGCTCACTTTGAGAAGAGTTGTGTGATTTGACCAGATGAGACTCTGGGCAGCTGTTGAGCTCCCTGGCTTTGAAATTGATGATTCCCTCTCTGGTAACTGACTAGGTATGGATGTAATGGTCAGACAGCCAGAAGCCTGTCTGCTGATCTGTTTCTCTGTCTGCTTGTAACTTCTGCTTGTAACTTGTTTGTATTCTCTGAAGTTCAGAGTGCTGACTTTTTCCCCTGAACTAGGCAAATGATACATGTTTGACTGATTAAAGTAAGACTGTTAACCCATTTTGAGTTGCTTTCCTTTAGAAAAGCAGATCTAAGAACCTGTGTTGGCAGCCACCCTGGGTATGCTAGGGTGCTTGCTGCTATACTTTGCCCCTCCAAAAAGACAAAAAAAAAAGTAAGTAGGTATGGGATAGGAACTGGACCAGTGATTTTTTGGTATAGGGAACTGCCCATAAGGAAACTCCCACTACCAATGCAGTGAGTACCTTCTTTACTACTTAGAGGACTGCCCAGGGCCCTCAGAGGCTAAGTGACTTTTTCAAGGTTACTGTAATGGGAGCAAAGGAGTACTTAGCACCTTGTTTCAGTTCTTCGATTGCCTTTGAGCCCCGCCTGTGATTTGAAGGTGGGAAGAACTTGCTGACGCAACAGGAAAGGTAGAACAGGGAGGAGAACCACCCTATAAAACCAGGAGCACAAACTGGAACAGAGCAGAACACTTGTGCTGTCCACCACTCTGTTTGTCTGTTCTGTTTGTGTTGATTTGTGTTTGTTACTTTGTTAGACAGAAACATTCTGTCTGTTGATTTATATACTTTGTCAGACAGAAGCCTTCTGTCTTTTGTTTGTGTTATATTATCAGATAGAAGGACTCTATCTGTTGATTGTTTTACTTTGTCAGATAGAAGCATTCTATCTGTTGAATTGTGTTACTTTGTCAGATAGATGCACCCTGTCTGTTGACTTGTGTTGATTTTACACACAGAAAGTGAATTGAGATGATAGTGCTAGCAATTCGTGTGAATGTTGTAATTCTGCTAAGCTTGGTGTGTATAGATATTGTTGTGGCTCTGTTAAGTTTTCCTTTTCCAGGAACAGAGGCTTCAAAGGGCTTGAGGTGAACTGGTCACCATGAGCTTGGAGCTGGAAGCCGCCTACCTGTGAGTCCAGGTGACAGGTGAATTTGGACAAGAGCTGGAAACATGGAAGAGGAGCCATGGAATTTGGAAGCCAGCCTTGAGCCAAGATGAAAGACCTTTCCTTGGGTACTTAGTGCTGACTGACAAGCTAGAGGCTTGTTCTTTAAGGATGATTGAGTTAAAGACTTACTGAATGATATCTTTTGTTTAAAACTATGTGGCCACTTTAGTGATAGGTTGTTATATCATTGTGAATGCTGCACTTTGGTTTCTGTGAATGTTTTGCTTTAGTTTATTGCTGAATAAATAGAGTTCACTATACTATGTGGTCAGAACCTTAAAGCTATTCACAGCAGCAGTCCTCTGGAGAGCTGCTTGTGTTTAGCTTTATAGTTACACATAGCCAGTAAGTTTAAGAGGTAGAAACTGAGCCCAGGCTTTCCTGTTTCTAAATACATACATGTACACATCTGTATATATGTAAAAATGTATATTATATATCCATATATGTATACAACACATGTATATATATTCAAGTGTATATTTATATCTCTCAATCTAGCTATCTAAAAATTGCATTTTATTGTTTGCCTCTATTGGGTCAGAGTAGGTAAAGCTGGAGTAAGTAAGATAACTTGGAGTATAGACTCTGGTCTTCAGAATCCCAGATAAGGGCAAACGGCAGTGGGGAGAGTTAGAAGGGAAGTTTGCTTAAATTCAGAATGTAGTATCATTCCATAGCAGTTAGGATTTGAATCCAGGTCTCCTGATTCCAAATTTAATATTTTTTCCCCTTTCCCCTCTATTATACCTTCTTCACCCCCTAAATACATACAGTCCTTTATTCCCTAGAGAGGTACATCCTTATTTATATACTTAAGTAATTTTGCTTCTGTAATGGAAATGCAAATTTAAAGATCTTCCCTGCCCCTAGGTTAAGTGCACCTGGAGCCTGTGGTGGGAGGCTTGTTTTTCAGGAAAGCCCACACCTTGATACTTTGTGATTGGGCAGTGGGTCAAGAAGGTTGTTACATTCTCTGAGCTTGGAGCAGGCTGTATATACTCTGATGGGAGGCTTTGCTTTGGGGCTACTTTGAGAAGTGTTGTGTGATTTGACCAGATGAGACTCTGGGCAGCTATTGAGAGCCCCCCGGCTTTGAAAACCCAGATGTTGATGCTTCACTTTCTGGTAACTGTGATTTGGTATTGATGTAATGGTTGGACAGTTTGGAAGCCTGTCTGCTTGATCTGTTTGTTTCTCTGTTTTGAAACTACTGTCTGTATACTCTGTAGTTCCGGGTACTGACCTTTTTCCCCTGAACTAGGTAAATGATATATGTTTGTTTGATTAAAGTAAGCTTGTTAACCGATTTTGAGTTGCTTTCCTTTTGAAAAGCAGATCTAAGAACCCTGTATTGGCAGACAACTTGGGGATGTTGGGGTGCTTGCTGCTACAGTTTCCCTTTACCCACAAATCTTCCCTTCCTGCTAATTCCAAGTTCTCAGCAGCGCAACTCCTGTGCTCACTCAACTACTGTATTCTTTGAAACTAAGACTTTTCACCTACACTGGTGGTCTCAACCCAATTGCATTTATGTTCCCTCCAATTAAATTCAATAGGCATTTGCTGAGCACCTACTCTGTGCTGGGGAAGTATAATTAAAAAAAAAAACCAAGTTGTTTCTATACTCAAGGAGGTTCCAATCTACTGGAATGTAATACAAAACAAATCAACACATTTTTACCATTTCTCACTGTGTTTCAGGGGTTGTTCATTTGGGCTGGAGATATATAAACAAAAAACCAGACCCTCCCTCAAAGAGCTTACATTTTCCTAGGGAAAGAACAATGGGGAAAAAAGAGAAGAATAGAAGTTTGCTCTGAGAATAGAATTGAGTTCTTTTCCCCAGAAGTTCTCCTGCTGCATATACAGTGAAATGGAACTAGATAGAAAGCTGCTCAGAAGAGGTTTGCTTCCTGGAGTGGGAATGGAAAGCCAAGGGGCAAAAGCCACCCAGCATGAGCTGCCTTCCTTCTAATCAAGAGGATGACATTAGCAAATACTTGCTAATTCTAGTGAAGTGGCTGCTCCTGGAAGAGCTGGCTAGCAGCCTAGAAGCAAGATGAATATTAATTTCCTCAGAACTACTCTTTGTTGCTCAATTTTACTGTCTAGGGATCTTATTGGTTCTATATAATCTCTATAGGTGCATCTATGACTCTTTAACAAACAGCAAGACAGTAAAAAAAAATCCTCATCGATGTACTTAGTAACTGACATTGATACAGAGCCTTCCAGTCTGCTAAACACTTTCCAGATAGTGCTTGGGATCTCATTTGATCCTCAAAAGAAGCCAGAGTTGTAGTCACTAGTTATTATCCCATTTTAAAGAACAGGAAATATAAGCTCAGAGAGTCTTGGGAAATCTGCCTAGGCTAACACAGTTTTAAGGGTCAGAGGCAGGATTTCAGTTTAGGTCTTCCAGATTGCAAATCAAGTAGTATACTACAAAATATATACAAGGTAGATACTGAGTGTGACAAAAATCTTGGTGCAGTTTTAAGTTCAGCAGTTTAAACTGCACTAAGACTTTTGGGATATAATATTTGAGAGAAAGGAAGGCACTAGTATGGGAAGGAGGAGAATCAGAAAAAGTCTCATTTGGGAGATGGTATTTGAGTCAAGCTTTGAAAGGTTTCTAATTGTAAGAGCTAAAGGTGAGGAGGAGTTAGAGCATTCCAGGCATGTGGGGACAACCTGTGCAAAGGCTGAGAGATGTGAGATAGAATGCTATTTGTGAATAACAGCAAGAAGGCAAGTTTAATTGAATCTGTATAAAGAGCATGTGGAGGAAAGTAATGTACAATAAGCTGGAGCTAAGTTGTAAAGGTCTTTAAATGCAAAATAGAGTTTGCATTTGATCAAAGGGGTGACTTAGTCAGAACTGTACTTTAGGAAATCATTTTAGTAGCTGTGTGGATGATGGATTGGAGATAGGAGAGCTTTAATAGAGACCAGTTAGGAAGCTATTAAGATGGTCTAGGTGAGAGGTGATGAGCACCTGAACTAGGTTGGTAATCTTGTGAGGGGGAAAAAAAAAGAGACAGAAGCATGAGATGGTGAAGAGGTAGAAATAACAAATATTTGCAACTAATTGGACATGAGGAGCAAGGAAGCATGAGGAATAGAGGATAATTGAGGTTGTGAGCCTGGGTAACTAGAAGGATGCTAGTAAGATGGCTTCTAAGTCCTTAACTAGTTTTAAATCTGACCCCATTGTATGAGGGGATATTATGGTATCTTATTTGGCTCCCACAGATGTTATTGGGAGATAATTAACACTCCTAAGCTGTGGGGGGAACTTGCTTATTTTATTTTACCAAGACAATGGCCATCCTGACACCAGGGGGACTAGAAAGGTTGGGATGGAAAAGCTGGTTCAAACCTTAAGGGTCATGCCTAGATCCCAAATATTCTTATTACCATGTCGTAATACAAAGCAAAACCAACTTCCAAGGTTTAGAATACCAGCATAGTAACTCTCCATTTTATTCAGTGACAAATTAAGGCAAAACATTCACAGAACAGAGACAATCAAAATACAGCATTCACCAAGTGTGATTCAATAATTTCCAAGTACTACTCCACCCCTGGGCAGTACATTCATTTAGTCAATCACAAAGTCTCTCTTTTCAAATGGAGATTAAGATTAGTTTCCAAGCATATAGAAAGTGTATTCATTTGGTCAATCACAGAGCACAAAAAAGTCAAGTTTCAGTGAATAGAGCACCCGCCCTGGAGTCAGGAAGACCTGAGTTCAAATCAAGCCTAAGACACTTAACACAAAAACTAGCCATGTGTCATTGGGCAAGTCACTTAACCCCAACTGCCCTCCAAAAAGCAAAAAAAAAAAAGTCAAGTTTCCCACCCCTGGATCACAATTGAATTACAATTATCATCAGTCAATGCCAAGCACCTTCTCAAAAGGGGCAGTGGAGAGTACAAAGGCCATCCACCCCTGAGCTGCAGCAAGGTTAAGATATCATCACAGCATTTAATACCCAAAGAGAGATCTTTTCTTCATCTTGACTTTAGGCAAGTTCTCAGCAATTTCTGTTCCTGGGGAGACAAAGCTTAACAAAGCCACAATATATATTGCCAGTGTCCTTATCAATTCACTCTCTGCCAGCAGAGCACTCTCAGGACCCCTGAAAATATCAGCAAGGCTCTCTTCCATGATTTCTGTAAACATACAAGAAGAAAATCCTTCTTCAGGGGTTCTGAACCAGCAACAAAGTTCCAGGACCTCTGCAACAACAGCACTGTCCTTCACCAGTGGACAAATCTGGCAAAACAACATCAGAACAGACAAAATACTGGCATCACAGCCATGTCTCCTCAGTTCATGGCAGCTCCAGGTGCCAGCTCTCAAAAGTCCTGGGCAACTCCAACTGGCCCTCAGCAATCCTCCACAATGCTTCTCCCAAAAGTTCTTCTGTCTCTCTCTCTGCTTGGGCCTTCTCTAAATCCATGGCACCAGCTCCTCTCAGTTCAGCCCTCTCTTTTTACATCAACAAGTCCATCCCACAAATGGGATTTATAAGCCCTGGGTTTCAATGCTCAACCCCAAAACCAAGCCAATACAGGGGGATCTTTAAATTCCATTATTATTACACATGCCTACATAATCTACATAAGGAGTGAATGCAGGGTAAAGAAGAATGCAGGTAATAACCCTAACTCAGGCAGGAATGGTAGAACTGTTTAACCTCACTCCTGCTTCTGTATCAGTGTGGGTGTTCCTAGTGAGCACCACAATGGCTTCCTCAATAAAAGTGTAATAAACACCTTCTTCTGCCAACTCTGTTTCTGAGTTCTTTTGATGAGAATAGGTCCACCACATGGACACATGTGGTCCATCACACCTAAGGGCACATGATCTGGGAAGCAGTAAACAGCAGAAGCTTCCTGACTTTGTCTGGGAAATCCTATGATCGCCACAAGTGTGTTTCACACACTATGATAAAGGATTTTTGGTAATTAGATTTGACCAAGGTGTAGGAGAAGTAAATGTGGCAGGGTCAAAGAAGAAAGAGTAATATCCTTAAATATCAGTAACCAATACCTGTTGGATCTTGAAAAAGTTACTTAGCCTCTTAAGGTCTCACTGTTCTCATCTGACTGGGTTAGAATAGATATACAGTAAAAATTTTTCTAACTCCACCTATTACCCAATGAGAGAGACTGGAAAAAAATCATGGGTCTGATAATGTCCATTCCAGAGACATTTATTAAACACCCCACCCTATAACATTTGAGGATTGTCCCCTTTGTTAGGGTGAACTAAGAAGCATATTAGAATAAAAGCATATTATAGATAAACATTTAGATAAAAATAGATAAGAAAAATTTCATAGAAAAATGAGAATTGGTTTGCTACAACTGAATGGAGTACTCTATTAAATATAAATATATTAAATATATAAATATATGCCAAAGAGGAAGTGACCAATAAACATATCTGGTGGCCAATGTATTTGGTGGCAAGATGACATCATATTCTGCTTTAATATAAAGAAAAAAACTTTAAAAAATATGTATTCTAGAGAGATGATACTATTGATATGAAATCCAGGCTAAGCAACTTCAAATCATTACCTTTATATATTTTTTAAAGTTTCTTCCTTCTCTTGGCATTCCATCTTTCTCATATTTTTCTGGCTTCCAATGCCTCAAATTAGGGCCTATTCATAAATGGTGACTATAAAGCCAAGCACTAGGAGCTTTCTAGAGGATGGCTGCTATGAACAGCTTTTCAAGGTTCTGATTACACAGTATAGTGAACACTATTTATTCAATAACAAATCAGAGCAAAACATTCACAAAAAATCAAGGTCCAGCATTCACAACAGCTTACCACTAAAATGGCCACATAGTTTTCACCTCAGTGGTTGAAAAGTTTTCAACAAAGAACAATCATTTAGTAACTCAATCATTCAATCATCCTTAAGGAGGTTTGCCTCCTTAGGGGTCACAAAATACAAAAGTCAAAGTTCTCCACTCATGGGGCACACCAAGTTACAAATCAATTACTATTCAGTCATCATTCACTATTCAGTCATCAGAAAATACACAAGCCCTCCACCCCTATGTCACTAGTAAATTACAATTTCTCAGTCAGTACATAGTATCCAAATAAAGTTTTCTTTCAGCTTGACTCAGGGTGGTCTCTCAGATTCCCTGGATCCCCTTCCATGGTTCCAGGTCCTACTTGGATTCACCAAACTGTCACCTGGGTTCAAAGGCAGACAGCTCCCAGGTCCTTGTCCTGCTCTCAGGGCACTTCCTGTTCCACCCTGAAGCTCACAGCACCCAGTCCACCTTAAATCCTTCACAATCTCTGTTCCCAGGAAGTTAAGGCTTACTAAAGCCACAAACAGGTATTCATACAAAGTACCAGCATCACAGTTATGCTTCCTCAGTCTTTGGCAGGTCCAGCTGGCCCTTGGACGTCTTTGGCAGCTCCCAGAAGCTCCAGCTGGCCCTCAGACTCAGCAGCTCCTCAGCAGAAGCTCCAGCTGGTTCCCAGAATCAAAATCACTTCACCCAGGTTCCCAAAATCAAAATCATTCTCTGCAGCCTTGGGGGCCTTTCTTCTTCAGCCTCCCTGGTAGCAGCAGCTTCTGTCTTCTCCATGAAGCTTGCTAAAAGAAGATTTGACTGACCCAGCAGGGACTTCTCCATATATATATATATACACACACACACATATATATATATGTGTGTGTGTGTGTATACACACACACACACACACACACACACACACACACACACACACACACACACACACATGGCATTAGCTCCTTCCTGTTTCAGCTAACCCCTTCCTGTTACTGATACCTTCTGTTTCTTCAACAGAGGCTTGATTAATTACTAAGTGCTAAGTACCTCTCAGCTTAGCAATATAAAAGGAACTTCAAATTCAAATTACATTACCATTACAGTGACCTATCTTAAACTTATGATGTGAAACTCAAAATGTTCTTGATCAGGTATGAACCTAATAGTTCTAAGATAACATCCCCATTGTCCCACCAAATAAATTGAACTCCCTGTTTTACTCTTCTGCACTGATTCACAACCCCCTACCATCATAGTTCATTCTCTTCTCCTCTATTCCAATCTCCACTGAAGAGGTAACCCTTGTTCTTTATACATGTTCTCTGTATATGGCCTTTATTCCACCTCCTTCCACCTTATTCGGAAAATTGCACCACATGCCATGTCTCCCTCTGTAATTTTCAGTTTCTCCCTGGTTCATTTTTATTGCCTGTAAACATGCCCAGGTTAATTCTTGAAAAACATTCACTTGATCCTATCATCCTATACCTGTCTTCTCTTTTTTAGCCAAATTCCTTGAAAAGAGTTGTCTTTACTGATTTTCACCTCTCTTGTTCTTCAAAATTCTGTATCACATGTATTTCTGAGTTCATCATTCAAATGAAACTATTCTCTCTAAAGTTATCAGTGATCTCTTAATTGTCTAATTTGATGGCCTTTTCACCATCTTGTGCTTTTTGACCTTTCTTTAGCACATGGTGCTGTTAACCATTCATTTCTGGATATTCTCTTATTTCTGGGTTTTGTGACAATGCTTTTTCTTGGTTCACTGCTCTGCCAGTTTCTTCTCAATTTTCTTTGCTTTCACTCCATACTGTGCCCTTAAATGTGAGTGTTGTGCAAGTCCTTATTCTACTTATGTTCTTCTCTTGGTGACCTCATCATCTCCAGTGGGCTTAATTATCTCTGTATAGATGATTCCTAGATCTATTTTTCCACTTATCTCCTGAGCTCCCTCAACACTAGCTGCCTATTGGACATTTTAGGTGCAATGATCACAGTTCTTTACTATTGTCAGCTAAAGTTTATAGAAGGCCTTATGGTTATTTCTATGCTAGCTAAGGTCTGCAAAAAACCAGAATAAGTTGTACCAAAGACTTGAAACCTCATAGATATCTCTTTTTGTTTGTTTTTTGCTTTTTGGAGGGCAGTTGGGGTTAAGTGACTTGCCTAAGGTTAAACCGCTAGTAAGTGTGACAAGTGTCTGCGTCTGGATTTGGACTCAGGTCTTCCTGACTCCAGGGCTGGTGCTCTATTCACTGCACCATCTAGCTACCCTGTATTTTTTTTTGGGGGGGGGGGGGTGAGGAGATATCTTTTTAAAAACAATTATTTTATTCTGAACTTGACAAATAAAACAAGTCTTCCCACAACATAGTAGGATAGAAAAAAAAGATGATTGTACATAAAACTGCAAACCTATTATGGACAACTTGCTATTCCTTTTAAATTATAATAAAGTTATCATAGGACTTCCCTCCCCCACCGCTTTTTTCTTCCTCTTACCCCCTGCCCTAGAGATGGCTACAATTAGACGCAAATATACATATATATGTAAAACCATTTTATATATACTCCTATTTATCAGTTCTTTCTTTGGATACAGATAGCCTCTTCCTTAATATGTCCTTTGTAGTCAATTTGGGTATTTATAATAATCAAAATGACCTAGTCACTCAAAGTTGTTCTTAAAACTATACTATATCTTTCCCCTCATCCAACAAGTCCTCTGAATCCTCCTTCACCAATCTTTTCCATATATACATCTTCCTTTCAATCCCCACTGCTTTCACTGTTGTTTAGAGCTTTATTGTTTTACTTCATATAAATTACTACAAGAGTCATTTAACTGGTTTTCCTGTTGTCTTCCTTATGCAGTTTATCTCCCAATCTTCCATACTGCTGTAAAATAAATCTTTTTTTTTGCTTATTCTGCAGTTTATTCTTTGATTCATTCTCCATTAAAACAAACAAAAAAAACCCCAAACCTTAGCTATGAAAAAAAAAAGACAAAGCCCTAGCCAGCTCTATACTTAAATAATTAACTCACTGAATACCATTGCTGTAGCCCACAAAAGCCATAGAGAATGATTTTTCTTCATGTCAGTTGATCCTAACCCTAAATTATGCCTGATTTCAGATCAGATTTTCATCTGAGCTAAATAACTGTTTAAGGTCAATGCCTTTTTCTTCTGCATTTGCTAAATGAATAATCCTAAATATTAGAATTTGATTATGTCATCTGTTTGTTAAAAAAAATCTTCAAAGGCTACCTATGGCCCCAAACTACTTTTCTAGGCTTATTTCTCAACTAACAGATGAGGAAACTGAGACCTAGAAAGGCTAAGTGACTTGACTAAGATCATAACAAATCATCAGCATCATAGAGGGATTCAGTCCCAGGTCCTCTGACTCTAACGCCAATATTCTTTCCATTATGCTGTCTTCAAGTATTTATTATTATACAACTTGTCACATCCCTAGAAGTGCTCCTGTGGGGATAGAAAATAGGTGAAGGAATATAGGTTACAGTCTCTGTATTGTTTTCTGTGAAGGAAGTGTGCCAAGTAGTTGGTATACTGGGGCAATGGCCGGATAGAGTGGGGGAACAACCAAGCTGAGTGAGGAGGATCTGACAGAGACTCCAACACTGCCATCTTCTGAGCTCTAGCAGCTCCACTGTTAATACATCATTGCTCTGCTACATTACTCCACTATTAGCACATCAATGACCCTGCCAAAAAAACAAGCTCACTGTCAAAAGAACTGGGAAAATTCACTTCTTCCTACTAGCTATAATTAATTTGTAAGAAAGTTGGATTCTACCAGGAAGTGGTGCAATCTGGAAAGATCACCACATTTCATTCACATTCATGGTGTGAGACAATGTGGTATATGTAGTGCTTCCAATTCTGCCTTTCACAGTAGTTGTGTGACCATGGTCACTTAAAATCTCTGAGTTTTAGTTTTTTCATCTATAAAATGGGGATTATAATAGATATAGTTCCTACTGTATGGGCTTGTTGCGAGAGTCAAAGGAGATAATATATGCAAAGTGACTTGCAAACTGTCTGAGTTTTACAATTGTCACTTATTATTATTATCATTATTAAATAAACGTCATCAAGAACTTATAGCATGGAAATTCCTTTCATCAGTCATCAATCAGGGCTCTTAACTAGGGTAAAGGAAGCTGAGGCTAGAGGACCCCAACGGCAACAAGCTTTCTCCCTAATTGAGGTCTGTGTCCTACCCCCTTCAATATTATGCTGCTTCTTCTGGATGACTATATTTGTAGTAGGCAGAAATCTTGGGATGTCCAAAGGCCCTCACTTCCTAGTTTAGTCTGCCTCCATTACACCTTTTCTATGATTTGTTACTTGAAATACAGAGGGGTTAAAGTGCATTGCTCAGGGTCATACAGTTAGGAAGTGCCAGAAGCAGGTCTAAGCCCAGATCTCTATGCCATGGTGTTTTAACATTATTATATTAATATTAGTGCCACTGGCAGCAAGGCATTCTTCATTTGGATGGAAAATAGATTACCAAACCCTGCAGAATATTAATGGGAAGACTTGAAGATAAACAACAAAGTTTAAATATATACTGTGCCCCAATTTGAAAAAACAAAACCAAAAACAAACCAAAATACATGCTAGCAAATGCTTTGCCGTTTAGCTGGAAGTCAAGGAAGTGCAGTGGTCATTTATCTAGTAGTATTAAATGCAGACAATCTTTCAATCGTAATAGGAAAAGCAGTTGTGATATGGAAGTAGGTTAACCTTGAGCAGAATTGTAACTAGAGTGTGGTGACTATGGCTTTGCTCCAAGTCGTTTAAATGAGAGGATACCATATTTAGGATACTCACAGCATTTGTTTCCTCATCATGGAAGCAATTGGGACTTAACATCTAGTTGGCAAAAACTGCCAGTTAAAATACAAAACTGCCATATGGTTGGGATGAGCACCACCCTTACCCTATCCTCTCAGTAAGGAGATTCCTAGAGCTTATGTGCCAGTTTCTGTCTCTGTCTAGTCCTCTTACCCCCCCTTCCCCATCCCCAACCTCCCAGAGACTTTTGTCTAAGGAATATTTTGTGCTGCTTGCCCCAGGGACAAACATTCCTAGTCCAGTCTCACGTCACCAACTACCTACTGGATCTCTCATACTAGGAGACATCTCGAATTCAATATTTCTAAAATGGAGCCCACATTTCCTCTAAAACTCTCTCCTCTTTGAAACTACTCTATTACTGCAAAGGGTATCATCATCTTTCCAAGTACCCACACTTGGAAACCTCAGTGGCATCCTTGACTCCTCATTCATATTTCTCTCACATACCCAGTCTGCTGCCAAGTCCTGTCCTTTCTATTTTCACAAAATCTCTTATATCCATATCCTCTTGTCTCCTACAACCCTGGTTTATAGATCAACACTATGTATCATAGGCACATGGTAGACTATTGCATTAGTCTTTTGACTGTTCACATTGTCTCAAGTCTTCCTCTGCTTAGTCTACTCAGGGGCCAAAGTGAGCTTTGTAAAGTACAAGTCTGACCATGTCATCCCTACTCAGTAAACTCCTGTGGCTTTCTATTACCTTTTAAGACAAAATATAAACTTCTCTGTCTTTTAAAACCTTTTGTAAACTGTTTCCTACCTTATACTTTGCTCCCCTACATATACTCTACCATCTAACTACACCACTATTTGTCACACATCATCATCTCCTGACTTGGTCAGGGCCTGTTCACTAGATATCTCCCATGCCTGGAATGTTCTCATTCCTTGTCTCTGCCTTTTGGTTTCCTGTTTCCTTTAAGATTCAGACCCAATATTGCCTTCTGCAGGATCCCTTCAAGGCTTCCTCTCCTTCTCACTTATACTGCTTTCCCTCTTGAGATAATCTCTTATTATACTGTATGGATCTTGTATACATAGAATTACTTACATTTTATCTACCCTGTTAGACTGAGCTCCTTTTAAGGGCAGGGACTTGTTTTTGCTTTTGTCTCTTCAGTACCTGACATGTAATAAGTGAAATGTAGAGAAAATAAAAATGCTTGTCAGTGACTGACTACAGATTTGCAACTATGCCTTTGGATAGGTCAGTCAATATATATTTATTAAATACCTACCATGGGCCAAGTACTGTGCTAAGTGTTTGGAATACAAAAAGGGCAAAAATTGCCCTCAGGGAGCACACAACCTAAGGAGGGAGGCAACAAGTAGACAAAATGTACTGTACGGTACTGATCTTTGTAACATCTCTTAAATATTTCCCCTTCTGTACTGTACAAATACTCTCTCCTCTCCCTTACATCTATCTATCTATCTATCTGTCTATCTATTTATCTATCTAAACATATATATACATATATACATACACACATACATCTATACATACACACAAACACACATATATGTATGATAAAGAGGAAATAATAGAGGAAAGGCATTAGAATTAAAGGGAGAAGGGTTGGGAAAGACTTCCTGTAGAAGGTGGGATTTTAGTTGAAACTTAAAGAAAGCCATTGAGGTCAGCTGTATGAACAGAGGAGAGAAAGTCTTCCAGGCTTGGGGAACAGCCAGAGAAAATGCTTGGAGCCAAGCAATGGGGTGTCTCATTCATGGAACAGCAAGGAAGTCACTGTCACTTGATGAAAGAGCATGTAGTGGGGAGTGAGGCATAAGAAGACTAGAAAGGTAGTAGGTGGCTGGGTTATTATGAAGGACTTTAAATACCAAAGAGAGCATTTTGTATTTGATTGTAGAGATGATAGGGAACCATTGGAGCTGTTTGGAGTTTACTGAAATGGTAGTAGTAGAGGGTGGTATGGTCAGACTCATGCTTTAAGAAAATCACTTTGCAAACATAAAAATAAAGATTAGGAGTAGAATTTGTTTGGGAAAGTATATGTCTATATGTGTATGCATGTATATGTGTACATGTATATGTATATATCTATAGCTATAGAGAAACCTATACAAACTTGAATTGCAGCCTTCTGGGGGGAAGGAAAGGGGAAAAAAAGAACAAAGTTTAAAAAGTACACAGTTGGGGCGGCTAGGTGGCACAGTGAGTAGAGCGTCGGCCCTGGAGTCAGAAGGACCTGAGTTTGGATCCGGCCTCAGACACTTAACGCACACACAAACAAAAAAAACTTAGCCGTGTGACCTTGGGCAAGTTACTTAAGCCCAATTGCCCTCCAAAAAAAAAAAAAAGTGCACAGTAGAGAACAAAAGAAAACTTGCATGGAAGCAAAGAAAAGATGGACAGTTCTCAACACAAAGTGCATTATTTATCACACAGGTTTTCTTGAAATGAAAATTTATTGTTATATATTTTGAATGTTCTCTTATGTTCTGCTATGCACATGACATTCTTTTTTTTTCTTTTATACTTTGTATTTAAGATCTAGTATTTAAGTTTATGGTATGCTTTTGTTTCTTTTCTCTATTCTGTATTTGTGTTCTGGTGTTTGAGTCTAACAATTAAAAAAAAATAAATTCTTTGGAAAAAAAAAAGAAAATCATTTTAGTGGCTGAATGAAGGATTGATTGGAATAGAGAGAAATTTGAGTCAGACAGACCCACCAGCAGTCTATTCCAAGAGTACAGATTTGAGGTGATAAGAACATCCACCTGAGTGGTAGCAGGATCAGAGGAGAGAAGGGGAAATATTTAAGAGATATTACAAAGATCAGATGATAAATTGTAGCCATATAATCAAAACCTCACATAAAGGCCTGTAATGAATGGTACTGGGAATTTGAAGATCTTCCCTGCCCCTTAATAGGCCTAAGGTAATTTGAAGACCTTAACTGCTTTGAAAATAAATTATGCCCCCTAATAAGCTGAATGTAATCACATGGAGCCTCTGGTGAGAGGAGTTTGCTGAAGGGTGGAACAGAGCCCACAGGAAGCTGGGAGTTAGCACCAGCTATATGGTTGGGGGAGAGCACACTTCCAAGGGAGACAGATAGTCTTGTGAGTAAATATTAGTCTTGTGTTGGTTTGTGAGAAGGCTAAAGGATGCTGTGACTCTCTGTGCTATTGTGGCTTATTAACTTCTTTGTTACTATGATGGAATTGGTTTACTGGTTTTGGGATTTGGTTTTCTGGTGTCTGAATAAATGTTTTAGTTCTGTCTTATACATGGAAAGTCTGTTATATTTTTCAATCCAGAACTCTGTGGGTATATTTATCTTGACCATGGGCCCTTTGAATATTACACTAGCACTATGAGGCCTTTTTTCCTTCCAAATTCAAGGGCTGAGAATGAGAATTATTCACTAGTGAGATATTTTAATGGTCAATCAGGATTACTTAATATTCCAGGTGTGTTTTTCCATCATTATTTCTTTAACTAGGGTTCATACTTGTGAAACCAACCAATATGTGAATATTTCCAGACAGACTCTTTCTACTCTTATTTAATTTTCTTCTGAGCAATTTATGACCCCATGGGGATTTAAAGAATATAGTTCCAGATCCAGACAATGTGAAAGCTATGTCCTTATTCCTAAGACAGAGCAGAGATCTTTGGAATTAATTACTGTGGTTGTGATCTTTAGAGCAATTTAATTCAGACAACTTGCTGTTCAGACACCCTTTTGCGATGCCTGTCATGGAGAAATTTAAAAATAGATCTGGGTAGTTGCAAGACGCTAACAAATGATTCCAGTCAGACATTTCTTCTGCCTTCTCACTTCTAAATAGTGGCAAGTTTTTCACACCTCTTATTATCAGCACTGAATTAATATTTTTAGAAACTTAGAGTTTTGGTTAAAAGGTAAGGGCTTAATCAAATGATGTTATTCTCTTTTAAAATATATTTATCTTAGGGGCGGCTAGGTGGCGCAATGAATAGAGCGCCGGCCCTGGAGTCAGAAGGACCTGCTTTCGCATCCGGCCTCAGACACTTAATCCACACAAACAAAAACCTAGCCGTGTAACCTTGGGCAAGTTACTTAACCCCAATTGCCCTAAAGGGGCGGCTAGGTGGCGCAGTGAGTAAGAGCGCCGGCCTCGGAGTTGGGATGACCCGAGGTCAAATCCGGCCTCAGAAAATGAGCACCCACACATAAATAATGACTAGCCGTGTAACCTTGAGCAAGTTACTTAACCCCAACTGCTTTAAAAATATATATATTTGTCTTTCACTCATTTTCAATATTGAATATTTTAAAAGCATTTACCTGAGAGCATTTTCAGCCGCCAATTTTGCTGGTTTTGGAATAGCTTACTTAGTCCATATAGCTGCCTTTTAAAAATAGTTTAATCTTAAATTATAACTGCTTTAAACAGAAGCAGCTGTAATACAATGTATCAGAGCTGACCTAAGAGTCAGAAAGCCCTAGGTGCAAATCATGTATGTGATACACATTGGTTGGGTAAGTCACTTAACCTCTCAGTTAACTAAGGCAATTTACAGCAACTCTCTAAGATAACAAGTTACATAGCATGCTCTGACCATTAGTAAGAATTACTGACCAGGAATTCCCTATATCAATGAAATGACAGGACCAGTCTCCTCTCACCCCCCCTCCCCCAAAAGACCCTCAACAAACCAAATAAATAAAAAACCACCTAAATTCCTAAGTTCTGGACAGAAAATATAGTAAAGTGGAGAAAGCTCTGGCTTAACTATCAGATTCTAAACTTGGTCCCATCATCTGTATGCCCTTGGACAATTCACTTAGTTTCTCTTCAGTTTCCACTATTTGATCAATAAAAAGGATTGACTGGACCAGGTAATCTCAAAAGTGCCTTCCAACTTAAAAAAATTCTAGGATTCTGATAAACATTATAACATTACCGTTATTTTGTTTTTAATGGTGCTATTCCCCACTTTATTATTCTTAAGTTTTGTTATGGAATCATAACTTGTTGATTAAATATGGTTTCTTTGTAGGCCTATAAGTTGTGTACATATTTAATAAATACCTAATGAAGATGCTGTCTTTACTAGGACCATAAAAATTAAAGGTTGTATTAATCAAGTGAAAAGAACTTGTGCTTTTATTGATAATTTTTGACCATATTGATAAATACCCTTTTGACTCAAATCAATCTACTTTCACATTACATAGACTTTTCCTATTAATATTCACAGATCTCTGAATTTAATGCTGCTAAATGATTATTGCATGTCACTGACTTTTAGCCAAATAGCAAAGCATTTCTAGTGTGCATGTTTTTTTAATTTAAGGCATCACATGTATGAAGTAAATATTTAATTATGATATTTAAGTAATTAATTCATGAGTCCCTAGAAAGATACATTTCATAATAGCAATGATCTATTAATTTTTTGATGTTTCCAAAAACAATTAGACCTTTTGGTGCTATTATGGTTGTTTAGTCATTTTAATTATGTCCAACTCTTCATGACCCCATTTAGGTTTTTTTTTCCCAAGGTCTTAATTTAATTTTATTTTTTATCTTTAATATGAAAGTTGTTAGATCTGTGTGTAGTTCACAGGGTTTTTGTAGGGCTCAAATAAGATAGTCTGTGCAGAGTGCTTTACAATATCAAAGTTTTATATTAATGTTAGTGATTCTTGTCATTATATATTAATATTAATGCAAATAATCTGTGATTAGTCATAACTCTTTTTTTTTTTGGAGGGCATTTGGGGTTAAGTAACTTGCCCAAGGCCATATGGCTAGGTTTTATTTGTGTGGGTTAAGTGTCTGAGGCCAGATCCGAACTCAGGTCCTTCTGACTCCAGGGCCGGTGCTCTACTCACTGCGCTACCTAGCCACCCCAGTCATAACTCTTATTGATACTATCCTTGAATTATTGAAGCATAAGCCATAATAATATTAATCTTCCATGGAATACTTCTGATTTCTCTTTATTGCATGTAGGAACCCTGGGTTGTCAATGGCTATTTATTCAATTTTATTTCAATGTTTTTAATAAACATCTAATGTATACAAGGTGCTGTTTATGTGCTTTGGTAGAATTAGAAAAACTTCAATCAAAACTCAATTTGTCTTTCAAAGATCAGCTTAGACCAGTGAAGAGTAATTTGTTATTGGAGAATTGGCCACCAAGAAATGGATTTTTTTGGCCACAGCAAGTCACGGAAACTATAAATTCATGGAACCTTCAAAGTAGCACAGTGTCTTGTAAGAATTTTTAGAAATTTCTGCTCTGTCCTGGTTGAGATTAAGCAACAGATTGTATATGAGCCTTTGACAAAGAGAGGACCAATATGAAGTTATATTAGGGGACCTGAAGACTCTACTTCTAAATCTAAGAGCCCTAGTTCCCAAGAATGGAATTTATATTCTTTTAGGACAGGGTTCTCAACCTGGGAGCTGTGACCTTTTAAAAAATATTTTGATAGTATTACAAAGGAAAATAATACAACTATCCAATTTATATGCATTTTAAAATATTATTCTAAGATGACCATAAGCTTCATCAAATTGCAGAGGTGATCTGTGACAGACAAAAAAAGTAAGACACTCTGCCTTGTCTTCACTTAACTATGAAAAATATACTCAGAGCCTTTCAACTGAACCTTAAATGGTTTTGAGTCTCTTCGCCATCCTTGTTGTCTTCTACTGTAGCTCTAGCTTGTCAATGTTTTTCTAGAATGTGGGATTTAGAACTGAATGTAACACTCCCAATTTGATGGGCCCAAAGTAGAGTACAACAGGAACAGAAAACTGCTTGTTCTCAATGTGATCACAATGAAAGGGATTAATTCAGTATAGGATCACAATGAGAGGAAACCTGGAACAATGAATTAAAAGCTGGTCTAACAGTCAGGAAGAGTGGGGTTTTCTTGGTAAAGATACTGGAGTGGTTTGCCATTTCTTTCTCCAGCTCATTTTACGAAGAGGAAACTGAGGCAAACAAGGTTAATTGATTTGCTCAGGGACATACAGCTAATAAGTATCTGAGGCCAAATTTGAATTCAGGAAGATAAGTCTTCCTGTCTTCAGGTCTGGTACTCTATGTGCCACTAGCTGCCTTTTTGATTATATAATAATGTCATTGGATATAACTTTTTCAAGTGGCACTCTAAGGGCTTATTATCAATTATCTATTCATAGCTGTATGAAGTATAATTGTAAAAGTGTGGAATCGAAATGTACAAAAATCAAAGAATATTTGGATGAGTTGTTGATTACTAATATGAAGGAATAATAAATGCAATTAATATCAACATGTATGAAATATAAATTACAAAAGACATTTATGAAATAACATGAAATGAATAAAGTAGGATCAGAGTATAGCACATATCTTTATTCAGTGTAATGAGAGGGACAGATTAATTAAAACAATGAAAAAGGAGGGCTTCTATTAGAAGGTTGATTGTTAAATAGTGTTATAGAGAGGGGGAAGAAAAGGGTGTGAGGGATAATTTGCAGTGAAGTTTCCCCATTATGAAAAATCAAATCTAGAGTGACTTCAGCATCCACTAGGCTTAAGTTTAGAAGTTACCTGACCTTGCAAGAATCTGGGACTTAGAGCAATGGCGACCTTCCCCAGTGCCACTTCAGGACAGAAGTGCTTTCTCAAATGTGCATTGGGTGATCTACTGTTTCCTCGTTCTGGTACGTGAGGTAAATTGCCATGCTTAGATTATGCACCTAACTTTCAGCCAATGGAAGAAAAGGATCAGGAGAGGGGTGGGGGAGAATTCCATGTTAGGGCTTTATAACTTCACCATTTCCTTTTGTAAATTGCTTTTTCTCCTTGATCATTTGTCAGGAGGGTGGCCCTTTCTCGAGATGGTAAATAAACCATTCTTTTCTGCTTCCTACCTTGAGAAACCTCTGAGTATTATTTGGGTAAGGATTTCTGTTGCACACAGTTTTTGGGGTGCACACAAGAGGGACAAAGCACCAACACTGAAAAAATATAGAAGATGGAAGGAAGTTCAGAAATAGAGACATAAAGGGTATTTTGTTAAAGTTTATTCTTTTCTCTTCTTATTTGTATATTGAAAAGTTCATGTTTGAGGGGCAGCTAGGTGGTACAGCAAATAGAACACTGGCCCTGGAGTCAGGAGGACCTGAGTTCAAATCCGACCTCAGACACTTGACACACTTACCAGCTGTGTAACTTTGGGCGAGTCACTTAACCCCAACTGCCCTCCAAAAAGAAAAAAAAAAGAAAGAAAAGTTCATGTTTGTTGAGTTTATAAGAAAAAAGGACCAAAAACATACTATGACTATGTAAAAGAAAATGTTTAAGGAATTACACAAAAAACATAAGAAGTTAAAGGAAACAGAGCAACTAAAAAGTTGCTATAAGCATTTTATATGTTAAAATAAATTTTATCTAAAGGTAGTTTTAAGTTTAATTAGTTTGTGGATGTTTAATGCTTATAATCACTTAAAGTAGTAACAGCTGACCCAGAGCTTTAAGGTTTGCAGAGCACTCATTTGGGTAAGGATTACACATTTTCTCTTCACAACAACCTAGTGAGGTAAAAATTATGGATTTTATTATCCATTATTATTTACAGATGAGGAAAATGGCCTTGGAAAGGTTGAATGATTACTCATGGTCACTCAGCTAGAAGATGTGGGAGGTAGGCTACCAATTCAGGTCTTTCATGACTCCAAGCCTAGCATTATTGTAAAGAAACTAAAATCTTTTTTTTTTTTTTAAAGCAATTGGGGTTAAGTAACTTGCTCAAGGTTACACGGCTAGTCATTATTTATGCGTGGGTGCTCATTTTCTGAGGCCGGATCTGATCTCGGGTCATCCCAACTCCAAGGCTGGCGCTCTTACTCACTGCGCCACCTAGCCGCCCCTTTAGGGCAATTGGGGTTAAGTAACTTGCCCAAGGTTACACGGCTAGGTTTTTGTTTGTATGAATTAAGTGTCGGAGGCCGGCTCTGAAGTCAGGTCCTTCTGACTCCAGGGCCGGCACTCTATTCACTGCGCCACCTAGCCGCCCCTAAGAAACTAAAATCTTAAAGCAAGGATTAGGCTTCCACTTCACATTAGACTTTCATTTTTACATGTGCCTGCGCGCGCGCACACACACACGTCAAGAATATAACTAGGCAAGGAAGATAACAATCTTGCCCCCACTGGGATGACTTTGTTTCTGTCCCCAACCCACACCCATTCATTTGTATGGGAAAGAGAAAGAGGTTTAGGAGTTGAGAAACCTAGGGGTGAGGTCCTTGAACCTTGGACACCTCGGCAGTTTGTCTGGAGGGTAGCTGCTAGAGAGAAGGCTGATTAAGTACAATCTAACAGTGGGAGCAAACAGGGAAGCATACAGAATATTCAATCTAAACTGAGTGAGATTTTTGACAGAGATACTCAAATCCTGGGCCAGGAATTTATTTTAAAGGAAAGATTAAGCCTGAAAGCATTAATTAGTAATGCCTAATGTTCATCTTAATATCTAGAGCAAAAAAATCTCCTGCTGAGGATGAAAGCCTGTCTAGCTAGGGCTCTGAGGGAAATAGGCCACTCCTTAAGGAAAAAAGCTGCAAAGATTTCACCCTACCAAGAAAGATTTTTGCTTGTCTGTGACTGCTGGCTGCCTTTTTCCAAAAAAAAAGTATAAAAAACCCAAACCAAACAAAAACGATGGGGATTTAAACTAAAAGAATACGTTGAAGTCCACTCTTCTCATATGGAAGAGATAGGACAAAGATTTTATTTATTTTCTAAAATTCTGAACTTAAACACTAACACTAATGGGTTTCTGCCACCAGAAACCTGTGGTTGTGGAGTTTTCTCTACTTCCAGTTTCTAGTTTCTGCTAAAGTCCTTTTTTTTTTTGTAGTCCTATCTCTTTCTTATAGGCTCTGCCATACATTGACAATTTAAAATCCCAAGGGTTGGGTTTTTTAATTTTCATTTTTATGCAGTATCTAATCTCTTTGTTCTCTCTCATCTCCCTAGGGGTTTATTTTGCATCTTATTCTTATTCTTACAAAGTCTTAGACTGACATCTGGAAAATAATCTGAATTAAGTTCTGTGAAAAATGATTTTTCTTAGAATTAGCATCTCAGAGACTCAGAGCTCTACCCTCCCAGCCCCCTTCTCTAAGTCCTTCACAAGGACATTACTGATAATGAGATTGCATTGAGTCTTATTCTGGTCAGACCCCAAACCCAAGCCTAAATTGATTTTAACCAAAGTATGGAAAACTCCTCTGTGCTCTGCTCAGGCTTGGGTGGAGACATTATTCTGCCTAGATAGCCCAAAGTTGGGAATGGTCTTGTAGAACTTAAAGGAGGGAGACAGAAGATGGCCAAGATTAGAATTTAGAAGTGGATTTTATTACCACGGGACTGCCAGGGTCACATGGTTACCGAAATCAGACAGTACTAGGTAAAGAGATTCAATAGTCAGGTTAAGTAAGCGGAAACTACAAGCAGTGATTGGTCAGTGTACATTTGAATTTCCAGCTGGCGTGAAGTGTTCCCTAGGTTGAAACTCCCACCCACCTGTTTACAGATCAATTAGGAGAAGGGGAGGGTGAAGTTGTGTCCAACATTTATTACCTTACAGAATAGTAAACTGAGGAAAATAGAACAAAGTTCTTATAACACAGTTAAAGTTAAAATAACTTATAACAAAGTTAAATAACAATATCTTTTCCCTGCTAGGTTACCTGGGTTAAAACCTCAAGACTCTGAGTTGTATTACCACTTTTAGCCCAGGCAAAAAGAAACCTAAGGAATTTGATTTAATGCTGACAGGGTGTGGCTAGTTTCCCCAGGCAGAAAACTCCAGAGCTTCCAGCGTTAATATTAATTGAACAGTACAAGGAAACATTTTTAAATTTATAATAATCTCAAATCACAATAACCAATATCTTTACCATAGCCAATATTTATGTAATGTTAGATTTAATAAGGCCTTCCTACAGATTTATGCTGAAAGGCAGGTGGACATAATTCCTTCTAACCCTCTATAACTTTATTGGTTTTCAAGTCAAGTTGCAAAATTTTTATTTTCAATCTTTCTACTTAAAACAAAATCAAACCTATTTATAATTTTTCAACATGCTTAAACTATTATCTGAAGCAGGCACAAGGGCACCCAGAACAACTATCCAAAACTGAGGGGGCCTTTAGAGCACATGGGCTTACTGCTGCCTACCCCCATCAGTCCCCAAACTGGTTTTTCCCACCTTCTATATTTTCACTCAAGCCTAATCTTTCTCTTGCCTAATCTTTCAAACCCATTACTCAGACTGCACCATATCCCAGACTGCACATACAATTGTTAGACATGCAGTGGCTTATGTTCCTGTTGAAACACTGGAGTGGGATTCTGGCTACTTCCAAACCTTGTTAACAGATTACAAAAGGCTTTAGTGCCTAATTATACTGTTTTCCAAATTAAAAATCACACTCACTCCAATTTTGTCCTGCTTGTCTTCACCTTTTAGAATCTGAAGGGAGTTAATGATTAATAATTTACAAATCAAGAGAGCTATATTCCATTCACACCCTTCACAAATAACTTCTATAATGTTAATATGCATTTTAAACAAATCAATGAAATCCTAATCATATTTAATTAAATCCTAATCATATCCTTATCATATTTAAGGCTATGATAGAAAAGCCCTGATCAAAGTGTAAAAACCCTTATTTTTGCAGTTTTAAACACATTGCCCTAATATCAGATACATTGGAGGGGTGCAAAGACAGTTCTTTAGATTTAATTAAAATATAATCTATAAACTTTAACTTTAGGATCTAATTAAACATGAATTCAAACTCTTAGCTTTTCTTTCTCAGCCCTTGCTATATTGGGCTCCTGGGTCTAGATTCTTATCAGTCTAAAGCTGCTTCTAGCTGATTCCACCTTACTAACTTCTGGGAGTGTCTTATCCTGTTTCCAGCAGGGAAATTCAAATGTACACTGACCAATCACTGATTGTAGTTTTGGCTTACTTAACCTGGCTATTGAATCTCTTTAAAAACAGGCAAGCTGTCCATGCCAGTACTGTCTGATTTCGGTAACCATGTAACCCTGGTAGTCCTGGGGTAATAACTCCACTTCTAAATTTTAATCTCGGGGATCTTCTGTCTCGGTCCTTTGTGTACTTCATAATAATGGAACCCTCTTCCCAGGGATGTTGTAAGGATCACATGATTAGTATAGGACAAATGCTATCTGAATATTAACTATTTTAATTAAATGTTAAAAGTTTCATTCTTGGTAACTTAATGAGTTTTTAGATGTGATTAGTATGCCAATATGAGATGAATGATTTTTTCTGTAAAGCAATTTAGAAACACATTCAACCAAGTTAAGGTCACTTGATTGGTAATTAAGTGATTTTGCTTCAAGTTTTAAATACTTGATAATTGTTTATGGTATTGTTATATTGCCAAATTTTCTTATATAGTGTAATTTGGTAAACAATTGTATCTATGTTGTTTGAAAAGCAATTGCTCTTATAATCTAGAAGTTGTTAGATTAAAAATTGTACTGTCAGAGAAAAAAATGAATGGGTTAGGAATCTGTCGTCCTTCTATCTGACCTGTGTTGTAATATTCTGAAGTATTGTAATTTAAGAAGTCACAAACTTCTGAGGTTTGTCTATATTTAAAGCATAAGTTTCAGTCAAAATTATTTGGCTATTACTTATGAAAATTAAGACTGTTAACTAAGATATATGGAGTTGTTGTTTAAATCAAGTATTTACCAAAGTATTTTTGTGAAAGGAAACTTGGTAATTATGCAAAGAAAAGACCTTGTTTACTCTCCCTTGTAATTCTTATCAACCCTGTGCTAGAGAGTTTTGTATTGCAGAATTCTTACTGAGTAAATGGATGCTTACAGAGAAACTGAGTCAGAGTCAGCAGCTCAATGGAAGCAGCTTCTGAGATCTAAAGTTAGTGATTAATACTAAAGCATCAAAATTACTGTAATGAGTTGTAAGTAGGAAAGATTTTGCTGTTTAGATCTGAATTCATCCATGGTCTAGCAAGAGTTAAAATTAGTGTTTGAGCTTACCATATGTATAAGATTCAATTCCTGAAGTATCTCATTTTTTCAGATTGAGTATGGTTAGAGAAGGGTAAACAAGCTTGAGAAACAGAGATGCAAATCTATTAGAGTAGTAACTTATGAACTGTCTTGTGCCATCAATGGGAAATTTGATTTTACTTATGTTTGTTATTTAATCAGGAACTAGTACATGTATAGGAATGTGTATGCAAACTATTTAAGACTCACCTTAAAGATGTTCCCATTGTTTAAGTGATTCTGAGAACAGTAGTATTTTTCTGTGATGATAGTCGAATACCTGAAATTCTGATTATTGGAACTTGCTATTCAAGACCTTATGAGACTGTTAACTGACCGTTATTCTGAGTCTGACACCAGGTATGATCATCAAGGAATACTATTGAGCCAATGATCCACGATGAGGGTGCAGAGGGTGTACTCATGGAACAGTTGGGAGAACAACTATTCTGCATGGGCTGAGGCATAATTCTCCTGACTCAATTTCCCCACTATGACACCTGCCAGACTTTAAGCCTGACTCAATATAGTTGGCCACCTACATAACTTCTGCCTAGAATTAACATGAAGTTAGAGAAACATTGTTCCCTTACTATAGTTATGTCCCTATTCTTTTATGGCAATTTTCTATAATCAAAAAGTTTTATAAAAGCAATACTAAATCTATTAAATAATGGGTTGATACCAGAACAGCTGAAGCTACTATATTAAGATGTAAGTATAAGATTGAGCTATTTGGCCTAGAATTTTAGCCCAAACAACTATTTAGTCAGCATCTGTTACTAGTATATATTCCTTTATAAGTTAGGGTCCTTTAATTCCCCATAATGCTATGAGGATAATTAGATCAAAGACTTGTGAAACCAGGATATGATTGTGTTATTTAGTACAATAGTTAATTTTAAAAGAAGAATGACGTGTTCTGTCCCGTAAATGCTGTAAAAGAACATCCACTTTAATTAGGGGTTATATATTGAACATGACTGAAAGTTAAAGATGCTTTATTATAAATAACTTACTTCATATGCACCATTTTAAAACTGATTGCTCAATATATTTATGTATACCATACCCGAACCTTTAGTTAATCTGGCAACCTTTCTGTTATTAATTCTTTAGTAGAATTGCATCCTCCTGGTGGGGGAATGAATAATGCCAAGGAAAAAGCAAAGTATGAAAAAAGAGTTCTAATTTTTCTGTTTTTATTTGAGTTTCTTAAACATGACCATTGGCCAAAGTTCCAATTTTGATTTTACAACAATAGAGACATAAGGATTGAGTTAACTTTCATTATTTGACCTGGTTATTGGCAACGTAATTTAAAATTGTGTTAAGATCAGTTTTGTAGGAGATTTTAACAGAAAGAAGATCTCTACAAGGTGTCTTTAAAAAAAAAAGACAGTCTGCTGGAGACTGCTTAAACCACACTCTGACCAGAAAATTTTATTAAATGATGTTCTGAATATCAGACAGCTGTATGAGATGAGACTTCTGAGCCTTAAATGGACAATTTTATTCACTGCTTACCCTTTCTCTTTGCATCTTTTAATCTGTATAGTCCATGTACTAAAAAGGGGTTTTGGTTTTATCTGTGTATCATTTAATTTCTTCCCTTTCCCTCCCCTCCTATATAGTTACCCATCATAAGTCCTAAAACCCTAGATGAAGTGTGGACCATATCAGATTTGAATCAGATGGAGGAATGTGAAAAATAATCTTTCTTAGAATCAGTATCTTGGAGACTCAAAGCTCCATCCCCCAAACCTCCTTCTCTAAAGTTCTCTACAAGGACATGAGATGGCATTGAGTCTTTTTTTTTTTCTTTTTGGAGGGCAATTGGGGTTAAGTGACTTGCCTAAGATTACAGGGCTAGTTTTTTGGGTTAAGTGTCTGAGGCCGGATTTGAACTCAGGTCCTCCTGACTCCAGGGCCTGTGCTCTATTCACTGCACCACCTAGCCACCTGATTGCATTGAGTCTTATTCTGGTCAGACCTCAAACCCAAACCTGAATTGATTTTATCAAAGATATGGAAGCTTTATTGTGTTCTGCTCAGGCTTGGGTGGAGAAATTATTCTACCTGGATAACCCAAGGTTGGGAATGGTCTGGTATGGTTGAGGCACAGTCTGATAGAAGAGGTATTTCCTCTGTCAGGAAGTGGGGTGCTATCAGCCCCTGTTGTAAAGGTATATAAACTGGGCACCTCAACTCCCAGATTGAGCCAGTTCTGGACTGTAACTACCATGCAATGCATGTCACCAGTTTGAAAGAAATTAAAACATGGACATACAACCTATTTTGTTTGTTTCTACCTACTATAGGGGTCTCTCTCTCTCAAAGCAACTGTATTACTCTGTGCACTACTTCAGTTTCTTAGAACAAACTCTGTGAAAGGCTGAGATTTTCAGATTTGGCCAATGTGTTAATTTGTTTTGTGTGACTACATATATTTGATACAGGATTGGAGGAGGTGGAGGAATTCGTTTTGGCTTTCTGGGTTAGTGAGTAGTAATATATAAGTGAAAAAAAATTTTAGTAGTTCACAAAGAGAAAAAAATATAGAAAAGGACACAGTGATTTTCTTTTTATATATGTATATATAGGTTTATATTTAAAAACAAGCTATATAATTTCAGTTTCTAAACAATTCCTTTGCTTTACTTTATATCTTGAAATGTTTGAATGCATTGAGTAAATTCACAATAAAATAATTTAAAGATTAAAAAAAAGAAAATTACTTAATGAAATAATTTTCTCTCTTTTCATCAAGCTGTATTTACTCTTTAATTTAGGAAGATCAAAGAGGCTTCAAGTCTAAAATGAATGAAAAATAATTAAGAATCATAATGGCTAACATTATATAGTGCTTATGATGTGCCAGACACTGAGCTAAGCACTTTACAATAATATCTCATTAAAACTTTACAAAAACACAGGAAAATAGGAGGTATTATTACCCCTATTTTATAGATGAGGAAATTGAGGCAAACAGGGCTTAAGTGACTTGCTCAGGGCCAGACAGATAATACCTGTCTGAAGCAGGATTTGAACTCAGGTCTTTCTGATTCTAGGCCCAGTACTCTCTCTACTATACTATTTAGCTTTTAAATACCAATAAAAGCTTTCCAGGTGTAGCAGCAATAGACCAGGAAGCAAAGAAACATGATCCGTAAACACTATGTACCAGCAATAAGAATCCCTCTTTAATCAGGCATTCTGATTATTCCTGACTTCTTGAATTAATTCCTATGAACCAAAACCTTGGTAGACAACAAATTAGCCTAAAGATCTCATTTCTGACAAAAGCCATTCCAGAAAACTGTTCACTACTTACTATCATCAGTACTCTGAGCTTCTAGGATAGCTGGTTTTAAAAGATCTTCAGTGTTTTTTCCATTGCTCAACTTATCCTTTCCATATTGTTCAATGACCCAGACTTGAGGTTCAATAACCAGTCAGTGTGACTACAACTGGTTGAAAAAAATGAATAATGCCAATTTTTCTTTTGCATCCTCAAATCAGAGACGACATGCAAATGCAGTGTACAATTCATGAAAGCAACTTTAAAAAACAAAAAGGCAAGCTTTCAGACAATAAGCAGTAGAGGTAGGAGTCTGTCCAAAGCAGAGTCTGAAGACACATAAGACTTAGAAAGATAGATAAATAAGACATTTATTCAGCTCTTACTATGAAGCCAGAAGCTTATATTATCATAGGAATTATAACTAGAAAGGACAAGATATTATTTAGTCTAATCTCCTCATTATAGAAAACAGGCCCAGAAAACAAAAATCATTTGCTTTAAACAACACAGTCTGTAGGAGAAATAGAGCTTGGATTTGAACTCAGGTCCTTTCACTTCAATCCAGGTCCAATCACTTCAATCAATGGTCCTTCTACTACATTCAGTTAGCTTGTCTTTGGCAATGTAAATGTCCTTATGTGTTTCTTGGTATTAAAACTGTGCATTTATGAAAATAATATTGATAAAATGTTTGAATTATGCTCTAAGTAGCTGTTTACCTTTTCTGTCTCTAGTCAGCAATATGGTGCAAAGGACAGAGTATCTTACTGGAAATCTAGGGGCCTAGGTTTTAGTGCTGCTTTTGTCATTAGTTAGCTATATATCCTTGAAATGGCCATTTTAATCTTTCTGGGTCTCACTTTCTTCATTTATTAATGGAGAAGTTTAGACTAGATTATTTCCAATGTCTCCTCCAATTTTTACATCCTTTGATTCTAGATGATTGACATTGAGAGAACAGACCTACTTGATACCTTGGGCAGGGAAAACTGGAACATTCAGAAACAAGCCTAAGGGTAAAAAACTTCTCTTCAATCTTGGCAGAGTCTATTTGGCCATGAATAGACAGATGTGCTCTTTTAAAACCAAACTGTTCACATGCAAATAAGGCAGATGCTTCTATATCCTTTATAAGATGTCTTAAGCATTTATTTATAACCACAGTTTATTTTTTTCAAGCTATTCAAATCTAATGTGAATATTATTTTTTACATAGAAGTTTTAATAGTTTTGACTAAACCAAAGTTTTTTCCGATTATTTCCAGACAATGAACTGTTCTATGAAAAGATGATGAGGTACAGGCTCTGGGAACCCCCTAGAATTCTGATTGAATCTTCCCATTTGAGGCCTGTCATTGTGGCTCTGCCCAAATCTTTAGCCCTCCTGTGTCCAGCAACTTCCTATCCTTAATTACTCATTTACTGGAGTCTGATCTCGTTGACTCCTCCTGAAGACCCTCCCCAAACTCTTCCTCTAGACCAACCCTAGATTCCTCCCACAACCTTTCTATATATAAGACTCCATCTTATCTCCATGTGGTGTGAGAGCACCATAGAATTCTAGCAAAGACTTGCTCTGTGTCAGATGATTCTGGCTCACTTGCCCAATGCAAGCATCATAGATACCGAGGCTCCTTAAGATTCTACCCAATATGGCAAACTTTTAATAAACTTTGCATTTCTTTGGCTGAGAGACTTGGGTCAAATTCATTCTGCAGGACCTAGCATGTTCGTATTTTGGGGTCTTGAGCACCCCTAACCCTATACCTCATCATTTTATGATGACCCTCAACAAAGAGGCATCCTTTATTAGTTGATTTAGCTATTTTTCTTTATGTTTTCAAAAAGTATTTTCCTTATCTTTTTCAGAATGAAATAGCTGCTCCATAGATGGCAGAAAACTAAGGGCATGGTACTTTACAAACACATGTGTATTTACATAGAAATATGTGTGCATGTGTATGTATAGGTCGACATCCGTGATTTTACCAGTATGAAAACCAACAAAAACGAACTGTCAACATGAAAACTTTTTTCACCAATGAAAATCAACAACTGGTTTGTAACTTACTGTCTTAGAGAGTCGTGAGACCAAGAGGTAAATTGACTCATCCAGGGTCACACAGCTAGTATGTGTTACAGGAAGCACTAGATCTCAAGACTTCCTGATTCAAGGGTTTGTCCTGTCTCCATTACTACATTCTCTGGAATGTTACCTTTGTTTTGATCATACTTTATAAAGATGATAACATAAGCTCTGCTAACTTTTTAATTTTTTTTTTTTGCTTTTTTGGAGGGCAATTGGGATTAAGTAACTTGCCCAAGGTCACACAGCTAGTGTGTGTGTGTGTGTGTGTGTGTGTGTGTGTGTGTGTGTGTGTGTGTGTTAAGTGTCTAAGGCCAGATCAGAACTCTGGTCCTTCTGACTCCAGGGCCGGCACTCTACTCACTGCACCACCTAGCAGTCCCCACTTTTTAACTTTTGTAGTAGTAAAAGAATACCAAAAGTTCAATTTTCAAAGAAATGAAATAGGCAAAAAGGAAGATAAATGTGTGGTTAGCAAAATGAATGAAGCCCGTACCATACCTTGCTCACAGTGAACTCCAGTCCTTCCCAGAGGACAGTGACATGTGTATCTTTCAGGCAGTGGGACACAGGTTGCTCCCTGCATACATTGGTGTGGTGGCTCATGTTCAGGGTCACAGATAGAAACTGTCTCTGTGCAAAATGCTCCTTTCCATCCTTTGGGACAGTCACAGCTGCAGGTTGAAAAAAAAAAAAGACAATATAGTATAGTTTGAGCTCCTAAACAGAAGTGAAAAACTTCTTTTTGGATTCTATCTATCTATCCAGTAATCAATCAATAACATGTGTTTGTTAAATGCTTACCATGTGCCAGTCATTGTGCTATGGATTGGAGATCCAAAGTAAAAAATGAAACACTTTCTGCTCTTTCAAGGTTTTGAGACTTGCACTTTGGTCTTACTATTAATTTTTTTCTCCTTCATTGCCTGTATTCAAGGAGAAACTGAATGACCACCTTTTGGGGGTTGTAATAGAGTTGGCCTGAGTTGGGCTGGCCCCCTGGTAGTTTTGATTCAAAAGCAGAATGGAATAAGATACTCAAACCATCTAACAATTAAGAAAAAGACGTTTATTTAGTCATAATTAGGAAAGGAGATTCAGAGAAAAGAAGGGATGTTTATCCAGGATGAGGTTGAGTACAATTCCCCAGTCTTTTTCATGATGTTAGTTTATGGTCTGAAAATTCTGGTTGGGTTCTAGCCTCTGGAGTCTTAGCTATTTAAAATCCAGGTGACCAGACAGCAACATCAATGATCCTGAGCCATTCAAATTGCAAGGACAGTTTCTATACCTTTTAAGGAAAAATTAGCTAGAATGAGTGGGAGGAAGCATCAAGATGGCAGAATTTGTCTGAGCTCTCCCAGGTTCCCCTTTAAGCAACTTTAAATAACATCTCAAAACAAATTCTGGAGTAGCAGAACCCACAAAAGGACAGGGTGAAACAATTTTCCAGCTCAAAACAACTTGGAAGTCTGAGCAGACTGGGGAAGACAGTAGTCAGAAGCAAAATACTTCTGAGGATGGATAGAGTGAAAAGAGAGAGAGAGAGAGAAGGATCAACAGGGAAAACAGGTTGGAGGGAAATAGAGTTAGTAACCATAAATGTGAAAAAAAATTTACCCTAAGTTTCTCTGATAAAAAACTCATTTTTCAACTGTATAGAGAACTTCATTAAATTTATAAGAATACAAATCAGTCTCCAGTTTGTAAATGGTCAAAGAGTATGAACAGGCAGTTTTCAGACAAAGTAATCAAAGCTATCTATAATCATATGATAAATATTCTAAATCACTACTGATTAGAGAAACACAAGTTAAAATAACTATGAAGTACTACCCCACATCTATCAGATTGGCTAATATGACAGAAAAGGAAAATGACAAATGGTGGGAAAAATTCAGACATTAATACATTGTTGGTGGAGTTGTGAACTGATCCAACCGTTTTGTAAAGCAAATTGGCATTGACCCAATATACTGCTACTAGGTTTGTATCCCAAAGAGAAGAAAAACAGAAAGGAACCTATATATACACAAATATTTATTATCACTTTTTTAGTGGTAGTAAAGAACTGGAAAGTGAGGAGATGCCCATCAATTGGAAAATGGTTGAACAAATTGTGGTATATGCTTGTGATGGAATATTATTGTGCTAGAAGAAATTATGATTAGTATGCCCTCAGAAAAACATGGAAAAGACATATGAAATGATACAAAGAGAAATGAGCAGAACCAGGATAACATTATATGTAACAGCAATACTGTATGATGGTTAATTGTGAATGATTAAGCTATTTCGAGCAATACAATGATCCAAGACAATTCTGAAAGATTCATGATGAAAAATGCTATTCGTTTCCAGAGAAAGAACTGAATGCAGATTGAAGCATACTTCCCCCCTCCCCTTTTTTTGGTCTGTGTTTTCTTTCATATGACTAATATGGAAATATATTTTGTAAGACTGTACACATAAAACTTGTATCAAATTGCCTGCCTTCTCATTGAAGGGGGAGGAGAAAAAGAGAGGGACAGAATTTGGAACTCAGATTTAAAAGAATGTTAAAAATTATTTTTACATATAATTAGGGAAAAGTAGAATACTAAATTATCAAAAAAGTTTAAAAAGTATATAGTAAATTCTACACGTTAAAAAACATATTATTTAACAATACCATCAAAAGGAAAAAAAGAATCTGCCTGTCTGGGAGTTAGGATACTGCTCCCACCATAGAGATATTGTCACAAGGATTCTTGACTGGGGAGAGGTTGATGAAATCTGAGGACTTCTTCCAACTCAGATCCTATAATTTAGTAGAAAACTTTATAGGATAACATTAGAAGCATTGTTGTGGTTGTTGAGGAAAAAACAACAACCCAAAATAAAACAAAATGCAGTATCATTAGCTGCTTAACATGAGCAAGGCAAGAAGAATGTAAGGAAGATTCTACTAAGCATTTTTCTTTGCTGTTTTCCTCCAGCTAGAGGACTAGACCACAAAGGCCAGGAGAGAAGCTCCTGGCATAGTCCATGGCATATGGCCTAGGTAGCAAGATTTCTCAATTCATACAATGTGGATGAGGTGAAAGGTGCTGCCCTCTCAAATACAGCATTTCTTAGTTTTAATATCTGAATACTCAAAGGATCTGAGATTTCATTGGCTTAGAGAACTCCCAGGGCTATCTCCTTCCACCAAGGCAGGCTACAATCCATCTATGACAGTTGATAAATCCTAGGGAGTTGCCAGAGGCATACAGAGGTGAAACTATTTGTCCAGGATCACTCAGCTGATAAGTGTCAATAAGGATTTACACTTGGGTCTTTCCAGCTCTAAACCCAGGGCTCTATCCTTTACCTTACCTTGCCTCTTATTTTGGTAGCTTAGCTAAGCCAGTGTTATAGGAATGGGAATTTAAGATCTTCCCTGCCCCTAGGCCCTTTGATAGGCTTAAGTGACTGAGAACCTTCCTTGATTTGAAAATATACTCTGCCCCCTAATAGGCTGAATGTGGTCACATGGAGCCTGTGGTAGGAGGCTTGGTTTTCAGGAATGCCCACACCTTGATGCTGTGTGATTGGGCAGTGGGTTAAGAGGGTGGTTACATTTTCTGATCCAGGAGAAGGCTACATATACCCTGATGTGAGATTTTGTTTTTGGGCTCACTTTGAGAAGAGTTGTATGACTTGACCAGATGAAACTCTGGGTAGCTGTTGAGCCCCCCAGCTTTGAAAACCCAGATGTTGGTGCTTGCCTCTCTGGTAACTGACGAGGTATGGATGTAATGGTCAGACAGTTGGGAGCCTGTCTGCTGAACTGTTTCTCTACCTTCTTATAACTTCTGCTTGTAACCTGTCTGTATACTCTGAAGTTCGGGATGCTGACTTTTCCCCCTGAACTAGATAAATGATATATTTGATTGATTAAAGCAAGATTGTTAACCCATTTTGAGTTGCTTTCCTTTAGAAAAGCAGATCTAAGAACCTATGTTGGCAGCCATCCTGGGTATGCTGGGGTGCTTGCTGCTACAGCCAGATAAAGCAACTTTCTATTTTATAAACTGACAGTTTAGTAATACAGTAGTTATTTTTTCAAATAAACATTACTGCATAAATGACAAATTTGGGAAACATTGTATTATTTAAAATGGTGATCTGTTTTCTCTGGGCCTTTTGGAAGTTTCTTATCTCAGAATCTGAGGCTGGTAGGTAGGTGGTGCTGTGGATGAAGCACTTGGCCTGAAGTTGGGAAAACATGAATTCAAATTTGTGATCAGACACTAGCTGTGTGACTCTGGGTATGTCACTTGACTCTGGTCTGCCTCAGTTTTCCCAACTGTAAAGTGGGTATAATAGCAACTACCTCCTGTAGTTGTGTTTTGTTGTTGTGAAGATTATATGAGATAATATTTATAAGGTGATTAGTATAGTGACTATTGCATAGGCCCTTAGTTATCCTTTTCTTCTGTCCTTCTCCCTATCTGTCCTTTTCCCTCCCTCCCTTCCTAACTACTGACTTCCTGTCCCTATGAAGGATCTACAAGGTACAAATCACAGAATGACATGGTTGAAATTGTAGGTGGTCTAAAGATCAAGAGAGATGATGTAGTGAATATAAGCAACTTAAAGCAAATTACCAAAGAAGATTTGTAAGATAGAAGTAGCATAAAATACAAACTATATCATCCAGGATATTTATGACTAGAAAAGGAAGTAGTGTTATCAGTAGCAAGAGCCAAGAATAACAGATGAACAGCACTGGGGCTCTACTCATCACTGCAGTGTGGTGAAGGGGAAAGGAGGGATGTCTTGGGCATTGCAGGACATTTTTGACTCTCTCAACTCATCTGTGTGATTTTAGGTGGTTCAGTTAGCTTCTTGGAGCCTCAGTTTCCTCCTCTGTAAATCTAGGAAATTGGATATCTGATTTCTAAGCTCCCTTTCAGCTCTAAATCTATGACTGTATAAATATTAATCAGAACCAGAAGATCTCCCATGAATTTGGTAGATCTTTAATGGAGATTTACAGATACAATTTGAAAAAGGATCACAAAAGTTGAAAGGGCATAGATCAGTTTGTGATCTGTATTTAAGTAAATCCTATGTACATATTCTTGCTTTTTTTTTTTTTGAGGGCAATTGGGGTTAAGTAACTTGCCCAAGGTCACACAGCTAGGTTTTTGTTTGTGTGTGCATTAAGTGTCTGAGGCCGGATCCGAACTCAGGTCCTTCTGACTCCAGGGCCGACGCTCTACTCACTGTGCCACCTAGCTGCCCCCTATGTACATATTCTTACATAAAGGCTTGTAGGCAATATAGAAATCTATTTAGATTGAAATCTAGGTGGGAAGTAAAATTTTATATGCATGAAAAAGCTAAATAAAATGTGATGCTATAGAAGTTCAGAGAAAGGTAAAATCAGTGGGATCTGGGATGGCTGGGGAAGGTTCTTGGAGTGTGGGAAGAAGGAGACCGACTTTAGGAAAGGTAGGTTGGGCAACACTGAAATTCCACCTCATACCCTAAAAATTGGCAGGTTTATACATAATAGGAACAGTTAATATTGGACAGGATCTGCAAAGAGAGATACACTAATGAACTGTTGAAGTTATAGATTGGTTTAACTGTGGAAAGCAATGTGGAATTATGCTAAAAAGTTTGGTAAACTGACCATATTCTGACCCAAAGATCCCAGTGCTAGGAACATACCCAAAGGAGCTCCAAGACAGAAAGAAAGATGCTACATATAAATATTTTCTCATCATAATATTTTTAGTACCAAAATTATAGTAATAAAGACCTAGAAATAATATCCAAATGAATGGGGAAGGGCTAAACAAGTTGTGGTACATTAATTTAATGTCCTATTACTTTATCATAAGATATAGTGACTATATGGGGTGGTTAGGTGGCACAGTGAATAGAGCACCAGCCCTGGACTCAGGAGGACCTGAGTTCAAATCCGGCCTCAGAAAATTAACACAAAAACTAGCCATGTGACCTTGGGCAACTCACTTAACCCCAATTGCCCTACGACCCCCCCTACAAAAAAAAAAAGAAATAGTGACTATCAGAACTACAGAGAAGTATAGGAAGACTTACATGAAATGGTTGCAGAATGATGAAAGCAGAATCAGCAGAACAAGATACACAATGACTAAAGCATTGTAAATGGAAAGAACGACAATAATAACAACAAAAATTAAACCAAACATTGTGTAATTAATCTAATTTTGCTTAACATAAAACTCATGATTTCACAAGAATGCTTTACATTGCATGTCCCTATTTTAATCCTACTTTGGGAAATACAAATGGGGGATGTCAGTGACTAGCTTGGTAATTACAGGATTTAAGTAGGAAAGAGGTTTGCACTTTAGTTAAAAATAGTTAGGACTTTATCTTGGCTTAGGTTTTTGAGATATTGTGACCTCATTAATAAATATTTTTTGTTTACAACCCCCATAAAATAACAAGGTGAAGAATCTACATTGAGGAGAAGCCAAGATGGTGGTGTAGAAGCAAGAAAACTCTGTAAGCTCCTCCCATAAACACCTCAAATACCTATAAAATATGACTCTAAACAAATTTTAGAGCTACAGAACCCATAAAGTGACAGAGAGAAACAAATCTCCCGCTGAAGGCAGTCCAGCAGGTGGACAGGAAGGGTTCATTGTAGCATGCTGGGACATAAGCCCAGCCCTGTGTGAACCTGTGTTCTTAGCCCCAGGGAAGCCTCAAGCAGTGGCTGGAGAAGACTTTGGGAGACTGGATCACCAGCAGCAGTGGCAGTTTCAGAATTATCAACCCATAAATGCCAAGGTCAATGTAGAACTCTGCTGGAACTGGGGGTGACAAAGGAATGGGTCTGGAGATAGAAGTGGTGGAGGTGTGGCAGCCCTGCAGCTGCCTCCATGTGGCTGCTTCAGAGCTCCTGGCCTGCAGATCATAATGGGGCCAAGTGACCATTTAGAGGGTAATTGCTCTTCCTTTAACCTGCTTGCATCTAGATCACTTTCTTGGGTAGAGGTCCTAGGGTGTGTGACCAGTGAGCCAGAGTTTGTGGGGGCTGCAGGGACAGTGCCCTCCTAATAGCTCCTTCAGCTCTGAAAATCCCAGCAATTTGGGACAAAGTTCTCCTCTCTGGAAGCAGAGTTCTACTGTGGCAAAGATCTCAAAAGTCAAGTAACTGAGCAGTAATATAAGCAAGCAAAGGAAGCAAAGCAAACACAGCAATCCAACTTTAGATTCCTTTTTTGGGGGACGAAAAAGATCAAAGCATGGAACAGGAGAGGAAGGCAACAAAGACAGAACTCCTGCACCAAAAGCTTCCAAGAAAAATATGAATTGGTTACAGGCCATGGAGGAACTCAAGAAAGATTTTGAAATTCAAGTAAGAGAAATGGAGGAAAAACTGGGAAGAGAAAAGAGAATGATGCAAAAAAATCATGAAAAGGGAGTCAACAACCTGACTGAAGAAAATAACACCTTAAAAAATAGATTAACTCAAACGGCAAAAGAGGCCCAAAAAGCCAATGAGGACAAGAATGGCTTAAAAAGCTAAATTTACCAGATGGACAAAGAATCTCAAAAGCTCACTGAAGAGAATAATTCCTTCAGAATTAGATTGGAGCAAATGGAAACTAATGACTTTATGAGAAATCAAGATACTATTAAACAGATCCAAACAAATGAAAAAAACAGAAGGCAATGTGAAATATTTCATTGGAAAAACCACTGACCTGAACAATAGATCCAGGGGAGAGAATTTTAAAATTATTGGACTACCTGAAAGCCATGATCAAAAAAAGAACCTAGAAATCATCCTTCAAGAAATTCTCAAGCAAAATTCCACCGATATTTTAGAACCAGAGGGCAAAATAGAGGTTGAAAGAACCCACCAATGAACTCTTGAAAAAGATCCCCAAAAGAAAACTCCTAGGAACATTATAGCCAGATTACAGTGTTCCCAGATCAAGGAGAAAATATTCCAGCAGCCAAGAAGAAACAATTTGAATATTGTGGAAACACAATCAGGATAACACAAGATCTAGCAGCTTCTACATTAAGGGATCAAAGGGCTTGGAATATGATATTCTGGAGGTCAAAGGAGCTAGGATTAAAACCAAGAATCACCTACCCAGCAAAACTGAGTATCATGTTTCAGGGGAAAATATGGTTTTTCAATGAAATAGAGGACTTTCAAGCATTCTTGATGTAAAAACCAGAGTTGAATAGAAAATTTGACATTCAGATACAAGAAGCAAGAGAAGCATGAGAAGGTAAACAGGGAAAAGAAATCATAAGGAATTTATCAAAGTTGAACTATTTACATGCGTACATGGAAAAATGATAATTGTAACTTATGAAACTTTTTTCAGTATGAGAATAGTTGAAGGGAATATAAATGGTCTATATAGGAGGGTATATCTATGTATGAATACATATGTGGGTGTGTGTATATATATGTAGAGGTATACATAGATAGAGGGTACAGGACCAATTGAATAGGAAGGGATGATACTTAAAAGGTGAAATTGAGAGGTGAGAGAGGAATATAATGAGAGGAGATGGGGAGAGACAGAATGGGGGTAAATTATCTCATATAGAAGAGGCAAGGGGTAACTGTTACAATGGAGGGGAAGAACAGGAAGGCAAAAGGGAATGGGTCCACCTTACTCTCATTGAATCTGGCTTAGGGAGGGAATGACATACACACTAAATAGGGTATCTCACCCTTCAGGAGAGTAGTGGGGAAGTGGATGAGAGGGGGGATAATGGAAGGGAGGGCAGGTTAGGGGTGAGGGTAGTTAGAAGCACATACTTTTGAAAAGGGACAGAATCAAAGTAGAGAATAGAATAAGTGGGGGGTAGGATAGGATGGAGGGAAATATAGTCAGTCTTTCACAATATATCCACTATGGAAATGTTTTGCATATCTATACCTGTACAACCTGTATTGAATTGCTTATCTTCACTGAAAGGGTGGGTGATGAGGGAGGAAGGGAAAGAATCTGGAATTCAAAGTTGTAAAATCAAATGTTTAAAAAATATTATTATTATTTTTACATGCAACTGGGAAATAAGATATACAGGCACTGGGGTATAGAGATCCATCTTGCTCTACTGGAAAGTCAGAGGGGACATAGGGAAGGATATAGGAGAGAGCAGATTGGGGAAGGCGGCATACAGTAGGATCATTGTTTTGGGGTGGTGGGTAGGAAAAAGACAGGCAGAAAATTTGTAAGTCAAAATCTTGTGGAAATGAATTATGTAAACTAAAAATAAACATAAATTTTAATAAAAAAAGAATCTATATTGAATGGAGGACCATTTTATTCATAGAATAATGATGGTACAAGAGCTCTTTGAAGTGAAGTCAGTTTACCCTGAACATGGGTGCCTTAAGTCAAAAGTAAAGGTCACACTCTCTGAGCTGCCAGGTAGGAAGATGTGTGATCTTGGAATATTCAGCTCCTCAGCATTTCTTGTCAGGAGGTGGAGTAGGGAAAAGTCAGATTTTAGCCAACCTTGCTCTACAGAGGAACCTGCTGGTTATAGTGTTAAGACTGGCCTCTGACCAGGAACTGGTTGATGAGCAGCTGGTTCTGGTCAGGAGAGACTGGAGGTATCATTAGAGCAGAGCAGCAAACATCAAGGAAAAACACTTAAATGCTTCCTTGTTCTTCCTTGTGTGCTCAGCCAACCCAATAAATGTGGAATTGACAACACTGGCCCTATATTAGAAAACATGGTCAGGTTAATTGGACAAGCAGTAGATTAATCAAATATACATGTATAGAACCCTCTCCATTACTCCTCCAACTAAGGGGGTCTTTACTTTCCAACCTGCATTAGAAGTCTGAAGAGGGGTTCAGAGAGGGCGACTGGCTTCTATTATGCTCATGGTTGTAGGGGTAGCCTAGAGGGGCCAGATTTCTAGTAGTGCAACTCACAAATTCTGAGTCTGTTTTCTAACAATCAATAAGTAGTATTAATTAGTATTATAGTAAGAATAATTGGTGCAAAATATGTGCCCTACTCTCTTCCACCAAAATAAAAACCTGGGATGCCCTTTCCCAAGAATACATCATGAAAAGAATAGGCTAAAACTTGGAATACAATGATGGTGAAATGCATGTATAGGATACATATCTGACAAAGAGTAACTCACAACTCCTGATTCTTTTTGATCAGGGAGTCTCTCAAGTTCATAGCCAGTGTTCTTTTCTAATGGAAGGAGTCATACTCCTTTAAATTGCCTGTAACTTTGGGTAACTATCTGTCTATTTGTCTTTAATGTCTTCTGATTTCCAGGTAGAGGCATTGTCTCCTATTGTTTCAGTTAATTTGATCCCAGATGAATATATGACCTACAATTGGTCTGTTCTCTTCAATGACATGATCAAAGGGGATTCTTTCTCAAGAACCTAGCTCCAGTTCTGAAATCCTCAGTTCATAGACTTGAAGTCCTCTACTGCTGGTATTCCTCCAGCTATTTACAAGCCCCTAGTAACTTGTTTGGTTAGCCAATTAGCTGTTCCCTTCTTGATCTGTGACCTCAAACATGTCAGAGAGTAGAGACCATCTTGTTTGTACAACGTAATTGTGATTATATTAGTCATACTGGGAGTTGTGGAATCATCTCCTTTCTCTTACAGGAGAAGTAAGTGAATAGTCAAATTAAGAATGATACAATTCAAACTATGTATGTGATGGTCAGTGCAAAACAAGAGTGATGGAATTAGTAAGGGAAATCATCTTGAAGGAAGTGTGTCTTGAACTGAAAGGAACTATGGGCGATGATTGATGAAGAGAGGGCATTTAAGGTATAAGCAAAGATAAAGGAATAAATAGGCCATCTAATTTTATAATCCCATGCATAGGTGCTCAATGAACATTTGTTGAATAAATAATAAGTTTCCATGTGCACAGTGCCTTATAATTTACATACATTATTCTGATGTCAAAATAAAGAATATTCATTTTTCCATCACTGCATTCTAGTGACCTTTAATTCACTAGATGTTCCTTGAGGGCAGGAACAATTTAATTTCCTTTAAATACCCATAGCCTTGTCTAGTCCTGACTTCATAAGTGTACTTAATAAAGGCCTTTTTAATGAAACTGAACTGAATTTGTCGGTATTCCAAAATGGAACTCTCCCATTCTCATTTGATAAGCCCTGATAGAGTATTACTATTATTAATATACAAATCCTTGCAACATTCAGCAATTATTAAGCACTATGTGTAAGTCAGTACGCAACTACATGAAGGAATATTGCAATAACTTCCATTTACCATTCTTCACAGCTAGAATGGGATACATTATTTTTTGACCTGTACCCAGGAACTATGACACGTCCAAGAACATGGGAGAGAATAAAATCCCAGGCTGTGACCCAGGATAAGAAATTCTGTGCTCAGAGAGTTAAGGAAGAAGGCGCTTTGAAAAGTTTTCTATGGCCAGGCTGGGGAAGTGGAGGCTTGTGGATCTCTACAATTTTGACTTGAAGTAGGCATAAAGCTGATTAGGTGTTCACACTAAGTCTGGTAGTAGTATAGTGAATCTCAGGAATGGGAGGCTCCTCAGGCTGCCTAAGGAAGGGAAAAACTGGCCTGTTTTGGAAATGGAACACATCAAAGTATCTGTGCTGATCTGTGAGACATTTGGGCTTGTGTGGAATACCTGTACTTCTAGTCTGGGCAAGACAGGGAGACACAGTGTTTCTCCGCCCTAGTCAAAAGAAAAGGAAAGGAAAGTCTTCCATAATTTATCTGTAATAGTATGAGTCTAGTCAAATAACATATGAAAAGCTCTTTGCAAATCTTAAACTACTATACAAATTAAAGTGCTATATTATTAATTTGTTTGACATGCATAATTTGCAAAAAATTGCAGATAAACAATTGACTGTGAGGAGTCAGGGTATTCATTTTTAACCATCTTTGGTTTTGCCTAGAACTTGCTTCATCTTTCTCAAAGCATTTGCATTCTTAACAGGAGCAATGATATTTTTACATTCAAAATGTAATGAACCAAGATCTGGTTATTCTTAAACTGTTTCTTTTAGCTCCAGTAGGCTTGGAGTTGGGCAGCTGCGGGGGGTGGTGGTGGTGGAGGTGGATAGAGCACTGGGTAAGGCACATCTCATGAGTTCAAATCTGTCCTCAAACATTTACTAGTTTTATGATCCTGGACAAATCACTGAAACTTTGTTATTTACCTCAGTTTTCTCATCTGTAAAATGAATTGGAGAAGAAAATGGAAAATTACACCAGTATCTCTGCCAAGGAAACCCCAAAATGGGGTCATAAAGAATCAAATATGACAGAAACAACTTAACAACAACAAAAAGGTTTGGGGTCAAGTAGGACTGAAATGAAAATTTTAATCTGTTACTATTTGGACTGGGAGCTTTATCTGATCCCATTAAATGCATACACTTCCTTTATGGGCACAGTAAGAATGACATGAAAATCCGTGAAGCCTTGCACATTTGTCTCTCACTCTTCTGGGAAATTCTAGAGTCCATGCTGTACTTACTGTTGATTTGGGCACCTTCACATTGTTTTTGTCATTCTGGATTTTTCAATGCCATGTTTTAAGTAGGGCACCTATACTGTATGCAACATATGCTCAATATGTCTTAAAGGAACATGGAGTGCAGAACTGGAGTAATATAAAAACCATCTAATAAACACATTTACTTTTGTATATTTTTTTATGAGTCTCACATGAGTTCTGTGTTCCAGCTCCTATGTATAGAATCAAAGTAAAGCCAGAGAATTTATTTTTTTTCCAACCCCAACTACTAACTTGAGACAAAGAGTCTATGGTTTTTTACTTATGCCAGAGCTAGTTTCAAGGGGCATGAAGTTTTTTTTTAAACTATGCCTTCTTTTGATTTTATTTGAGAAGTTATATTTGAACACAAACAGAACTCTTAGTACTCTGCTGTATTTAGAGCAGGAAAACATGGTTTTGGCATGTTTAAGGATTGTAGGCTTAGAGCTAGAAGAAACCTGAAAATCCATTAATTCTAGCTCAAGCTCCCCATCTGAGACTCAGAGAGGTTAAGTTGATTATTGTAAAGCCAAGCATGAACAGCTTTCCATTGGACTGCTGCTGTGAACAGCTTCAAGGTTCTGATTACATAGTATAGTGAACTCTCTATGTATTCAGCAGTAAATTAAGGCAAAACATTCACAGAAATCAAAGTACAGCATTCACAATGTTATGTGACATAACAATTTATCACTAAAATGGCCACATAATTTTCACCAAAGTGGTCAAATAGTTTTCAGCAAAAGATACAACCATTTAGTAACTCAATCATTTAGCAAATCCTTAATTTGCCTCCTTAAGGGGCACAAAGCACAATCATTCAGTAAGACCTTAATTCAATCATCCTTAAGGAGGCGTCTCTTTAATGGACATAAAGTAAAAAGGTGAAAGTTCTCCACCCCTAGGTCATAGTAAATCATAATCTTCTCAGTCAGCTCTCAGCTCCTCATGCAGCTCCTTGTCCAGTTCCCATTCCATACTGAAGCTTACAGTGTCCAGTCCAACTGGCTATAATATTCCTAGGAATTTCTTTTGGGGATCTTTTTCAAGAGTTTATCATTAGGGGGCGGAGCCAAGATGGCGGAGTAGAAACAGCTCGTCCAAGCCTCTCTGCCCCCAGATTCCCCACAAACTATGTAAAAAAGGACTCTGAACAACTTCTGGAGCCCCAGCACCCACAGAACAACACAGAGAAGCTAACTTCCCGCTGAGGACAGCCCAGCAGCCCTGCAGGAAGGACCAGCGCAGCGGTCTGGGAGCCGGCAACGCGCAGAGCGCAGGAGCCCAGCCGAGCCGAGCCCAGGTCCGCGTGAGCCGAGGTTTTAGCCCCAGGGCGGCAGGGCCAGCAGCTAGCTGGAGGAACCCCAGAACACCAGGAGCAGTGGCGACTCCAGAATTATCAACATAGACATGCCTAGGACAAAGTAAGAGGTTAGTGTCCTATGGACTTTGGGACCTGTATTTGGGGAATGCGTCAGCTCCCTCCCCTGGGGGCTAGAAGCTGCTGAGGAGACACGCCACTTTGTAGTTTTCAGAGGCATTTCCGGCTCCCAGCCTACAAATCGTGGGGAGATCCAGCGATCAGTCTTGGGGGGTAATCGCTCTTGCTTTAACCTCCTGGATCTGGATTGTGATCTAGGGTGGAAGTTGTGGGTGGGTTTATAGCTTGCCAGAAACGGAAGTTGCCCCCCACACGTTCGGGACGAAAATTCTTCTATCTGGCCTTAAAGCCATAGTGTGGCAACAAGCCCAAAAGTCAAGCAATTAAGTGGAAACATGCCAAGGCAAAGGAAACAGAAAAATGCAACCCTAGACTCCTATTTTGGGGGCATAGAGCGGGAAAAGGACTGTGAGGTCAGAAGTCCTGCTCCAAAAGCCCAGGGGAAAACATGAGTGGGTTGCAGGCCATAGAGGACCTTAAGAAGGACTTTAAAAATCAAATAAGAGAAGTGGAGGAAAAATTAGAAAGAGAAATGAGAAGGATGCAGAAAAGTATGAAATGAGGGTCAACAGCCTGACTGAGGAAAACAACACCTTAAAAAATAGACTAGCTCAAATGGCAAAGGAGGCCCAAAAGGGCAATGAGGAGAAGAATGCCTAAAAAGTCGAATTTGCCAGATGGAAAAAGAATCTCAAAAGTTCACTGAGGAGATTCATTCCTTCAGAGTTAGACTGGAGCAAATGGAAGCTAATGACTTTATGAGAAATCAAGATGCTGTTAAGCAGATCCAAACAAATGAAAGAATAGAAGGCAATGTGAAATATCTCATGGGAAAACCACTGACCTGGAAAATAGATCCAGGAGAGACAATTTAAAAATTATTGGACTACCTGAAAGCCATGATCAAGGAAAGAACCTAGAAATCACCCTTCAAGAAATTCTCAAGGAAAACTGCCCTGATGTTTTAGATCCAGAGGGCAAAATAGAGGTTGAAAGAATCCACAGATCACCTCCTGAAAAAGATCCCAAAAAGAAAACTCCAGAAATATTATAGCCAGGTTCCAGAATCCCCAGATCAAGGAGAAAATACTACAAGTGGCCAGGAAGAAACAATTTCAATATTGTGGAAACACAATCAGAATAGCCCAGGACCTGGCAGCTTCTACACTGAGGGATCCAAGGGCATGGAATATGATATTCCAGAGGGCAAAAGAACTGGGAATAAACCCAAGGGTCACCTACCCAGCAAAACTGAGTATTTTGTTTCAGGGGAAAATATGGTCATTCAGTGGAATAGAGGACTTTTCAAGCATTCTTGAGGAAAAAACCAGAATTGAATAGAAAATTTGACACCCAGACACAAGAAGGAAGAGATGCCTGAGAAGGTAATCAGGGAAAAGAAATCAAAAGGAACTTATCAAAGTTGAACTATTTACATTCCTATATGGAAAAGCAATAACTGTGACTGATGATATCTTTCTCACTATGAAAAATAATGGAAGAAGGGGGTGTGGTCATATGAATACATATGTGAATGTGTGTATATGGTTACAGTTATATATGGATAGAGGGCATAGGTTGAATTTGTTGGGAAGGGAGAATACTCAAGGGATGAAATTATGAGGTGAGAGAGGAAAGTAGCAAGAGGAGATGGGGAGAGACAGGGTAGGGTAAACTATCCCATGTAGAAGAAGCAAGGGGAAGTGGTTGCAAAGGAGGGGGAGAATAAGGAAGGCTAAAAAGGCAAAACCATATTCACATTGAATTTGGTTCAGGGAGAAAATGACATACATACTAAATGGGATATCTCAACCTGCAGCAGGATAGGGGGAAGGGGGATGAGAGGAAGGATGATGGAAGGGAGGGCATCCTTGGGGTGAGGGGAGGTTGGAAGTACCCACTATAGAAGAGGGACAGGATCATGTAGGGAATGGACCAGGTGGGGGGTGGGATGAGTGGGAGGGAATTATAAGCAGCCTTGTACAATATATCTACCATGATAATGTTTTGCATAGCTAGACATGTGCAACATACACTGAATTACTTCTCTCCCAAGAAGGAATGGGTGACAAGGGAGGAAGGAAATGGATCTGAAATTTGAGGTCGTAACATTAAATGTTTCAAATATATATATAAATACTATTATTAATACTCTTTTGCATATAATTGGGAGATAAGATGTACAGGCATTGGGACACAAAGATTCATCTTCCTCTAATGGAGAAGTCGATGGGGGTATGGGAGAAGGTATGGGAGAGAGCAGATTGGAGGAAGCGATATCTTGTGGGACTGCTATTCAGGGAGGTTGGGTAGGGGAATAATGGGGGGAAAATGATTGTAACTCAAAATCTGGCGGAAATGAATGATGTAAAACAGAAGTTAATAAAGCATTTGTTTAAAAAAAAGAGTTTATCAGTAGATTCCTTCAACCTCTATTTTTGCCTCTGGTTCTAAAATATTAGGGGAATTTTGCTTGAGAATTTCTTGAAGAATGATTTCTAGGTTCTTTTTTTGATCATGGCTTTCAGGTAGTCCAGTAATTTTAAAATTCTCTTTCCTGGATCTGTTTTCCAGGTCAGTGGTTTTTCCAATGAGATATTTCACATTGCCTTCTATTTTTTAAATTTGTTTGTATCTGTTTAATAGTATCTTGATTTCTCATAAAGTCATTAGCTTCCATTTGCTCCAAACTAATTTTTTTTTTAAGCAATTGGGGTTAAGTAACTTGCTCAAGGTTACACGGCTAGTCATTATTTATGCATAGGCGCTCACTTTCTGAGGCCGGATTAGATCTCGGGTCATCCCAACTCCAAGGCTGGCGCTCTTACTCACTGTGCCACCTAGCCGCCCCAACTCCAAACTAATTCTGAAGGAATTATTCTCTTCAGTGAGCTTTTGAAATTTTTTTTCCATCTGGCAAATTCTGCTTTTTAAGGCATTCTTCTCCTCATTGGCTTTTTGAGCCCCTTTTGCCATTTGAGTTAGTCTGTTTTTTAAGGTGTTATTTTCTTCACTCAGGTTATTGACTCTCTTTTCATGATCTTCTTGCATCATTCTCATTTCTCTTCCCAGTTTTTCCTCCACTTCTCTAACTTGCTTTTCAAAATCCTTCTTGAGCTCCTCCATGTCCTGTAACCAGTTCATATTTTTCTTGGAATCTTTTGATGCAGGAGTTCTGACTTTGTTGTTTTCCTTCCATTCCATCCTTTAATCCTTTTTGTCTCCAAAAAAGGAATCTAAGATTTGATTGCTGTGCCTGCTTTGCTTTCTTTGCTTGCTCATGTTGCCACCCAAATACTTGACTTTTGAGCTCTTTGCTATAGTAGAACTCTGCTTCCAGAGAGGAGAGCTTTGTCTCAAATTTCTGGGGTTTTCACAGCTGCTGGAGCTATTAGTTGGGTGCCCTTTCTATAGCCCCCACAAGCTCTGGTACCTAGTAACACACCCCAGGACCTCCACCCAAGACAGTGATCCAGATCCAGGGAGGTTAAAGCAAGAGCGAATATCCTCTGAATGGTCGCTTGATCCCCCTATGTTCTCCAGGCCAGGAGCTCTGAAGGAGCCATCTGGACATGGCTGTACAACAGTAAAGCCTCCTCTGCTTCTCGCCTTCTTGCCTCAGGGGCAGTGGCCAAACCATGCTCTTGGTCCCCCTGTTCCCACATAGTCCATACTGACCTTTTACTTTGTCTTTGGCATTCATGGTTTGATAATTCTGAAAACCACCACAGTTGCTGGTGATCCACTCTCCTGAAGTCTTCTCTAGCTGCTGCTGGTTGCCCTGGGGCTAAAACTGTGGGCTCATGTGACTCTGGGCTCAGCTCCCAGTAAGCTGCAATGGACTCTTCCTGGGCTGCTTTCAGAGGGAGATTTGTTTCTGTCACTTTGTGGATTCTGTAACTCTAAAACTTTTTTAGAGTCATATTTTATAGGTGCTTGAGGTGATTATCTAAAAAGTTTTTTTTAAAGATTAAAATGTATATTTAAATGGAATGAGGGTATTTGAGGAAAAAAATGGAAAAAAAATGAGAGGTGTTGAAAAAAGAATGGGAAAGGGAATTGATGGCCTGGCATAAAAGATACAAAATGTTGACCAAGCAATAAATTCCCTGAAAATGTGAATGGGCCAAATAGAAGCTAATGATTCCATGAGGCAACAAGAAATATTAAAACAAAGTCAAAAGACTAAAATAAAAATACCCTGAAGAAAATTAAGAAAAACTCATAGGAAAAACAAAGTGGGAAAACATTGAGAAGAAGAAAATTTAAGACTCTTTGGACTATCTGAATACCATGACCAAAAAAGAATCTACTAGACACCTTATTTTAAGGAATAGAAAATTGCCCATTTTAGAACTGGAGGACAAAGTAAAAATAGGAAGGTCAAGAAAAATTGTCTCATGTTACTAGGATCCACAAATTTGTATAGATGCATATACAAATAAAGAGGAGAGAATGGGGATGAGTGTGATACTTGAACTTCACTCTCATCTAGACTCATTAAAAGAAGGAAGAATCCACATATGTAATTCTTTCTAATTCATTCATCTACTCCTGAAAGAAATTCCAAAATGAAAACTCCTAGACATCATAGCTAAAATTCTGAGTTTTGAAGTCAAAGAAAATATACTTCAAACATCCAGAAAGAAAGAATTCAAACAGTAAGGAACCAGAGTCAGGATCACACATGATTTTGCAGCAATCACTATAAAGGAGTAGAGAACTTGGAATATGAAATTCCAGAAAGACAAAGGATATGGGCTGATAACCAAGAATAATTTACTGAGCAGATCTGAGTACAGTCGTACTAGGGGAAAATAGAAGACTTTCAAGCATGCCTAATTAAATGACCAGGGTTAAACAGAAAATGTGAAGCTTATACACAAGAGTGAAAAGAAATATAAGAACATAAACATGAATGAATTATACAAAACTAAACCAGGATAAACTGCTTATATTCAAATATGGGGAGATGATATATATCTCTTCTGGTCCCTATCACCATCAGATTTCATAGAGGGAATCCAATTAGACAAGGTCTAAGAGAGACTCTGTAATGTCTTGAGGATATTAAGAATGGAAAGAGAGGAAAAGGAATATACTGGGGAAGGGAAGGGAAAGGAAGGTCAAGAAAAATTGTCTCATGTTACTAGGATCCACAAATTTGTATAGATGCATATACAAATAAAGAGGAGAGAATGGGGATGAGTGTGATACTTGAACTTCACTCTCATCTAGACTCATTAAAAGAAGGAAGAATCCACATATGTACATATATTTTGCTCAATAGAGAAATAGGAGGGAAAGAGGAAAAGGGGAGAACAGGACTTATATGGAAGGCAGATTAATGGAAGGTTAAGTTTTAAGCAAAACAAAATTGAAGTATGTGTAAAAATATTTACAGCTCTTTTGAAGAAGTAAAGAATGGGAATCTGAGGAAGTGCCCAATAATTGGGGAATGGATGAAGAATTTCGGGTATATAAATGTGATGGTATACAATCATGTTGAACTGTTATCAAACAATTACCAACCAGGTTTCCACAGGACTAATGAAAAATACTACTTACCTCCTTATAGGTGAAGGATGCAAAATGAGAATTTTTTTTTTTAAAGCAATTGGGGTTAAGTAACTTGCTCAAGGTTACACGGCTAGTCATTTGATTTATGCGTGGGTGCTCATTTTCTGAGGCCGGATCTGATCTCAGGTCATCCAAACTCTGAGGCCAGTGCTCTTACTCACTGCGCCACCTAGCCGCCCCTTTAGGGCAATTGGGGTTAAGTAACTTGCCCAAGGTTACACGGCTAGGTTTTTTCGTTTGTGCGGATTAAGTGTAGGAGGCTGGCTCCGAACTCAGGTCCTTCTGATTCCAGGGCCGGCGCTCTATTCACTGCGCCACCTAGCCGCCCCTAATGAGAATTTTTTTAAAGGACATGGCTGATATTTTGATCAATTATACATGTTTATAATGGGTTTTGTTTTTCTTAATCATGGTGATGGTGAGAAGGTAGACTAGATCTTGACTGATTAAAACAATATACACACACATTTCATACATAAATATGTATATTTGTGCTTGTGGGGTGTGTGTATGTGGGATGGATGTGTGTGTACATATGCATATGTATGTATATGCATGTGTATGTGTGTAAAAGTTTGGGAACTCTGATCAACACAATAACAGATCACAGTTCCTAAGGACTCATGATGAAACATACTATCCACTTCCTGACAAAGAAATAATGGACTCAGAGTGCATAATGAGACATATTTTTTAATACATGCTAAATGTGAAAATTTGTCTTTCTTGACTATATATGTAACAAAGCCTTTTTTCTTGCTTTCTCAAGGCAGGTTGGGAAGTGGGAGGAAGAAAAGGTTAATCTTTGAAAAAAAAAATTAACTCAAAAAAAAAGGAATGGTTTTTAAAGAATGAAAGATTAGACCTTAGATTCACATTTAAAATTATATAGTTTATGAGGTTAGGAGTATTAGAATTAAAGGAATCCTCTGAAATACTTAAAAATTTAAGAAGAATATTGGTAATTCTGTTACCAATAAGAGCAACAGAATTATAGAGAATAGTGTACCCCTGAAGTATTTGTGGGACATGTAAAAATCTGAATCATAAAAGCAGATTGATATTTATTGATTAAATGGAACTGAGGTGACTGACCATATAAGGAATACAACCAGAATTCCTGACTTTAGCTGATGGCATTAAAAGACAACCCCAACCTCTCAGGTATACCCCCAAAACCCTTAGAACGAAGCTGCAGCTGGCTGTGCTTTGGGAAAAGGGGACAAGAGATTATTTGATACACATGGAATCTTGCTATAAAAGTAAGCTAATCATTCTTTGTGTCCCCAGAACTTAGTATGGTGCCTGGCATATAATAAGTAATAAATGCTTCTCAGTTGGTTGACTAATTGTTGCTTACAACCTATATGGACAACTTAAAATTCCCAGTGGTTTTTTTGTGGCAAGGAATCCACCTTTACCTTGGAAGAAATTTGAAGCTCAACCAAACTGGCATATCTAAAAAATTAAATTAAATCACTCTAAAAATGATTAAAAAGTAAATTAAAAATGAATTTACTTCTTTTAGTAAATCTAATCTTACATAATCTTTTTTTTTGGGGGGGGGGGGAAACGATTTATCACTTACAATGGAAATTACAAAAAGAACTAAAATTTTTGATTCTAAAATTCTGCAACTGAGCTTATGCCCTGGAAAAACAAACCAAAAAAGTTATTTGTTTAAATTTGCATAACAATATTATTCATAATAGCAAAAAACTGGAACCTACACAAATGTCCAAAAATGGGGAATGGGTGCATAAACTGTGGTATGTTAATGTAATGGAACTCTAAAATGAAACTAAAATAGACAAATATGAAGATTATAAAGAAATATGAAAAGACTTTTGTGAAATACCAAAAAGTAAAGAAATATAGAAAAAAACCAAAACTAGAATCAAAATGATACACATTAACTCTGGTGATTGGACAGGTATAGATATAGGGACTGGATCTCTCATTTCATTGGCACAGGGAATTACTGGTTAAAGAAACTCTACCAATGTAAGTCAGCTCCTCATCAATAACTTATCATCATGTTTGAGAGCTACCTAGAGCACTGAGAGGTTAAATGAGTTGCCCAAACTCTATAAAAAGAAAAGCTAATGACAATGAATGAACAAAGAAACCTCATGGAGATGTAAAGGCAGGGACCAAAAAGTTATGACATTTTATGGGTTGAATTTTATTTATTTAAAGGTAAATAGTTGTAAAGCAAATTTAATGAACTATAATGAAGTTCAATATTTATTTATTTTTGCTTATTTTTAGTTTTCAACATCCATTTCCACAAGATTTTGAGTTACAAATTTTATCCCTGTCTTTCCCCTAGCCTCTACCCCAAAACAGCAAGCCTACTGAATACTCCTTCCTCAAATCTGTACTCTCTTATATCTTCTCCCATTTCCCCCTCTGACTTTCTAGCAGGGCAAGATGGATTTCTATACCCCAGTGCCTGTATAGCTTATTTCCCAGTTACATGTAAAAAACAATTTTTTTAAACATTTGCTTTTAAAACTTTGATTTCCAGATTCTTTACCTTCTTCCCTCACTCACCCCCCAGAAAGATAAGCAATTAAATATAGGTTGTACGTGTGTAGTTATGCAAAATGTTTCCATAGTAGACATATTGTGAAAGACTAACTATATTTTCGTCCATCCTATCCCACCCCCCTACTTATTCTATTTTCTTTTTTTTAAACAAATGCTTTATTAACTTCTGTTTTACATCATTCATTTCCACCAGATTTTGAGTTACAATTTTTTCCCCCGTTTTTCCCCTACCCACCCTCCCAGAATAGCAGTCCCACAAGATATCACTTCCTCCATCCTGCTCTCTCCCATATCTTCTCCCATACCCCCTTCGACTTTTCCATCAGAGCAAGGTGAATCTCTGTGCCCCAATGCCTGCACATCTTATCTCCCAATTACATGCAAAAGAGTATTAATGAAAGTATTTATATATATTTGAAACACTTAATTTTAAGACCTTGAATTTCAGATCCATTCCCTTCCTCCCTTGTCACCCATTCCCTCTGGGAAGATAAGTAATTCAGTATATGTTGTACATGTCTAGCTATGCAAAACATTACCATAGTAGACATATTGTACAAGGCTGCTTATAATTCCCTCCTACCCATCCCACCCCCCACCTGGTCCATTCCCTACTTAATCCTGTCCCTCTTCTATAGTGGGTACTTCTAACCTCCCTTCCCCCCAAGAATGCCCTCTTATCCATAATCCCTCCTCTCATCCCCCTTACCCCTATCCTGCTGCAGGTTGAGATATCCCATTTAGTATGTATGCCATTCTCTCCCTGAACCAAATTCAATGAGAATATGGTTTTGCCTTTTTGCCTTCCTATTCTCCCCCTCCACTACAACCACTTCCCCTTGCTTCTTCTACATAAGATAGTTTACCCTACCCTGTCTCTCCCCATCTCCTCTTGCCACTTTCCTCTCTCACCTCATAATTTCACCCCTTAAGTATCATCCCTTCCCAACAAATTCAACCTATGCCCTCTATCCATGTATAACTGTAAACATATATACACACATTCACATATGTATTCATATGACCATACACCCTTCTTCCATTATTTTCATACTGAGAAAGATTTCATCAGTCACAGTTATTGTTTTCCATATAGGAATGTAAATAGTTCAACTTTGATAAGTTCCTTTTGGTTTCTTTTCCCTGATTACCTTCTCAGGCATCTCTTCCTTCTTGTGTCTGGATGTCAAATTTTCTATTCAATTCTGGTTTTTTCCTCAAGAATGCTTGAAAGTCCTCTATTCCACTGAATGACCATATTTTCCCCTGAAACAAAATACTCAGTTTTGCTGGGTAGGTGACCCTTGGCTTCAGTCCCAGCTCTTTTGCCCTCTGGAATATCATATTCCATGCCCTTCGATCCCTCAGTGTAGAAGCTGCCAGGTCCTGTGCTATTCTGATTGTGTTTCCACAATATTGAAATTGTTTCTTCCTGGCTGCTTGTAGTATTTTCTCCTTGATCTGGGGATTCTGGAACCTGGCTATAATATTCCTGGGAGTTTTCTTTTTGGGATCTTTTTCAGGAGGTGATCGGTGGATTCTTTCAACCTCTATTTTGCCCTCTGGGTCTAAAACATCAGGGCAATTTTCCTTGAGAATTTCTTGAAGGGTGATTTCTAGCTTCTTTCTTTGATCATGGCTTTCAGGTAGTCCAATAATTTTTAAATTATCTCTCCTGGATCTATTTTCCAGGTCAGTGGTTTTTCCCATGAGATATTTCACATTGCCTTCTATTCTTTCATTTGTTTGGATCTGCTTAACAGCATCTTGATTTCTCATAAAGTCATTAGCTTCCATTTGCTCCAGTCTAACTCTGAAGGAATGAATCTCCTCAGTGAGCATTTGAGATTCTTTTTCCATCTGGCAAATTCGACTTTTTAAGGCATTCTTCTCCTCATTGCCCTTTTGGGCATCCTTTGCCATTTGAGTTAGTCTATTTTTTAAGGTGTTGTTTTCCTCAGTCAGGCTGTTGACCCTCATTTCATACTTTTCCTGCATCCTTCTCATTTCTCTTCCCAATTTTTCCTCCACTTCTCTTATTTGATTTTTAAAGTCCTTCTTAAGGTCCTCTATGGCCTGTAACCCGCTCATATTTTCCTTTGGGGCTTTTGGAGCAGGATTTCTGACCTCACAGACCTCTTCCTGTTCCATGCTTCAATCCTCTTTGCCCCCAAAATAGGAGTCTAATGTTTCATTTTTCTGTTTATTTTGTTTCCTTTGCCTTGGCATGTTGCCACTTAATTACTTGACTTTTGGGTTTGTTACCACAGTAGGACTCTGCCACCAGACATGGGAGCTTCCATCCCGAATGCATGGTGTCTTCACAACTTCCGTTTCTGGCAAGCTGGATATCCACCCCACGACCTCCACCCCAGACCACAATCCAGATCCAGGGAGGTTAAAGCAAGAGCAATTACCCGCCCCAGACTGATTGCTGGATCTCCCTACAGTTCGCAGGCCAGGAGCTGGAGCTGCCACTGAAAACTACAAAATGGCATGTCTCCTCAGTGGCTTCTAGCCCCCAGGGGAGGAAGCCGATGCATCCCCCAAATACTGGTCCCAAAGTCCATAGGGCACTAACCTCTCACTTTGTCCTAGGCATGTCTGTGTTGACAATTCTGGAATCGCCACAACTGCTGGTGTTCTGGGGTCCCTCCAGCCAGCTGCTGGCCTGGCAGCCCTGGGGTTAAAACCGTGGCTCATGGGGACTTGGGCTCAGCTCTCCGTGTGCTGTGCTGCCAGGTCCCAGAGCACTGCGCTGGTCTTTCCTTTAGGGCTGCTGGGCTGTCCTCAGTGGAAGGTTAGCTTCTCTGTGTTGTTCTGTGGGTTCTGGGGCTCCAGAAGTTGTTCAGAGTCCCTTTTTACATAGTTTGGAGGTGATCTGGGGGGAGAGAGCCTTGGACGTGCTGTTTCTACTCCACCATCTTGGCTTCACCTCCCTACTTGTTCTGTTTTCTACTTTGACCCTGTCCCTTTTCAAACGTGTGTGCTTCTAACTACCCTCTCCCCCAATCTTCCCTCCCTTCTATCATCCCTCCTCTCATCCTGTAAGGTAAAATGCCCAAATGAGTGTGCATGTTATTCCCTCCTTAAGCCAAATTCAATGAGAGTAAGGTTGACCCATTCCGTTTTGCCTTCCTGTTCTTCCCCTCCATTGTAACAGTTTTCTCTTGCTTCTTTTATATGAGATAATTTACCTTATTCTATCTCTTCTTTTCTCTTTCTCTCATTATATTCCTCTCTCACCTCTTACTTTTATTTTTTAGATATCACCCCTTCCTATTCAACTGATCCTGGGCCCTCTGTCTATGTATACATGTACACACATATACACACACTCACATATTCATCTATACACACATACATCCTTACATATACACATACACATATACCTATATATACACATACATACATATATATGTATATATATGTGTGTGTGTATATATATACACACACACACACACATATATATTCCCTTCAACTATCCTCATACTAAGAAAACCTCCTGAGGTACAATTATTGTTTTTCCATGTAGGAATGTAAATAGCTGAACTTTATTAAGTTCGTTATGGTTTCTTTTTCCTGTTTACCTTCTCATGTGCTGCTCTTGCTTCTTATATTTGAAAGTCAAATTTTCTGTTCAGCTCTGGTTTTTCTCATCAAGAATACTTGAAAGTCCTCTATTTCATTGAATAGCCACATTTTCCCCTGAAGCATTATACTCAGTTTTGTTGGGTAGGTGATTGTTGGTTTTAATCCTAGCTCCTTTGACTTCCAGAATATCATATTTCAATCCCTTTGATCCCTTAATGTAGAAGCTTCCAGATCTTGTGTTATCCTGATTGTGTTCCCACAATACTCAAATTGTTTCTTCCTGACAGCTTGTAATATTTTTTTTTCCTTGACCTGGGAGCTCTGGAATCTGGCTATGATATTCCTAGGAGTTTTCTTTTTGGGATCTTTTTCAAGAGGTGATCAGTGATCTGTTTCAATGTCTATTTTGCCCTCTGGTTCCAGAATAGCAGGGCAATTTTCTTTGAGAATTTCTTGAAGGATGATTTCTGGGCTCTTTTTTTGATCATGGTTTTCAGGATGGTATTTAGATTCTTTCTTTGATCATGGTTTTCAGGTAGTCCAATAATTTTTAGATTGTCTCTCCTGGATCTATTTTCCAGGTCAGTGGTTTTTCCAATGAGATATTTCACATTGCCTTCTATTTTTTCATTTGTTTGGGTCTGTTTTATAGTATCTTGATTTCTCATAAAGTCATTAGCTTCCATTTGCTCCAGTCTAATCCTCCCTCTCCTCCCACCCCCCCTCCCCCCGATATGTGGGTTTACTGCCATCTCTGGACTACTTCTGGCAGATAGCTGAGCCAGGCCTTCAGAGATCACGGCTCTTTTCCTTGGGCTTCTCCATGTGGCTAATGACTACTAACAGTGTTCAGGGATGGGGACTCTTCCATGTCGCAGATAGCTGATTGGGACCTTAAGGGGTGAGGGCTCATGTGCTCAGGCTGTGATAGCTGCACCAATCTTCAGGGATGAATGTTCACTTTTCCAGCGGCATGTAATTGAGAGGCTTCTCTATCAGGTCCACGTGGCCCAGCAGCACCTGGAGGCAGCAACACGTCAGGTCCAATGCGTCAAGGGTATCACTGGTATATTCTGCCTGCAGGAGCCCCAGGTAGGCCTCTACTTGTTGCCCACTATCTTGCCACAAGTGAAACAGCGCATTGGGATGATCATGGTGAGGGTGAAGAGGTGGCGGCACTAGCAGCAGGCACATGCTCAGATGTCCCTCCTCTTCTGCCCCTGTTCTGGCCTCACAGTACACCCCCCACCCTTCTAATTTTGAAGGAATTATACTCTTCAGTGAGCTTTTGAAATTCCTTTTCCATCTGGGCAATTCAGCTTTCTAAGACATTCTCCTCATTGGCTTTTTGGGCCTCTTTTGCCATTTGAGTTAGTCTATTTTTTAAGGTGTTATTTTTCTTCAGTGTATTTTTGGGTCTCCTTCAGCAAGATGTTGACTTGCTTTTCATGATTTTCTTGCATCATTCTCATTTCTCTTTGCAATTTTTCCTCCATTTCTCTTATTTGATTTTCAAAATCCTTCTTGAGCTCCTTCATGGCCTGTAAGCAGTTCATATTTTTCTTGGAAGCTTTTGATGCAAGAGTTTTGACTTTGTTGACTTCTGGTTCCATGTTTTGATCCTTTTTATCTCCAAAAAAGGATTCTATGGTCTGATTGTGCTTCCTCTGCTTGCTCATCTTGCCAGCCAATTACTTGATTTTTGAATTCTTTGCCATGGTAGAACTCTGCTTCCAGAGTGGAGAGCTTTGTCCCACATTGTTGGGATTTTTGCAAATGTTGTCAGACGTCTGAGAAGGGCACCCTCTCTATAGCCACCACAAGCTCTGGCACACTGGTGTTTCTCACCCCAGGACCACTGTCCAAGACAGACCCAGATCCAAGCAGGTCAAAGCAAGAATGATTACCCCCGAATTGTTGCTTGGTCCCCCTACAATCTGCAGGCCAGGTGCTCAGGAGGGAGCCATGGGGCAATAGCTGCAGCTGCCTCACCTCTGCCACATCTGGCCCTTGGGGCAGGTACCAGACTATGATCTTCTTTCACCTGGTTCCAACAGAGTTCCCCACTGACCTTTTACTTTTTCTTTGGTGTCTATGGGTTGAGAAGTCTGGAAACAAGCCACAGCTACTGGTGATTCACTCTTTTGAAGTCTCCCCTGGCTGATCTGGGCTGCTGGTCAGGGCCACCCTGGGCTCATGTGTCTCACATGGGACTATGCACAGCTCCTAAACCAATGTGACAGACCCTTTCTGTCAGCCTGCCAGGCCACCTTCAGCAGGAGATTTGTTTCTCTCTGTCACTTTGTGGATTTTTTAGCCCTAAAGCTTGTTTAGAGTCATATTTTACAGGTATTGGAGGTGGTTGGGGCAGGAGCTCATGTAATTTACTGCTTCTACTCTGTCATCTTGGCTCCACCCCCCTGGAGTCACTGAAGTTTAATATTTAAAAAATAAATCATTAAATGAAAGAAAAGTAACAAAAAGTTATATTTAAAATATAAAAAAAAATTTGCTCATTTTCTATTACTCAGGTGACTAGTTGTTTTTATTTCCATGTAAAAATAGAAGTAGTATTGGATCAGGAGTGAGAAGGTGTACACAGAAAACTCTGCCACTAGCATTCAGCAGGTCACTTTTTTAAGCCTCAGTTTTCTTATCTGAAATATGGAGATAATAGAATCCTGTTTATTTTCAAGATTACTATGAAGATCAAAGGAGATGATAATGATATAACAATAGCTAGCATTTAGACTTTACTTTGTGTTTTACAAAGCACTTTACAAATATAATCTCATTTTAGCCTCTTGACAATACAAATACAAAAAAAGAAGGAACAAGGCAGTTGGAAAGAAGAACCACGGGGATTATGAAAAGTGCTACCTGGATAGGACCAAGAAGAAACACAAGCCAGTGGCAATGGATGAATACAGAAACTACTATGCAAGTGATGAGAGAGGTCTGAGTCAACCTGGGGAAGTAGAAACCATGACAATCTGAGAGGACCAAGCAGAATGCTGAAGAGTTAAAGAACAAAGAATTCAGAGACAGGATATGGGTTGGGTGATTAGATGCTCAGAAAATGTAGAGGAAGTAGGTGTGTAGAAACATGCTTGAGGGTACAAATCAAAATTAATCTGAACTGCTTTCAAAAGTGATTGAGAATCTGCAATGAGGTCACCACCTCTATTTATGCTAATGAAACTTGCCTCATTAGTATTGTGAGGTTTCTGCTCCTCCTTTCTACCCTTCAGCCCCAGGAAACTTACCCTAGAGGAGGGGGAGGGATGAAATTCCTGGGAAGGTAGAATACATCCCATTTCACTAGAGCACATAAGGTATAAGTCCTTCTTAGCATTTTTTTATAAAACAATTGGGGTTAAGTAACTTGCTCAAGGTTACATGGCTAGTCATTATTTATGTGTGGGTGCTCATTTTCTGAGTCCGGATTCGATCTCGGGTCATCCCAACTCCGAGGCTGGCGCTCTTACTGCGCCACCTAGCCACCCCTTTCTTAGCATTTTTTAAAAAATAAAACCTGTTGGAGGTGAAAGGGAATGAGTCAACCTTACTCTCATTGGATTTGGCTTAAGGAGGGAATAAGATATACACTCAATTGGGTATCTTACCCTACAGGAAAGTAGAGGGGAAGGGGACAAGTGGAGGGATGATAGAAGGGAGGGCAGAATGGGGGAGAGGGTAGTTAGAAGCAAACACTTCTGAAAAGAGACAGGGTCAAAGGAGAAAATAGAATAAATGAGGGGCAGGATAGGATAGAGGAAAATATAGCTAGTCTTTCACAACATGATTACTATGGAAATGTTTTGTGTAACTACACATGTATAAACTATATTGAATTGCTTGTCTTCTCAGTAGAGATGGGGGAGGAGGGAAGAAGGGAGAGAATCTGGAACTCAAAGTTTTAAAAACAAATGTTAAAAATTGTTTTTACATGCAATCGGGAAATAAGATATAAGGCAATATGCTTGTCATCTTGGGATGGGGTGTAGGGGAGAGACAGAGAGAAATTTATAACTCAAAATCTTGTAGAAATGAATGTTGAAAATTAAAAACTAAAATAAATAAAACCTGTTCTATGCTCCCTGTCTTAGAATGATAGTTACAGAACTCTATACTTCTATTGGAGAGCTAGAAGTAAGCTAAATTTAGATATTCCTAGGGAGACTTCTATGTGTGGGAATAATGAACTACAGATTTATTATTGATAAACCTTCAAGATGGAACCCAGGCATTGTGAACCCAAAGCTTATGAAATGGATCATAGGTTACATAGACTAGATTTGTAGAATGTTTGGATTAGAAGGGAATTTAGAGATCACCTAATCTAATCCTTCTTTTATAGATAAGAAAGCTGAGATCCAAAGAAGTTAAATAAATTCCTGTCACCTAATTATTTAGTGGCAGAACTTGGACTAGAACCTATATCTCCTGACTCCTACCTTGAGTGAGGTTTCAACTACTTCTCTGTCCATGTTTTTCTTGGCTCAGACATTATGAAGATTTTCTCTTTGTGGCACCAATCTTCCAACACTCACAACCTTGGCTAATTTCACCAATATTTCCTCCAATATTTCTTTAAATATTGAGTTCCTTACCCAGCTGACACCTGAGGGAAGGGGGAAGGGTCTCCTAGTTTTCCACCTGCAATTCTATTGATTCTCAGGCTTGCCACCTTCCTTGTCCAAATTAGTTTTAATAAAAATCATCTGGCTATCTAGTCATCCTGACTTCAGGGCTAACATTCTGCCACCTAGTTACCCTAATTATAAGTGGGGGGGAATTAAAAAATAATGTTGAATGTTGAAAAGAGTAGAGTAAGGAAAATTATTTCTAATTACTCAGAAGTAGCTTCTTGATGGAGGGGTGGTGTGTACAATTTGGAAGCTAGGATTTAGTTCCTTTGAGCCTGGATCAAAGGGAGAGATTCAGGGAGGGTAGGATTGGAGCTGTGGAGGAGCAGACCAGGGAGGTGACCAACACTCAGCTGGGGGCAGAAGAGACATGATTAGGCTCATTATTTTTAATTTTGTTATTTGAGACTTATTCTGTTTTTCAGCTCTAAGATGTCTATGATGTTTTAGAAATTGAATTTCTCTACCCTTTAGCAAGTTATCAGAGAGATTATTATAGGCTTTAAAGTAGGGAACAGGAATTTGTAAGAATAATAACTTACATTTTATGTAACATTTTATGAAAGTTTTCCCTTCTGCTGAGTTAAAACTGACCTTTTAAGTTCTATCCACTGATCCTCATTTTTCTGCCAGCACGAATCTCTCTCCTATGTGATAATCCTTCAAATATTTAAAGACTTGGGTTCAAATTCTACTTAGTATGTTTGACCTGGGATGAGGTACTTTACTTTCCTGAGCCTCGGTATCCTTATCTGCAAAATGAGTGGGGGGGTTGGACCAGACAGCCTCTTTCTAGCTCTAATACTATGATCCTATGACCCCAAGATTGTACTGGCTCCTCCCACAAGTCTCTCCACTTGGCTAAACATTTGTAGATGATTCAATCAATACACATGTGACTGAGTTTTCAGCCCCCTCCTAGTCACTGTCATGGATGGACTCCAATTTGTCCATACCCCTTGTAAAATGGAGTGCCTAGAATTGGACTGACCAAGGTGGAGACTAGCAGGACTATCCCCTTTCTTCAAGTTTTGGGACACTGTATTTCTAATACTGCAGTCTAAGATAATGTGCATTAATGCAGTCTCAGATATTGTTATCTTGTTTTGGCTACATGGTGACATTATTGGGTCACATTGACCTTCAGGCTACTAATGACCTTACTAGATATTTTAAAATATAAAATTGTTTTTAAACTGCTTCTGACCCTTTCTCTCCAATTACACAGCCTCCCCCTCATCACCTTTTCCCTAGACTATTGCAGTGGCTCTTAGTTGATCTTGTCTCAAGTCTTTCCCTACTCCAATTATTCTCCACTAAGCTGTCAAAACGATATTCCTTAAGTGCAGATCTGACTATGCTACTCCCGTACTCAACAAATTCCAGTAGCCCCCTATTGATTCTAGAATAGAAAATAAACTCCTTGCTTAGTTTTTAAAGCTTTTCACAAATTGGGCACTCTTTTAGTCTTATTTTAGTCTTAGTTATTCACATAACTCCTCTCCTTCTGTCCCGCCTCCCCCACTTCCCCCCCGCAATGTACACACATTCCATGGGCAGCTAGGTAATGCAGTGGATAGAATGCTGGGCCTGGAGTAAAGAAGACTCATTTTCCTGGTTTCAAATCTGGCTTCAGACACTTAATAGCTATGTGACCTTGAGCAAATCATTCAGGTTTCTCATCTACAAAATGAACTGGACAAGGAAATGGCAAACCATGCCAGTATCTTTGCCAAGAAAACCCCAAATGGGGTCACAAAGAGTTGGACATAACTAAAAAAGACTACTGAACAACTCCACAGTGAAGCCAGATTGGTTTCACTCGGTTCTACACATGACACTGCATCTCCCATCTCCAAGCCTTTGTATCTGGAATGCACTCCCTCTTCATTTCCAACTCAAAGAATTCCTCTCTTCCTTCAAGGTGTAGCTAAAACACCACAATCTTCTATACAAAGCTTTTCCTTATATTCTTCTAGTGCCCTCTCTTCCTCCCTAACTGCTGAGCATTTATTTTTTATTTATTCTATATGTACTTATTTATGTACACTTTGTCTCTCCCAATGGAATGCAAGCCCCTTGAGAGGAGTGATTGCTTAATTTTTTTGTCTTTGTCTTTGCATTCCCAGTTCCTAGCACAGTACCTAGGATGCAGAGGAGCCTTTAATAAATACTTGTTGCTGTTTGATTCTAGCTATGCCTTCCATATTCTATATTTATATAGTCAATTGGAATCCAAGTATGACAGTAGTGTCCCAAAGGTCTTGGTGCAGCTTTAAGCTCTAGTGCCTTCAAACACCTTGTATTTATCAATCAATAAACATTGATTATGTGCCTACTATGCACCAGGCACTGTGCTAAGTGCTGGGGATTCAATAGGAGTCAAAAGATAGTTCTTGCCCTCAAGGAGTTCATAATCTAATACGGGAGACAATATGCAAACAAATACATAACAAAGCGATATATCTATATCTATATATTAAGAAAGTATTAAAAGAGGGAAAACACTGAATTAAGAAGGGACTTAAAGGAAGCCAGGGAGGTCAATAATTGGAGTGGAGGAGGGACAATGCTTCAGGCATGCAGGCCAGCCAGAGAAAATGCCCAGAGTCAAGAGGTGGAGTTTCTTTTTTGTAGAACTGGCCAGGAGGCCAGTGTCAAGGGAATAAAGAGTACATTGGGGTCTTAAGTATGAGAAGACTGGGAAGGTAGGAAGGGGCTAGGTTATGGCTTTGAACGCCAAACAGATAATTTTGTATTAGCTCTTGGAGGCAATAGGGAATTACTAAAGTTTATTGGGCGGGGAGGGGGATGAGGGGTGTGTCCAACTCTTTGTGACCCTATTGGGGTTTTCTTGGCAAAGATCCTGGAATGGTTTGTCATTTCCTTCTCCAGCCCATTTTACAGATAAGAAAACTGAGGCAAACAGGGTTAAGTGACTTGCCCATGGTTACATAGCTAGTAAGTGTCTAAGACTAAATTTGAACTCATGTCTTCCTGATTCCAGGACTGGTACTCTATTGACTGCCTTTAAGCTTGTTTTCCTCATCTTTAAAATGAGCTGGAAAAGGAAATGGCAAACTACTCCAGTATCTTTGCCATGAAAACACCCAAAAGGGGTCATGAAGAGTAGGACATGACTGGAAAAAAAGACTAAACAATGACTCATATACACATATGTGTCAATTAATCAGCACTTAAGAGGCTCCTATGGGCCAGGCACTGTGATAAGCACTGGAGATACAAAGAAAGGAAAACAAAATAAACAATATCCCAATATATTACTGGATAGTAAGGAACTCAGAGTCCAAGGTGGGAAACAACATGCAAATAGCTATGTCTAAACAAGACAAAGACAAGATAAATCAGAGAAAATCACAGAGGAAAAGCAATAGCATTAAGGAAAGTTGAGAAAGGCTTCTTGTATAAGATGAGATTTTTGTTTGGGAGCTGAAGGAAGACGGGAAAAATTCTAGGCAAGGGGGACAGCTAGTGAAAATTCCCATAGCCAAAAGATGGAGTTTATAGTGAGAGGAGTAATAAGGAGCCTGGAGTCACTGGATCACAAAGTAATTAGGGATGAAGAAGGTGTAAGAAGACTGGAAAGGTAGGAAGGGGTCAGATTATGAAGGGGTCTAAACACCAAATAGAGTATTGTTTGATCCTGGAAGTGAGAAGGAGCCACTAGAATTCATTTAATGGTGGGGGAAGGGTTGGCATGGTCAGATGTATAATTTTGGAAGATCACTTTGGTAGCAGAGTGAAGAATGGTCTGTTGTGGGGAGAGGTTTGAGGCAGGGAGACCAAGCAGAAAGCTACTTCGATAGTACAGGCATGAAGAGGGTCTGTACCAGCATAACAATAGTGTCAGAATGTCAGAAGGGGGAGTATGGAGAAATGCTATGTAGGAAGAATCACCAGGACTTGGCTAGAGATAAGATCTAGGGTGGGATGAGAGTAGGGATTTGAGGATCCCAGGTTGTAAGCCTGGGGAAATTGGAAGACAGCAATGCCTTTGACAATAACAGGAAAGTTAGAAAAAGGGGAAGATTTTGGGGACAAAGATAACAAGTTCAGTTTTGTACTTGTTGAGTTTAAGTTGTCTGGAAGATATCTAGTTAAAGATGACTAACAGACAATTAGTGATGTGTCAAGAGACTTTAGGGGTAGATAAGGAGATCTGAGAATTATCAGCATACCTATAATTAAATCCATGGAAGTTGATAAGATCATCAAAAGAAATAATATAGAGGGAGAAGAGAAGGCCTAGAACAAAGCCACAGTTAGTGGATGTGATGTGGATGGAGATCTATCAAGGAGACTGAGGAGGATTCTGAGCCCCTAAAATCCTGTCTGTAGCCTGAAGAAATTTAGCCTATTTTAATTTTGGCCCCTATCTACTGCCTAGTTGTACAGGTCTGATTTAAAGCCACATGTGAAGCAAATGGAAAAGCTAAGATTTGAACCAAACCTATCCATCTTTATATCCAGTTATCTTTCTATTTCTATAATACCTCAAATCTTCATAGAAACTCAGACCTAGCAAGGCAAATGACTTGCCCAAAGTCACATATTTGCTAAGTGGCAAAGTCAGGATGTTAGCTGTCTTCATATATTTGAAGGGCTGGCCTGTGGACAAGGGAGCAGAAATGTGTTTCCTCTTAGAACTGAGAGCAGTGGGCAGAAGTTTTGGAGAGGAAGTTTTATAAGGAAAAATTTACTAACAATTAGAAAGAGCCTAAACTGTAGTGCCTTGCTGGACTGCATTGGGCAGAGCATGGAAGATTGTTTGTAAGATATGTTATAGAAAGATATTTGTTTAGGCATGGCTTGGACAAAAGAGAAGGCTTTTGAGAGCCTTTCCAACTGCAAGATTTGGTGGTAACACAATACAATTAGGCATCAGAGGAGGTCTTTAATGGATAAATAGGATGGGAATTTTCAGGGGGATAGAACAGAAAAGAACCCAGCAAACAGATGTCTACAATGGGGGGCTGGCGATGTGCTTAAGGGACAATTAGACTTTGAGTGTAGTCAGCTGGAGATGCACAGATTTGACCTTCATCTATTTAAGGGGAGAGCAGAAAGGAGGGATGTTGATAGAACCTGGAGGAATGTAGACTAGGGGGATGAGGCTTCTCAGGGAGGAAACATGAGGGTAACACTCCTCTCCCCCAATATGTATACCTTGGGTAAATCCTTTCTGGCCCCATGCTAGGTAGGCAAGGCTGTGCCCCACCTTTCCTTTCTTTGTTCCTTTCCTATGGGGAGAGTACTTTCTTCATCATCACCACCTTAGGAGCCTTGCATCTTCAAGCTCTCTCTCCTTTACTTCCCTCTATCTAAATTTCCTCCCAGGAAAAAATTTGAGACGTTTATTCACTTGAAGATTCAAATAACCATGAGATATCTCTTTTGGAGCACTTGCTCTTCAATAGGCTACAAAAAGCCATAGGAACAAATCTCTAATGATGGCGTTTCAAGCATCAATAGGTTTTTCTCCCTTTGGGGGATGGGGGTGGGGAGAGACAGCAGAACCCTTGATATCACACCACTTCTGAGGCTGTTTATTCTGCCCACTTATAAATCAAGCCTGTGGGGACCCCTTTTTTGTCACCTTATTTCTTAATTAGGAGGGGAGAAGGAAAAATGGTTAAAGAGAATGTTTTGATTCATTGGATTTTAAAATTCTAGAACACTTTTGGCTCTGGAGAAGAAAGGCTCTATATAAACATAAAATATATCTGTAAGAGCTAACTTTCCCCACTTGCAAACTAGTCATGACACTATTTAATAATACATACTATAAGAAGCTGTAGGTGAAAAGAAAGCAGTGTAAAAATAATCCACAAACTCAGTCCAAACAAAACAGAGAAATGTTTGTATTTCATTTTATTTAAAAGCTGATCCTCTAGGACAAGTGAAAATATTATTTTCTTCCAACATCTGTCCAAGTCCCATCTTAACTGTTTAAATCTATTGCCCTGATGGATGGACCAATGTTAAGGCTAATAGGTTCTTTTGGGTTAGTGGTGAGGCCTTAGGCAGAAGGGTCTGTTTTGATTAGGAGAATCTCAAAGTATGGGATTTAATCATAATGAATGATGCATTTACTCTCTGGAAGCCATCAGAAACAGAAAGTATGCACTAGGAAGAGTTATATATTCTTATCATGGCTCAGTCACTTTCCAATTATAAAACTTAAAAAAAACCAAAAACAAAAAATTCACATAAAAAACTTAAGGATAGTTTTTCTTCCTTTTTTTTTAAACTTGCTTAAATGAAAAAAAAAAGGATTAACTAACTCTTTAAAGACCAAATAAAATATGCGATTGCTTTCTCCCTCCAGTTTTATCCTGTAGCACAATTTTTATAGTTGAGTTGTAAACCCTTGGAAAAGAAGGTTTATGGGAGGACTGCTACCACTGTCTGTGTAAGCACAGGGTTATAAGGCAGTTTTAATGAGAAGGAGCAAACAGCCAAGCAAGTGTGTTTATACCCTTTCTGTTTCATGATTCAGATTTGCATCCAGTGTCTCTCTTTTGAATATTAGCTAGCACTATGGCTACCATCTCAGATTTCTTTACCCAGAAAGAGAACTAGCTCCCTCACTGCTCATATTTCAACCTAGCCCCAGGTATCATTATTTTAATTCTTCTAGAATGTCAACTTTGCTTTGACCAATTAGCTTGATTTATTAGATTTTGGTTATTCCTTAGTACACAGTAGCCAGAATGGAGATAGGACTTGAGAGAAAGTAGGGCTACAAAAGCAAATTTCTCTTTGCCCTTGCACAGAAATCCTTTCCCTATTTTTCCAATAATGTCCAGAGCACCACCATTTCCTCTGTCCAGGGTTGCAAGTTTCGAATTATTTCCTATTCTTCTAATGGAACATTCCCTTGATTTAGCCTTTCTTTTTTATTTCTCTGGCCATTACTCTAGTTAGGCCCTTCAAACCTCATGTCTTATATTACTCTAAAGCAACTAGGCACAGTCTAGATTGCATGTAACTGTTAGAACTTTGATATTTTGACAGTTCTTATAATCTCATCAGAATGAAGATTTCTTCAGAGGTTGCAGATCACAAGTCATCCATGCCTTCACTGTGTTATTATCTATTGTTCTCCTATAAACATACTCATTGGTAACATTCTATTTCCAACCTTTATGTGTCTTTTGCCCTTTGGGTCACCTATAGTTTTCCTAGTTACAAGGTCTGATGCAATGTAACATTGCCAAAAAATAGTTGTTAAAAAGGTAGGTTTTTGGGGCAGTTAAGTGGTACAGTGAATAGAGCACTGGCCCTGGAGTCAGGAGGTCCTGAGTTCAAATCGGTACTCAGACACTTAACACTTACTAGCCATGTGACCTTGGGCAAGTCACTTAACCCCAACTGCCCTGCCCTCCCCCCTCCAAAAAGCAAAAAGCAAGCAAAAAAAAAGGTAGGTTCTTGCTGCAGAGGTCAGATTGGGATGGTTGAAAGCACTGCACAATTTTCCACATGTGATCTAGGCTAATCTCTTCCTATTTAATTCTGGACCCAGCTCCTAATCTGTATATAGTACATATCTAAGATGTGTATATTGATGAAAAAACTCAAAAGGCTTCCCATCTAACTTCAAAATCTGGGCAATATATATTTTTCATCTACTTGGCTTTTCTTTTTTATTAAATTAAATTTTATGTTTTTTTTTTAGTTTACATCATTCATTTCCACAAGATTTTGATTTATAAATTTTCTCCCTGTCTTTCCCCTACCCATCACCCCCAAACAGTGATCCCACTGTATACCCCTTCCCCCAATCTGCTCTCTCCTATATCCTCCCCCTTTCCAGTAGGGCAAGATGGATTTTTATACCCCAGTGCCTGCATATCTTATTTCCCAGTGGCATGTAAAATTAAAAAATATATATTGTTTTAAACATTTGATTTTAAAAGTTTGAATTCCAGATTCTTTCCCTCCCTCCCTCATCACCCACCCTTACTGGGAAGATGAGCAATTCAATATGGGTTTTACATGTGTAGCTATGCAAAACATTTCCCTAGTGGATATATTGTGAAAGACTGACTATATTTCCCTCCATCCTATCCCAACCCCCACTTGTTCTATTCTCTACTTTGACCCTGTCCCTTTTCAAAAGTGTGCGCTTCCAACTTCCCACCCCTACAACATGCCCTCTCTTCCATCATCCCCCTCTCATCCCCTTCCCCCCTACTCTCCTGTAGGGTGAGATACCTTATTTAGTGTATATCATTCCCTCCCTAAGCCAGATTCAATGAGAACAAGGTTAACTCATTCCCTTTTGCCTTCCTGTTCTTTCTCTCCATTGTAAGTTTTCCCTTGCCTCTTTTATATGGGATAATTTACCCCATTCTGTCTCTCCCCATCTTCTCTCATTATATTCCTTTCTCATCTCTCAATTTCACTTTTTAAGTATCATCCCTTCCTATGCCCTCTGTCTATATATTCCTGTACACATATATACACACACTCACATATGTATTCATACACCCATGTACCCTCCTATATAGAACATTTATATTCCCTTTAGCTATTCTCATACTGAGAGAAGTTTTACAAGTTACAATGATCATGTTTCCAAGTAGTAATGTAAATAGTTGAATTTCAATAAATTCCTTATAATTTCTTTTCCCTGATTACCTTCTCAGGCATCTCTTGCTTCTTATGTCTGGATGTCAAATTTTCTATTCAACTCTGGTTTTTTCCTCAAGAATGCTTGAAAGTCCTCTATTCCACTGAATGACCATGTTTTCTCCTGAAACATAATACTCAGTTTTGTTAGGTAGGTGATTCTTGGTTTTAATACTAGCTCCTTTGTCCTCTAGAATATCATATTCCAAACCCTTTGATCCCTAAATGTAGAAACTGCCAGATCCTGTGCTATCCTTAATGTGTTCCCACAATATTCAATTTGTTTCTTCTTGGCTGCTTGTAATATTTTCTCCTTAATCTGGGAACTCTGGAACCTGGTTATAATATTCCTCGGAGTTTTCTTTTTGGGATCTTTTTTAGGAGATGATGGGTGGATTCTTTCAACCTCTGTTTTGCCCTCTGGTTCTAAAGCATCAGGGCAATTTTCCTTGAGAATTTCTTGAAGGATGATTTCTAGGTTCTTTTTTTGATCATGGCTTTCAGGAGTCCAATAATTTTAAAATTCTCTGGATCTATTTTCCAGGTCAGTGGTTTTTCTAATGAGATATTTCACATTGCTTTCTATTTTTTCATTTGTTTGGATCTGTTTAATAGTATTTTGATTTCTCATAAAGTCACTAGCTTCCATTTGTTCCAGTCTAATTCTGAAGGAATTATTCTCTTCAGTGAGCTTTTGAGATTTTTTCCCCATCTGGCCAATTTGACATTTTATGGCATTCTTTTCCTCATTGGCCTTTCGAGCCTCTTTTGCCATTTGAATTAGTCTGTTTTTTAAGGTGTTATTTTCTTCAGTCAGATTGTTGACTCTCTTTTCCTGATGTTCTTGCATCATTCTCATTTCTCTTCCCAGTTTTTCCTCCACTTCCCTTATTTGTTTTTCAAAATCCTTCTTAAGCTCCTCTATGGCCTCTAACCAGTTCATATTTTTCTTGGAAGCTTTTGGTGCAGGAGTTCTGACTTTGTTGTCTTCCTCCTTCCTGTTCCATGCTTTGATCCTTTTTGTCCCCTAACAGGGAATCCAGTGTTAGATTGCTGTACTTGCTTTGCTTCCTTTGCTTGCTCATGTTGCCACTCAATTATTTGAACTTTTTGCCACAGTAGAACTCTGCTTCCAGAGAGGAGAGTTTTGTACCAAATCACTGAGGTTTTCACAGCTGCCAGAATTATTAGTTGGGTGCCCTCTCAGAAGCCTCCACTGGCTCTGGTTCCCCTGCAATCTGCATGCCAGGAGCTCTGAAGTAGCCACTCGGTGGCAGCCACTGTGCCTCAGCTGCTTCTCCCTCCTGGGGCAGAGGCTGGACCACACTCCTAGACCCCCTGTTCCCACAAAGTCCACACTGAACTCTCACTTTGTTTTTGGCATTTATAGGTTGATAGTTCTGGAAACCACCACAGCTGCTGGTGATCCTCTCTCCCAAAGTCCCTCCAGCCAAGGCTAGTCAGGCCTCCCTGAGGGTAAAACCATGGGCTCAAACGGGGCTGGGCTCTGCTCCCAGTGTGATGGACTCTTCCTGTAGGCCTGCTGGGCTGTCTTCAGCAGGAGGTTTGTTTCTCTCTGTCACTTTGTGGGTTCTGTAGCCCTAAAGTTTGTTTAGAGTCTTTTTTTTTTCTTTTTGGAGGGCAATTGGGGTTAAGTAACTTGCCCAAGGTCACACGGCTAGGATTTTGTTTGTGTGTGCGTTAAGTGTCTGAGGCCGGGATCCAAACTCAGGTCCTTCTGACTCCAGGGCCAGTGCTCTAATCACTGCGCCACCTCGCCGCCCCTTGAGTCATTTTTTATAGGTATTTGAGGTGGCTATGGAGGGGGCATACAGAGTTTTCCTCCTTCTATACTGCCATCTTGGCTCCAACCTCCTCCCCCACTTGGTTTTTCTTGTATGGATAGGTAGATTGATTTCTTCTGAATCGCAATGGATCTTATGGATGGGGTGTTGTGGTGTGCTAGAATTTGGTGTAATTAATATAATCATCCAGGAGAAGAAGCCAGCTAGAGGAAAGGATTGGATTTGTATATACTTACCTGTGACCATACCACAGCTGTTTGATCTGTCTCTGTCTTCTTTCCCTAGTACAGTTCAAGAAAATGGTCTTCAAAGATGGCAAAGTTTGGTTCCAAGGCTGTGGCTAATGAATTCAGGATTGTATCTACTACCCTCTTTTCCTCTCCCAATTATCATGGTCCCAGTCCATATAGGCTCAATTCTATCTGTGCCCGAGCACACACTTATATTTATGATCTGTCGGCCTACATATATGTGTGTGTGTATGCATACTTACAATGTATATGCATGTGCATGCATAATCTCTATTTTATATAGGTATATATATATATTTACTATATAGATATGTGTATATATGTATACATGTGCCTGTTTTCTTTCCCCAATCAGTCTATGGGAGTTTTAAAATTATAAGATAAGATTTATAAGTTTTATTCTTATTTTTAATATTTAACCTTTTTTTTTATCTCCAGTGGTTAGTATAGTAACTATGTATGGAGCAGGAGTTCAACATAGACATTCATTGAATAGATCTCAGCAATACAAGGCTACACACTTTGTAAGGAAAGCATCTTTGACAATTTTAAAGAGCAGTAGTTAGAAGAAAGTGATCAACACCATTTAAATTTCCCTACCTTTGTTTTTTCTACCATTCATTGGGATTTCTGTACTGCTTCACACTGAAATAATATAGGGGCCAAATCTCTCAGGTATTGCAATGCAGAGAGGCAATTGTGTCACAAAGCTTGATGTTGAGTTACCCGTCTTATGTGTTGGGAGTAGCTTAGAATTGACAATTTTTTCTCTAATTAATTTTCTGACAACACTATCATAACAGAATCTGTTATAAATTATTTTCATACAATAACTGGACTTTGACAACATAAATGCTGGTCATCTCTGAGCCATCTTTTAATCCCCCCTTTCATCTTGTCTTATGAATCCAGTCTGAATGCCTCAGTTGTTATTGTCTCTCCAATCACCGTGTTTTGATTTTGTATTGATCTTGTATTTACTTTTCTCTAAACATGTTATTTAGAGAAAAGGCAGCTAGGTGGTGCAGTGGATAGAGCCCTGGATCAAGAAGTCTGGCACCCAAATCTGACCTCTGACACTTACTAGCTGTGTGACCCTGGACAAATCATTTAACCCTGTTTGCTTAAGTTTCCTTATCTGTAAAATAAGCAGGAGAAGGAAATGGCAAACTAGTCTAGTACATTTGCCAAGAAAATCTCCAACTGAGTCATGAAGATTTGGACATGATGAAACAACCACAAACATGTTGTACTCCCCCACAAGAATGTCAGATCCTTGAAGGCAGGGATTGTTTTACTTTTCTTTGTATCGCCAGTCCTTAGCACAGTGCTTGGCATACAGTAGATTCGTAATTAGTCAGTCAATAAGGTTTATTAAAGTGACTACTATATTAAGCACATATTGCTAGATGCTGTATTAAGCACTTGGGAATACCAAAAAAGGTTAACATTAGTCCTTATTTTCAAGGGACTCAAAGTCTAATGGGGGAGACAACAAACAAACAAATGTGTATAAACATTTGTTTATATAAAATTATGTCCTATAAATATAGGATAAAAAGGAAATAATTTGTAATCCCAGTCCCAAAGCCTATTGGTGTGGGACCCTCTCCTCATTGGTGGAGAATAGTGCCCTGCATCCAAATAGGGGGTGGAGTGGAGTAGGTAAGAGAATAAAAGAGAGGAGAACCTTCAGGCTCCAAGTCTTCCATGAGTTGCTAAGTCTCTTTGGACTTTGGCACTTCTGGCTTTGAGTTTCAAGACAGAAGTTGGAGGAGGCTAACCTTATTTCAGGTTTCTAAAGGAAAAGACTCTGGGAAGGAGCTGGCATGAAAGGAGCTGCCAGTCCCCATCATGTGCCCAGCCCCAGTTTGCTACACTATAGACTTAGGGAAACTTCCACTTGGGTGAGATTCTAGGGCATTCTACTTGGTAGAAATGAGTTACTTTGCACCTAATGGGAGAGCTCCTTCATTCTGTATTGTCTGGTACATATTCTCTTGTGTATGCCTTCTCCTCTTTCTGTTTTTCTACCAATTTGGATAAATTTTCTTTGAATATTGCTACCTGTGGGGTAGAGCCAAGATGGTGGAGTAAAAGCAGGAACTCTGCTGGGCTCTGGCTCCAACCACCTCTAATACCTGTAAAATATGACCCTAAACAAATTTTAGAGCTACAGAACCCATGAAGTGACAGAGAGAAACAAATCTCCTGCTGAAGGCAGCCTGGCAGGCTGACAGGAAGGGTCTATCACATTGGTCTAGGAGCCGCACATAGTCCCACATGAGCCACGTGGTTCTGGCCCCAGGGCAGCCACAACCAGTGGCCCAGACCAGCCAGAGCAGACTTCAGGAGAGTGAATCACCAGCAGCTGTGGTTGGTTTCCAGACTTCTCAACCCATAAACACCAAAGAGAAAGTAAAAGGTCAGTGGGCAATTCTGTTGGAACCAGGTGACTGAAGAGTGTGGTCCAGCCCTTACCCCTGGGGTGAGAAATGGTGGAGGCATGGTGGCATATATATGTATAGATATATATGTATAGGTGGGTGTATGTGTGTATAGATGCATATGTGAATGTGTATATGTATGTACATGTATACATAGACAGAGGGCCCAGGATCAGTTGAATAGGAAGGGGTGATATCTAAAAAATAAAAGAGGTGAGAGAGGAATATAATGAGAGAAGGAGAAAAGAAGAGATAGAATAGGGTAAATTATCTCATACAAAAGAGGCAAGAGAAAACTGTTACAATGGAGGGGAAGAACAGGGAGGTGAAAGGGAATAGGTCAACTTTACTCTCATTGAATTTGGCTTAAGGAGGGAATAACATACACACTCATTTGGGTATCTTGCCCTACAGAAAAGTGGGGGTGAAGGGGATAAGAGGGGGGATGATGGAGGGGAGGGCAGATTGGGGGAGAGGGTAGTAAGAAGCAATCACTTTTGAAAAGGGACAGTGTCAAAGTAGAAAATAGAAAAAGTGGGCGGGGTGGGGCAGGATGGAAGGAAATGTGGTTAGTCTTTCACAATATAACTACTATGGAAACGTTTTGCATAACTACACATGTACAACTTATTTTGAATTGTTTATCTTCTCAGTGGGGGTGGGTGAAGAGGGAAGAAGGGAAAGAATCTGGAAATCAAAGTTTTAAAAACAAATGTTAAAATTTTTTAAAAAGTTGGGGTTTTTTTTGCATACAACTTGGAAATAAGATATGCAGGCTCTGGGGTATAGAAATCAATCTTTCTCTACTAGAAACTTAGAGGAGGTATGGGGGAGGATATAGGAGAGAACAAATTGGGGGAAGGGATATGTAGTAGGCTTGCTATCTTGGGGTGGTGGGTAGGGGAAAGATGGGGAGAAAATTTATAATTCAAAATCTTGTGGAAATAAATGTTGAAAACTAAAAATAAATTTTAATAAAAATTTATAAAAGAAAAAAAGATAATTGCTAAAAGATAATTGTTCATTGTGGAACTGGTATTTGGAGGTAAAATGGTCAAGCCTGAGATACAGAACTTGAAGTCTTCCATTCCTAACCCTCTCTCCCCACCCCCAATATTAAAAGAGGAATCAGAAGTTAGTTTGAACCTGAAAACCTTATCCCTGACACTAACAATACTTAAGGGAACAGATGGATATAATTCTATTCTGGTGCCCCCTTTCAAGGGCAGCTTGATGTTACAGTGCCAGGATGGAGTGAAGAAGGTTCATCTTCCTGAGTTCAAATCTAGCCTGACACTTACTAGCTGTGTGACCCTGGGCAAGTTATTTAACCTTGTTTACCTCAGTTTCCTCATTTGTAAAATGAGCTAGAAATGGCAAACCACTTCAGTTGGAGTCACTGAGAGTCTAACAACTGGACAACAATACCACACCTTCTCTGCCTTTGTCTTTCCCCTCCTGGCAGGAAACAGTCTCCCTCAGAGAGAGAAGAGGCAATGTGTGTGTATGTATGAATGTGTGTGTGTGTGTGTGTGTGTGTGTGTGTGTGTGTGTATTCTGCATCCTTTTGAGCCATACAATGACACCCCAATCCTACATATGGGGGAACAGCCCTTGAAACACATTGGCCTCATCACAAATTAAAAGACTAAAATTAAGAGAGGTTGGGAAAAGCTTCCTGCAGAAGATGAGATTTTAATTGCTTATTGATTGATCTCCATGTTTAAGATGAAAGCTGGTCTGTGGTTTTGGTATCAGGGAAATGGTATACTTGTTATAGTGCACAGTTATAATAAAGTACTGTGTTATTATTATGGCAATAACTGATTTTACACTTACTAAACTGTTGATCCACTATTGATGCATACGCCGCCATTTCTGCATTTTATTAAGCTGCACGGGGAGATATCGCACTGTCCCACACTGCGACCAGCATTAGGATGGCCTTCAGGATCCCCCAGGGATCTAAAGTGGTAATCCTTCCTTGTTCGGACTTGCACATCAAAAATACAACCTTGGGAAAAAGAGAAAATAAGATGGAATTATTTGAAGAAAAAAAGAGTTGTCATTTAAGTCTTCTGGTCTAGTATTATAGGATTTTAGATTTAGAGTTGGAAGGAACCTCAGAAATGATCTTCTCATTTCATAAAGGAGTAAACCAAAGCCCAGTGAGGTTAAATTATTTGTCCAGTTATCAGGCATTTTCTGGGAGAGATTCAAAGAGCTTGCATGCTTTTTACATCTGAAGTTAATATTATTATTATTATTAGCTAATATACCAAATATCTTAGCAACAGGTCTATTGTACTTAAGAGGAAAAATATAATCATTTGATTTTTTCATCTAGTTGGATGTCAAGTTTAAGAACTGAACTCTGACATCCTGCTAGATGTCATGAACTTATCACAGTACTGATTAAAAAAAATCTTTGACATGATTGTGGGATATGAGGTTTTTTTCAATTCCTGTTGCAAAACCATTTGAATTTCTGAAGCAATAGGTTATTGTTTTGGGTTGCAATTGCTTCACTTTTTGTTTGTACTGATGAAAATTTGGCTTTGAAAAATGTGGAAATTAGCTCAAAGGAGCAATCTAAGGATTTGAAACCTTAAACACAAAATTGTGTTTTGTAGTACTATGCAATTACTGTGTACTAAGCACCATTGTAATAGAATTTACTTTTAGAAGACATTTCTTCACAGAAGCACTGGAAGGTGCAGCGATGACAGCTAACAGATGTTTCTTTGTTTTGAATATGTGAAATCATGTCAAATTTTCTGCAATGGGCAATGTTTATTTCACTATTGTATAAGGACACAGAAATCTCATGTGTGGATTGACAATTCATTTTAAAATTGATATACCTTTTGCAAAGCTTTGGTAAAGTTCTTTGTGAAATTAAAATTCAAATTTATAATAAAATAATATAAAAATGAGAAATAACATAAGGAGCTGGTATGACATACTAAAAATCAAGAGACATAGGACTTTATTCGAAAATCAACTTCCTAGTAAAGATGGGAATATAGAAATAGAGTCTAACTCTACTTCTGTCATTAACTGATTATAAATAAATCTCCGAAAATCAATGGGCCTAAACCTTTTCATCTGTAAAATAAGGGGATTAGGTGAGATGATCTCTTAGTTTCCTTTCTATGTCTACCACTGTGTTTAGGATTTTAATGATAGACATTCACAGTTTTCCTAGCATAATAGCTGCTGTCACAAATCCACCACTTGATTAATAACTTGACAAATAACAGCATTCTATTTGTGTATTTGTATGAGTGTTTTATATATACTTTTCATTTTTACATTGAATTAATTTCTGGATTTTCTCCCTTATATTCAAGGGTGTTCTGGGAAATGCTTAAAAATTTGTCCTCTGAGGAAAAAAATGTACCCATGACAACTTTTATCTTTATCTGCATTATGAACATTGTCTTCATACTTTTTTTAAGTCTACATAATCAATAGGTAGGAAGAGAGGTAGGAGTTTACCCTGAAAACCTAGAGAGGAGAGCATCAAGGAAGAAAATGATCAACAGTGTCAAAGGCCACAGAGAGGTCCAGGAGAATGAAGACTGATAGAAGACCATTGGATTTGGCAACTAAGGGATCATTGGTAATTTAGGAATGATGTTAGAAGTCAGATTATAAGAAGTTAAGAAGAAAATGAGAGGAGAGAAAGTGGAGGCACCTATTGTAGACAATTTTTTAAGGAGTTTAGCTACAAAGGGCAGAAAAGATATAGGATGATAGTTTGGGGGATGAAGTGAAGGTTTTTCAGGATGGGGGAGACAAGGGCATGTTTGTAGGGAATATGGAATGAGCCAGTACAGGGAAAGATTGAAAAGAACTCAAAGAGTGAAGATGGCATAACATATAATATGTTTAAGGAAATGGAATAGAATGGGATTGCATGTGCAGATAGAGGGGTTGGCCCTGGTAAGAAGTCATCACTTCATCTTGGTGAGAAGGGTGAAGGAGGAGAGAATGGAAGAAGGTATATGAGTGAGATGAGGAGGAGGAGAGGAGAGGGAGTGCACAATGAATGGCTTCATTTTTTTTCCTGTAAAATGCAAGTCAAACTTCTCATTTAAAACCTTATAGGGTGTAGGGAGCCATGGGAGGCTTGAGGAGAGATGAAAATGTTTGGAAGAACTGCTATGGAGAGTGGGATAGTGAGTTGATAAGGGAGGCATAGCAGGATTGACATTGTATAACATATTTGTAGTCATCTCAGTTGCATGATTTTCTTCATCTTAATTGTGTAGGAGTGGGGTAGGAGAGCAGTTTCTGATGCAGCTTCCCTTACCATGACACAACTCTCTCTCTACACCAGCTATCCCAGAAGCATTTTCTCCCCGTGAAACCTGATTGGTTCCAACTTCTCTACTATAGCTTCCTGGACTAGGGCCAATAAAAAGTCCAAGTCATGTGGACCATTGACCTCTCAGACTTGGTGGGTGCCTGAGACCATGCGACTGACTAGATGTACTTCCAGAGGGAGACAAGGGGAGTTGTGGCCAGAAAGCTAAGAGCCACTGTATTCTTGCTGTTTATCTTTGCTATGTGTGAGTACAGTAAATGTCCTTTGTTTAGTGTTCATTGTCTTATAAGTGCTTTATTTCATCCCAACATCAAACCTGACTTAAGAGGATCTTGGCTTTAGAGCCATGCCTACAACCAGGAGTTGTTAACAGGATTTTACAGAGCCAATCTCTAACCTGAGGATGATGAAATAGTAGTCTAAAGAAAAAGTGCTAGTAATCAGGCAGCCTTTAATTAATTAGCTTCATTATGAGGAACAGATTTGCAAATCGGGAATTCTCCTGATTAGCATTCCACCTTGCTGAAGTAAAGATAGAGAACATATAAATAAATCACAAGTGGGAAAAGAATGGGGAACACGGATTACAAATGATGTTTTCCTGGGCTTGAGTGGTTTCCTGTGACAAACCCACAATTGGAAGACAATACAATTTTGGAGTTCTATGGGAACAATACTGCTCCAGTCCTTGGGGGTCGTTATTTGGTGGATCACAGAACCATAGTTCTGTGACAGTAATCTGATTTGCTTTACTTTGGGTACACAGGCACAAAGAGGCCAGTGACTGTGAGCCTTGTCAAAGTTTGATCGATCATTTTAAGCTACATTGTGAACTCTAACTCACAAGCTGGAAAAGACAATTCTTGAGAAGTCTAAATTATCAGTATATTCATTACACATATCATAATAGGTTAATATAAAAATCATAATTCCACAGAGTAAAGGCAGTAAATGGTTCAAGGCTGAGGGTTAGCAGGGTACAATCAGGGAAATGATAAAGGTACTAGGGACCATGGAGAGATGAGTTGGTTCACCAAGGATTCAAGATGGGGAAAAAAAGGAGACAATGACTGGTATAAGAAAAGTGACCTGAGAAAGATTTGAAGGGTCAAGAGATTTGGAGATTATAGTGTAGACAGAGAATAAGGTTTGATAAGGGAAGGCTGAAGGAAAAGTGAAAAACCAATACGTTATAATCAGACAAAAAAGATTTGAGAATTCTTTTTTCCCCCAATTTATTTATTTATTTTTAGTTTTCAGCATTCATTTCCACAAGATTTTGAGTTACAAATTTTTTCCCTGTATTTCCTCTACCCCCCCACCCAAAGATAGTGAGCCTATTGAATACCCATTCCCCCAATCTGTTCTCTCTTATATCCTCCCCCATCACCCCCCTTGCCTAGCAGGGCAAGATGGATTTCTATACCCCAGTGCCTATATATCTTATTTCCCAGTTGCATATAAAAAAACAATTTTTTAACCTTTGTTTTTAAAACTTTGATTTCCAGATTCTTTCCCTTCTTCCCTCCACACCTACCCCCACTGGGATGACATGCAATTCAATAAAGGTTGTACATGTGTGGTTATGCAAAACGTTTCCATAGTAGATATATTATGAAAGACTAACTATATTTCCCTCCATTATATCCTGCCTCCCCCACTTATTCTATTTTCTACTTTGACCCTGTCCCTTTTCAAAAGTGTTTGCTTCTAACTACCCTCTCCCCCTATCTGCCCTCCCTTCTATCTTCCCCCCTCTTATCCCCTTCCCCCCCTACTTTGCTGTAGGGTAAGACACCTAATTGAGTGTAATGTTATTCCCTCCTTTAGCTAAATTCAAAGAGAGTAAAGTTGACCCATTCCCTTTCAACTTCATGTTCTTCCCCTCCATTGTAACAGTTTTCTCTTGCTTCTTTTATGAGATAATTTACCCTATTCCATCTCTCCCTTTCTCCTTTTCCTAATATAGTTCTCTTTCACCTCTTAATTTTATTGTTTTAGATATCATCTCTTCATATTCAACTGTTCCTGTGCCCTCTATGTATACATGTATACACACTCACATATATATGTATACATATATATTCCCTTCAACTATCCTCATACTGAGAAAAGTTCCATGAATTATGATTACTGTTTTTCCATGTAGGAATGTAAATAGTTCAACTTTAATAAATTCCTTATGATTTCTTTTTCCTTTTCACCTTTTAATGTTTCTCTTGTGCCTTGTATTTGAAAGTCAATTTTTCTGTTCAGCTCTGGTTTTTTTCATCAAGAATACTTGAAAGTCCTCTATTTCCTTGAATGACCATATTTTCCCCTAAAGTATACTCAGTTTTTCTGGGTAGGTGATTATTGGCTTTAATCCTAGATCCTTTGACCTCCAGGATATCATATTCCAAGCCCTTTGATCCCTTAATGTAGAAGCTGCTAGATCTTGTGTTATCCTGATTGTATTTCCACAATACTCAAATTGTTTCATCCTGACTACTTGTAATATTTTCTCCTTGATCTGGGAACTCTGGAATTTGGCTATGATATTCCTAGGAGTTTTCTTTTTGGGATCTTTTTTAAGAGGTGATCAGTGAATTCTTTCAATTTCTATTTTGTCCTCTGGTTCTAGAATATCAGTGCAATTTTCCTTGAGAATTTCTTGAAGGATGGTTTCTAGGCTCTTTTTTTGATCATGACTTTCAGGAGTCCAATAATTTTTAAATTTTCTCTCCTGGATCTATTTTCCAGGTCGGTGGTTTTTCCAATGAGATATTTCACATTGCCTTTTGATTTTTCATTTGTTTGGATCTGTTTTATAATATCTTGATTTCTCATAAAGTCATTAGCTTCCATTTGCTCCAATCTAATTTTGAAGGAATTATTCTCTTCAGTGAGTTTTCAAAATTCCTTTTCCATCTGGCCAATTTGACTTTTTAAGGCATTCTTCTCCTCATTGGCTTTTTGGGCCTCTTTTGCCATTTGATTTAGTCTATTTTTTTAAGGTGTTATTTTCTTCAGTCAGGCTATTGACTCACTTTTCATGATTTTTTCCCATCATTCTCATTTCTCTTCCCAATTTTTCCTCCACTTTTCTTACCTGATCTTCAAAATTCTTCTTGAGTTCCTCCATGTCCTGCAACCAGTTCATATTTTTCTTGGAAGCTTTTGATCCACCAGTTTTGACTTTGTTGTCTTCTTCTGGTTCCATGTTTTGATTCTTTTTGTCCCTGCAAAAAGTTTCTATGGTCTGATTGTACTTCCTCTGTTTGCTCATCTTGCCAGTCAGTTACTTGACTTTTGTGCTCTCTGTCATGGTAGAACTCTGCTTCCAAATTGGAGAGATCTGTGTTCCAAATTGCTGGGGTTTTCACAGTTGTCAGAGCTGTTATCAGAGCTATGAGGAAGCCACCCTCTCTACAGCCAGCACAAGCTCTAGCACACTGGTGTTCTTTACCCTAGGACCACCACTCAAGACTGTGATTCAGATCCAAGCAGGTCAAAGCAAGAGTGATTACCCTCGGAATGGTTGCTTGGTCCCATTACAATCTGTAGTCCAGGAGCTCCAGAGGCAGCCATGGCAGCAGCTGCCGCCATGGAGTTGCCTCCACCTCTTGCCCTGGCAGCAGAGTCCAACCATGCTCTTCTCTCACCCAGCTCAATAGAGTTCCCTACTGACCTTTATCTTTCTCTTTGACATTTATGGGTTGAGAAGTCTGCAAATTGCCATAGTTGCCAGTGATTCACTCTCCTGCAGGCTGCTCAGGCTGGTCTGGGCCATGAATCTGGGCCAGTGTAGCTTACACAGGACTGTGCTTGGCTCCAAGCCTGATTTGATAGATCCTTCCCATTGGCCTGCCAGGTTGCCTTCAGTGGGAGATTTATTTCTGTCACTTTGTGGATTTTGTAGCTCTAAAATTTGTTTAGAGTCATTTTTTTTTACAAGTATTGAAGGTGATTGGAGTGGGAGATCAAGCAAATTCCTGCTTTTATTCCACCATCTTGACTCCTCCCCCTCCTCAGACTTCTTGAACATAGAGGTAGTATATTTGTGGGTAATGGCAAGATCAATGGTATGACCATATTTGTATATTACTGAGGTGGTATTGGGTAGTAGGTCATGGAAAATGAATAAATTGAGGAAATGAGTGGTTAAGCTGCTTGAGGGAGAGTCAATATGTATGTTGAAGTCTTTTTGTGTGAGAACAAGAGTTGGGGAGGATAAAAATATTGTGAGCCATGTACAGAGTTCAATGAGGAAGGAAGGAGAGTGACCTGGGAATATGTAAACAACAGTTATTAGGATTTTGATTGGGGGATAGATATGAATAGCAATTAGCCTCAAAGCAAGATGAATTATGGAGAGATAGAGGTAGAGAGATAACCTAGATACTGCACAGGGAAGGAAGTAGTCCAGCTCCTCTACTTCAGCCAGTGAGTCAAGGGGAATAAGTAAAAGCACAGCTGGTACTGGAAAGGGTAGTCAAGGAGGCTATGTCATCATGAGGAGACAGGTTTCAGCAATAGCTAATAGATGGAAGGAGTGGGAGGGAAAAGGTTTTGGGAGAAGGTAAATTTACTGCTGGTGGAATTCTAGAGGTCATAGTGGAAAGTGTGGATAATGGTTGGAATTTTGGAATAGGAGGGTTTCGAGGGATGGGAATAAGAAATCAGCTAGTGAGGGGCAGGGAATGGGGTTTGGATGAAGATTTTCAGGAGTTCAGAATCACTCTGACATGTAGGTTGTAAGCAGGTATGAGAATGTTTATCACTCTTCTTTGCAAAGAAGGTTGGAGATAGGGTTAGAGACAAGTGTAGTATGAGATGGGAGCCACTTGGTCAGTTGGGACGCCCTGCTTCAATACCCCGTCTTCTCTCCAAAGGCCAGGGACTATCAAGGAAAGAGCGCAGCAGGAGATGGAAGTCCATTTCCCCACTGAATTTCCTCTTCCTCTTCCATTAAGGTATAGGTACAGCAAGAAACAGAAGGTCTGATGTCAAGAGGAAGCTTTCTCCTCTTTGCACCAGAATCTCTCCTCATCTTGGTTGAGAGATTGGGCTTGGCAGCCAGAGGTAAAAATTGCTTTGTGCTTGCACAGGGTATGAGTCCTTGTTTTGGGGTAGATGGAAGTTACTAGGTCTGGCACTTTGCTGCCTTCCCTCTGGAAACATACTGTGCAGCAAGGTATGTGGTCAGAAGAAAGTTTGTGAGGAATCCCAATCTATTTTGCCAGTACTCACATTGCTTAAAATAACCCTGAACTTGGAGTCAGGAACACCTGAATTCATATCTCACTTCCCAGATTGGGTAACCATGTGCAAAATGCTTAATCTTTATAAGCCTCAGTTCCTTCATCTTTAAAATGGGAATATTAATAGCTATAGTACCTACCTCACAGGGTTGTTGCAAGGATCAAATGAGATACCATATATAAGGTACTCTGCAAATCTTAGATCATTATAGAAACATCCACTTACATAGGCTTATGTTGAACCAAAATTTGGCTATTTGTAAATTCTAACTATTGGTCTTAGTCCTTCCCTTATGAGCAACAGAGAGTAAATTTAATCTCTCTTATACATAATATAACTCTCTGGATATTTCAAGACAAATAATGAATAATTCCAAAGTCTTTTTTCTCTTTTTCAAGAGGGGAAACATCTCAGGCAACATAATTTCAAGTCTTGTTATCCTTTTCCTGTTTTTCTGAACATGCTTCACCTTGTTAATGTCCTGCAACGTGGTACCCAGAACTGAACAGGGTAGAGAACAGTGGGATCACTACCTCCCTTATTTATCATCTTAAGCTAATTCTAATGCTCAGATTGAAGGCTGTTTGGGGACGACATTTCCTTCCTAAGTTCTTCTCAAATAGGATTATATAGAACAACCAGTACCAGAATTTCTTATTATTTTCAGCACATTTGGTTATGACTGGTGGCTGGTAAATACTTTGGAAAGCAGTACAAGCCATTCTGACCTGGAATGCTACCTTTTTGAAAATGACAATTAAAGATAAAATGCCTTGACTAAGAAGGGAAAGAGATAAACTGGATAAATCTTAGTCATGTTAATGGACCTTGCTTATGTCAAGTCTTTTATCTGCCAGGAAGAGAATGTTCTTTCAAGTTTTCTCTACTCGTCTATGCAAGAAAGAAAATGGTACTAAAATATTGCTTATATGGATGATTTTGTACTTATGACCTAAAATTGCAATGAAAATAAATTCTTCTTTGGTTCTCAATTTCATTTTCTTCCTTTCGAACCTCTACCAACTGTCTCTGCCTGCTTTTTTTTTTTATTAGTTTATAGGACATGTAAGGACATGGATGATTTCAGGCCCAGATATACAGAGTTCTAATCATGTTCACTGGCATTTGGTTGCCTTTGTGGCACAGCCCAGATCTGACTGAAAGTTATAGAGACACCCTTTATATCTGCATATATCAGACATAAGCAGTAATAAGGAAACTTTTGTCATATTCACATAGAGTTCACAGAAGGAAATAATATAAGAGATGGAAAATGGATGTTCCCATCTACTTATCACAGATTATTATACTCTCTCTATTTTCTATAATTCATAGGATCATTGATCTAGAGTTTGAAGGGACTTCAGAGGCTATATAACCCTACCCCCTCATTTTATGGATGAGGAAACTGAGGCCCAGAGAGGTTAAGTTGACTTGCTCAAAGTTACACAGGTAGTAAGCATCAGAGACAGAATGTGAACCCAGGTCTTTTGAAAGAGACTATTCTTTCCAGTGCATGATACTTGAAAAGTAGCATGGCATGGTGGTTGGAGTGCTGGACTTGGAGTCAGAAAAAACCCAAGTCTGATTTGTGACACTTAATAGTTGTGAGACCATGCTGCAAGTATTTTAACTTGTACATGCTCCCAAACAACTCTTTGAGACAACATATCATAGAAATGTTATTAATGCCTGTATTGAAAGTTCCTTTCAACAATGTTATCACTACTCTGGACCAAAATCTCCCATAGCACTGTTATTATTACAGAAGGTGAGAGCAGACCAAATGCTAATTATCTTTATATTTCCCAAAAATGGTGCTTGCATGTAAACAGATACTAAATGGTGGTTGGCTGAATGAACAAATGACAGGCGCCATTATCCTAGATTGGTTTTATATGACAGCAAGCATTTAATAATACTAAACACTGTCATATGCCTTTTGGACAAGACCAAAATTTGACTAGGGTGATTTATGGCCAATTTGAACTTAATTAGGATGAGAAGCAATAATTCATTCCCATAAGTAAGATTGTTCTTGCCTCTCTTGATTTTATGTAGTGAAATTATTTAACTTAGGGAAAGGCTTATGATTTTACATATGTTCGATTATGGAAACGATTATTAGAATAATGCAAATTATTAACTAACTCTAGGACAGGAAGAAATAAGCTTAATTAAGTATGAGAGAAATTTGCATTTGACATGGATTGCTCCTAGCTTTGAAGTTATTTATATCTCATGAGTTAGACAGTCCTTGTTCGTGTATTATTTATGTGTCCGTTTAGTGGCAAATGTGATTGACCCTCCTATTAGGACTGTCAGTGCTACCATCCATGACTCTTTAAAATTCTTTATTCTGACTCCCAGTGGATAGCTAGCTCAGTGGTTTAGAGTACATTATTGATAAGGCCAAGATTACAAATTTAACTCCTAGTTGGTTCAGTTGAATTTTGTTTTGCTATAGGGATTATATGCCAAAAAGAACCTTAGTATTCTGCCTCATTTTACACATCGGGACCTGAAAAGGCACCCTTTCCCCAGCCAACTTTCTCATAAATATGCTAAAAAATATGTGTTATTGATCACGAGGAAGGCTTAGTTGGATAGTTCAGCAAGATGTATGGCAGTATCACCATTATTGAAAAAATAACTCCATATACTTTGTTGATAGATTTGTGTATCAGGAATAGTAAATTGTGAATAACTGTAGGACCTACACTGAATAAAGATTTCCCTAACTAGATTCACTAAATGAATCTATCTTTCAGTTTGCTCATAATACACATACTTATTTGTGTATTTGTTGGTATGTCTTTAATAAGGGCAGCTGGGTTGTGTAGGGGATAGAGGGCAGGGCCTGAAGTCAGGAAGACTCATCTTTCTGAGTTCAAATGTGCCCTAGATGCTTAGTAGCTGTGTGATCCTGGGCAAGTTACTTAACCCTATTTGCCATAGGTTCCTCATCTATAAAATGAACTGGAGAAGGAAATGGCAAGCCACTCCAGTATCTTTGCCAAGAAAGCCTCAAATGGGATCATAAAGAGTCAGATATGACTGAAAATGACTGAGGAACAACACTGTCCTTAAATATTTGTCTATTTCTGATGTCTCAGATTATAATCTGAATGATTTGCACATAGCTGAAGGTATCAGGTGTCAAAGTGAACTGAGAGCTGGACATAGAGTCAGCTTAACTTGAGTTCAAATATGGCCTCAAATACTTGCTAGCTTTATAACCTGTGGCAAGTCACTTAACCTCTCTTAGTCTCAGTTTCCTCATATGTAGAATGAGGATAATGAGAAAACATATTTCACAGAGTTGCTATAATAAAGTGTTTTGTAAACCTTAAAGTCATTAAAGTTTACAAAGTGCTTTCCCACAACAATCCTGTGATTTTGCTAGTATAATTTTATAGTCTCCTCCTCACTCCAGTAGAAACAGGAAAGGATGAGGGAACAAGCTGTCAGTCTCATGTCTTGGGGCAAGTTCTGTTCATAAAGTTTTCAAAGGTAGGTGTGTTCACCAAACTTCGGCTGCCAAGGGAGGATATGAGAAAAGTTTAAGGTCTAGGGTAGAAATGACATAGGATGTGGACGGGCAGACATCAAGTAAAGAAGGATTATAGGGAAGAATGGTAGGCCTTGGAATAAATTTTCTTCAGGCCTGGGCTTGCTCTTGAATCTACTCCACCACTCCACAAGAGATGAACAAGCTGTAAGAGCCAGACAGCCAAGTAGGGAGCCAGCTATGCCGGGGAAACAGTTAAATGGCAGAATTAGGCAGTGAGAGTGATGAGTAAGGAAAAGAAACCAGAAGAATGACCTGGGTCCCTAGTACCCTCAATTGACATTGATCCTCCAGGATTTTGAGAAAGGAAGAACTTTTGTGATGTGTCTTAGCTCTAGCATTGGTGTCCATTGCTAGTTCCTACTTGTAACAGTTGATAGAGAGGTCTGAGTCTGAACTGTGTCCCTAAAAATCCTGGGTTTGGTGTGTATGCCCATATATTAGCAAAGGCTACATGGGTTTAGGTGGAGCCATGGGCACATAATCTGCATAGTAATTATTTAAATTAAATTAAATTAATTTGATTTTATTCCTTTTGTTTCTACAGGTACAAGTAAAGATATACATATATGTATATATATACATATAGTCAAATCATACTTATGTAATCACCTCTATTATGTCAAGTTCACATATTTGGGTGTCCATTGAAATTGAGAAGGGAAGGGGAAAGGGTGGAGTCTCTCAGTGAATGGGGGATGAACCAAAAGACTAATTGGAAAAATCTACACAGACCAAACCTCTAGACTAATAAGATAAATACATGCATTAGTATCATAATTCTGGAAGTTGTATGAAGGATCAACTGGAGAGGTCATTGGACACTGAGCTATCAAATAGTCATTAAGTACTTACATCTTACCAGGTCTTTGGGAAGGTACTAGAGAGTAAAGGTTATTGCAAAAATCCAAGCTGGTAGTATTAAGGGTCCTGCTGGAGAAGCAGCAGCGGGGATAGAGAGAGGGGGACAGAAAATGAAAATCAAATTGGCTGGATCCAGAATAGGCCAATTGTATGAGATTCTGAGAAAGCTCAAATTTCTGTCTGTGACCCAGGAAGCAGAAGAGTTAGGGGACAAAGATAACCCTGAGGATTGTAAAGATTTTGACATTTTCTCCAAGTACTTTCTGCTATTGAATGCTAGCTAGCCTGTGGTCTTCTGACAGGTCTTGTGCGTGGCCAGTGCCCCCTAGTGGCTAAAATTGTTATTATGAGGAACCTGAATCTCAGAATTAAATGGTTTGCCCAGGGTGGTAATAGCTAGTAAAGCCCAGAGTTAGGACTAAAATCTGAGTCTTTTCCTGATTCTGATTTCAGCATGTTTTCCTGTATGCCACATTTCCTATGGAGAATATAGATACCATATTTTACCTAGTTTTTCACCATATCGAACATGTTATCATTCCACATGGTGAAAAAGAGGAACTTACTCCTAGGAGAGTTGTGGTGATGGGTAAGGGAAGTTCCTTGGAAAGACTGCAGATCATGCATAGACATTCTGAACTTGGGGCCAGCCTGCTAACTTTGTGCTGAGCCGGCTCTTTGATTAGCTTCTGAGGCACTCAAAAACCCTTAGTTGGCCTCTCACAGAACTCTCTGATCTAAGTCCTTTCAGCTGCTTTGTTCATTGTTGGACTTTGTATCTGATGAGAGACCAAGCTGTAAAGGGAGAGGCTTTGGGAACTCGTCCCCTCTGAAGTCATTTGGTCCTGAGAAATGCGCTGTAGAGTTTGACCTCTGCATTTGTTCTTTTTTCCTTCTTGGTGAAGGGAGTAGAGTCTCTGATCTTTAAGTTTAAAAGGTCTGGAGGATGCCTCAGCCTCCCAATATTCCAGAGTATGTGTTTCTAGCTAGGATAGCACCTATTCCCTAAGGATCAAGTAATGGCCTCCTGATCTGCTCCAGGGGAAGCTGTGCTAAGGACTCAGTCAGTGGTCATGATGCATCAGACAAAAACTTTGTGGGAACAAATTCCCTGTAGAAACTGAGCTAATTTTTGTGCCCAACTCCCCACAAAGACTGAGGTGGCTTGGTGATGAGTATGGGTGTGAAGTACTGGGAAAATGTTTGTAGGTTTGTTCTTGCCATATATTTGAAGTAAATATCCCTTTGAAAAAAGTGCAATTGATGTTAAGTGGTCAAGTAGAATTGGGGTATTATTCACTGGCACTTAAGAGATAAAAGGGAACACAGTAGATGGGGCTCCAGCCAGTACAGAAGAAAAGAGAGAAACCCCCATCCCTCAGGCAGCCTAGAACCCTGAATGGCAGATGTAGCAGTACTGGATCTGGGAGTCGGCCAGAGCATACTTGCTATACTTAAAACCACAAATTATAGACTATTAGAGCTCTACTGGACTTTAGAGACTAGTCCAAAATCTCTCATTTTATAGGTGAGGAAACTGAGACTCAGAAAATTGTTTCTTAGGAAAAACCATTCTGAGAATCTGGATAACTTACTTTAAATACAAGGTCCTGATACTTGTAGAAACAAGGAGTCACTAAATGCAGTCTATCAATTTATTTTAAAAAATTTCTAAGCATTTTATTGGTGGTCTTTAAAAATGTTGTCACTTTCTCTTTTCTTTTTAAATGCTTTATTTTTGCTCTATTTCCCCCCCTAATGTCAATGTCATTTCTCAGTGACTCTCCTAGTCTATGATAGGGGTGTTCTTTCTCACATATGAGTACAGGCAAGTAAAACAGATCATGTTGATTATGTCTGAAAATGCATGCCTCATTTTGAATCTCTGATCCTCTGCTTCTCTGCTGAGAGTCAAGATGCAGGCTTTACTATCAGTCTTCTGAAGTCACAATTGATTATTGCATTGGTTCCAGTTCTTTTAGAGTTTTCCTTTATATTATTGTGATGATACAAATTGCCTTTTTTATTCTACTTGCTTTGCTATGTATCCATTATTTAGGTCTTCCCAAGTTTCTCTGAATTCTTTATGTTCTTCATATTTCTTGGTGCAATAATATTCTAATGCATTTACATACCAAAAGTTATTCAGCCATCTCTCAATTAATGGGGTACCCACTTTCCTTCTAGTTCTCTGCCACTACAAAAAGTGCTGCTAAAAATATTGTTGTACATATGGTTTCTTTCCTTTTGTCTTTGTATATGCTATTTAGTGACTTTATAAATAGAATTCTAAATTGTTTTCCTTAATGACTGGTCCAATCTAAAGATCCATCAATAGCATATTAGAGTATTTGTCTTACCACATTCACCAATATTTAATGAGTCCCATGAACATTTAATATTTTAGTCTTTTGCCATGAAGATAGAAAATATGATAGATTTGAGGCGAAACTTCAGATTTCGAATTTTCCTTTTTCTTATTATTAATTTGGAGCTTTTCTTTCATATAGCTGTTTCATTTTTGCCTTTGTATCCCCCTGCACAGTTCCTGGCACAAATTAGGTACTTGATAAATGCACGTTATGGCTATAGTAAATTTCTTCTTTTGAAGATCGCCTTTTCGTATTCTCTGCCCACTTATTTATTAAAGAAATGTTTGTCAGGGGCGGCTAGGTGGCGCAGTGAATAGAGCGCCGGCCCTGGAATCAGAAGGACCTGAGTTCGGAGCCGGCCTCCGACACTTAATCCGCACAAACAAAAAACCTAGCCGCGTAACCTTGGGCAAGTTACTTAACCCCAATTGCCCTAAAGGGGGGGCTAGGTGGAGCAGTGAGTAAGAGCACTGGCCTCAGAGTTTGGATGACCTGAGATCAGATCCGGCCTCAGAAAATGAGCACCCACGCATAAATAATGACTAGCCATGTAACCTTGAGCAAGTTACTTAACACCAATTGCTTTAAAAAAAAAAAAAAAAAGAAGAAGAAAGAAATGTTTGTCTCTTCCCAAAGCCTCTCTCCTCCTTACTACAGAACCCACCTTGTAATGAATAACTATAGTTACACAAAAACAAATCAGCATATTGATGTTGTCTTTGTGCCTCATTTTGGACCTGTATTCCATCCTTCTTTTCTAAGCAGGTGGCATGCTTTATCTTCGGTCTTCTGAAATCACTACTGGTCACTTTAAAGGTCAAATTTCTCAAGTCTTTTATGGTTGTTCTAATAGAATCTGTTTACATATTATAATATATTGAATGGCTTGTTTTAATTTCAGTGAAGTAAAATACCTGCTGCAATTATGTGAAGTTAGAACATAGGGAGTTGGGAGGTGGTATTCAATATGCAAATCCCTCCAATTCCCAGGGTTCTCCAGTCACATGCTCTAGGACAGTGGGTAATCCATGCCAAATAGGCATAAAGGATAGTGTTGCTAATTCTTCGCAGTTTATGGAGGTGTTATTTGTCACAGTAACAAATGGCTGTAATCACTGTGACCAGCTGCCTCCTGACCAATGCTCCTTAGGTAGCTCACTTTTAAAAACTGAATTATTCTGTAGCATGATTATTTCATAGTTATCTAAGTAAGTTCTTTTAATAGGGAAGGAGTGAGTCCCCTTTTCTTTTTAAAGTATGGAAACAGGCTATAGAAACATGGATACAGGTCCAAACATACACTTTAATCCATTTGGCATTTGGTTGCCCCTGCTGGCAATATCTTTCTGGTAAAGGTTCAGGTTGATCATAGTCTGCTTTCCTCATCTCATACCAAACAGACTCTAACCGTGTCTGTTGCACGGCAGGTTCTGAAAATTGTACTGTGGCTCTCTCCATAAAAATCTAATACCCAGATGGATATAAACACTGAAGGTGCTAGATTCAAGTTTCTAGGTAGTCCAGATGGCAAATTCTTGCTCACTGAATGAGCTGCTGGAAGTGTTATATAAACACATATTTACCAATAAAACAAAACAATAGCAATGGTGAAATGGAAAACCGTCCAAATCTTACCTTGGAAACCATTTTGGAATTCTGATCCATTTGGTAAGAGCTCTGGAGTGTATTCATTATAGCCTCCTACATAAAACTGACTGAAGACATTGAGTCCAACTAGTCTCCCGGGGGAGGTGATAGATTTATTCTTCTGATCATCTACCTTTAAAAGGAAAAAAAAAGATTACTTATTAAAAGTAAAATGATTTCCTAAGGGGGACCATTAAGATGCTGTTTTCTTTCTAATGAACTTGGCTTGAAAGTTTTATGAATGACTGAATTTCCTTTTTTTCTTAGAAATCTCTGATTATCTAATAATATCTCACTGATGACTTATACTTGACATAGCTCAGGGATCCACAGACCATCAATAAATTTTAGGAGGTCCAAGAACTTGAATGGGGAAAAATATATTCTTATTTTCATTAGCATTTGGTTTCCAATGTAATCCTGTGTATTTCATTCTTTTAAAACATTATTTTGATAAGGGGTTTATAGGTTTCACCAGACTGCTAAAGTAAAGGGGTTCATAAAACACAAAAAAGGTCAAGAGTAGCAAGTAGCAGCAAGCACCCCAGCATCCCCAGGGTGGCTGCCAACACAGGTTCTTAGATCTGCTTTTCTAAAGGAAAGCAACTCAAAATGGGTTAACAATCTTGCTTTAATCAATCAAACATACCATTTACCTAGTTCAGGGGAAAAAGTCAGCACCCTGAACTTCAGAGTTTATAGACAGAAGTAACAAGAAGACAGAGAAACAGATCAAGCAGATAGGCCTCCAACTGTCTGACCATTACAGCCATACCTAGTCACAGTTACCAGAGAGGGAAGCAACAACATCTGGGTTTTCAAAGCCGGGGGGCTCTCAATGGCTGCCCAGAGTCTCATCTGGTCAAATCACACAACACTTCTCAAAAAGCCAGCCAGAATTTCTGCTAAGGACTCCTGCTGAGGACTGCCAGGGACGGGAACTGCAGGGGGCTGGAGTTGCTGAGAGCATGCTTCATGGATGCTGAGCAGTTGCTGTGAGTGGGAAGAGGAGGACCTTTGCCTGAGGTAGCCTGTTCTGTTTTGAAGGCTTGAGAATGCGGGTGTTTACTACATTAACTACATGTGCCAACTTCATAACTACTGTGATGGCTTTGACTTTCTGGTTTTGGGACTCAGTTTTCTGGTATTTGAATAAATGCTCTAGCTTTATTCCCCATGTAGAGAGCCTGGTATATTTTGTGATTAATAACCATATCAGCATATTTATAGTTACTGTAGGCATTATATTGCATTGTTGATATAAGTTCCTGATATAAATGTATTAAGATATCACCTACAATTCTCCTTTACAACTCATATCACAATTCTCCAAAGAGGGCAAACTAATCCCTTACCTTTATCCAACCGGTTCGGAAGGACCTCCCCAGATGGACCACGTGTACTCCAAGAGTCAGATTAAGTGGGTCACTGTGGAGACTTGCTGTGCCAGAGCCCAGGTTATAAGTGTATATCAAATGCCCATTGCGCAGGCCAACAGCAAGGAAGTCATCTCCATTCAGTCCTGAAATAATATGAAGCAGAGGGACAGCTCCCTGAAGAAAGAGCCATTCAGAATTCTTGCCAGCTTGGTTACTGTATAGCTCTGGGCTGTTTGCCAACACAATATGCTATTGCATGTAAACAACCACTCATCAGCACCCTGGTGTGTATGTACCCGAATATTTATCCCACCATGGAGTTTTGTAAACACATCACTGGAAACTCTCTAAAACTTAGAGTCAGTCTATTTCTTTGAATGTGTGTAAATGCTTTGATTAACCATCAAAAACTTTCAACATAAAAGACAGCATGGCACTATGGAAAGAGTTCTGGTATTGGAGTTAGGGAAATTGGACTTATCATTTGTATGACTCGATTGCTTTAAATCTATAAACTTATGAAGCAAATTAGTCTCAGAATCCAGGGTTGGATCCCAACTACAAACATTAGAGGATGTAGATGAATGAATGAATAATTCATTTATTAAGTGTTTACTATGTACAAAGCACCATGCAAGTCTCTGGGGATATAAATAAAAGACAGTCCCTGTTTTCAAGACATTCACATTCTAATAGGGGAGACAATACATAGAAAAGCTTCAGGTGCAAGTCAGATGGGAAAAATCTCATGGTCCCTGGAGTACAGGGGCAAAGCAAATGATAACGACTCTTCTGAAATTATATTTCCATTTATAAAATGACACCAGTTTCTAATAGTGCCTGATACTTTAGTGGCAAGAAATTTCTTTTCTTGGTCTCCAGTAATACCAAGAATATTACTACTACTAATTGTTGTTGTTAAATAATTTTTAAATCATGTTCAACTCTCTGTGACTCTATTTGGGGTTTTCCTAGCAGAGATACTGGAGTGGTTTGCTATTTCCTTCTCCAGCTCATTTTACAGATGAGAAAACTGAGGCAAACAGGGTTAAGTGACTTGTAATATTAGGTATCAATAACCTAATAAGACAGTTGCAAGGATCACAAAGTTGGCAAAGTGATTTATAAAAGCGAAAGCCTGACAATATCACTCCTTTACTCAGTAAACTCCATTGGTTCATCTAGAATAAAATATAAACAGCAACTAGGTGGGATAGTGGATAGAATGCTGAATTTATAATCGGGAAGATTTGAGGTCAAATCTGGCCCCAGACACTTACAAGCTGTGTAACCTTGGGCAAGTCACTTAACCTTTATTGGCCTCAGTTTCTTTATCTATAAAATGGGGGTAATAATAGCACTTACCTCCCAGTGTTTTTGTGAGCATCAAATGAGATAAATAACTGTAAAGTTCATAGCACAGTGCCTAGCAAATAGTAGGCATTTTATAAATGTTAGTTAATATGATGATTATTAAATTCTTCAGTTTGGCTTTCAAAGCCTTTAACAACTTTGTCCCCACCTACCTTTCCCACTTTAATGTACATTATTTTCCATACTACGATGTGTCATCTCACCAAATCCCCTTCTTGTTGGTCTTCCCAAATGATAAATCATCTTTGCTCTTGCTGTCTCCATACTTGAAATGTACTTTTTCTTACCTCTGCCTCTTAGAATTCCTTGGTTTCTTCAAAAGTCTGCTTAAGTGCATATGACTCAATTGCTCTAAATCTATAAACTTATGAAGAAAGTTAGTCTCAGTATCTGGGGCTGGATCCCAACTACTAACATTAGAGGATGACACATGAAGCTTTTCCTGATTCCCCTGAATTTCCTAGTGCCTTCATATCCTTTTGATTTTATTTTCTGTTTATTTATTTATGAATGTGCTATCTCTCCAACAGAATGTTAGCTGCCTAAAGCCAGGCAATGTTTCTTTTCTGTCTTTGTATAATGGTAATACAGGGAAATGAAAAGGGAACTTACATAGTGCTTTTAGGTTTAAAAAGTATTTCACATATATTATTTCATTTGAGCCTCACAATTAGTGAGGTAGATCCTGTAACTATCTTCATCTTATTGATGAGGAAACTCACTGTTAGGGAGGTTAAGTCCAAGGTCACATAGTCAGTCTAAGGCAGAACTTGAACATAGAGACTGAGGAAAGTGACACACAGTGCTATCTGCTGGTGTCCTTAATTCAAAGAACAGGGCTCTATGGGACACTTTTGTCTCACCTTACTTGAGAACTCAGATGAGTTCAGTGTGGAGATAAATGTACAAATCAGTGTCACACTAGAGTTGTGTTTGAGGAAAAGCACTGCTTCTGGAGTCAGAGGACCTGGGTTCAGATCTTGACTCTAACACTTGTTATCATGTGACCTTGTCCAAGCCACTTATCCTTTCTAGGTCTTAGTTTCTTCATCTCTAAAATGGAGGTGGGAGGGGGGAGTGTTGGACAGATGCGTCTGGGTCTCTTCTGGCTTCAGATATCTAATTCCTATTATCAAAGTTGGGGCATTGATGTGGCATTTACTAATGAACACAGTCTTAAGTGCCTTGAGTGAGTGTTTAGACAGGAAGACTGGGGTTCTGATTCATGTAGCCTGTTCTTGAGCTCTGTCAACTTGCATTTTGTCCCTATTCCTCTCCTCAACTAATGAATGCCCTGTCAGTGAACAGTTACTTCTGACAGCTTTACTGGAGCACAAGTCTGACTTCTGGCTGGGGGTTGGGGTGGGGAAGGACATGTTTCTATTTAAAATGGTTATTCCTAGTAGTTTCACTACATTGCTCTGCACTCTCTGCCTGCACAGTTGTTCCTTCCCTTTATTGCCTCCTGTGACATTCCTATTTATTCTTTAAGGTCTAACACAAATGCCTCCACCTCCATGCAGTCTTCCCAGATTCTTCCATTCTATAACGGATAGATTTTTACCCTATCATGTCTCACAAGCTGTTTTGTAGTTCTTTTATACTCATGACATTCTCTCCATCCCCACTACCAAACCAACAGACTCAAAATTAAATTAGACATGTATCAGGTGCATTTTTTCCCCAGGAGACCCAGTTGTTTTCTGAAGACACAGAGAGGGTAGAAGAGGTCTTTTTAGAATGGTATAGTGCTGGACTTGGAATCAGAGCACCTGAGTTTGATTCCTGCCTTGGCAACTTACTACCTTTGTTACTTTGGGAGAAATCAGTTAAGCATTTTTTTGCTTCAATTTTCAGTTTCTTCATGTATAAAATGAAAGGATTGAAATAGATGACGTCAAAAGTGTGTCTGTCTGTCTCTGTCTTCTCTTTTAATTTTAACCCTGTCCTATGATCCTCATTTTCTGTCCCTCACTTAAAACTCTTCTGGGTAGAGGCAGTTATGTTTAATAGATCTTTTTTGAATTAAACCGAATAAGCCTTCTAGAAATGTCAAACCTGAGCTGAAGAGGGGCCTAGAAATCAAGATTAGTGATTGTCTTGTCTGTGTCACAACAGTTTTCTGTCATTTCTATTAGTTGGATTAAGAAAAAAATTTCAGTGCATTTTTTCATGAGGAAAAAGTCATATCATTTCACATAATGCTGACATAGGCACACTTTAAATTCTCCACCCCAGCGTTCTATCAACTCTACTGTAACATAGATGTTTTTAGCGTATGTACCAGTAATATGAATTTTTAAAACTTTAATTGATTCAGTAATTCAAAAGAAGTTAATCCAAAGCAGTTACTTGGTATTTACATTGACTATAGATGTCTATGGAGTTTCATAGCATCCAGAATAGGGAAAGTTCCTTAGGAGAGTAATTACATTGAGTATATGTAGCATAGAAGAGCCATATGTTTTTTTTTTTTTTTCTGCTTTGGAGGCAATCATAGTTAAGTGACTTGTCCAGGGTCACACAGCTAGAGTCAGAGGCCAGATTTGAATTCAGGTTCTTCTAATTCCATAGTCAGTGCTCTATCCATTGTGCCTCCTAGCTGCCCCTGAAAAGCAATTGCATAGTGAGTGGATTTGGCTGGTTGGGATATTGTACTGTAGATACACTCTGTCCATACTATTCTGGTTAAGTTGCTTAACCTCTTAGTGCCTCCAGAAATTCTTTAAGACTTTAAATCACAGAACAGTTGTCCATCTTCTCTGGTAGAAAGAGTTTCTTTCTCCTGAGTCCTTTGTACCAATGAAATCACAATTCTGAACAAAGACATTAAAAAATAGAGAATAGTCAAGACTATGCTGAAATCAATTTTCAGTATGAGCATTTAAAACTTAGAAATCAGCAAATACTACAAATTAGAGCTTGATTTATTGTTCTGTGGATTAGACTTAAGAAAGCAATGGAGAAAACAATAATGCAGATTAAATGTAAAACCACATCAAGGTTACATAGAGCTGGTTGTTAAACATTTATGAACATAACTCTTGGTATTCCTGCCATTCACATAGTGCTTTATTTTATTTGAGCCTCATAATGATCCTGAAAGTAAGTGGTTTAAGTAGGATTACTTCCATTTTAAAGATGAGGAACTAGAGACTTTCAGAGGTTAATTGGATTGCCTGCAGTCACAGTAAGTGTTAGGATGTGACTTTGAACTCCAGTCAATAAAAGAAGCAAGAAAACATTTATTTACTGCCTACTATTTGCCAATTACTGTGGGATTTACTTGGGATAAAAACTCAAGGACTGAAACAATCTATGTCCTTAGAAAGCTTACATTCCATCTGTCTTCAATTTCAGTGGCCTTTTCACTGTACTCCACTGCCTTGTCTGCATGGGGTATGTTGAACCAACCAAAAATCACAGTGATTTTTAGTGAAGTTAAGTTTAGTAGGCTGGTTCTGAGCAGGGAAGAACATACTTGGTGGATATTTCCTGAGAATTAGTTTTAAGCACAAGGGATTTAGAGATATTTAGGTTCTACGGGTAGTAGAGGGAGAGGGAAAAAATTGATTAGATAGATTTTAGATGATAGGTCAGAACAAATATAAGAATGAAAATCTCTTTGAATATGAGGAAAAGAAACCTTACCTTTATTTGGATTCTAAAGGACATTTTTTTTCTGAAATGCAACATGTTGGTATGAATAGAGGATCAGACTTGGAGTCAGGAAGACCAGGTTGCATACTGAGTAGTTATAGGTGCCTGTGCAAGTCACTTAACCTTTCAGGGTCTTAGTTACCCCACCTGAAAATAGGTTCCCAATTGATCTTGAAAATCTAAATCACATCTAGCTCTAAATCAATGACCCTATGATTCCTATATAGATCTCAAAAATGGAAGACTTCAGGGGAATAGGACGGTAGTCAGTAAAAAGTTAATTTTGCCTAGAGAGAGGAAATCTAGAGAAATCTATCAGAGGAAAAATATTCTCCATAAATGAGTAAGGAGGCACAGTCAGGACTAGCAGTGGCATAACATAAGAATCAATCAACAAGCAGTTATTAAGTGCTTTCTATGTGCCAGGCACATAGATTGGAAGAGAAAAATGAAATGGCTTCTGCCTTCCAATTAATATAATTTTAAAAATTAAAAACATCTTTTAAATAAATTTTTATGAACAAACATCAACAACAGAGAACTATATATAAAACCATGAATCCTTATTATGTAGTTTAAAACTATACTAAATTTAATATGGTAGTTCTATCTCTCCTTTGCTCGTGTGCCCCCTTATGAATTTCTTTTTGTTCTTTTCTATTTATTTAAAAATGTCCCACTGCTGCTCTCTTCCTTTTCCCTTCATATTCATTCAGAGAAGGGGTACAGGGAAATGGAGAGATAGTATGGCATGGTGGCCAGGGAGCTGGGCTTGGAGCCACACAGAGCTGGGATCAAGTCACGGTTTTGACACATATTGGATATGTGACTCTTAACCTCTCAGTTCCCCAGCCAACTCTAACTTTAAGGCTAAATGCTGCAGAGAAAGTGTGAATCTGTATTGGAAGAGGGATGGCTTAATTTCAGAGAAGACAATGAAGTGAAATGAGGGTTATGGTCACTCAAGTGGTAAGTAGCAGATGGAGGATTTAAACCCAGATTCTCATTCCAAATACTTTCCACTACAACATACTGCCTCCTTAATGGAGAATTACAGATTATTTTCTCTGTCCAAGGGAGCCAGCATGGAATTATAAATTAGGTATCACATGACCTCTGTTTAAGTTGTGATATCAGCCTGATATTTGTTGAAGGAAATATCAGCCTCAGTTGTGTCCATTCTTGGGAAAAGTGCCTCCTAAAGCCGCCATTTGAGGAGGCAGCCTGAGCTAGCCATTTCTTCATTCCCTCTTTGCTACTACTGTCTTCTCCCCTCCCCTCCCCGAATGTGCCTGGCACATAGTCGGCATTTACATATTTATTGACTGACTTTTATTAACTCTATGATCTCAGACCAGGGTGTGGTGGAGTCAGCTTGTACTGACTTCCTATAGCCCAATTCTTAAAATTTCCATGTGAGCATTTATATCACAGAGAACGACAAACCCTTGAAAACAGGGCTTGATAGGTTGTTCTATTGATTGTTTATACTTAAGAAGGTGATGGGGAAAATGATGATAATGTAAATTAAATTTAAAAGTGTGTCATGGGTACATTTCCCACACCAGAGAGCCAGTTGTTAAATATTTAACAGAACCTCTCTGTCTTAGACCAATTTCCTGACTTCTCTAGGCTTCGGTGGCCTTAGTAATAAAAGAAGAGGTAAACTAGCTAATCTCCAAGGTCCCTACAAGTGATATTTATAGAGACATTCAAGGCACCAAGAAATCAACATGTAGTCTGGCACCTTTCAATGATTTTCAAGTTAATATTATGCTTTTTATATTACAGAAACAGCATGATTATTCTCACTTTGCTAATCCACTGACCCTATAATTTCCACATAAAATTAGACATTCTGGAGTACTTCATTCTGAAGGAAAGATTTAATAGCAGAGAGGTGACAAAAGTCTCCTATTACTAATATGCTATTATTTCTTCAAACTGTTCTCCCATAGATGGGGAAGTATTATGGCACATTAAATGTAATTCATCCTTATGAAAATGGTAATGGACTTTGAGGTAAAGAAGTTAAACAAAGTCCTGGGCACTTCAGGGACCCAGTTTTTCATTTTGGCTCCATTGCTAATCTAACCTCTGGCAGATCCCTCATTCTCAGCTGCATCATTTGTAAGGTGTCCATTATAACCGAGAATCCTTTACTAGGACTGTTGCAAAGGAAACCTACAATGATTTTTTAAGGTCTCTATGGGTAGCTGTAGAAATCAGAAATGGGAAAAAAATAAGGAGATTTTTGTGATGAAGTTCACACCCATTATTTCTTGATGTTTCCAAGTTACAGCAAGAGTGGTGATTGGGTAAATTTAGAAATTGACATCAATCTACAGTCAGGGAAGTGAATGAACTTGATTCGCTCCCTATTCAACAATTTAAAATTTATATAGTAGTTCTCATTCTTTTTTTTTTTTTGCTTTTTTTTGGAGGGCAATGGGGTTAAGTAACTTGCCCAAGGCCATACGGCTAGGTTTGTTTGTTTGTTTGTTTGTTTGTTTGTTTTTTGTTTGTGTGTGCGTTAAGTGTCTGAGGCCAGATCGGAACTCAGGTCCTTCTGACTTCAGTGCCAACACTCTACTCACTGCGCCACCTAGCCACCCCCCTCATTATTTCTTTATTTGTAGCTAGGCTCTTCCATTCCCTGAATACTAAGATTGGTTAGTCTGAATTAATCTCAAAGAGATCCTTCTTGCTTGATTTCTATTCATGTGGATGTAGCTACAGAAGAAAATAATGGATATTTTTCTTGGTTGAAAGGAAAATTGAACATAAATCCACCTCTTCAGTTCTGCTAAGGGGGCAGTGGAATCCAGAGAAATTCTATATTAATAAATTGACTTTTGACCAATTTCTCTCATTAGTGAGGAATCTGCCCTCTGGTTGATTTGTTTCAGAATTCAACAGAGAAGTGGCTAACCTGGTGGGTTCCTGTGATAATATCTTCTTCATTTTCCCATCTTCCCACTCTAGCTGATATTGTTTGCAGTCCAATTATTTTCCCCAGGAGGAAAAATCATGCCATATTTATGCATTCTTAGTCCTGTTGTAGTCAATGACTAAGTACTTACAGGAAACAAAGAATTATGTGGCAAGGAATGTTTTCAAAGATTTGACTGTAATTCATTCAGTAAAATGGCTTATATGTCAATGATTGACAGTGTGTTGTTATACATTATACAGTATCCAGTCATGTGGAGCAAATTTTCAGGAAAATGATTTTCTTCACCCGGAAAAAAAATCTATTTCTTTGTATTATTGGTAGGGCACAGTTCAATTGTTAACTCAGGAGTTTTGATAGTAGAATAGCAAAGGTACTTATATTCACTATTGTTCATTTGGCAGGTATGTTATGTCTTGTATTGTTAGCAATCTTCTTGAGTTTATATGTTTGGTTTCCCTAGAGTTTCTATTCCTTAAGGTAAGAACTTAGACTGTCTTTGTATCCCAAACAATTCAATTCAATAGATATTTATTAAGTGCATACTATATGTCAGGCACTGTGCTAAATGCTGGGAATACAAATAAGAAAAAGACAGTCCCTGCTCTCAAGAAACTTACAATCTAATGGAGGAAGAGAACACACAAAAAGAGAAAGGAAAAGGGGGGTGGGAGTGGGCACACTAGTAGGTATACCAAATATGGAGATATCTATCTTTTAGAGTTGAAACCAGTCAAAGAAACAGATGTAAAATAGTGTTTAAAGTCTAATTTCTGCCCTCTATGAAGGAAGACTTTGGGAGGAATTTGGTGTTCCACCTTTCAGTCCTCCAATGAGAGGGGAGAGGATGCTGAGGGAGGTGGGAGCCAGGCTTGAGTTAGCAGCACAGTGATGAAATTAGAAGAGATGAATTTGTCTTGGGAGGAGCATCTTTGGGCAGTTTAGTAGAGCTGAAACCAGGAAGAATTGCAGATGCAAGGCAGTGCTTGTTTGGTGTTCAATTGTTTGTGTCTCACTCTTTGTTACCACAGTTTTTGTTTGTTTTATTGGCAAAGATATTGGAGTGGTCAGTGATTTCCTTCTTCAGCTCATTTTACAGATGAGGAACTGAGGCAGGCAGGGTTAAATGACTTGCTTAGAGTCACATAGCTAGTAAGTATGAGGCCATATTTGAACTCAGAAAGAGGAATCTTCCTCATTCAGGACCTGGCAGTCTATCTGCTGTGCCACTTAACTGCTGATGCAAAGTGGAGTGCCTGGCAAATTGTTGAAGGTCAATAAATACTGGTTTATTTATGTTCATTTTCCATAGGAAAATGTGTGAAGAGAGAAGATTCAGGAATGAATCTTGGGAGCATCCACAGCTAGGTGAAATGTCAAAGTGAAATACTCAGTTTCCCTCCTCTTCCCCCCTACCCCTTACCCAAAAGTCACAGCTTAGGAGCCCAGATGAAAGGGGAAAGAAAAGTCAGCAAAAGAAATGGTAAAGAATTAGGAGGATAGGAAGATAACCTGGGTATCATAATGACATAAAAGCTGAGGAAGGAAGAGAAACCAAGTTAAATGAGACCTGTGTGAAGGTCAGTGTTTCGGTTTCTGGAGAACAAAGCTAGGGTACACTGGGTATAGGAGTGTGGAAGAGTTCTGATACTTATTTCCAGGAAGGTCTATCAGAGACCTCAAATTAATATATATGTAGGTATTCAAATTATGGTGGCAGGTAGGTGGTACAGTGAATAGAGTGCTGGGCCTGAAGAAGTCGGGGAGACATTTTCAAATCTAACCTTCAATACTTACTTGCTATGTGACTCTGGATAAGTCACTTAACCCTGTTTGCCTCAGTTTCCTCATTTGTAAAATGAGTTGGAAAAGGAAATTGTAAACCACTCAGTCTTTGCCAAGCAAACCCCAAATAGCATCACAGAGTCAGACACAACTGAAATGATTGAACAACAACTATTTAAATTATAGTATAATCTCAAGTTATTTGAATAGATCACCAGGAAAAATGGAAAACTTAAAGAAGAATAGTGGAAAATTTTAATAATGACCATAAGGACGCATCACAAAGAATGAGATGACAGTCACATTAGTAATAGCTTAATGTATAGAGGATGTACCTCTTAAATAATTTCAAACAACTTGGTGCTCAAATAACATCAAGTAAGGTAGGTTAGGTGGCTCAGTAAATAAAATGCTAGGCACAAAGTCAGGAAAACTTCAATTCTAATTTTGCTACAGGCACTTCATAGCTGTGGGACCCTGGGCAAGTAACTTAACCTCTCTCAGCCTCAGTTTCTTCATCTGTAAACTGAGGTGGTTGGACTTAATAGCTCCTAAATTCTAGCTCTAAATCTATGATCCTATCAATATGTGCTTCATAGCTATACACAAATTCTATTTTTTTGCCCAATGATTTAACATTACACAAGTTGCTGGTTCCTCTTTCTCTGTGATACATAGTAGGCAAGGATGAACGATTTCAGATTAATTCAGCACCTTCTTTGGTTTAATTGCCAAAATTTTCAGAGAGGCCTTCTATAGTTACTTGTTTGTGGTTAGTCTTGTTTTTAGCTGGTATTCTTCTACCCTCTGGTGGAATAATGTAGAACAGCAACTCAAACTGCTCATTCAACACAAATAAGAAAATGAGAACTCAATAATATGCTTTTTTGAATACTTTTGTTTCTTGCCTTTAAAACATTAAGGCCTTAAAAATAGCATTCCTATTTTGGGGTAATTTTGGCACATTGTGGCATTTTTACAATGGAGTGATCCTGAATAAAATTACTTTTATATTTTACATATTTTATTTTTTTTTAAAGTTACTTATTTCCTACAAGTCTGAGATTTTTTAAAAAAAGAAATCTATCAATGATAGTAAATTTTGATTTATGGCATATTTGCCATAATAGTTAAAAACACTAAAACTGCAATTCTCCAAATTCTTTTCAATACTCTGCTGTATAGGTGCTTTTGAATTATTATTTTTCTTTCAAATAGGGATTGTTTCATTCTTCATACTCTCACTCAAAGTACTTTTTTCTTGTGCACTTTTTTCTTGGTATTTACAAAGTCATCCAAGGATGGTGATTTGTACTCACACCCCTGGTGCCTACCACAGTACCTGTTATGTAGTTGGAACTTAATAAATGCTTGTTGATTGATGGTTGATCTAAGATCTTAATAAGGATATTCCTTCCAGGGCTACAGGGCAAACAAATCTTATCTAAACCTTTGTGTAGGATTTTTGCCCATGCTTTTCCATGAATCCTCATTGAAAATCTATTTGATATGCTGGCAGCTTCTCCGAGGTCTTTCTCTATTTGGTGGAAGCTAGTTTAGCACAGGGGTATTTATCTTCCCTTATTCTCACTTCATGATTAACCTACCTCTTAAACATGTCTTTGATGATCAGAATTTCTCACATCTAATTATTTACCTATATATTATCTAGGAATGTAGAAATATCAGGTTTGAGAGAAGAGACTAGAAAGTGAAGAGACTGGGGTGGCTAGGTAGCACAATGATTAGAGCACTGGCCCTGGAGTCAGGAGGACCTGAGTTCAAATCCAACCTCAGACACAACACAAAACTGGTTATGTGACTTTGGGCAAGTCACTTAACCCCGATTGCCCTACCTTCCCCCCTTTAAAAAAAGTGAAGAAACTGCAAGACTCCAAAAGGTTGAGAAACTCCTCCTTAGACCAGTGTTTCTTAAATTTGGTACTAAGAATTGTGACATTTCAAAGAGTGCAGGTACATAGCTATAAAAATCACAGGTAGGAGGGGCATCAGTGAACTAAAGGCCGTATTTCAACTGGTGGACAAATTTCATTATCCCTAGGTCCTTCTTCTGTACTTCTTTCTGGGTCTGACAGTAGTTGCTGAGGTCAGAACAGTTTATTCATAGAGGCAGTGTCCAAGTACTTCCTTCCTCCCTCCCTCCCTTCCTTCCTTCCTTCCTTCCTTCCTTCCTTCCTTCCTTCCTTCCTTCCTTCCTTCCTTCCTTTCATTTTTTCTTTTCCTTCCTTTCTTCCTTGTTTTATTTATTTATTTTTTGGAGGAGGACAGGCAAGGCACCTGGGGTTAAGTGACTTGCCCAAGGTCACACAGCTAGTAAGTGTGTCAAGTGTTTGAGGCTGGATTTGAACTTAGGTCCTCCTAACTCCAGGTCTGATGCTCTATTTACTGCACCACCTAGCTGTCTCTCTTCTCCCCCCCCCCCTCCTTCCTTCCTTCCTTCCTTCCTTCCTTCCTTCCTTCCTTCCTTCCTTCCTTCTTGTAGAAGAAGACATAAAGGAAGGGAAAAGGTGTGATGGAAGGATAAGGCATATTTGGGAAGCCTTAGGGGTGGTGCTAGTATAAGGACACTTGCTCTAGAATATAAAGACTAGAACCTCTGTGTGGCACTGTTGCTGACATATATTAATTTTTTTGGGGAAGGCAATTGGGGTTAAGTGACTTGCCCAAGGTTACACGGCTAGTTTTTGTGTTAAGTGTCTGAGGCTGGATTTGAACTCCTGACTCCAGGGCTGGTGCTCTATTCACTGCACCACCTAGCCACCCCTGACATATATTATTTAAATGGAGATGGGGTTAGGGACTGGATCTCTGATTTCACTGATACAAGGGAATTCTTGGACGAGTTAAGTCCCTCAAGCAACAGTTTGTCACCTTCTCTGTAACTCAGAATCTTAGAGAGTTGTCTAGGTGGGCAACTTCAAGTTAAAAAATTCAATCACAGTCATACAACCACTATGTAGGACTTGAATTCAGGTCTTCTTGTCTGGTCAACCACTCTGTCTTTCATCATTTAATTAACTTTCTCTAATTTGGTCAGACAGAAGTAATACTGACCTTGAACTATACTCATACAGATGTTATTTGTATAAACTAGGTAACATCACTCAGAAATTTTGAGATCCTTGGAAACCAATATAGGACAAATGCTTCCACCAAGATAGCTCAAGTGAAAGGAGTTGTAAAGAAATCTTTGCATCTAATGCCCTTCACAAGTATATCAGAATATTTTCTATATCTTAAAAGAGTTGGGGTGTACAAGATCATCTAGTCCAAGGGTTTTTAACCCATTTTGAGTCATGGATCCCTCTAGCTCCCTGGTGAAGCCTATGGATCCTATTTTTTTTAAAAGAATAATGTTTTTAAATTCATAAAAGAAAATACGCAAGGGGCTGCTAGGTGGCGCAGTGAATAGAGCAGTCCTGCAGTCAGAAGGACCTGAGTTCAAATCTGCCCTCAGACACTTAACACTTACTAGCCTTACTAGCAAGTCGCTTAACCCCAATTGCCCTCCAAAAAGAAAAAAGAAAGAAAGAAAGAAAGAAAGAAAGAAAGAAAGAAAGAAAGAAAGAAAGAAAGAAAGAAAGAAAGGAAGAAAACACACAGGATTACAAAGAAATCAATTATATGGAAAAACAATTATCAAAATGTTTTTAAAAACAAATTCATGGACTGTAGGTTATGAAAACCTTATCTACTCTAACCCCTTCATTTGACACATATGGAGAAAACTGGGTCCAAAGAGGTTGTGACTATCCCAGCATCACGTGGCTAGCTAGTGGCCAAAACTCGTTAACAAGTTTCCTGACTTGCTGTCTATTTTCTTTCTGCTTTTTTCACAGTGCCTCTTTGATATAGTTCTGCTTCAGATTTTATCTGTGAGCTGATCTCTAACCAGCACTGGGACATGAAGGCTGTTTCCATTCTGTGGTCAGGCTGTCTCCTCACGCTGGATTGGCAACAACTATATTTCTTCTTTTATGATTAAGTGGAAAGAAATTTAAGAGAAGCAAAAGAAATGCTCAATGAATTCATTATCTCTGAAACAGAAATCTCCTGCCTAAATACACATACTCTTAAATACTAAACTCTGGCCCTATTGGGGACTCTATCTTCAGTTAATTATTGGAAAATGAGCATATCCTCAGCATCCAATACATACCAATGCATGAGAGCAAAAGGCAAAAGGAAGTGGTAATGATGTAGACTGCTCTTAAAGACTTACAGAAAAATTTGAGTTTTCCCAAAGAAACAGAATGCAAGCTCTCTAAAATATATTTAAGGAAACAAAATGAAAAAAATTCACTAGAGGGGAAAATTAACCTTACCTTGGCCTTTTTGTCCAGTGAAAAATATCAGATTATCTTGCAGTGCAGAATTATTATTTGCCAGCTGGAATTTCAGGTGGAATTCATAGTAGAAGCTGATATCTGGAATCCTTGAATAGGCCAGGAATGAAGTATATCCAAAGGAATCTGTGCCACTGAAACTGGGCTGAGTAATATTAATAGCTGTGGGGAAAAAAATCCCAAACCAACCAGTTAAAATAATTTTTTGCACGTTGACTTATACACATTGATCTAAAGCTGGAAGGTGCCTCAAAGACCATCTGGTCCAACCCACTCCTTTTGCAGATAAGGAAACTGAGGTGCAGGGAAGTTGTAAGCAGCGAGGTGGCACCATGGATAGAGTGCTGGGCCTGGAGGCAAAAAGACCAGAGTTCAAATTTGACCTCAGACACCTACTAACTGTGTGACTCTGGGTAAGTCATTTAATCTTCCGTTTGTGTCAGTTTCCTCAACAGTAAAATGAGGATAATAATAGCACTTCTCTCCCAGGGTTGTTGAAAGGATCAAGTAAAATAATATTTGCAAAGCTCTTAGCATAGTGCCTGGCGCATAGTAGGTACAAGATAAATGCTATTTTGAAAATTATTATTACTATTACTATTAATTTAACTTGCTTAATGTTACACAGACAGAAACTCAGAAGCAGGATTTGGACTATGTTAGAGCAAAATGAGCCCATGAATTTCCCATCCTCCTCCCATATTCTGGTAATTGGATTTCAATATAATTGCTTTCCTTTGTAATATTATGTATTTTATTTTATGCACTTAAAACCATTATTCTAAGAAAGGATCCATAGGCATCAACAGATTGTCAAAAGTGCCTATAAACTGACAAAAGGTTAAGAACTCCTGCTTTATAGGCAAGACCAAGACCCTTCCTATAGTGCCACAAAGTGTTTTGCTAACAGATTTGAGACCCTTTAAGTGCCATTTGGCCCCTAAGTAACAGACTTTTTTTTTCAAAATCAGAATGATGAAAATTCAATTTTGTACCCTATTACTTTACATACCTTTCCAAAGTCTATTTTTTTTAAAAACTTCCTCCAGCATGCATATTTTTAGGATTTTTTTTTTGCTTTGATTTTTTTTTTCAAAAGAACAGATTGCTAGCACTCAAAAGTATTTCTTGGGCACTTTGTAAACAGGTCCTGGAATCTTGATGCTCTCAACAAATTTAAAGATGATCACATGACTTGGAGCAAACTACACTCAATCCTCTATCCTTATGTGAACCAAAACTATAGGTCAGAAGCCAGGCCAAAGCCCTAGAAATCAGTCAATAAACATTTAGTAAATGCCTGCTAAGTGCTAGGTAATGTGCTAAGCACAGACGATATGGAGAAATACAACAGATAGTTCTTGTCCTCAGGGAGCTCATAGTCTAATGGGGGAATCTGGAAGATAACATATAAGAAGTAAAAAGAAATGGGGGTGGCTAAGTGGAGCAGTGAATAGAGCACCAGCCCTGGAACTAGGAGGTCCTGAGTTCAAATTCAGCCTCAGACACTTGACACACTTACTAGCTATGTGACTTTGGGGAAGTCGCTTAACCCCAATTGCCTTCCAAAAAAGCAAAAAAAAAAAAAAAAGGAAGCTAAAAAATGGGTGAGGGAGAAACTGGTGTGAAGGCAAATGAAGTAGTTCTATATCAAGATTAGAAACGATGAAATAGCTACCCTGAACTCCCTTCTCAAGTGGAAGGAACTTTCCAGTTGCTTATCCTCTACCCTCTCTAATCAGAGGAAACCAGAAAAATAGGAAGGGAATTGGTCAATTTTCATTGTCCATAGAATTTGATACCTGAACTATTTCTTCTTTTTTTTATACTGAATGCTACTTTGTTACTTAGAAGGTACTGTCATCTCATTTAAGTTGGTGCTCCTTTCAATTGGACTGATCTTGATTTTTACCTACTTCTCAGTCTTCTGTGACTCTTGCCCATGTTCCTCCAGAAGTCTCCTCTCAGGATTGTGGAGTAGGCTGATTTACCTACCATTCTAGGGACCTTTCTCTAGATGTCCTGATACTGCATGTGTTTGAGCAGAGTACACAGGCCATTTGTCAGTCTCTTGCTACATGACTAGTCCACCTTTTCTAATTAAACAAATGCTTTATTAACTTCTGGTTTACATCATTCATTTCCACTAGATTATGAGTTACATTTTTCCCCCCATTTTTTCCCTACCCACCACCCCAGTATAGCAGTCCCACTAGATATCCCCTCATCCAATCTGCTCTCTCCCATATCTTTTCCCATATCCCCTTCGACTTTGCCATTAGGGCAAGGTGAATCTCTGAGCCCCAATGCCTGAACATCTTATGAAACATTTAATTTTAAGACCTTGAATTTCAGATCCATTCCCTTCCTCTCTTGTCACCCACTCCCTCTGAGAAGATAAGTAATTCAGTATGTGTTGTACATGTATAGCTATGCAAAACATAACCATAGTAGATATATTGTAAAAGACTGCTTATATTTCCCTCCCACCCGTCTCACCTCCCACCTGGTCCATTCCCTACTTTGATCCTGTCCCTCTTTGATAGTGGGTACTTCCAACCTCCCCTCCCCCCACAATGCCCTCCCCTCCATCATCCCCCCTCTCATCTCCCTTTCCCCTACTCAGGAGAGTGAGTGAGGGTAAGATAGTCCATTTAGTACGTATGTGATTCTCTCCTTGAGCCAACTTCAATGAGAATATGCTTTTGCCTTTTTGCCTTCCTGTTCTTCCCCTCCCCTGCAACTACTTCCCCTTGCCTCTTCTACATGAGATAGTTTACCCTACCCTGTCTCTCTCCATCTCCTCTTGCCACTTTCCTCTCTCACCTCTTGACTTCACCCCTTAAGAATCATCCCTTGCTTGGGGTGGCTAGGTGGCGCAGCGAGCAGAGCACCGGCCCTGGAGCCAGAAGGACCTGAGCCCGGATCCGGCCCCAGACACCCAACACACAAGCAAAAACCCAGCCATGTGACCCTGGGCAAGTCACCCAACCCCAATTGCCCTCCAAAAAAAAAAAAAAAAGAATCATCCCTTCCCATCAAATTCAACCTGTGCCCTCTATCCATGTATACCTGTGAACATATGCCATGTACCCTTCTTCAATTATTTTCATAATGAGAAAGGTTTCATCAAACACAGTTATTGTTTTTCCAAGTAGGAATGTAAATAGTCCAACTTTGATAAGTTCCTTTTGATTTCTTTTCCTTGATTACCTTCTCAAGCATCTCTTGCTTCTTGTGTCTGAATGTCAAATTTTCTATTCAACTCTGGGTTTTTCATCAAGAATGCTTGAAAGTCCTCTATTCCACTGAATGACCATATTTTCCCCTGAAACAAGATACTCAGTTTTGCTGGGTTGGTGACCCTTGGCTTCAATCCCAGCTCTTTTGCCCTCTGGAATATCATATTCCATGCTCTTCGATCCCTCAGTGTAGAAGCTGCCAGGTCCTGGGTTATTCTGATTGTGTTTCCACAATATTGAAATTGTTTCTTCCTGGCTGCTTGGAATATTTTCTCCTTGATCTGGGGATTCTGGAACCTGGCTATAATATTCCTGGGAGTTTTCTTTTTGGGATCTTTTTCAGGAGGTGATCTGTGGATTCTTTCAACCTCTATTTCCCCCTCTGGGTCTAAAACATCAGAGCAATTTTCCTTGAGAATTTCTTGAAGGATGATTTCTAGGTTCTTTCTTTGATCATGGCTTTCAGGTAGTCCAATAATTTTTAAATTATCTCTCCTGGATCTATTTTCCAGGTCAGTGGTTTTTCCCATGAGATATTTCACATTGCCTTCTATTCTTTCATTTGTTTGGATCTGTTTAACAGCATCTTGATTTCTCATAAAGTCACTAGCTTCCATTTGCTCCAGTCTAACTCTGAAGGAATGAATCTCCTCAGTGAGCTTTTGAGATTCTTTTCCATCTGGCAAATTTGGCTTTTTAAGGCATTCTTCTCCTCATTGCCTTTCTGAGCCTCTTTTGCCATTTGAGTTAGTCTATTTTTTAAGGTGTTATTTTCCTCAGTCAGGCTGTTGACTGTCATTTCATACTTTTCTTGCATCTTTTTCATTTCTCTTCCCAAATTTCCCCCCTTCTCTTATCTGCTTCTTAAGGTCCTCTATGGCCTGTAGCCAGCTTGTGTTTTCATTTGGGGCTTTTGGTGCAGGAGTTCTGACCTCACAGTCCTCCTCCATGCTTTGAGCCTCTTTGCCCCTAAAATAGGAGTCCAATGTTGAACTTTTCTGTTTATTTTGTTTCATTTGCCTAGGCATGTTGCCACTTAATTACTTGATTTTTGGGCTTGTTGCCACAGTAGGACTCTGCCCAAACGTGGGGTCTTCACAACTTCCGCCAGTTGTGTGGCCTCTGTAAAGCCTCCACCCACTCTGGCAAGTTGGATACCCACCCCAAACTTCCCCCCAGACCACAATCCAGATCCAGGCAGTTTAAAGCAAGAGCGATTAACCCCCAGACTGATTGCTGGATCTCCCTACAATTCGCAGACCAGGAGCTAGAGCCACTACTGATGCTGCAAAATGGTTTCTGTGCAGCTGTTTCTTCAGCAGCTTTTCACCCCCAGGGGAGGCAGCTGCACGTTCCCCAAATACTGGTCCCAAAGTTCATAGGGCACTAACCTCTCACTTTGTCCTAGGCATATCTGTGCTGATAATTCTGGAATCACCACAATTGCTGGTGTTCTGGGGTCCCTCCAGCCGGCTGCTGGCCCAGCCGCTCTGGGGCTAAAACCGAGGACCTGGGCTCGGCTCTGTGTGCTTCGCTGTCTGTTCCTGGAGAGCTGTGCTGCCTGCTCTCAGAGCGCTGCACTGGCCACTCCCTGCAGGGCTACTGGACTGTCCTCAGCAGGAGGTTAGCTTCTCTGTGCCGTTCTGTGGGTGCTGGGGCTGAGCTATTTCTTAAAGTAAAAGCCTTTGCTAAAAAGAACCATCAACAGTATACTGAAACAGTGGATTTCAATATTTAATACTTAACCTTTGTTTGCCTTAGTTTCCTTATTTGTAAAGTGGGGCCAATAAAAGCACTTCCCTCCCAGGGTTGTTGTGAGGATGAAATGAGATAATAATTGTAAAGTGATTACTTAGCACGGTGCCTGGCACATAGTAGGTACTATATAAATGAGGAAGTATTCAGAAGACAACCCTATCAAGCAACAGATAATAAGAGAAAAAAGGAAGAAAAAAAGAACTATTTTCTAACCTTATGGTTCAGTAGAATAAAACTTATTCCTAAGGACCATGGGAACAAGAACGTTCTATATAAATCCAGCAAGTTCTATATTAAGCGTGCAATTTCCATGTGGCTTCTCATCTTTCCCCCCCTCAAATTATCTTGTTCATTATAACTCCTCCTTTTCTCCACTGTTTTGCTTATCTTCTTTGTATTCCCTTCATGACAATAGCAGCTGGTTTGTATTCTTTCACTTCAAGGTGCCATTAAAAGTAGAGGAAGAGGATTGTTCACCCAGTCTCCTACAGCATTTTCTCTGACCAGAGGGCATTTTTAGAAATTCTTTCTATTGGGTGAGTACAATATAATTGTTGTTTGGGATCTGTGATTTTATTGGCCCGAGAATTCCTGTCATGATACCTCCCTATACCAATGAAGATTGGCATCTCATCTGTTAACATATAATCAATTAATTAAGTACTTAATAAGTACTTATTACTGTTCCAGAAACCATGCTAAGCACTGAAATATATAATCTTAGAGAGCTGCCAGGGCTACTGAAAGTTTGAGTGACTGGTTGATGGTCACATAGCTAGTATGTGCTATAGGAAAGACTTAAAAGTTTTTCTAATTAAGAGATAGGTTCTTTATCCATTACTCTACATTGCTTCTCAACTTAAGGAGAAGCATTTATTACTCTGGTCATCTCCATACTATTGTTTACCCCTCAGAAAACAACAATCCACATAGAAAAAATGAAACTCAAAATGTCATGGGATTAAAAAATGTTTCTTTCTTTGTGCTCAATGATCATATATGGATTGGGCCATTCATGCCATTTTATAATCCTTTATTTGGCAAATGTTGCATTGGCACTCAGAAAAGACAATTTTTTGTTGTTAGGGAATTTTATAACCATTCTGCCTATTAATCTAGATATATCTAATAGTATATCTTTGCACAAAAAGCTGACTATCCCATTTTGCTTTTTCACTTGAGAATCGTAAGTTTCAATTTTGGTAAAGGTGTCATAGAAAGAGGTATAAAGCTCTTAACAACTTTCAGAGTTTAAAGTGGGGCATCATGACATATCACTGCCTTTTTATTGCTTTAAAAAAACTATAGGAAAAATTATGGTATACGAACAGGAGGTAATAAAACTTTCTAAGCCAGGTACTTTATAGGCAGTAGTATAGTGGACGGAGACTCTAAAGGAAATGAAATGGACTGGAATTGATGTAGAATAAGATTATGGAAGGTTTGTTCACCTTGGCACAGAAAACAATGAAAGTGAAATTTAATTATATATTATAGCATGATGAAAGATATTTGATTCTCATTCTCTATTAATGCCCAAGTAATCTTCCTAATGTGCTGCTCAGAACATGTTACTTCTCCACTCAAAAAACTTAACTCACTCCCCACTGTTCACCAGGGTAAGGGTGAAGTTCTTGACCTTGTCATTCAAGGCCCACTACTTCAACTTATTACTTTCCAGCCTCGTATAGATGTCTATTCTTATATTATACGCTTCATCCAAGATGAGCTTATGGGTTCTTTGATCTAGAAAAGATCTTAGAAGTATGTTATTTTCCTGCTTTAATCCATTTCTATTACAGATCAGCAACTTGAAGGTAAGAGAGAAGTTAAGTGACTTGCCTATGGTCACATAGGTAGTAAATGGAAGAGCCAGGATTTAAATTTATGTTAAAATTATTCCAGTCAATCAATCAACAAGCATTTTAAAGCACATGTTGTGTGCCAGGTCCTGGAGATTAAGGAAGGAAGAAAGAAAAAGAAAGAGAGAGAGAGAGAGAGAGAGAGAGAGAGAGAGAGAGAGAGAGAGAGAGAGGAGAGGGGGGAGAGAGAGGTGGGGAGGAGGAGAAGGGGAGAGAGAGAATAAGGAAGGGAGGAAGGGAGGAAGGAAGAAACAAAGAGAAAGGAAGGAAGAAAGAAAGATCCCCAGACCTCAAGGCGTTTACATTCTATCAAAGGGGTGGGGATACTAAGAAGAAACACACATATAAATAGCTAAAATATATTACAAAGCAAAATAAAAGAGTAATTTTTGAGGGGTAGTCAGTAACATCTGGGGTGATCAGGAAAGGTCTTGTGTAGGAAGTGACAGCTGAAATGAGCTCTTTCCATTATACCACACTCTGACTATCACATCCTTATGTCTTCACTAGTCTAAACATCCTTGTTTTCTTCAGTTGATTATGTTACATAATTATGGAGAACTAGCTTAACTCAACTGGCAGAGGCTCCTAACTGGGTTGAATTCAGGGAAATTGATTTTTCAGTCACAGCAGCAGCTTTCAAAATCTACCTTGTAAGGGAATAGCGATTATAATCTGCATATGTGAAAGCAATAACCACACCAACAAATTAGAGATTCTTGAAGCATTTAAATACTGCAGAATCAAATAGTGTATTTTTTTTAAAGGATGGAGCAAAATGGGCACATTTGTAGGCAGCAAGGAAAGAGCCTGTAGACAGATTGAGATTGAAGAATAGAAAATAGGATAGTTACTGCTGGACCTTACAGATTTAATCATTAAATAAGCATTTATTAATTACTAATTATATGCTTAGTAGCAGTTAGGTGGTGCAGTGGATAGAGTGCCAGGCCTAGAGTCAAGAAGATTTATCTTCCTGAGTTTAAATCTGGCCTCCAACACTTATGAGCTGTGTGATCCTGGGTAAGTCCCTTGCCCTGTTTGCCTGAGTTCCTCATCTGTATAACAAGCTGGAGAAGGAAATGGCAAACCAATCTAGTGTATTTGCCTAGAAAACCTCAAATGGGGTCACAAAGAGTTGGACACTACTGAAATGATTAAACAACAAAAATATGCTAGGCACTATACTAGAGATTATGAAAATTTAGAGATCCAATTTAATCTCTCTTAATTAAAGACCATAGCCAGGCATCCAGAAGTAAAAATAAGGGGCCTTTGAATAAGAGGGAAAAAATTCCTTGTGCTTTAATTTGCAGATTACTTATGGAACCTCTTTTACTCACACCAGGGTACTATTGACCTAGAATTGGGACATTTGTATTCTTTTGTCTGGACCTGTGATTTCATAGAAATGGGTAGCTCCTAAAGAGAGCTTCATCTATTAATGCAGATCAGCTCCTGCTTTGCAAGGTATAATCTTAGAGAGTTGTCTAGGGCTACTTGAGAAGTTAAATGATTTGCCCAGGGTCACATAACCTCTATGTATAAGAGGCAGATCTTAAATTGAAGTTTTCAGGTTTCAGAAGGCAAATTTCTATCCTTGATGACAAATTGATTCAATGAAGGCTGGGACAGATTAAATTAAGGGTGCTACTTCATTGCACCCCTGGAAGTACATTCTGACTCTGTGTCCCTTCCATATTGGGAAGGACCTTCATTTTGAGGAAAGCACCAAGGGTGGCCATGTCGTCATTCCTCTCTGGGCTCCACTCCTGACTTTCTATACAGTCTTCCTCCCTTAGTGGCATGATCATGGAATGCTAGTTTAGCTTAATCAGCAGGGCTTTTGATTAGGTTGAATGTTGGGTGGTAGATTTTTCAGTCACAGCAGCAACTCCCCAAAACCACCTTGTAAGGCAGAGAGGGGCTATGATCTGCAAATGTGGAAGCAATAATCACACCAGGAAATCAGAGCTCTTCAGGATTCCTTTTATTTGCTGTCTTCTTCCACTAGAATGTACATTCTTTGAGGGTGGGGATTGTGATTTTCTGTAAAAGGAAAGGGAAGGAAGGATTATGTGGCACATAGTAAATATATAATAAATATTGTTTTCTTAATTACGAATTTGACTTAGTACCTGCCATTTCCCTGGGTTCAAATTCTACTTCTGAAATTTAGAAACTGTATGACTCTTAATATGTCTCTTCAATTCTTTTAGCCTCAATCTTCTCATCTGAAAAATGATCAGAGTTGATCACGACAACAAAAATGATCACAAAAACATCAGAGTTGTCGTGGGGTTCAAATGAAATAATATTTGTGCTTTTCAAATGTGAAAGTGCTAGGTGTCAGTATTTCTTATAAGGTATATTTAAACATTTAAAAGCAATGAAATATTTTTACATAAACTTTTATGTAGCTTGTTGCATAAAAATACTTCCCTAATTAGGCAAGGGATGGGTTTTTTCATAAATTTTTAGGGAACAACAAATTAGATGCTTTTGGGGGGTGGTGGGGACTATGAAATGTTGACAAATTAAGAAATGGAAGCTTATAGCAGCGGAGAAGATAGAAGAATTATCTAAATTATAGGGTCACCTTAGTTTGGGAACAAATCATCTGATATTCACAATGATCCTGTGTTAATAAGAAAGTGGTAAATTTCTTGAAGGAAGACTATGCACAGTATAATCCTCAACTTGCACATAAGAAGCAATCAATAGTCTCTAAATTATTGAAGTAGAGGTGGAATTATGAACAATCTATTCTTCAATATGAGTCAAGGGAATTTGCAGTGAACACAATATTCACATGAAATGATTAACATTAAAAAAGTTTCAGTGTAAAAAGGGGTTTCTATACTCTCTTATCCATTTGTATTTCTAAACATTACTCCCCACACCATGTCAAATATATAAGGAAGACAACTCTGTTCCTCTTCAATCTTTTCTATTTTCTATAGAGCCTACTACATATAAATTCTATGGAATGGGTACAAGAAAGAACAAAATTAGTTAACATCTATTTCAGGTATCTCATTTCCTTTTTTGACAGGTAGATTAGGGAGATGATATGGACATGATTCACCAAGATTTAAAAAAAGAACCCAACAACTGATCAACACTTCAGTTATCTGGAAAATTAATTTCTGTGGAACTTTACAATCATAATAGCTAGCATTTAAACAGCACTTCAAGGTTTGCAAAGTACTTTAGATTGTACCGTCTCATTTGATCGTCCCAACAAACCTATAAGGTAGGTGTTATTTTTTTTTACTATTCTTATTTTACAAGTGAGGAAACTGAACTGGTAGCCATTAAGCTCAGGGTCACATAACTAGTAAATATCTGAGGCAGAAATTGAACTGGAGTATTTTTTACTTCAAGTATGGCACTCTACTCATCACCCCACTTCAGGGAATTTACTAATTCTTTGACAATGCCAGAAAAATGATACTTTATAATAATGAAAAGTAATCACATCATATTTCTTTTTAAATTAATCTATGATTTAGGTTGCCCTTTCCCCTCCACTTTTGGGAATGAATAAGATTTTACTCTATTGGATTCAAGAGCAGAGTTCAAGAGTAAAAGCAAGAAGTTTGCAAGAGTATAGTGCCAAGTAGGGGCAAAAAGCCCAGATTCCTCCCATTCAGCTTTGTCATAATTAACTTCTGCTGGTACGCTAGATGTTATAAATAACATTCTGACTTGGCATCTTAGCTGTCATGAATTATATATGATTAAAAGAGCAAATGTAGGCTAATATTTGAAACTAGTAAGATGAAAATGTAATGAATGAATGTGATTAGGGTACTTTTTATATTTCTATTTTTGAATTAAATTTGTTTTTCAATTAACAGGCATTTATTTTCTCTTCCTCCTGTGCCCCTCTCTTTCCCAGCCCCTGAATAAGAAAATCAAAACTCTTGTGCCAAACACTCATAGATAGTATAATGGGGACTTGCTTTGCACGTGCCCAGATTGCCCAAAATGGAGGCGATCTGCTTCTCTGGGTTCCTCTGTCACATGGTTGGCAGTAGCCTCCTTTGATTGGTTATACAGCCAGAACAAACTATATCTTTAAAACTGCCAGACTGGAACAGTCTTGCTCTCTTTTTCCTCTTCTTTTCTGTTCAGTATTCAGAGAAGGTGAAGGTTAACCTTCAATGTGGGCACAATGAACTAACAAGGTGAAAGGGGGCATACTGTCCCTTCCTCTTTCCTTTATACTCTGTGGTTATGAGAAATGGACACGGAACATTTGTCTTGATCTTTTTCATTTGTCTTTTTCAGTTTTTGGACACAGATGGTACTATCCACTGGACCTGGAAGTTCAAGCCATGGTGATAAAGCCAGGATTCTAAATTCGATATTTTAGTCAGCCAGCCTAGCAAAGAAGTCCTGAGAAGCCAGGTGTCAAGAACTCTATCCCAAAGAGGGCTTTGGACTTGGAGTTTGGGGCTGTGCTAAGCTATTTGTATATTTGTTATTATGCCTTTGAAGTTAATATTTCTTTGGAAAAACTAAATTGACCATTAAGTGGTTAAATGAACCTGGGGCACAGTGACTCTACTTTGCAAACTCCCTGTTGTTTCCAGTTATCACAAAGCCAATTGCAAACTCTTTTAAAGGTACCAGAGAACCCTGGAAGAAAGATAAAATGCAAACTTCTCTGTCAGGAAGTGATTTGCATTTTTCTTCATTAATCCTCTGAAATCATGTTTGATTATTGTGTTGAGTAGAAAGTCTTGTAAACTTTTATTTTTAAAAATAATTTTTATTGATGTCTTTTATTTTCATTACCTACATTTTCCAGTGCTTAGCACACTGCCTAACATATAGTAGGTGCTTAATACATGCTTACTGATTGACTGACTGTATCCTTCCCTCACCTCTTACTCATTTGAAGATAACCCTTTCCTTAAAATAAAAAAAAAGTGGAAGCAAAAAATGAACTAACACATTGAAAAACTGTAACACTATATGTATTGTTCCACACTTGTGGTTCCCTCCCATTGTGGCAAAGAATGGGGTGACAAAGGGTAGATTCCTATTGTAAGTCTAGTGTTTTGTTTATCTGAACCAGTGTTTTCTTATTTCCTTATTGCCTTTCAATGACTGAATTTGTATTTGCATTTTTAGAATTGTGGTTCTATACTTAGTGCTTCAATGGTTTTTGATTTGTTAGTAAAACTTTCTTCATGCCTTACTAGATGGTTACTGGAGTTGTCATAGCCAAAAAATTAATCACACTATATTCAACACAGTGTCTCTGCAAATTTAGCTAAGTTGTTCCTCAGACTAAAGATATCCAGTCCATTACTGGCTCATGCTGTAAGTCTCCTCAGTTTGATAGGCTCTTGCCAGACCTTGGTACTTGTTGACACAGCCTTTAAGAGCCTTAGATTACTACCATACTTTGATGACGCATGGAAGAAGACATTGGTTACTAGAGATACTTTGCATTTTATCAGAGATCCAGGTTCAGTAAACACTTGTGTGTTGATGCCAGTGATCAAGGTATGGGAACTTATTTAAATGGACAAATAGCTATCATTATTGTGAAACTACTGCATCAACAATACTCTTATTCATGCATTTGAGAATAGTTTCTCCCTACTATATCTGTTAGCCTCTGCTCAATCTATAACTTTAGTTTATATTTTATAAAGTACCATACTATAAATATTAAATATTATTCTTGATTAAAATGATGGCAAGATGATTCTTTTGAATCTGAAAGATTGTATACCTTTCCTCTTAATATCTCGCAAAAAGTCATAATGAATACATGGTTGAAGAAATTCTTTTAGTCTTAAAAAAAGTACTTGAAAAAATAAAATGTTTCTATACTCTCTTATCCATTTGTATTTCTAAACATTACTCCCCACATCATGTCAAATATATAAGGAAGACAACTCTGTTCCCCTTCAATCTTTTCTATTTTCTATAGAGCCCACTACATATAAATTCTATGGAATGGGTACAAGAAAGAACAAAATTAGTTAACATCTATTTCAGGTATCTCATTTCCTTTTTTGACAGGCAAATTAGGGAGATGATATGGACATGATTCACCAAGATTTAAAAAAAGAACCCAACAACTGGTCAAGTCTCTCATGGAGACCTTGTGGACAAGGCAGAGAGATGTGTATAGTCACCTTGATGTCCAGGCCAGAGACTTTGTTCTAGAGATCTTAGCTCATTGAGTTTCAGAGCTCCTGCCCTGGGACCTCTGTTGGCCTAATTGGTAAGTGCCTTGTTTTGCCCAATATTTCATATAGGCTCCAGTAATGCTATACTCTACTTGATCCTCAGAGGTCTTCTCAGCAGCCACCTTGCCACATATTTTTCAATGTGCCCACTTCCTGTTTTGAAACTATATTAAAATCAGCTTTACAATTGTTCTTAGAGGGTATGTCAATCTACTTTCTGTCCCTTCACTCCTCATCCCTTTAACTTTCCAAACCAAAATACGCCATTCCTGGCCACCATTCCACTGTATGTGTCATCTTCTCTATTAGCATGTAAGTTCCTTCAGCTTTGAAAGTTACATGTTGGACTCATTATATGCTAAAAAAAAAAAAAGCAAGCTCTACATATCAAATTTTTCAGTTCAGTGTACAAGTCCCTCCTTAAACAATGTATACAGAAATGCTCGTTTAATGTGTGTCAAGTTCAGAACTAAAAAAGAAAAAATCAAAATGTAAGCTCTTTGAGGACAAAGACAGTCTTTGATTTTGTATTTGTATCTCCATCACTTCTCAATCACATGATACTTAAACAATTCTTTTATTCATTCATTGTCAGACACAAACAGTCATCAGTGGTTTAATGCCAACTTGGAATGTCTCCAACAGAATGTTCTAGGCATCTGTCCTTGGCCCATACTGTTTTACATTTTTGTCAATGGTTTAGATTAAGTCATAATTGGCAATCTTATAGAATTTGCATGTCATACAAAGCTAGGTAGGATAAAAAACACAGAGTGAGAGATTCAAAAGGATCTAGATTGACTACAACATTAGGACAAAGCTAATGAAATTTCAAAAGAGATGAATATAATATTGACATCTAGGTGGTGCAGTAGATAGGCCTGAAGTCATGAAGACCTGGGTTCATATCTGGCCTTAGATGCTTGCCAGCTATGTGACTTTGGGTTGGTAACTTAACCTCTATTTGTCTGTGTTTTCTCAACTGCTAAATGGGGATAATAATAGCACCTATTTCCCAGGGTTGTTGTGAGGACCAAATGAGATAATAGTTGTGTAGCTCTTAGCAGTGTACCTGACACACAGTAGACACAATATAAAAGTTAGTTATTATTAATATCTTAGGCTAGAGTTCACAAAATCAGCCTCCCAAGAATAAGCTGGGAGAGTCATTACTGGAAAGGAGTCCATGTAATAGAGTCTGTGGGGTTAGTGGTCTGTAAGCTTTGTTCTAGACCCCTTTTCTTCTCTTTCTCTATATTCTTCTCTTGATGTTCTTACCACCTCCTGTGGATTCAAAGATCTTTGTTCTCTAGACAACTTCCAGCTATAGATATCCAGCCTTAATTCTCCATTGAGCTCCTGACTCACCTCATTCACTGCCTACTACACATTTTAAACTGCCACAAGTGAAACTTAACAAAAAGGTAAACTGAGGCACATTTCTCTGAGTAAGACAACATTTTATAATCAGGGCCAGTAATCTGAGAATAAGATGGGTCAATGGTTACCTCAGTTTCCAACCAAAAGACATTGAGGAAAAGGATAACTTCCTTTTTATAGGTTTTTGGGGAGTACAGAAAAATGAACAGAACAGAATAGGTGTCATGAAAATGAAGGCAACATGACTGGTTACCTAGCTGAGGTATGGGGAACATTATGAGTGGTTGGAAGTTGGGATGGGGACTAGCAGTAACTCCCCTCCTTCTCTCATGTGATTAAGAAGTGTTCATTGTTTCAGTCCACCTGCAATATAATGACCCAGACTTCTTTGGATAACAAACTAGACATCCTTAAAGGATAGTTTCATGGTGTAAAGATATTAGACTTGACTGCCTTAGAACAAGCAGCATCCCCCAGGTTAGCAGAATTCCTTGAGGCAAGAATAGAATAGAGCTTAGGAAGAGAACTGGATTTTGGAACTTAGCCCACCCATCAACTGAATTCTGAACTAAAGTCAGAGACAGAGAACAATGATTTAGATAGTTATAGGACAAAATCAATTGACTATAAATAGGGTCAATAAAAATGATATAGAATCAAATTAATCTTTTCAAGTGGAACTTTAATGCAATAAAACAGAAATGGATCCCTCTCCTCCTCCCACCTCTTTCCAATTTCTTTATTTCTATTGAAGCCACTGTTGTTTCCAGTCACCAAGAATCATCCTTGACCTGTCGCTCTCAACATAGAGATCCAATGTACTGCCAGATCTTGTAGATTGTACTCCTCAGCAGCCCTCTCATGTCTTATCTTCTCTCCACAAAGACGGAAGGTATGCTAGTTTAAACACTTATCACCTCTCAACTGTAGGACTGTAATAGCTTCCTAATTAACCTTTCTACCTCCTGTCCTTTCCATCTCCAATCCACTCTCTTCAGAGCTCCAAAAATATTATTAAAGCCCAGGTCTGACCATGCCACTCAACAAGCTCCTCTGACTCCCCATTGCCAGTAGGGCAGACTGCAAACTCCACTGGTATTTAAAACCCTGCATAATCTGACTCCTGATTTACTGACCTTGAACTTTCCTTCAGAACTCTACATTCCAGCCAAACTGGCTTCCTTACTTCGCTTTTTATGCAACATTCCAATTCCTGTCTCCTTTCCATAGCCCCTAAGCCTGGAGTCTCCTCCCTCACCTCTGCCAAAAAGGATCCTGAACTTCTTTTAAGGCTTACAGCAAGGGCCACTTCCTTCATAAGGCACATCATGCACTCTTTTTTTTTTTTCCTGGAGGACAATTGGGGTTAAGTGACTTGCCCAAGGTCACATGGCTAGTTTTTGTGTTAAGTGTCTGAGGCTGGATTTGGACTCAGGTCCTTCTGACTCCAGGGCCGGTGCTCTACTCACTGTGCTACCTAGCCCCACCCATCATGTACTCTTAAATTTCTTATGCCTTCTCCCATAGAAATTATTTTGTATTTACTATATACACATATCTATATAGATATCTGTATCCACCTATATCTGTATCTATATTGTACTTACTTTTTTTTCCACAAGAATTTATAATTTTTCTCCCAATAGAATCTACCTCCTTGAAGGCACTTATATCTCCAGCACTTAGTAGAGTAGCTGGCACATAGTAAAGGCTTCTTGATTGACTAAAGAGCAGTGCACAGTTAAATATATGCTGCAGTTTACAAAGGTCCTTCCTGATAACGACCCCTTGAGAAAAGCAGTTCATGTATTAACTCAAGCTCAGAAGAGTTTAAGTAACTTGTCATCAGTCATACAGTTAGGTCAGGGTCCACATGTAATATGAAGATCTTCTGGTACCAAGTCCAATGCTTTCATTTACCATGTCCCTGGAAAAAAAGACTGATTTGGCAAGTTTCTACCAGGCCAAAAAGCTTGGTCAACTTGATAGGATAAGGGTTTTATTTTACCTTTGGAGACATATCCCTATAGACGGTATAGACATCCTTAAAGATGTATCCTGAGCCTGGCTGGGTGCTTAAGTTTAAGACAGGAATGGAATGAAATACTCCCAGAACATCTCACAACAAAAGGAAGACTTTTTTAGCCATAGCAGGGGAAGGATATTTATCAAAGATACAGCATATGATTCAGCTCAGTATAACTTTTCTTTCCTAGTGTGTCCAAAGACAGTTCAAGGTCTTTTGTATGAAGTATGTTAGGAAGATAAATCAGTGCCTCAAGATTTTAATCCCCAAACCAATTAAGTGTGGAGGGTGATTTCTATAACTTTTAATGAAAAGCTAGACTAGACTCTGCTGTGCAGGACCTTAAGATCTTTCTCCTATTATACCACTGAGACCACATTGAGAAGACTGCTGGTATATCCTTGATGGGGAATATGCTTGTCTTAGGTACTCAGTGATCCATCAATAGATTTGAAGTCAAGGACTAGAGTTTAAATTCCACCTATGCTAATTACTATAAATTGCACCTATGCTAATTCAGCAAGTCTCTTGGCCTCTCTAAGTTTGTTTTCCTCATCTGTAAAATAAAGAGGTGAGGTTAAATTAGTGGTGTTTCAAACAGAAATGGGTACATTAGGCCATAATAAGATTCCCTGTCAGTTATATATTGACTTACAGACCCACATATTAATACTATCTATATTCTATTGTATTTTTATTTATTTTGTTAAAATATTTCCTAATTACATTTTAATCCGGTTCAGGCAACACATGAGAGAGTTATGGTGGCCAGTATGTTTGACTGTATTAGATTAACTTTCACCAAGAAGGAGTAATTGGGTCATAGTTATTGAAAATCTTTAAAACAGCAATAAGCATTTAGCTTCCGAGGATAGATAGTCAAGCTTTATGTAGATGTATGCAGCTTTAAAAATATGAAGCTTCCCTTTCCCTTTGTGATTCCAGGACAAACACTTTTCCTGCATCTGTAGTGATTAAGTATGCTCCACTTGCTAGGAGAGTGTAAAATAGAACTTTGGCTCCCACAAAAATGCAACTGGGTTATAAAACTGTTCTCTTTAAGATCAGTCTTATTTGCTGAGGGACTACTGTGTGTGATTATTCTCATTTAGAAAAGAGAAAAAGGCAGCACACCAGAATGATCCTACTTTAAAGGAGACAGAAAATAGGCACCTCTGAGATAATGTTAGCAAACAGTAATAAAAGATGAAGGATGGAGAAGGAAAGGGCAGAAAACATACACCCTTCTGTTCCTCCTGATTCAGGATGAAGATATTCAATAAATAAATAAAATAAAGATCTCTTGTCAAATGAAAGTACAGTATTAAATTCACCCAGAGGTGAAAACATGAAATAAATATGAGTAGCTGGCTGCCAAATCTTGCCCATATTGAATCACTCAAAGATTTTCTATAGAGATGATCTAATTCCTGTCAGTCACACTTCATCGACTCACCTAACTTTTCTTTAATAATGAGCTGGGTAAAGAGCAAACATAGTTTTCATTTGCATTGAGATGGGAAAAGCCAGGAGGAAGAATGGATGTATTTTCAGATGGCCAGCATGCTTACCCATGAAAAGGGCAAATGACCACAGGGTGAAGCATTATAAACTGTCTTAAGATGTATAATTCTTAGAAATTAGTGCCATCTCCTGGATTTCAAAGGAATTGCTTTAACTTTGAAACACTGGTAGACAATTTTTTTAACCTGTGAGGAAGGAAAGAGCACATATGACATATAATAAGAGTTGATAGTCAAATAATATTTAAAGTGCAAAATATTTTATGTACATTATCTCATATGAGCCTCACAATAATTCTGTGAAGGAAGTACTGCAAGAATTATTATTAACCACTTTATATATGTCAAGATGTGCCCAAAATGAATCAAATTGATTGTCTATAAATTGAATGGACTAAGTTCTTGATTTTGAAGCCTGTGGGACTTATGTTGTAACATTTGAACCAAATGACACAGTAAAATCAACAAATATGTATTTTCCAGCCATTCATCAACTTTATGCTGCTTCACAGGATTATATAACTCTATAATGCGTTTATTTGCTTTTTTGGAGGGGGAAGGTAGGGCAATTGGGGTTAAGTGACTTGCCCAAGGTCACACGGCTATTTTTTTTTTTTTTTTGGTTTGTGTGTTAAGTATCTGAGGTCGGATTTGTATTCAGGTCCTCCTGACTCCAGGGCCAGTGCTCTGTTCACTGTGCCACCTAGCTGCTCCTATAATGGGCTTATTTGGAGGTCAAATACTTTGATTCTCAAGAAAGTCAGAAAAGTCCAAAGTGACAGGCTTAGGAAAAGCATTTCCATTGATAGATGTGCTTTCGACTCTATGATAAAAAAGGAAGTGTGGCACATCAGGGAGAGTGTTGCATCTGAAGTCAAAGGAGCTGGTTTCAAAACCTGTTTCTGCTCCTTACCACTGTGATCTTGGACAAGATATTCAATCTCTCTGAACCTCTCTATCCACTAGTAAAATGAATGGTTTGGACCTGATGACCTCATAGGTCCCTTATGGTTCTAAATCTGTCTCACTATGGTTTTTAGTACTTGAATTGCTCCAAGCCAGCAGGTTTATTAGAACCAACTCTCAGAAGTACAGATCCAAAAAAAAAAAAAAAAAGAAGTACAGATACTCTGAAGAAAAGTGATGGATTGCCTAATCCAGTTTTACAGGCAGATTTTCTTAAGCTTATTAGTCCACATTATTTCTTTTTACAGTTACAGAGATATAAAATGTTCCCTAGCTACTTATATATTTACCACACTCATAAACTTGATATTTCTAGTGTCAGTGAACATCAGTATTCCCGAAAGTAGGTTGTATCAAAAAAGATAGAGTATCCAGAATGAGGGAAATGTTGTCCTTTGTCCTGGTCGGAGCTCATATGGAGTACTGGCTAGTTCTACCTGTCCCATTTTAGGAAAAGTATTTATAAGGTGGAGTGAGTGGAGAAGAGGAAAACCAGTATAATGAAGGAGCTGGGAATATTACACATAATCTGTAGAAGAAAACAGGAACATTTAGACAGGAGAGGGGGAGACAGGGATAATGTGATAGCTATAGGAAGATAAACTAGAAAAAGGACTGGATTAAGAGACAAGGCTCCTTGGTTCAAATCCTACCCCTGCAATTCAGTTCCTTTCTGAACTTGAGTAAAACTTAGGCCTTGGTTTCCTCATCTATAAAATGAAGGGCTTGGACTAGATGTCCTGTAAGTTCCCTTTCCAGCCTTACTTCTACTATCTACGATTTATGAACTCTCTTATATTATTTAAAAAGCTGTCACATGGAAGTAGGATTAGATATATAATATTTAGTTCCAGTAGGTAGATCTAGGAACAATGGGTAGAGATAATAGAGAAATCATATTTAGGACTGAAGTATGGAAAGCTTTCTAATAATTACAGTTATCCAAAAGTGCAATAGATTGCCTCAGGAGGCAGTGAGTTGCCTCTTATTAGAGGTTGTCAAGTGATAGATGTTTAGCCATTGGCCATGAATGTTACAGAGGGGATTCCTTTGTACATTGTGGGTTGGATTAGATGGCCTTTGAGGTCCCTGACAACTCTGAGATTTAATGAGCATAGTAGTAGTATTGTGGACATATTTTAAACTGTAACTAAAATTCTTTCTTACATGTATTTCATGCAAATACAACTTGATTTATCATGTCCTATACCTCAGACATTTGCACAAATTCATTTAATCATTCAGCAAGAAGTATTCATTATCAGGAGATACACAGAAAAAAGTGGAAATGACTCCTGCCTTTGAGCAGCTTACATACTTTGTAATAATGATGTAATCTAGTTTCACAGAATATAATAAAAATTTAGATACATGACAAGTACTTCTGAACTCACCAGAAAATCTATTTATAGGTAATGTTTAATTATTAATAAATAAAAGATGAAATATGCTTCTAGCCTCACAGCTAGGTGGCAAAGTGGTTAGAGCATAATACTTGGAGTTAGAAATCTATGAGCTCAGATTCTGTCTCAGACATTAACTAGTTGTATGACCCTGGGCAAGTCACTTAACCTTGCTCTACCTCAGTTTCCTCATCTGCAAAATAGGCTTAATAAGAGTATGTAACTCTGAGGGTAATTGTGATGATCAAATGGGATAATATTTGTAAAGTGCTTTGCAAACCTTACAAAGCTATTTAATGATGATGATGATAAAAGCTAACATTTATATATAGCACTTACTATGTGCTGAGCACTATGCTAAGTGTTTTACAATAATTATCTTGTTTAATCTTCACAACAATCCTGGGAAGTTTGTTTTATTATTACTATTATTAGTACCCCCATTTTATAGTTGAGAAAGCTGAATCTGATATATAAAATATGTATATTTTTATATATCTCATCATCACTGTTGTTGTCATCATTGCCATCTCTAATGGTAATTTGAAGATCTTCCCTGCCCCTAAATAAACTGAAGGGAATTTGAAGACCTTCCTTGCTTTGAAAGTAAACTCTGCCCCCAATAGGCTGAATGTAATCACATGGAGCCTGTGTTGGGAGCAGTTTGCTGAAGGGTGGAGTAGAGCCCACAGGAAGCTAGGAGTCAGAGCCAGCTAGACAGTTGGGAGGAGACCATGCTTCTGAGGGAAACAGGTTTGTGAGTAAAAATTGACTTTGTGTTGGTTTGTGGAAAGGCAAAAGAATGCTGTGGTGCTGTTATGGCTTATCTTTGCTACTATGATGGAATCAGCTTACTGGTTTTGGGATTCGGTTTTCTGGTACCTAAATAAATGTTTTGCTTTTGTCTTCTATATGGAGAATCTGTTTTATTTTACAATTGAGCAGTGTAGGTATATTTATTGTGATTGTTGGTGCTGTGCATATTACATTGGTGCTACACCATCATCATTATGTCATCATCTCAATTAGCCATTTACCTGGGTCATCTTGCCATTTGCTTTTGTGTGTTTACTTTATGACTCTTGAATACCCCATCCCCTACATTTTTCACCTCTTGCATAGTAATCAGTGCCACTGCTATGGAAAAAGGTATGCAGTCAAAGATCCCATTGGTCCACTCATTATTTAAGTGATTTCATAGATCTTAAAACCTTTTCCCCTGGAAACTACTCCCCTGTATGTCTTTTCTTTGACTGAAGAAACTATCTCAATTTTATGTTTTGTATCCTAAGCACTTGACATGGTGCCAGCACATAGAAAATGCTTAATAATGATTTTTCATTGATGCTTTCATTCAACATAGTTTAATACAAATATATGGATGAAAAATAAAGAATTCAGTGTGTCTTCTAATGTTTCTAAATATCTGGCCTTTTGATGTTATGGAGATAAAATGTGAGGTGATATTTTCACTTTGGGATTTGATATAGGCTATAGCCTACAAGAAGAACAAAAGTATAACAGAACTGAGATATTAAACTTAGGGAGAATGAGGACAAGAAAAAGAAAATTATTTTGATAGGTGACATAATTATAAGGAATGTGGAAGAGGTAGACTATGAGTTTGGGGAAAGCATCTGTGTACTGTAAGTTTAGGGAAAACATCTACAGCTTAGAAAGGTAACCTCTGAGATGGTGAAATCTGAGTTACAAGGTTATGTAAACAGAGATCCTCATGCTATATTTTTATTCTTTTCTTTACTGGCAATAAAAGGATGAAACTGACTGATTGAATCTATCTTGAAGGAGACCTCAACTATCTTAGAAATTTCCTGCCTAAACAGGCTATTCTGATGAGATTAACCATAAAGGAAACATTATTCAGCTGGAACAAATGTGATCTTTGGCAGCCCCTGAGACCCAAAGGTTAACATACTATAGCCCCAAAGTTAGCACATTTTCCCTATTTCTGTTCTGTCCATTCTGCTTCTGGTTGACTGTGTACTCCAAATGGGTCTTGAAAAGCTATAAATATCTAAACTATACTTTAAGAAACTAAAGTTGCTACTTGCTCAAGCAGTCTTCATTAGTGTACTAATACATTTTTTATACTTTTAGTTTGGCCTCATATCTTTGTCTCAGAGTCACTGGACCCTCACTTATGTTTATGCATCTCCCAAGAGATCAAGAGAATTCCCCCAAGGGAAGGGTGGTGGATTGCTGCAATGTGCTAAGCCAATAAGGTGCTCCCACTAAATCTAGCACCAATATGCTGAATGCCTGTGGGGAGACCACGCCTGGAGGAGTGGTGAACTAGGTTAGGTCAGAAATTGAGCAGCTCAAGGTTTCCATGTTGATCAGTAATGGGATCCAGCTCATAAGTAACCACTGAATTTCTAGTTTGGGATAAGATTAGGACCCATTCTATAACAAAAAAAGAAGGCAAGTAAAACTGGCTAAATATATTCAAATGAAATCAGTGCTGGAGGAAACAGGATTTAAAAATCACTCAGGAATTAATTCTCAAGACTTTTCAAAGAGGAGAAGATTGTAAAATAAAGAAAAAGAACATGGATGGTGCTTTGCATCTCTACAAATTCTTTGTAAGAATAATTTATGTATATATCAAAAAGTTTCTCAACAAAAAATATGAGATTATAGATAATGTTATAATGAAGATTTTTTTTTAAATAGCAGAACACACTTTTTTTACAGTCACGTAACTGATAGAAGACTATAGAGACTATAAGCTTTCATTGTGCTTATTTGTTGATTTTAAGGAAGCATTTACCTTAGTAGTATGGAATTGTCAATAAGCTGCTAAGTGCTGATATCAAGTCAAGTGTCAAATAGAAAAGCAATACGGTACAGAGGGGGAGCATTGGATTCAGAGTCAGAGAACTTGAATTTGAATTCTGACTTTACCTGTGTGAATATGAACAAATCATTTAACCTTCTGGGACTTAGTTTCCTTATCTGTAGAACTGAGAGGATTGGACTAGATGACCTTCAGAGTTTCTTGCAGTTCTAAAATGATGAAACTAGATGTTCAACCAATGAGGCCACTTAAGATAGCCTATATATAGTCTACATGAAAAAAAAAAGACGCCTTTAGATGGTGGTTTCTTCAAATCTTATTCACAGATACCTTTGTACTGACTTCATGAAGTCCCAGAACACTAAAAAAAGTTTCTCTTCAGTAAAATCCATAGTTAATAGCGGCTATTGTTACAGAAGCAATCAGCACATGGCTGGGGCTAGCACTTCGACTATGGCTCAGAGGGAAACCACATGTCACTGCAGCTAGGTTGCATTGTGCTGTGGTAGTGTGGGCAGCAAAAGGTTAAGTCAGTATTATCCCTGGACATTTAATGAAGATTAATGAGCTGTTACCAGTGCCATTGAATTTAACTAAGCTGGTCTACTTTGGTGACTTTAGGTGGGTTGGATTTTCATGGAAAACTAAGTGAGCCTCCTGGGTTGTTAAGAGTCAGGTTTCATTGTCTTAGTTTCCTGAAGAGAATCTGCCCTGACATGAGTATGTCTCTGTTTTTCTTCCCCAAGGTGGCACAGTGGACAAAGTGCTGGGCCTGGAGTTAGGAACTCATCTTTGTAAGTTTAAATCTTCCCTCAGACACCTCCTAGATGTGTCAACCTGGGTAAGATACTTTACCCTGTTTGCCTCAGTTTCCTCATTTGTAAAATGAACTAGAGAAGGAAATGGAAAATCACTCCAGTGTCTTGGCCAAGAAAACCCCAAATGGGAGCATTAAGAGTCAGAAATGACTAAAAAAATGACTGAACAACAAGAGAATTACTAGGAAAGTAGCTGAAAGTGGTGGCAAGGAAGGAGTGTTTTGGTTTGAGAAGTATATGTTCCCAAAGTTATCTGGTATCTTGTGGCTATGCTTGGTACTAACCTCTCATGGCAAGGGGGTCAGTGTTTCAGTAAAGGCTGACACTGTGAAAAGAAGGCCTTTCAGAGAGATAACTTTGGCTGTCCTATCACTGAAGGTATGTTTTCAGAACCCAGGCAGAATAATAATGTAAAAAGCTGAGCCAGTAGAACATAAACACTAATCATTCATGCTAGAAAAGCAAAGAGGATATAAAACATATTATCCCAATAAGGATATGCAGTCTTTTAAGTTAGTTCATCAATATATGCATCTTGGACAAGTATGATAATTAAAAAAAATAAGCAAATCCTGGAATGGTACAGTAGATATGGCTTGATTACATTTGGGAAATGGCACAGTGCTTTCAAATGATCCCACAGTGTTACTGCAAAAAGCCCTTCTCTTTAGTATCAATAATTTCGCGGCAATGCCAAATGGCTGTGAATCTTGGAAGTCTGATTTCAGATGAATTAAGATATAATTAATCCAAAGGGCAATGAAAGATGCATGATGGATATAAGCAGGCTACAGAATGTTTTCAACAATTTCCATTCAAGTGGCACAAAAGATACACGTAGATATTTCTATGTTTCTATGATCTCTTTAATGTGAGTTCTGCTTCAAATGACCCACCTTACAACTCATCCATGCCTGCCAATAGTATGTAGCTCTTATCAATGTTCTCTCATAAATCTGCCACAGAGTGTCTACTCAATAGGTTGTCGGGGATTTCTCTAGATCTTCTCTTGACATTGTAGAGTTGTTAATTTGTTATCTCTTGTCCTAAGATCATGACTAGCCCTCCTCCCCTCTCCTCTCTTTCTTGTATGTGTTTTTCACAGGAATGAATGAATGAAAATAATTTATTCAACACTTAATACACGCCAAGCACTATATTAAACACAGGGGATACAAGAAGAGCAAGATAGTGCCTGGTCTGAAGGAGCTCATATTCTTTGGGAGAACACAACACATAAATGATAGCTCTGTTTCAAGGCATATGGAAAGACCCAGAAATTCTGATGGTATAGTGGTAGAGTACATGGTAAAGTCTAGGAATCTTTAGGAATCAGGAAAAAAAAGACAGTTGGCAAGTGCTTAATAGATGTTTGTGGAATGAATGAACAGGACCAAAAAAGGGGGAGGCAGAGGCATACAGTGGGAAGGAGCAAGATCAGGTGGACAGTCCAATGCTAGACTGGTATCCCAATAAATTAAAAAAAAAAAAAGAAACCCTGAGATGGAGGCCTATAGTGCTTTGAGTGGACCATCTATGGAGGATAAATGGGAATTAATGGACCAGATATTTATAGAATGAAAAGATGCAAAAGTATTGTGATCTGTGTCAGTGGATATAGTATCCATATTGATATGAAAAAATTAGATCAATTCTTATAGTATTGAGAGATGAAAATAAAAAGGGCAGTTTTTTTATTCTACCTTCTATATCCAAGAATGCTTTGTGTAACATTTCTTACAGTTTTTTATAGGTTGTGTATCTTGGGGATAGGATAGCTTCTAAGTTTGATCTTAGAACTGCTGCTCTACTGGAAATAGATTCCTTCGATCAGCTTATATTTAGACTTCACTTAATATACCCATAAGTTAAGAGACTTTTGTGCATTGCATAGGTGTTATGAAGTTCTTCCATTTTAACAGAGCAGTCACTAAGTAACCAAAAATGGGTTTCAACACTAGAAGAAACACTTCAGGCCATCAGTTTGCAAGCAAAGAAGTTGTATCACTTTCTTGACCGGTAATGGGAATATGGTTGTCTAAACTTTCCACTCTTTAACATTAGTGATTTCTGATTAATTTAGGCTCACTTAAAAAGTAATCATGCTCATTCTTCTTGAGAGGTCCCACACTCAAAGACCCATTTATAATCCAAAGATGGAGTGAGTGTGTTGCAGTGAAAAGAGGACTAGACTTGGAACCAGAAATCCTGGGTTCAAATACAGAACCTACCAGTAAACTGTCACATGACTGAAACTTAGGCAGGGCTTTCTGAACTGCAGTTTCCACATCTGCACACTAGAGAAAGGAATACTTGTACAACCATCTTCACCATGTTGTGTAAGTTAAAAAAAATTAATAAAATATTTTGTCAATACTAAACTGACAGGTAAAATATCAGATGTAAAATTGATGGAAGTAATAGAAAATGATATAAATTAAGGAATAAAGTAAATTCTTACTATATACAAAACATAAAATTATATGCAAATCAATTTATATTTATAAAAATATGAAAATACTACACAGAAGGTCTTTTTAAGAACCCCAAATATACAAAAAATGTAGTAGATCCTGTTTGGGCAGATATTAAATTGATATTAACATAGATGATTGGGAAAAAATCAAAATCACCAAGTTAAACAATGGAAGTCTGAGCACAATTTAAGAAGTTCTCTTGTTGCTAATCACATTTCTACTTAATATCTTTAAATGCTTGCATTTGGCTGCTTAAAGAAATGCCCCTTTGGACTTTGTTGTCAACAAGGTGTTCAAGCTGAACTGGGAAGGTGACAGTCTCAGAACCACAGTGGAGCAACAAACATTCACCTACATTATACATTTTCTTCCTATGAAGTTGGGCATCCGCTGATCTGTAGCTGTGCTGGCACCCAAGAATCCCACGGAGATATGAGGTGTGGGCATGCATAGCTAGTTAAAAATAAGCACCAGGCTTCTTGTTGACTAACCAGGACTTACTACAACCAGCAGGATTACATTTTGAGCTCAGCTGAATCCTGGCCTAAATTCCACAGATTCCTTCTGTGGTTTAGTGGATGGAGTTTGATCACACTTATCCATCTCACAAAATCATAGACTTTATAGCTGGAAGGGACCATGAACATCATCTAGTCTGCCCCTTTCATTTTTAGAGGAGGATTTTGAGACCCAGAGGTTCAAGTGATTTAAGCTCACACAATTAGTAAATAGCAGAGCTGGGCTTTTAACCCCAGGTCTTCTCTAAATCTAGTGCTCCATTAAGCTAGATGACCAACCTTGGCTTTTGTGTTAATTACCAACATTGGTTTGATTCTGACTTCAGATGATCATGTTCTACCTTCTCCTTAATGACACAAGAATCCTTGTGATATTGGCTTATAACTTTTTTTTGGAGGGGGGAAGGCAAGGCAATTGGGGTTAAGTGACTTGCCCAAGGTCACACAGCTAGTAACGGTCAAGTGTCTGAGGCTGGATTTGAACAGTCCTTCTGACTCCAGGGCTGGTGCTCTTTTAACTGCGCCACCTAGCTACCCCATAACTTTTTTTTCATAGCCAGGGGCTATGAAATGAACAAATAGAAGCGGTTACTATTTCACTTAAAGTTTTATGAAGTCAGTATAATATACAAGGAAGAAGAATTCTGTTTACTTAATTACTTAAATCATCAGTGGGAATACTTCATTCACACTGATAGGAATTCCTTTTCATGCTATATAATTGCTATTCTACAAATCTTGCATAGAACAGTCACCAGGATATAGAAACACTTTCTCTAGTAATCTTAATATGAGAACTCTACCTCAGTTTTCCATACATTAACATTCATTCTTACTATATAAGCCAATTTTATGATTTGAGATGGCCTTGATAATATCTTTGATGTCATTTCTTACATGCAGGTCATCTTTGATAATATGTTATAGCCTATTTTTCAGTTTTTGGGTAACAGGTTATTTTAACTTTTCTTTTCACATCCACAAATAATCACTGGGGAAATATTGGTATTAAAGACATGGAATTTTGCAGTTGTACTCAGTGTGAGATCAACAAAAAGATGGGGAATATTCCAAAAAGTAATTCAAACAGATTTCATTCTATTAAGCTCTGGGTCCAGCCTATTGCCCACTGCAGTGCCTACTCAAGATACTTATTCGTTTGCTTATTTTTCTATCTATTCACCCATCCATCCATCTATCCATTCATATACTCATAAAGTAACAATGAGGGGTCCATCAAGATGCACATCATAGTTTAATAATAAACATTTTCAGTGGCTTTATTTTTCTAAAGTGGATAAAAGATCAACTTGTTAAAAAAATGACAGTCACTTTCATTGAGAAGGCTGTGTAGTATTCCTTGGCTTAATGCAATTTGTAAAATGTCATCAGCAATTTGGGGAGTATTTAAGAACTTCAATATTTTTATCCTTTTCTGGGTTAGAATTCTATGAATAAAAGCTTCCATGACACTGGCAAACATTTTACATGAACACATGGTTTTCTGCTTTACACTCTGTGTGGTATCAAAACACAGCAAATGGTAGAACAAAGTTAGGTCCATAGTCATAAGTCAGAACCTTCTGTAGTGTGAATGAGTGTGTGTGTGTGTGTGTGTGTGTGTGTATAAAAGATACATTGAGGTAGGCCTATATGAGTGCATATTGTTCTATCCAATTAGATGTTTTTACAAAATCAATAAATATTAGATCAGGATCTCATATTTTCAATACTTCTTAGTCTATTGTATGACTAGAAAGATGTGGTCTACTTTTCTCTTCCTCAATTCTTTGCCACCACAAAAAGTGCTGCTATAAATATTTTTACTGCTTATGGAGCCTTTCTTTTATTACTGACCTCCTCTGGGTTTTTTATTTCTTGATCCTGAACTACATTTTCTAACATAATATTTTTCCTACACCCTTGTAATCGCTTTCACATTGAAGTGACCAAGTCCCAAGGGATATGTTGTCTTTTTTTGGAGCATCTCATTAAATTCTTCATAGAATTTTTCTACTGGATGTCAGATTTATCTTCAAGGCTCCTGGTTTCCTTACACTTACAGTGAGCATTGCAAGGCAAGATAATTAAGTATCCCATGTGCTTTTTCTTGTCTTTGGATTAAAGATGAAACTAATACATCACATTTACTCACTTCTTTGAAGAGAGAAGCTTCAATCCAACCTTATAGTTAGCTCTAACTTCATTTTTGTAGTTGCATTTTTAGAGAGAATGTCAAAAAGGATTTCATTCAATTTCTCTAACAGTGAATAAATTCTATGGTGACCGACATACTTTTAGAGTTGAAAGGGAACTTAGATCTCAATCCATCTCTTTCATTTTTTTCAGATGAAGAAACCAAGGCCCAGAGAAGTGAAGTGGACTAACTGAGGTAACACAGTAGTAAGTGAAAGAGTGGAGATTCAGACTCAAATCTAGCCAGTGATTACATATTAAAACTGCTGATAATTCACTTAATGCTTGAAAAACTTCTAAGAACTATGCAATTTTTATATTTTCTAGTCATTGTCACTGCAGAATCAGGCTGGCTGCACAAGGATGCTGGGCCATTTGGTGTGCCATTTTGGTTCATGTGATTCATGACTTTGTAGTCAACCTCTGTTGATGATCCTTTGCTGGGATAGTCCTTAGAAAGCAGATATCAATTGTTACCTGGGTCCTGATGTGAAGCCTTCCCAGATTGGTAGAAATTGCCAAAGTTCATGTTACACTGACAAAGTCTTTGAGAGTTGTAATAAGGCATCAGAGTAGTTATGATAACCATAAATAATTGAATTGACTGGTCAAAATAATAGAGCTGATGTAAAACAATTTCTAGGTCCCTACTTCATGTAATACCCAAATAGAGTTAGAGGACCTATATATAATTAAAAAAATAATTGGTACTTTCAAATTCCTTTATTGTTTTCGTGTTTGATTTCCCCCTATATACCATTCCCCTCCACTTAATAGTGTTTTTAAAAATTACATGCAAGGTTTTCAACATTCACTTTTGTAAATTTTTGAGTTCCAATTGTTTCCATCCCTCCCTCCTCCCCAAGACAACATGCAATCTAATATAGGTTATTCATGTACAATCATATTAATAATATTTTCACATTAGTCAGATTGTGAAAGAAGAATCAGAACAAGAGGGAAAAACCATGAGAAAGAAGGAACAACAAAAAAAGTGAAATTAGTATGCTTCAATCTGTATTCAGACTCCACAGTTCTTTCTCTGGTGGTGGGTAGCATTTTCCACCATCAGTCTTTTGGAACTGTCTTGGATCTTTGCATTGCTGAGAAGATCTAAGTCTATCATAGTTGATCATGGCACAATGTTGCTGTTATTGTGTACAATGTTATCTTGGTTCTGCTCACTTTACCCAGTATCAATTCCTATAAGTTTTTCCAGGTTTTTCTGAAATCTGCCTGCTCATCATTTCTTATAGCACAATAGTATTCCATTATGCTTATATACCACGACTTGTAGAGCCATTCCCCAATTGGTAGGCATCCCCTCAATTTCCAAAGGCCAAGATCCCTCACTACATCCTGAACCATCTCCAGTTTTCCTGATTCATATCTGGTCACTGGACCCAGATGGCTCTGGAGGAGAAAGTGAGGCTGGTGACTTTGCACAGCACTCCCTCATTTAAATCCAATTCATTTGCATGCCATAGCATCCCCTCCCTAATGTTATGGTCCTTTTCAGAATGAAAAGGTAGTAGTAGAGAAAGAGTAGAGAAAGAGCAGGCCACTAGGGATCAAGCTTCCAGCTGGGCAACACAGCTTCCTTTTGGATTGCTTGCTTGTTTGCTTCTTTCCTTTCTTTCTTCCTATCCTTTCTTCTAACTTTTCTTTCTTTTTCTTCCGTTCTCCCTTTCTTTTCTTCCTTCCTTCCACCTCCTTTCTTTCTCCCTTTCTTTCATTCCTTTCTATCTTTTCTTCCTTCTTTTTTTCCTTTTCCCTTTCTTTTCTTCCTTTCTTCCCTTTCTCTTTTCCTTCCTTCCATCCTTCCTACCTCCTTCCTTCTCTCTCCACATAGCTTATCACACCCTTACCTGACAGTACTCTGCCCAAAGGGAATGTAAATTTTAATCTCTGGAACTTTTTCTTTCTTTTCATTTTTTCTCTTAAAGACTAGCCTTAACCCAAAATCACTTTGGTCCCAGACCAAGCCTTACTTTGTCACTATTTGAGCACTGATTGATTCAGCATGAATGTAAATAACAATTGTTTCTGTTTCGACCAGAAACCTTGAGGATCTTTCCTTCCCAGATCTAATTTTTTAAAAAGAAGCCATTCTTTGCCTCATTTTTTATAGCCTTAATCATGAAGTCAAACTGAGACCTGTTAGAGATTTCAGTTTGAAAAGACCAAGATTCCCAGCTGCATTCTGGGCACTCTCCAGTTGTCCTGATCCATATCTGGCCATTGGACCCAGATGACTCTGGAGGAGAAAGTGAGGCTGGTGACTTTGCATAGCCCCTCCCTCGCTTAAATCAAATTTACAGGCATGTCATGTCATCCCCTCTTGATGTCATGGTCTTTTCAAGAACAGAGGACAAAAAGTAGCAGCAACCACAAAAAGAGCTGCAATAAATATTTTGTACATGTAGGTGCTTTTCTCTTTTTTTATTATCTCTTTGGGATACAGACCTAGTAGTACTATTGATAGATTAAAGGGTATGCACAGTTTTATAGCCCTTTGGGCACAGTTCCAAATTGCCCTCCAGAATGTTTGGATCTGTTCACAGAACCACCAACAATGTATTAGTGTTCCAATTTTCCCACATCTTCTCCAACATTTATCATTTTCCTGTTTTTTCATATTAACCAAACCGATAGGTGTGACATGGTACCTCAGAGTTGTTTTAATTTGTATTTCTCTAATCAATAATGATTAAGAGAATTTTTTTTTTCATATAGCTATAGATAGCTTTGGATTCTTCATCTGAAAACTCCCTGTTCATATCTTTTGACCATTTATCAATTGGGGAATGGCTTGTATTCTTGTAAATTTGACTCAGTTCTCTATTTCAGACATGAAGAGGCCTTCATCAGAAGCACTGGCTGTAAAAATTGTTTCTCAGCTTTCTGCTTCCCTTCTAATCTTGGTTGCATTCCCTTTGCTTATACAAAAATTTCTTAATTTAATGTAAGCAAAATTATCCATTATACATTTCATAATGTTCTTTATCTCTTGTTTGGTCATAAATTCTTCCCTTCTCCACAGATGTGGCAGGTAAATTATTTCTTGCTCTCCTAATTTTCACCCTTCATGCCTAAATCATGTACCTTATCTTGGTATATAGTGTGAGATGTTGGTCTATGCCTAGTTTCTTCTGTGCTATTTTCTAGCTTTCCCAGCGGTTTTTGTCAAATAATGAGTTCTTATCCCAGAAGATGGAGTCTTTGGGTTATCAAACAATAGATTACTATAGTCATTGACTATTGTGTCTTGTGTACCTAACCTATTCCACTGATCGCCCACTATATTTCTTAGCCAGTAATAAATAGTTTTGACATTTGTCACTTTATAATATAGCTTTAGATCTGGTATGACTGGGCCACCTTCCTTTGCAATTTTTAAAATTAATTCCCTTGATATTCTTGACTTTTTGTTCTTCCAGATTAATTTTATTATTTTTCTAGCTGTATAAAATAATTTTTTGGTAGTTTGATTGGGATGATGCTGAATATGAATAAGTAAATTAATTTAGGTAGAATTGTCATTTATATTATATTAATGTGGCCTACCCATGAGCAACTGATTACTTTTCCAGGTGTTTACATCTGACTTTATTTGTGTAAAAAGTATTTTATAATTGTATTCATATAGCTCCTGGGTTTGTTTCGGCAGGTAGACTCCCAAATATTTTATATTGTTTATAGTTATTTTAAATGGAATTTCACTTTCTATCTCTTGCTGCTGGGCTTTGTTGGTAATATAGAGAAATGCTAATGATTTATGTGTGTTTATTTTATATCTTGCAACTTTACTAAAGTTGTTAATTATTTCAAGTAGATTTTTTAGTTGATTTTCTAGGATTCAGTAAATATACCACCATATCATCTGCAAAGAATGATAGTTTTGTTTCCTCATTACCTATTCTAATTTCTTTATTTTTTCTTTTCCTATTGCTATACCAAACATTTCTAGTATTATGTTGAATAATAGTGGTGATAATGGGTTTCCTTGCTTCACCCCTGATCTTACTGGGAAGGCTACTAGCTTACCCCCATTACAGATAATATTTGCTAATGGTTTTAGGTAGATACTACTTATTTTAAGGAATGATCCCGTTATTATTATGTTCACTAGTGTTTTAAATAGGAATGGGGGCCGTATTTTGTCAAAAGTTTTTTCTGCTTCTATTGAGATAATCAAATTATTTCTGTTAATTTTGTTATTGATGTGGTCAGTTATGCTGATAGTTTTCCTAATAATGAGCCAGCCCTGCATTCCTGGTATAAATCCCACTTGTTCATAGTGTGTTACCCTGGTGACAAGTTGTTGTAATCTCTTTGCTGATATTTTATTTAAATTTTTGGCATTAATATTCCTTAGGAAAATTGGTCTATAATTTTCTTTCACTGTTTTGACTCTTCCTGGTTTAGGTATTAGCACTATATTTCTGTCATAAAAAAAAATTTTATAGGACTCCACCTATTTTCCCAAATAGTTTATATAGTATTGGAATTAATTGTTCTTTAAATGGTAGAATTCACTTGTAAATTCATCTGGCCCTGGAGATTTTTTTCTTAGGGGATTCATTGATGGCTTCTTTAATTTCTTTTTCTAAAATGGGGTTTAGTATTTTATTTCTTCTTCTTTTAATCTGAGCAATTTATATTTTTGTACATATTCATTCATTTCAATTAGATTGACAGATTTATTGGCATATAGTTGGGCTGAATAGGTCCTAATTATTGCTTTAATTTCCTCTTTATTGGTGGTAAATTCACCTTTTCATTTTTGATACTGGTAATTGTGTTTTCTTTCTTTTTTTAAATCAAATTAATCAAAGGTGTATCTATTTTATTATTTTTTAAAAGCAAAACCAACTTTTAGTTTTATTTATTAGTTCAATAGTTTTATTACTTTCAATTTTATTAATCTTCCCTTTGATTTTCAGAATCTCTAATTTGGTATTTAATTGGGGATTTTTAATTTGTTCTTTTCCTAGTTTTTTTTTTTTTAGTTGCCTGCCCAATTCATTGATCCATTCTTTCTCTATTTTATTCATGTAAACATTTAGAGATATAAAATTTCCCCTAAGTACTGCTTTGGCCTCCTGCCATAAATTTTTGCATTTTGTCTCATTATTGTCACCCTTTGATGAAATTACTTATTGTTTCTATGATTTGTTGTTTGATCCATTCATTCTTTAGGATTAGATTATTTAGTTTCCAATTTTTAAAATCTCTCTTTCCATGGACCTTCATTGAATGTAATTTTTATTGAATTATGATCTGAAAAGGATACATTTAATATATGTGACTTTTTGCATTTGATTGTGATATGTGGCCATTTTTTTGTGTAGATGTGAAGATCTATAATTCTTTAAAATTAATTGTCCAGTCACAACTGATTGTAATGGTAATGGTAATTTGAAGATCTTTCCTGCCCCTTAATAGGCCTAAGGGAGTTTGAAGACTTTCCCTGCTTTGAAAATAAGCTCTGCCCCCTAGTAGGCTGAATGTAGTCACATGGAGCCTAAGGTGGGAGGAGTTTGCTGAAGCATGGAGCAGAGCCCACAGGAAGCTGGGAGTCAGAGTCAGATACACTGTGGGAGAGAGAATATGCTCAGGCAAGGAGTCAGTTAGGCTTATGAGTAAAATATTGGTCAAATATTGATTTGTGGGAAGGCTAAAGAATGGTGTGGCTCTCTGCTATGTTGTGGTGCACTAACTTTTATCTTGCTGTGATGAATTTCATTTCTTGATGTTGGTATTTGTTTTTCTGGTGTCTGAATTGATGTTTTGCTTCTGTCTTATATACAGAGAGCCTGTTATATTTTGTGATTGAGCACCATGCAGGTCTATTTATAGTGATTGTGGGCACTGTAAATATTGCATTGGTGCGATACTGATAGAGTGGTTTTTTCTTTTTCTTGTATTATACTATTCTACAATGAGTAGTCTTAGATGTTATCTGAGGGCACTCAGAGATTAAGTGACTTGTTCAGGGTCATAGCAGCCACTATGTGTCTGATGTGTGACCAGACCTTCCAGACTCAATGACCAACTCTCTATCTACTTTGTCACACTGCCTCTTATCATAGCAGAATGAAATGTGTTAACTGATTTCCAACATAGTCATGAGAGGCTCAAGAACAATATGCATATAGTTAATTCTAAAGCATTAAAATATACTTTTACTTGCTATTTTTTATAGGCTGGAGAAAATAGATATTAATACTTAATTTGGAGTATGTGATAATGGATATATTTACATGCCTAAGCTTGTTTTCAGACATATGAGTATATTCTTTAATTTCTAAACCCTTAATTTCAGGAATGAATAGAAAGCTATATTTACTGGAAAAGTCCAAATTGAAGTTACTAATCCTTCTCACACACTGTCCTTAGTATACCCAAGGACTCTCAACTCCATTACCTTAGGCATTCTTGTTAAAGTCTCACATTTGGCATTCTGAGTCAATGAACCTATAATTCTATAATAGGGTACTATTTTTTACCTTCCTTTTGTAGTCAGATTTTTATGCTTATGATTTGCAGTACCAACAAAATTCCTGGATGAAACTAGAATCTAAAAATTTATGACTGCCATTTGCTTTTGATTTATAATCTATTCTTGAGACAAGACACATTGGTGGGCTCAGCACAGTTTTGAACACATAGTAGGCAGGTGCTAAACTTGTGTTTGGTTGATCTTTTTCTTTTTTTGAGACAATCAGGGTTAAGTGACTTCCCCAGGATCAACAGCTGGTAAGTGTCAAATGTCTGAGGCTGGATTTGAACTCAGGTCCTCCTGACTCCAGGCAAGTACTCTATCCACTTGCCTCCTAGCTGTCCCAGTTGATTGATCTTGAAGAGTCTTTTCCCTGCCCCCCCAGGTTTGCACATGAAACAGGGGTTTGGAAATTTGTTTTAATCAGATCTATTATTCTGGTAAACCACTTTTCTAGAGAGAGTGGGGTCAGCTCAGAAACCTGAAAAGTTAAGTAGACTAATGACAAACTTGGTGTAAAGAAATAATACAGAAGTGATGGACAACTTCAATTATCTGAAAAACTGCTAGAGCTCTTTTTCTGCCAAAAGTAGAGCAAAAAAATAAATTCTTAGTTTACTTTAATTACAATTTCTTTCATTAAAAGGATGAGGAATCAATGAAGGGAATTATTCTCTTGAGTATGATTTCTGACCAATGAGAAAAATACCATAATTCCTAAAGGAGAAATGATGGGAATATTAGAGAAAGATGATCATTCCATGTTCAGATTCATAATAGAAGATGGGAGAACTGAGCATAGCATGATATATGCCTTAGTTTTTATGAGAGCATATTTCAAAGGGTTGAGAGGCAGGATAGGCAGGAGCTCATGTCCTAAAATTCTACAGTTGGCAATTTGATGGAAGAAGAATGAATGAAATTCTGAGGATGCAAACAGAAAAGATTCAGAGAGAGAAAAGGGAGAGCTGTCTAAAGAGATTGACATGGATGCACAAGGGACTTAGTGACCAGCTTAGATTTAAAAAGGAATGTATAGAAAATAGAGATAAGGACAGGTAAAGGAGGATTAATACAAAAGAGAGTCACAATCTTATAAGAATAGTGTCAGAAGCAGCACTATAGTTCACAATGAGCTACGCCTGACAAGGAACATGAAGGAAAACAAAAAAGGGCTTTAAAAGTATGTTACAGGCATGAGGAAGATAAAAGAAAGAATAGGACTATTGCTCAGGCCAGATAGGATAACATATGACAAAGAGAAACTACTTAACTCTTACTTTGGCTTTGTTTTCTTTGTCAAGAAGAATGACCTTTGGACAGGGAAGGAAAGAACAAAATTGGTTATCACAGGGTTGAAAGCCAAGACAAAGGAGGAGATCATAAAAGAACACAGCTTTTCTTAGTAAAAACTCATTCCCTCATAGCAAAAGGTAGGGCAAGATGACCAGGACTTGTCTGTAAAATGAGAGAAATTTAGAGAATACAACAATTTAAAATAAAAAGATTGTAAAATTTAAAAATTGGCTGCATTTATATTTTGACAGCATTTTCACTCTTTCAGCAACATAAAAATTAGTCAGCAAGACTAATTTTGGGGAAAATGTAAATTGGAAAGTTACCAGATGGCATGTGTACTCCTTTATCCCCACCAGGGGTCTTCAGATTCAGGCAAGATCACCCCCAACTTGGCCCTTTGCTTTTCCTCCCTAAAATAGTGAAATCACCAATACTGGTCTCAAGATGTCCCGTAGAGGCCATTGTCAGGATCTCCCCTCTTATAAGGTTGATTTGAGGGATGTGTGTGGTGTGGTTTGCCTCAGGTGGCAAAATTGCTCGTTATGACTCTGTTTCAAGTTACCTCATCTTCATTAGTTCCTAGAGTATTGAATGCAATGGCAATAATGATTACGGAGCCACTGCTGGTGATTTCTTTTCTTTTTTTTTTTAAACAAATGCTTTATTAACTTCTGTTTTACATCATTCATTTCTGCCAGATTTTGAGTTACAATTATTTTTCCCCCTACCCTGTCTCTCCCCATCTCCTCTTGCCACTTTCCTCTCTCACCTCATAATTTCACCCCTTGAGTATCCTCCCTTCCCAACAAATTCAACCTATGCCCTCTATCCATGTATAACTGTAAACATATATACACACATTCACATATGTATTCATATGACCATACACCCTTCTTCCATTATTTTCATACTGAGAAAGATTTCATCAGTCACAGTTATTGTTTTTCCATATAGGAATGTAAATAGTTCAACTTTGATAAGTTCCTTTTGATTTCTTTTCCCTGATTACCTTCTCAGGCATCTCTTGCTTCTTGTGTCTGGATGTCAAATTTTCTATTCAACTCTGGTTTTTTCCTCAAGAATGCTTGAAAGTCCTCTATTCCACTGAATGACCATATTTTTCCTTGAAACAAAATACTCAGTTTTGCTGGTGACCCTTGGGTTCATTCCCACACTGCTAGTGATTTCTAAGACATTTTGAAGAATGGGTAAGGTTCTGATGTAGTTGGAAAGGGTATCTACAATTTCCCTGAACTCAAATACAATTTTGGGTAAAAGTTTTCTTACTTTAATGACATGGAATAAACATTTAGAAAGGGAAACAATAATCAGAAGGAGCAAGTATGGTTTTATCAATAATAGGTAATGCCAGCCTAACCTCATTTCCTTTTTTTGACAGTGCTATATGATTGGTATAGCATGGGAAATGCTGTAGACACAGTGTATCTAGATTTCAGTAAAATATTTGAAAAAGTTGAATCCTTATGGACAAAATAGAGAGAGCTGGACTACATGATAATATTGCTTAAATGACTAGACTCAGAGAGTGATAACTGAAAGGTCAATTAAATTTGGAGGGAGGGCTTTAGTAGAGTGTCACAGGGGATATACCTCAGGCACAGGTTGGAACAGAGAACCCCTGGGCTCCTTTCTGACTGAGATTCTTTGATTTCATTAATTTAGTGTTGAATTATCACCTTAAATAATTTTTATTGAACCAAAGAGTCATTTTGCTGGGATGATCAAGTTGGACAATTGTTTTTGGTGGCTTGAGGAAAGCACCGTGGTAGGGGTCCTCATAATCTTATTATATATCAAATTTTGTAACTATTTTTACTAAAAAGAGACTTAAAAATCTACCAGCATTTTCAGCCACAATTTTAAGGGCCATGGGGTTTGGATGTATAATTTTACCAGTGTAAACGACTTCGCATGTGGAAACTCCCTCCACCAATGGAGCCTGTCAGCTCATCTGTAACTTCTAGTCCTAGGGAGTTGTTTGGATATCTGACATGCCCAAAGTCATACAGCCAGTATGTGTCAGAGGCAAGATTCAAACCCAAGTTCTTGATTTCTCTATCTTCTCTTCTATACTACTCTAGTTAAAATGATAGACATCTACAGTATCAACTATGACTAGGAAATACATATTTTTTCTATCATCTTACACCTACATAAATGTAAGTATAAATGTCTCTTAAGGACCACATGGGCAAGCTTTTCCACTAAATATAAAAATGAACCCAGACTAAGCACTGAGAAAAATTTAGGTGAATTTGAAATCAACTAAAATGCTGACACACTTCAAAGGAGGATTAACAATAATGGAAGTGTCAAAATGACCGACTTGCTACAAAATGGGAAGAATTAGAATAATGGACCAATTTGACAAGTATTTGTGAGACATTCAGGCCTTAACAACTTTGCTTTGATGACAACGAAAAAAAGAATAAAAGCACATAACTAGTCTCTACTGGCACAGAGCTTTGTTCCTTTCCAAAACACTGGTGTACAAAGGAAAGAACATTGGTTTTAGAGTCAGATTATCTGGATTCAAGTATATACTCTGTATATGACCTTAAGCAAGTCATCTAGCCTCTCTAGGCCTCAGTTTCCTTCATCTGTAAAATAAAGCCTTGAGGTGTACTGCCCCAGCTAGCTTAAATTCATAATACTATGATAGGATGAATTTGGAACAAGGGATAAGTGTCTAGAACATGAACACTGGAATCATGGAGTTCTGGGTTAGAATATTACACTTGTCACTTACTAACATATTATAACTACATTGAGTCTCAGTTTCCTCTTCTGCAAAATGGAAATGATAATATTTAAGTCTCACAAGGTTACTATGAAGATCAAGTAAGATAATGTGCATGAAGTACAAATTTCAGAGTGCAATATAAAGTATTAATATTGTTATTATTAGTACTATTATTCTCCCTTGAGCCCAAGCTTACTGGTTTTTAATAGTGTGATTAAAAAAAAGCATTGAATGTGTAATCAGAGGATTCAGTGCTATCTATATCACATTATTAAAAACCACTAAGCTTGAGCTCAGGTTATAATGATGATAATGGGTCAGATGCTGACTACCTATGTGTCCCTGTACAAATTACTTAAACTCAGTGGACTTCAATCACATTACCTGTAAAATGAACGGGTTGCCTTAGATGGCTCCTAAATTTATCCATCTCTTAATTTATGATTTAAATTAGGTTTGTTTTATATTTTAGGTAGGTGAATGGTTAAAGAGGATCCAAAACATTTTGAATACCTGTGGACATTAGCTATCCATATCCTTTTTCTGAATATCTATCACCATCATAAAACATGGCAGCTAAGTGGCAGAGTGGGTAGACCATTAGACCTGGAGTCAGGAAGTCCTGAGTTCAAATCCTCAGTTACTAACTGTGTGACCCTGGAAAAGTTAGTCTCTCTCCATCTGTCCTAGTTTACTAATCTGTAAAATGAGGATAATAAGAATATCTACATTCCAGTGTCATTGTAAGGATAAAAACATCATATTTGTTTGGGGTTTTATAAATCTTAAAGCATAACACAATTATTATTATTAGTTATTACTATTATTATATTAAAGAATTCTCAATTTTTTATATTATGCCTAAAGTCTGAACTGGATTCTGGTATTGTTTGTTCCAAGCAGTCTCTAGACATCCCATAAAAGGTTTAGACTTTACATTTGGCCTGTCACACATATTTACCCAGGCACTAATCAATTTTCTAATTCTGTGGAGAGTTATTTATATATAGCAAGTTTGTTTGTGGCCCACATTGCTTGGAAAACTGTGAATAAATCACATTAATGTAGCTCTCAAATTGACCAAGCATAACCTGATGGGTATGGTAGGACCTGACAGTATTCATTTCTAGAACAGTACATTTACTGTTGGTGAAAGGCCCCAGATTGACAGGCTGACACAATGAAATTCTCTGGTGAGTCACAGGGCAAATACGGTGGCAGGGCAGGCTTCAGTGCATGGCTGGCACAATCAATATGCCACAGTTATCTTCTGGAAAGAGAATTTCATATTCAGGCACAATCTATCCCTTTTGCTTGAAACTCATAATCATCTGTAAGCTTTAATGCTGGGAAATAGGATAGCCACCTCAGAGTAGACTATGCTAAGAAGGTGAAAGGATGCTTTGAAACTCTGAGCCTGGGTTGGTTCTGGGGATATATAGCAGGACTCTAAAGGGCTCTGGTATTGGTAAATCCTTTCCCAATATCTGCATGAATTGGCTACATGACATCATGAGTAGAGTGATGGCCTTGGGGGCCTTGTATCCTTCTCTGACACTTAGTAGTTATGTGTTTTTGATTAAAATATTTAACCTCAGTGCCTCAGCTTCCTCATTTGTAGACTAGAAATAGGTAGACCTGTAGAACCTACTTCATTGGGTTGTTAAACTCTAAGGTGTTATAGAAATGTCAGTTATTTTTTGTGATCAGAGTGTCCCACTGTTGATCTGGATTTCAGGAAATGTCTTAAAGTTATTTTAAAATTTAATTAATTTGTTTCAGTTATTGAAAATTTATTTCATTTTCTCCCTCCCACCCATCTGCTTCTTAAAGGAACCTCCCCAATTTTTTATTAACAAATCTATATAGCAAAGCAAATCCCTCCATTGACTGTGCCCCCAAAATGTACATCTCATTCTACATAGTTTTTCTATCACTTCTTTCAGTAGATGGGTAGCATTCTTTCTCATTGGGACACTATATTCATTGTTGATTAGATTCATTAAGTCTTTCAAAATCAGTCACACTTAAGATGTTTCGCTATAACATAAATTACTGTTCTCCTTACAGTCCCTTTTCTCCGTATCATTTTATATGCCTTACAAGGTTTCTCTGAAATTGTCTCTTTTGTAATTTCTTATAGCACAATAATATTCCTTTACATTAATATAAAAAAAATTTGTTCCACCATTTCCCAATTGATGGACGCTCCTTTAGTTTCTTGTTGACAGACCTAAAATTGTTGTGACGTCTTAAGACATTTCTGAGCTCAGTTAAGTTCAGAGAATATTGTCCCTTTCTCCAAAGCCCTAGGACCTGAACAGCTAAGGTTGACTCCCATTGCCAAACTGGCCTTTATTTAACGCTCTCAGATTTGGGAAGGACTTTGTAAATATTGCCTCACTTGATTTCCACAACAATCCTGAAAGGTAGGTATTAGGATATCACGCCCATTTTATAGATAAGGAGACCACTTCAGAAAGGCTATGTGATCTATATATGTCACGCAGCCAGTAAACTGTGGGAGTGGATTTTGAACTCAAGTCTCTCTTGATTCCAACTTTACTACTCTTTTCCAATGCCATCTATCACTTCCACCATTTTGCTTAGCTTTTTTTTTTTTTCAAATAATGTAGTAACCAAAATAACAGTAGCTGCCATTTATTCTCCCAACAACCCTAGAGGGGTAGGTGCTATTAGCACACCCATTTTACATATGGAGGAAACAGGGTCACACAGCTATTAAATATCTGAAGCTCTCTATTTGAATTTCAAAGGAACTGGTTAAAATCTATATCTTGTGAGTCTGGGCAAAACATTTCCCTAGAAAAGTAACTTCAGAGGTCAAAGAAACAGCTATAGAGTTGTGTAACACATTCAGGTTGGCAAGGATAGGATAAGCTTTACAGATTTCTCCCCAGAAAGATTGCCACTATCTTAGAGATTTCCTGCCCCACCAGGATATTTTGATAAGACTAGCCTTAGAGAAAATCATTATCCCACTGGAAAAACCTGATCTTTAGAACTCCTGAGACCCTAAGGTTAATATGTTCTAATCCCAAGGTTGACACATTCTCTCCAAAATCACCAGACAACCTATTCCCATTACTCAACCTCCCAAATAAGGAAAGTAACCAAGCAGCTTTATAGAGTTCTTTTTCCCACTGGCAATGTTACCCTAAGTAAAACCACATAAAACCCTTACTATTCACTTAGCAACTGCCCACCAATTAATCCTAGTTAAACCTTTTTGTCTTCTGGACTTGCCTCTTGATTTATTGACCTCCAGTCAAGTGGACCAACATAAGAAGAATACACTCTGGGAGGATCTTAGAATTTCTTAGGTTGATGAATTCTCCTGCAGAACTCAGGTTCTCCTATCTCCAGGTTCAGAGTTATATACACTGTGCCACCTAGCAATAATACTAATACCTTCCATTTATATAATATTTTATTGTTTTCAGAGTGCTTTCATGTGCAGTCCCTGTGACCCCACTAATAGCTCTCTAAGTCAAACTTGACAGGTGATTGTTATTACACCTGAGGAAGCAGGTTCAGCAGAATTAAAAATCAAGCTAGCCTACCATCTTAGTATAGGAGCTGCCTGGCTAGTAAGAACATAACAGTGACCATAACTTGTCTCTGATCAACAGACAATAAATTTTGGTCACTACTTTTTACAATTTGATAAATCAATGCTTCACACGTGAATACAGAGTGAGCACACCTATATTATCAGACTATTTTTGATATGTTGCTTCTTCCTTCTTATCCTTCCTCTGGGCAAGGAAAGCAAAATTCTAAGAGAAAAAAATGTGATGTCCCTTTCTATTTCAATGACTGCTATTTTAGAAAAAAAATTCTTCTTTTGCTGCTAACCAGGAGACTTGTTTTAATATTTGAATGATTTGATTAGTGATTTCTTCAGTATATGGAATTTTCATTGTGGGCAATCCCTCCCTCAATGCAGATACAATTCAGTCCTAGGGAGTTGATTGAGATGCATATAGGTTAAGGGATTTTCAGGGTTATAATGATCCTATTAAATGGCAGAGGCAGGAACTGAACCCATGTCTTCCTGACTCCAAGCCCAGTACTTTGTCTATACCAGAGTACTTCTATCCTTGCTTTTAAACACTGAAATAATACCTTATGCTACTGTAATACTTTTCATTTGAGAGTCCTAAGGCACTTTAATGCCTCATTCCCTTCCACCTATCTATCCATTCATTCATCTATTTATCCATCAACAACCATTTATTAAGGGCCACTAAGTTCTAGCCATTGACTATGCTAGGTCCTAGGAATATAGGACAAAAATGAAAATAGCCCCTACCCTTAAGTAGCTAACTTATAGATAATTACATTAGCCAGAACGTGATGAGATAAACATGCAAATTATTTTTTCTACCATTGAAGTTTTCAGGACCTGGAGGCAAGATTATGTAACTCTGATAATGGATGCATTAACTCATGAATGGATGGAATTCAGAATGTATGGTTAAAGGAATTATATGTAGTGATAAAATACATGTGGGCAAAAGCCTTCATTTTCTGATGTTTAGCTATCTAACTATCTACCATCTATCTATTGTATAACCAAAGGTATTTCCTACTCTGATAATAAAAAAGTGTCCACTGCAAAGAAAAACTACATCATTAACCAATGAATGTGTAAGCATTTATAAACCTAATTAATAACTGATCAGCAGTTATTACCAACATAATTTCCCCTATCAAATAGAGAGTTTCAAGAGTAATTTTTCCATCTATGCTCAAAAGAAATAGATGTGAATTATTATCTGAACAAATCATCTTGACCTTGCTTTCTGGGTACTGTCACTTTGCAGAGATTAGGAATAAAGGAAATTAATTCAATATTTCAGTGACTGAGGAAAGCAGGAGACTTCAAGGCTGTTTTGAAGAACATTTCAGCATTCACTTAAATGCATTTTTTCAAGTATAGCTTTTTTTCTATGTGTCAGTCATACATTTCCCCCTGTGCATTGTAGCTGCTGTTGAAAAAAAAAATGACAATGAGACAGGCAGTTGGTGCCTGCTTCCCCACCGGGTACAAGGAAAGGTAACTCACTCTGCACTTCAGTGAACAGAAAAAGCAGGCAAGTCCACAATCTCTCTTCTGCTGCCAAGCAGCAAAAGCCAGTATCCCAAATTTCTTCTCTTGTCACAGTATCCCTTATATCCTTTCCCTCCTCTTGGATTTGGCCCTAATCTTTTGATACTTTGTAACCAGAGGTTTGAAAATGTAGGATTTAGGAGATCAGGGACACTGAGGATAAAAGAAAAGCCAGGAGATGTAACAGCTGTTGAATTAAGGAGAGAAAGCTGGATAATAACAGAACAGAATAATATCAAAAGAGTTATGAGCTTACATGATAGAAAATTCCACGTACTTGAGATTTGCCATTACAAAATGCCAGCATGACATTAAGCTGCCTTAAACATGCTGGTGATTATCCATCTTCCTTGAGCATCAATTCGTGACCCTGGTTCTTCAGTCCCCTAGAATGTCTCTAATCATCTTGAGAAGTGTCATGAGATTTAAAAAAATGGAAAATTGTTTTGCAATTATAGGGCATGGAGCACTTTTAGGAGGGATAATGGCAAGGTTCTCCCAATTTCTCTCTTTATACCTCCCTCCTCCCCCCAGTAGGACCAATGGAGGCTTTATTCTAGTTCTTGAAAGCATTGGAAATCTCATTAATGCCAGGCCTGACCATTCAGAGAAACCAGCCATGGGCATAAGATAAACTGAATAGAAGACATTCACAGAATGATAATATAAATAAGGAATCTTTGGATTTCTCCTTCTCTCTTATTCTCCAGCATTGCAGCATCCAAACATTCTAATCACCAATCAAGTCCTGCTCATTCTCTCTCAGTAACATCTCATATAGGTAAACCCTATTTCTCCACTAATAGCCCTTTAGTTTAGACACCATATTAATAAGAATTCCTTAGACTATTACTTCTGGGTCTCAACTATTTCCTCTACTCCCTTTCTTAATTCCAATCTGTCTTATTCTTCCAAATCCCTCTTCCTTATATATAAATCTGATCATGTCATACCTCAACTCCAAAATCTTCAGTGGCTCTCTACTGCCTATCAAATAAATTCTAAATCCCTCACTTTGGTATTCAAGGTCTTCTCCAATCTGATTCCAACCTAGTCTATAAGTCTTATCTCACACTAATTAACAGTGAAAAATATCATGATAAAATGAAAAGAGGCTTTGTAGGCATTGTGGTTGTTTAGTAGTTTCAACAGTGTATCCTGGGACCCAAATTTTTGGGGGAGTTTCCTTGGAAAATATACTGGAATGATTTGCCATTTTCCTTTCCAGCTCATTTTACAGATGATGAACTGAGGTAAACAGGGTTAAGTGACTTGTTCAAAGTCACACAGCTACTAAGTGAGGCTAGATTTGAACTCATGAAGATAAGTCTTCCTGATTCCAAGCCCAAGGCTCTACCCACTTTGCCACCCAGCTGCCCATAGCCAACAGGAAATGGGTTATATATTTACTTTGATGTTTATTATCTTTGTAATAGAGGCGGCTGGGTGGCACCATAGTTGATAGAGTGTTGGATCTGGAATTAGGAAAACCTGAGTCTAAATACAGACTCAGATAATTATGAGAGGTGTGAAGCTGGGCAAGTCACAACCTCTGTCTTCCGCAGTTTTTTCAATTGCAAAATGGGAATAATAATAGCACATACTCTCTAGGGCTATTATGAGAATCAACTGAGATAGTATTTGAACCATGCTTAGCATAGTATCTAGTACATTGTAGGTGCTTAATAGATGGTTCCTCTCCTCTCTTTTCCTCTCCTCTCCTCTTCTTTCCTTCCACTGTGACCTTGGGGAAGTCTCTTAATCCTGATGGACCCCAGTTTTTTTCTTCTATAACAAATAAGAGATGGACACTATCCCTTCTGTGGTCTTTTCTAGCTCCACATGCATGCTCCTATTACCTTTCAGATATCTAATGCTTTAGCTAAACATATGGACTTAACATTCTTAGAACATGCCATTTACTCACACTGTTCCCCATGCTTAGAAATCTTACATCCAATATCTTCAAGAATTGAAATCTTATTCATCCTTATAAGTCTAGTTCAATTGCCATCTTTTCCATTTGGCTTTCTATGTCTCACATATTTCTACCTCAAAACTTCCAAATTCAAGCAATCATAAGCTTCAGCCTTGTCAGCAACAGAATTATAGGTGTGGTACACCAATCATGGTTTGTTTATATGTTTTATGAACCTATCTTCTTTTGATTCTGAGTATCTTTAGGCACCTTCAAACTTTGCATCTTATGAACTATGAATGATAACTAATTGGAAGACTCTCAACTAATTTCCAATAATGCCACCATATCTAAACAAGAAATTCCAGTTTCTTTTAAACTGAAAATGAAAGGCCACAGGCTTTGCAAGCTATATTAGCTGCTTCTATAGTTTGCTGTACTCTTACCTCCAATCCTACAAATACATAGGATCATGGAATAACAGATTCTTTTATTTGTCTATAACATGAATAGTTTAGGAATTGTTTAACTACATATGCTGTTTTAAAATATTGGTTCAGTTGACTTCACGATCTTTATGTTGATCATATATGAGCATTGACTGACATATGAGGAACTGTTGATAGCCAGAAATGATTTGTTTTGTACAGGATATAAAATACTAACAACAATAACAGCATCTCAGATTTATATGGAATTTTAGAGTTTACAAAGTACTTTTCTCCAAACAACCCTGGAGGTAATAATGCAAGTTTTATAATTCTCATTTTATAGGTGGAGATACTGAGATTTTAAAGAGTTGCAGTCATTTGCTCAGCAACACATGTCCAGTAAGCTGCAAGGCTTCCAAACCACATGCTCTAATTTCAAGGTCAGTACTTCTTCCATAATACCATAAAGTCTTTCCATATATTTAGTGCCATATCAACTAACCAATCAATCAACATTTATTAAAAGCCTACTTAGTGCCAGGAACTGTGCTAGATACTGGGGATATAAATACAAAAATGAAACAGTTTCTCCCCCAATGAACTAATATTCCATCAGGGGAAACAAGGTGTGTGTGTGTGTGTGTGTGTGTGTGTGTGTGTGTGTGTACACACATATAAATAAATGCAAAATATACCCAAAGTAATTTTATGAAGAGGCACTACATTTTTAGTATTCTGGAGAAATAAAACAGATGGATATCATTTTAAGAATTAGAAACATCATCAATTACACGTTAATTCTACCACAGTCATTGTTCTATCTTGTAGACAAGGGTTTTGCAACTATTCAGATATGACACATTAAGTTCTCCATCCCTTGTTCTTTCTGAACATCTGATGAAATAGGGAATAGGAAATAGGGGAGTGATTACTGTGCCAGGAATCATCTCTTCCAGGGGAGGAAGGAGGAAATACTATTGATGACTCTGGATCAGTAAGTTCCATCATGCAGAAGGCAAAAAGGAGGACATATTGGAAGTAACCAGACTGCATGCCATTGAAAAGTGGGACTTTTCAATAAAAAAGTTATACCTGAGTCATAAATTATTGGAACCTATTATGGATTGAGGTGATTAATTTTTATCTGTTATGATATCTTCTTTTGTTTTACCAAAGAGATTTGTTCTTGGAAAATTGCCCATAATGTCTTTATATGTTGAATCATGCATCAAATCTACCAGGGTGTAAGAGTTTATTATTGAAAGCAATTCTATGAGTAATTATTTTTTAAGGTTTGGTTTTCATATACCAGGCTTATTTACAGAGAGGCACTATAATAATTTTGTAATTCAAATTATTAACATGCATTAGCATCAAGAGGTGCACCATCTTTGAACACAAAAGATGAGAATCCAGAAAAATTTTCTACACATTAAACTGTTTCACATTGCTAAACAGATGTGAAATCATGCAATTAACTTTATGTGCTACTTTTGTCTTTCCTTGTGATTTTTCTACCAGGGGTTTCAACTTTGAGATTGAAAAAAATCCACAGTGACTTTATGCAGACCTACTTTAGGGAAAATGCTTATTGTTTCCTTTCTTGCTTGCTTGATATTCACAAGAAACACCTGTTCCTATAAAACTCGCATTAATGGATCATGACTAGTCTTATTTAAAAAGGAAAAAGAAAAGAGAAGGGACTTTGTCATTTTTGATCGGAGGAAGTTGATATTCCTTATTAGACTACAATCTTCTTTTCATTGTTCAGTCTCTGCTGACTGCCCACATGAAGAGTGTCTGTTTTTAGTATTTACACCGTTCTTACCATCAGTGCAGAGGACTCCAGAGCGTCCATAGGGACAGAGGCAGACAGCATCTCTGTTGGATTTTGGAAAACATGTAGCACCATTTCCACATGGGTTGTTTTCACAAGTTGCAAATTGGCACAGCTTCCCTGAGTAGAGCTGTGGGCATTCACAAAGCCAGTTTTCAGTGTCACTGGAAGGAGAGAAAGAAATAAAAATCTAACAGAAAGTAGGCAATGTCTTACAATTAAGTTTTTTTTTACATGATCTGTGATTTCATTAGTATAAAGAACGTCCAATGAAGAAATGCCTTCTACCAATTTATATCAGCAACTACTCACAACTTAGAGTTTTAGGGAGTTGTCTGGGTCTCTGGGGGCTTAAATTACTTACTTAGAAACACAAAATCTGCAAATGATAAAGATAGGACTTGAACTCAGATTTTCCTGGCTCTGAGGTTGTCAAATCTCCATTTCTTTCTTCTTGCTTCTCCTTTTCCTTACTCACTCCCTGTCTCCTCCTTCCCAGCATCCTTTTTTTTTTTGATTATTATTTTAAGGCAGCACTTTTTAATTTGCTTTATGTCATGGACCTTTTGGCAGTCTGGTTAATCCTATGAATCCCTTCTCATAGTAATATTTCAAATGAATAAAATAAAATACAGAGCTTTACAAAGAAGACCAATAATATTGAAATACAGTTATCAACATAATGAAAAATCCAAACCAAACCAAACCCCCAAAACTTTATGGATCCCAGGTTAAGCACCTTTATTTTAAGGAAACATCCTATTTGCATCCTGATTAAAAAAAATTATACCCCACTATATTCTTACAGTCTGTCTCACCATATATGTCTTTTTAGTTGTGCCCTTTGTGCTAGGAACAGATTAGTCACTTTATAGATTACCGGAGGCCATAGGCCTTATTTTAGAGGCTGTCCATTTTTACTTTTTAATTTACTCCTTCTTTCTTTTCACACCAGATGCTTCTTCTAGGTCTTTTCATTAAATATTTGTGATGTTGCCTCAGTGGAATGCTTCAAATAACTCCCCAAAAAGCTCTTGTTCTTAGTTTCAAAATAGAGAATTTTAAACTCAAGATAAGCCTCCTATATTAAGGGAAAAATCCAAGCTCTGTTAAGTGTAGGACTTCTAGTAATGCTTGAAGAAGAACACAGTGGGGAGCTGTAATGACTGCATTGTACACTAGCTGAAAGCATGTCTTTTTATGTTCTCTGCAGTAGCTGTTGTATATAGGCATAGCACAGGAAAAAAAGCACTCTACTCTGATGGGTGAATAATTTTTCAGGAAGGGAGAATGGTAGCTGTTCCTCTACTTTTTCTTCAAGCTCTATTATGTATGTATGTATGTACAATTATTCTATACATTTTTCTATTTATCAGTTATTTCTCTGGATGCAGATAGTCTTTCTTCATATGTCCTTTATAATTAATTTGGATATTTATAATAGTCAAAGTAACTTATTTGCTCAAAGTCATTCTTAAAACAAAATTGCTGTTACTGTATACAGCATTCTCTTGGCTTTGCTAGTTTTGCTCTTCATTGTTTTGTGCAAATGTTTTTCTAAAATCATTGAGCTCATCATTTCTTAAAACACAGTAGTATTAGATCACAATTTTATACTACAACTTGTTCAGTCATTCCATAATTGATGAGCATCTCTGCAATGGCCAGGGGGCTGCTATAAACATTTTAGAATATATAGGTTCTTTTCCTTTTTCCCTACTTTCTGCAAATTACTTAACTTCTGTAGGGTTCAATGCAACTGAAGCTTTCTCTGGAAAGCATTCTCATCACAGACTTATTCTTTACCCCTTTATACAAAAACAAAACAACCCCCCAAAAAACTACTGGTTCTTTATCCTGCAGTAATGGTACTAAGTGATACTATAAGAAATGAGATGCCAGGGAAAGATTACAGAGAAACACACTTTCCCATAGTTGCTTCTGTGAAGTTAGTAGACTACAGAAGGTATATAGAGATATATCCATACCAGAAAAGTTTTTCGTTCTGAAATCCATACAATGCAGAAGTATTCTTTCTCTGTCCTGGAGTTTTACTCTTACCTTATGGACCCTAATTACCTAAAGACTAAAAGAATGGTCAACCTAACTAAATCACATATACCAATTCTTATTCCTTCTTAAATATTCTGGTAAGGTTCATACTCCAACAGCCTGCAGCCTAATAGCTACTGACCAAGGTGCTGACCATTTTGACAGTAGTTTGAAGAGCTAGGAGGTAATCATAGTAGAAAGGAATGGAAGCTTTATAGAAAAACATGTACCTGAAAAACATTAAGAGAGGGACTTTTCCATGGCCAAACTAGGTATGTTTCCTTTGCACTCTGTTCTAAGTAGAAAACTCATGAACATTTTCATTATGAGTCAGTTCTAGGTAACATATTATGCCAATAAAATGGAGTATTATTTTCCTCCTCAAATTTAAAGGTTGCTTCAGAGTTAAAACTTTAAAAAGAATTCAGAATAAAAATATTCTAGAAAATTTTCAAACACTAAAGCTACTGCTAATTGCATTTGCTGTCTAAAGATTTCTATTGGCCTAATGTGTTCATTAAGGTATCTAGGTGGGAATCCCAAACTCTTCCATTGATCCTAAGCCACCTATTATAGCTATCACAATGGATATTCTCTCCTCTTCTTGTATTAAATTTCATTGGAGCCAGAAGAACTGGAGGCACACATCTTGTCATAAGAATAGGACCTTATAGGAGGGAAGTGATTATAATTTTGGAGATAATGGCTAAGACAAAGTTGAACCAGAGAGTCTATAGCCAACATCACTTTGATATAGCTTACTCCATATGTAGTATTTTATTTTTCTAGGCACTAAGGTAATTGTGGATAAATATAATATATACATTTTTCTTTTTTTGGAGGGCAAAATTGGGGTTAAGTAACTTGCCCAAGGTCACACGGCAAGGTTTTAGTTTGTGTGTGTTAAGTGTCTGAGGCCGGATCTGAACTCAGGTCCTTCTGACTCCAGGGCCGGCACTCTACTCACTGCACCACCTAGCTGCCCCTATACATTTTCTTTAAGAACATTTTTTATTATGACTTACTTCCCTTCTCTTTTTTTTAGGATCCTTTCTCCTCCAACTTTTGAAAACTAATTTTTCTTTCTCTCTCCATATTCTTGCTGGCCTCAAAGACTGGAACAGACTAGTTCTCTACTTTCACATTTCAAAATCCATGACTTCCTTTAAAAATCAAACTTGGGTAAAGCCTCCTCTCAATTCCCAAGTTAAAACATTTTTTCTCAACTGTTCCAAAGTACTTTGTCTTAACCTTTCTTTTACACTTTTCATATTCTGTCTCAATTGTTGTGAGGAAAGGGATGGTATATCCCTAGTACCTGTTCATCATCTTCCTTTTTCTTTTGTAACCCTAACAAGCAATTACCAAATTAAATTGAGGTAAGTTAGCATAAAAACATATCACATATATACAGTGCTTTACAGTTACAAAAAGACATTGATATAGAATCTTAGAGTCAGAGGGGATCTAAGAGGTCATGTAGTGCAGCCTGTAACTGAAAAGAAATACTATCTACAGTATTCCTGAGAATTAATGAGTCATCTCATTTGAGTTAGTCATATTGTGAGAGAGTGAAAAATTATTATTCCAATTCTACATATAAGTAAACTGAAGCCCTCACATATCTAGCTACTTGCCAAGGCCAAAGAATTAGCAAATCACAAAGCTAGGGCTTAAATGTAGGTTTTTGGACTCTGGTGTTATTTTTTTTTTCACAAATTAATCTTTCATTTATTTATTTTTAGTTTTAACTATTCATTTCTATAAGATTTTGAGTTACAAATTTTCTCCCCATCTTTCCCCTACCCCCACCCCAAGATAGCAAGCCTACTGAATATCCCTTCCCCCAATCTGCTCTCTCTTATATCCTCCCCGTACCCCCTAACTTTCTAGTAGTGCAAGATGGATTTCTATACCCCAGTGCCTGTATATCTTATTTCCCAGATGCATGTAAAATTTTTTTTCTAATATTTGTTTTTAAAACTTTGATTTTCAGATTCTTTCACTTCTTCCCTCCTCACTCACCCCAACTGGGAAGACAAGGAATTCAATATAGGTTGTACATGTGTAGTGATGCAAAACATTTTCATAGTAGTTATACTGTGAAAGACTAACTGTATTTCCCACTTTCCTATCCCACCCCCTATTTATTCTATTTTCTCCTTTAACCCTGTTTTCAAAAGTGTTGGTGTCTAACTACCCTTTCCTCCAATCTGCCCTCCTTCTATCATCCCCCCTCTTATCCCCTTCCCCTTACTTTCCTGTAGGGTAAGATACCCAATTGAGTGTATGTTATTCCCTTCTTAAGCCAAATTCAATGAGAGTAAAGTTGACCCATTCCCTTTCACCTTCCTGTTCTTCCCCTTTGTAACAGTTTTCTCTTGCCTCTTTTATATGAGATAATTTACCCCATTCTATCTCTCCCCCTCTCCTTCTCCCATTATATTCCTTTCTCACCTCTTGATTTCATTTTTTAGATATCATCCCTTCCTATTCAAGAGAAAAATCACATATTAAGTGCTATAGAATTGTTAGCTATTATTATTGTTGTTGTTTGTCCTTCATCTTTGAAGGACCAATGATATCATGGTTTGATGTCTGGATTTAAGTGAGGCAGTGTTGCACAAAGTTGTCAGCTTCACTATCTCTTCCAGAGTTACTGACATCTAGTGGCAAGACAAAAGTCAGGATGACTGGCAATGGCATGGGTTACAGTGGATGACCCTGTTATCTTTTATGTCTGACCACAGTACCTGCTTCAATGGGCTTCATGGCTGTTTGAACAAATGGTTCTCATTTGCCCATTCTGCCAGGGGAAGTCTTCACATGCTTGGTGTAGCCATCTTCTAACTCACCAACAGATTTGAGACCCATTAGTTACCCTCAACCTGGTTTAGCCCATCTGTTGAGATAGTTTACTGAGTCATGGCCACTGCAGAAACTATGGTTTTTTGGAGCCACAGGGAAGAGTTGATTATCAGGTGGACACCAAAGGTGGATGAGCAGTCCTAAAGAGGGCTCAGTAAGCACTCACACCAAAGGTGCTAGTTCTCCTTGAACAGCCCATACACCCTGTTATTATTTTATTATTTTTAGTCTTATGAATTATGTAGGGCAGCGAGGTGGTGCAGTGGATAGAGTGTTAGCCTTTGGAATCAGAAGGACCTGGGTTTAAATCTGACTTCAGATACTTACTAGCTGTGTTATCCTGAGCAAGTCTTTAACCCTGTTTTCTTCAGTTTTCTCATCTGTAAAATGAGCTGGAGAGGAAATGGCAAACTCCTCCAGTATCTCTGCCAGCAAAACCCCAAACAGGGTCACAGAGTCAGACATAACTAAAAAACAACTGAGTAATAACCAAATGAATTATGTAGAACTGGTATTTCAATTCTCCCCATTAGATTAGGAAACTGAGGTAAAGTGATGTCAGAACATCTTTTCAAGTTACCAGTAGATCTGGAACTAGAATTCAAATACTAGTGGAGAGCCACTACCTATGTGGCAGAGTTCTATTTTCATCATCCACTGTAATCAACAAATATGCATTGAATACTTCTTGTGTTCAAGATATTTTGGTAAATGCATGGCAAGTAGAAAGGAGCATATAAAATAGTTCTTGTCCTCAAGGAGCTTACAATGTAACTGGTGATATTATATACACACATGATAAAATATAATACAAGGTAGTATACAATAAATTGAGCAACGTTGATATAAATAAAAAGTACCAAGCTCACAATTCTCTAAGTTCATTTAGTGCAAGTAATTCTCTGAAACATGACGTTTATAGTAAAGTAAACAAAGCTTTGAATTTATTCTGTGTCAAAGTCTGACTCCACTACTAGCTAAGTGATGTGACATTATGTGCGTTACTGGTACCAGTAATGGAAACTGAGATTCTCAGTTGGTACAATAATGCCTAGAATGTCTCAAAGAGCTGAAGAAGCAAGTGACAAAGCATTTTGTAAATAGTAAAATTTCATAGCAATGTAAGGAATGCTTATTACCATTCCTCAGTCACCAGCTTAACTGATTTAATTATATTTGCTTCTCTCCTCCCCTCTCCTAATTTGTACTAGAAAGGTGAGGCTAAGTAGAACATATTTTGAGATCATTACAATTGCTAACCTTTTAAACAGACAAATATGCTATCATATCCACTTTACATTGCACTAAAAATTGAGATTTGTACTGAAAAACTCACTCAAGTTATTCAAATGCTCTATCTCCAAGATACCAAGTATCTGGAAATTTCTAGACATCTGGATGATTTGGCTCTGGGGAGACACAGCTTCCATTTGATCACATATACATAATGGGGCAATGTGTCAAAAGTGCCATCATTAGCTTTTCTTAATGCTAAAAAATAAGCCTGGAAATATATTGCTGATATAAAGTCAACAATTTCAACTTCAAAAAAAGGTACCCACTATTTACATAACACAGTCAGATACCAGGAAATCAGCTAGGGCTCAAAGGCCTGCATTTATTAACTGAAGAAAATAAATAACTCTTCTGACAGTCTTTACAGCTAACAGATCATTAGCACATTTCAAAGCTGGCCACCCACAGCTTCAGGACAGGGAGATTCTCAGCTGGAGAGCTTGCAGAAATGAATCCTTATGAATAATGTCTCCAGACACCTTTAAGAAATAAAATTGCTATCGGCTGCAATAGGCAATTTCTATGTATAGGCTGTTCTATTTATAGTGTCACTGCAGAGGCTTAGGAAGGAATGCAAATGAGCTGTGGAATTGCTGTCGTTCCTGAGGTACTTTGATTCTGTTTTCATGATTCGAATAACACTGCAATACAACTCAGCTAATTAAAAAGCAATAACCTTTCTTTAGGAGCTTCCTGAAAATGTTTGAACTATTGCTCCAATGTGTTATCAAGTATGTTGGGTGTATGGGAGGAATGGGAACTTGGTGGTGCTCATGCCTCATGAACAGTTGGGGTTTTTATCTGTCTGAGAAAGAGCCGCCAAAATGAATACTATTCTTTGCAGTTGCACACCCTGGGACACTTGGCATTTTTTTATTTTTAGCTTTTTTCCTTTAAAATACATAAAAATAACTGGAAAAATATGAAGAACATTTCGCCCTGAAGTTCTCCTGAAGACAATTTTAGAGATACATAATCTGTGCATAATGTATGCATAAATAGAGTGATCACATGGAAAATGTCAGTTTGCAATGGCAACCCTTTTTTTCCTTAGATAAAGCAGTGCCTTTTAAGTGGAAAGAAAGAAGAATGATTTTTAAAAATGATCATAGTAACAGAAGAAAGTCATAGCGTAGAAAAGAATATTCACAAAACACCAGCAATTCATAGATATTACATAAAAAGACCTCTCAGCTTGCTGCTTCTTTTCCTTCTTTCCATTTATATGAGCTTGGTAAAGGGCAGGTGAATTTTGTCTTATGAACCTTTACTAGCTGTTGAAACTAGATGCAATATAATTCACTGACAAATAAGGATTTATTAGAAAATAAAAAGATATTGCATCTTTTTTTTCTGCTGTTTCAGCTAAAGACACATGTCATTTGACCCTTTGTGCAAGACCCACCCTGAGCAGGTACTGAGCCTGAGGACCAATAGAATACAATTTAGACCATGCTCCCAATAATGGAGCTGCAAAAGCTCCATTTTAAGCCACAAAGAAGGAATAATGAATAAGGTCAAAGGAGCCATATTCCAGACCACTAAATCCAGGACTTACTACCCAAGAAAAGCTAAGTATCTGGAAAGATCTGCATATATCCCTTAATCCCTAGACAGAAGCTAGAAGAAGCTCTAATGCAGAGGTCCTTAACCTTATTTTGGTTTCATGGACCCCATTATAAATCTGGTAAAGTCTATGGACTCCTACTCAGAATAATGTTTTAAATAACAGAAGAAAATGCTAAATTTTGGTTAGAGTTTAGTGAAAATAAAGATGTAATTTTTTCCCATCTGAGTTTATGGACACCTTGGAATCAATCCATAAACCCCTCATGGATCCGTGGACCCCAGGTTAAGAAATCATGCTATAGTGACTCGCATCCAGAATAAAATGCAACTTCCTATGTTTTACTCTTCAAAACCCATGACTATCTGGATCTCAAAGCATTTAGCATAGTGCCTGGTACATAAGTTTGATTTTCAGTTGTGTCTGACTCTCTGTGATCTCATTTGGGGTTTTCTTGGCAGAGATACTGAAGTGGTTTGCCATTTCTTTCTCCAGCTCACTTTATAGAAAACGAACTGAGGCAGACAGGGTTAAGTGGCTTGCCCAGGGTCACACAGCTAATAAGTGTCTGAGGTCAAATTTGAACTCAGGAAGGTGAGTCTTCCTGACTCCAGACTCAGTACTCTGTCTGCTGCACAACCTAGCTGCCCCTTGAGACACAGTAGATGATACTTAAAAAAATGCGTATTCCCTCCTTTCCCTTTCTCTACTTTGTCTTTCAAGGATCATTTCACATTACTTTCTTCCATTCAGTTAAACCACCTTCTTGACCCTTTTCTGAGCATGACATTCTATTTCTATAATCTCTTTGCCTTTGTGCAGACTATCCCTCTCTTATGCTTGGAATATACTTCTTTTTTTTTTTTTTACTTCTGCTTCATGAAATTTAATTTAATTCAATAAAATAAGCATTTATTAAGCACCTGTGATATATCATAGGTGCTAATTGTGGAGGATATAAAATGGAAAAAAGAAAGATAATACTGCCTCTCAAGAAGCTTGCAAACTAATAGGGGAAGACAACATGCAATAAGAAGCTAGAAAGGGAGAAGGAGGATGGGAACACCAGGGGGTATGCAGTGCAGGGGCATTGTGGTCCGTGGAGTTAAACTGAAATAGAGTTGCAGATGGAAAATGGGGAGTGAACTGTAAAGTCCAGATCCTGCCCTCCATAAAGGAAAGCTTTGAGAAGAGGTTAGTGCTCTACCCTCCAGCTCTTCAATTAAAGGGGAGAGGAGACTGAGGTAGGTGGGGTAGTGTTGAGTTTCCATCCATGAGGAGATTATAAAAGATCATTTTATCCTGGGAGGGGTAACTTATCCTGTGGAGTTCAAACCAGCAGAACTTCACTTAAAAAGTTTCCTTCAAAGCTCAGCTCAAACGTCACCTCCTAAAAGAAATCTAACCTTATGGCTCTTTTTCATCTCCCAATTGCTAGTGCCCTCTACTGAGAAATTATTTCAACATATGTTGTTGTTTCCCCCAATTGCATCTAAGTTCCCCAAATCAGCACCGTGTAATGGATAGAGCATTGACTTGGAATCAGAAAGACGTGTCTGGTTTGAATCCTATTTAAGACACTACCCTTTCACTTTGTCATTTAACTTCTCTGACCTTGTTTGTTCATCTGTAAAATGAGGGAGCTGGACTAAATGACCTATCGGGTTCTTCCCAGATCTAAATCTATGATCCTTTACCGTTTTGTTTTTATTTCTGTATTTTCAATGTTTAGAAACCTAGGGACTTTATGAATGCTTGCTAAAATAAATTAATTCAATATCCTGAGAATTGAGTTTGTATGTGTGCATTTGAATGGCATTTTTGCCATACCACTTTGAGGCCTATCTTAATATGGACAAAGTTGGGGTCAAAACTGAATAGGAGGAAGAAAACACATCGGATCATAGAATCACAGAATTTTATCATTGGAAGAGTTCTTAGTGTTTGTCTAGTTCAACTCATACCCCAAAGGAATTCCCACTGTAACTCATTTAACAACTGGCCATCTAGCCTTTGCTTGTAGAACTCACTCCCTTCTGAGATAACCTATCACAGATTTAGCCTGTTTTAATTATTACTTTTTTTGTCTTCAATACTAAGCTTGTTTCTTTCAAATTTGTACCTGTCACTTCTGGTACTGCCCACTGGGAGGAAACTGAAGAAAATCTTTTCCTTTCTCACAGTAGACCACAGGTTTTTATGCCTGCTCCCCCAAGAAAAGCACCCTTTATTCCTTCAATTGGCTCTCATAAGACCTGGTTTAAATGTCTTTTACCAGGATGGTTAATCTTCTTTGTACACTTGTTAGCTAATCACTGTCTTTCCTAAAATGTGGTATCTAGGACTGAAGACAATGTTCTAAACGTGGTCTAATTAAAGTAGAATATAGACAACTTCTTATGGCTGGAAGGCATTCTTCTCTTGATTGAGTTTCACTGTATTAGCTTTTATAACTGCCATATCATACTGTTGACTCATTCTGAGCTTGAAGTCCATCAAAATCCCCAGATATCTTTCAGACAAGCAACCAGAATTCTCTATATTCCCCCATGATATACCTGGGATCATAGATCTAGAACTGAAAGGGACTTCTGCAATTTATTGTTTGAGTTTAAATATACAATTTTACATTTGTCCCTGTTGAATTTTATCTTACTAGATTCAGTTGAGCATTCTAACACGTCACTGTCTTTGGGGGTACTGTTTCTATCATCAAACCTGTTAGCTATTTCTCCCATATTTGTCTCATATGTGCATATATGCACACTATATATGTATACACATGTATGCATGCAGGCACATACACACACACATATATTTCTGACATTTAGGAAATTCCTCAGTGCCTTTTATATTCTCAAACTGCTCCTTAATAAAAGACTCATCTTTTTAACATAAATATTTTCCCAGGAATGTTTTATATTTGTCAATCTTGGACCATTATAATCTCTGAAGATTTTTGAATAACCCAAAATTTTGAGTAACCCAAAAACTAGTGAAGAGATACATAATGGATGTGAGCCAATTATGTCATATTTCAAGTCATTTAAAGCATGCCTTGGGGAAATGTATGATTGGAAAAGAAGCAGGACTTGTCATGTGAAGAAAACAAAGGGGAGAATCTCAACATCCAGAGTCCTTTAATTGTACTACTTTTAAGAAGACATAAATGAAGGTCCTTAGGACGTTGGGTGGCCCCCCTGCAGAAAAATATGGATAAGAATTGCAGAGGATGAGATATCAGGGATGAGTTACAATCTGTTCCAATAGAGGGAATACCCACATTGATGAGATAATGGAACAATTATTATATAGGCTTATCATGTCCTACAGCAATACATCTTTTTTTTTCCTGCTTTTTGGAGGGCAATTGGAGTTAAGCTACTTGCCCAAGGTCACACGACTAATTTTGTGTGTGTGTGTGTGTGTGTGTGTGTGTGTGTTAAGTGTCTGGGGCAGGACTTGAATCCAAGTCCTCCTGACTCCAGGGCTGGTACTCTATTTACTGTGCCACCTAGCCACCCATGGAATATATTTTTTTTTAATGTCACGGTAAGAGTGCTCTGTTTTCTTATTATGAAGGTAAAGTTTGAGTTGGGTTACTCACTAAATCCAGTGTTTGTCAATCTATTTTACATAGTAATGCTTGAATGTACCAGAACATCATAAAGCCATGAAAATCAGCAACAGATTTTATGATAATCACATAGGTGCTGCTACATTCTAACTTTGGCAATGTATGGTAATATTCATTATGCCTGTCCCTTTAGAGCATATGTTGTTGTTTGTCCTTTGTTTTCAAAGAGGACCAATGACATCACAAGGTGATGTCTTGGCTCATGGGGGAATCAAATTTAAGTGAGACAAAATTGCACAAAGATGTCAGTCTCATTCTTTCTTCTAGAGTCTGGTGATGACCCAGGATGACACTCACATCTTTGATTTCTGATCAAGCTCTAAGTCCTCCACAGTGCTTTCATGCCTTCATGGCATGTATGTTCTCATCTGCCCATCCCACTGGAGGTCTTCATATGCTTGGGGTAGATACCTTCCTAACTTATCAGAGGGTTTGAGACTTGCTGGTTACCCTCAACCTGGTTTAGACTGTTGAGATGGTTTACTGGGGTGTGGCCACTGTGCATGATACAGCTTCTGGGAGACACAAGCAAGAGTTGAGTGCCAGCTAGACACCAAAGCCAGCCCTGAAGAAGGCTCAGCAAGCCCTCACACCAGAGGGACTAGACTTCCTTGAACACCCATACACCTCAAGGTACCTATTTAGATATACAGTATAGGAGTTACAAAGATTGATTTCAGCTCAATGTAAAGCTGTCTTTATCACTATCAAATCATTGTTTATGATTAGTATTCTCTAAAAGTGGAATGGTCTGCCTTTCAGTAAATTACATATAAGTTGCATAATCTTGGAAGTCTTCAACCAGAGCCTGAATTCCAGATGTTATATCATGGATTCCTAGGTTGGAAATTATCAGAATTGCTAAAGGGATTATTATTTAGTTGTGCCTGAGACAAAAGGGGGATCACAAAAGAAAGAAACTCAGCTTAAGATGGATGTAATCATAATAGAAAGGAAGATAAGGAAGATCTACTATTTTGCTTTTGTTTCTCTTCCAAGGATAAAGGTACTTGGATTGGGATAATGTTTTTTGACTAAGAAGATAGAACACAAATAATTAACAGGGAATATGGACTTAGAAAATATATAACTTCCCTCAATGTATTCAATGTATCAGGTATCACCAAGAATAGAAGGACTGAATCCTAGATTTCTGAAAGAACTAGCAGAAATTCCTGAGACTGCCAGTGATCTATTAAAGATCTTACAGAATGCAGGATGTCCTTCAGAACTGGAAAGTTTTGATAAGTATTTAGAAAGGAAAACAGCAATGATAAAAAAAAAGCCAACACAGCTTCATCAGGAATAAATTTTGACACATTAATCTCCTTCTTTTCTTGATAGACTAACTAGACAGGCAGAATAGAGGAATGCTATAAACATCCTTAGATTGCAGCAAAGCATTCTGCAAGTCTATCGTTCTCTGTGGACAAATCAGAGACTGGGCTAGATGATCTATAACTAGGAATATTTAGAATTGGTTGGATGACCAGACACCAAGAAAGTCATCAAGTTAACTTGGAAAGGCAACTTAGGTTTATGTCTGTATATGTGCTGTTCAACATTTTTACCAATGTCTTGGATATGACCATAGATAACAAGATGAAAAATTTATAGATGACACAAATTTGCAAGGAATAGCTAAAATAGAAACAAGATCCAAAACATTTTTTATAGGTTAGAACAACAGACTAATTGAAATAAAATGAAATTCAGTAGGGATACATTTTACATTTGACCGAAAAAATAAATTTCTTAAGTATAGGGTATGAGAGGTATGGCTAGGCAAGAGTTCTTGGCAGGGGGGAGAGACAGGAATTTTAATTGGTTGCAAGCCCAATATGAATGATATGGTAACCAAAAAATCTAATGTGATTGAAGGTGGCATTAAGAATGACAGTGTACAGAACAAGGGAGGTGACAGTTCATCTGTACTTTGACCTAGTAGGCCCACATTTAGAGTCTATTTTCAATTTTGGGTGATATAATTAAAGAAAAATATAGACAAACTAGATTCCATCCAAAAGAGGGTGATCATGACAGTGACAAGACTAGAAATCATGCCATATAAGATTGGCTGAAGGAGACTATGAGGGCCCCGATGGTAGTGACCCTGTGCTCCTGGAACCGAAAGCCTGGAAGTACCTCCAATGAGGTAAGAAGCCAGCAGTTGTCTGCACTGGCAAATTGAAGACCAATGCAGATAATCTGTGAAGATTGCTGTTGATGTTGGGTACTGCCATTTTGATGCTGCCCTCCTTTATAATAATGAGCAGGAAGTGGGAAAGGCAATCAAAGAGAAAACTGCTGAAGGAGAAGTGAAACAAGAAGACATCTTCTATGGCAAACCTGGAAATACCTTGTTTCCTCTGGATGAAAATAATAAATGGTTGTACTATGACACAAACCTGTGTGGCACCTGGGAGGCTCTGGAAGCATGCAAAGATGCTAACTTAGTGAAGTCCCTTGGAGTGTCTAATTTCAACTGCAGACAGCTGGAACTCATCCTGAATAAACCAGGATTCAAGCATAAGCCAGTCTGCAATCAAGTTGAATGTCTTCCATATTTCACCCAGACAAAGCTCTTAAAATTTTGTCAAAGCCATGCCATTGTCATTGTGGCATGTAGCCCTTTAGGGACCACTAGAGATGCAATATGGGTGAACTTAGATTGTCCTCCCTTGCTGGAAGACCCTTTGCTTATCTCCTTAGGTAAAAAATACCATAAGTCACCAGCACAAATCTTTATGTTTCAATATCCAACAAAGCACAGTTGTCATTCCCAAAAGTTTTAATGCGGAAAGGAAAAAAGAGAACTTCCAGACCTTTGACTTCTCATTCACTGATGAAGAAAATGAAGAACACTGAAGCCTTGAATAAAAATATTCACTTTGTGAAATTGCACATGTAGAGTGATCATCCCGAATATCCTTTTCATGATGAATACTGACATGTGAAAATACCTATACTGATTTGTACTTCCATATGTGCCAAAAACATAAACCAGAGGATTCTGTCCAGTCTGAATGGAAAAGGAAAGCAGAGCTATAATTCTCTTTCACATATTCTTCTTTTTTCTCTCTTTCACATATTCTAACTGATTATTTTTTCCTTTTCTTTTTTTGGGGGGAGGAGGGCAATTGGGGTTGAGTGACTTGCCCAAGGTCACATGGCTAGTAAGTGTTAAGTGTCTGAGGCTGGATTTGGGCTTGGGTCCAGGGCTGGTGCTCTGTTCACTGCACCACCTAGCCAACCTCTAATTGATTATTTACTGTTCATGCAGGCCTATTTTTGAATCTGTCAGAATCATAAGGCAAAATGATTAATACACTAGTAGAATTATGCCTCCTGGTGGGTTTGACTGTCCCTTGAAGGATACCCCTGGTATGTTATGTATAGGCTGGGAAGCATGATTCCTGACTGGAGAGAGAGACAAAGAAAAGGAAAAAAGAGAGAATAGGAGAATGCAAGTCATAGACTTTGAATGGAGAATGGGAGAGGTCCTAAAGTGTGTAGAAAATCCAGCTCCTCCATATTTGTCTTGATTCTCAGCTCTCATATTTCCAAAGAGTAGAGAAGACTCATCGGATGAGATCATTTTTCTCCCCAGTTGAACTGAAAAATCATCTTACCCCTAGATCACAGGCTCCCTAACTCTTGAGTATTCTATCAATTCAACAAATCTGTATGACTTCCCTGACTACTGTCTTACTAGCTTACTCTGATAACTATGTTTGCTTAGTATCCATTATTATCTTTTATGTAATAAGTGTATGCTGGGGAGAAAAAGCTAAACCAGCCAAGTTATAGCCCTTAACCTCCATTTAGGATAACTCCCAGGTAGGGCAGAGCTACTTTCTCTTTAGAGTAGCCAGGAAAAGTAATTTCATCCAGAACTCCCCCTACCCTCCCTCCAAAACAAAACAAAACATCCATACTCTTAGACTTCAAATATCTGATGTGTAAAAGAGAGATATAATTCTAAGCACCAAACCCCTGTTGAAGATAAAAGAGCCAGGAAACACTTGCCCAGTCATGGCTGTCCTCTCCATAACAAAGAAGGAAATCCAGCCTTCCAGGAAAGTGTCATTCCCATCATTGTCTGTCCCTATCTATCCCTCCCTCCACCCCAGTCCAATTATTATACCAACTCATTCTACTCTGAGTCCCTCGGAGTCATAGCACTACCAGTGTATACATTTCATTAGAATTTAGATACTAGCAGAACTGACCTAAGGATAAGTCTTCAAAAAAAGATACCTAGGGACAAAAGACACTCTAATCAAGATACCACCAAAACAGAGACATGTGAGGCCCTTTCTTCTCCCCCATTATCGTCAAATAGCAAATATCCAAAACAAATATATAGATTTTCAGCACAAAACAGCTTACATAATTAAGGATAGGTTTTATATTGTAGAGGAAAGTAAGAAAATTAGAAAGGAGATTTGGGGTTTATATTGAAAGGCAAAGATAGATTCAAAGCATCATATGTACTATATTTACAGAAAAAGAGTGTGTGGAAGAGGGATGGGCTGTGTAATGTGAAATGTGAATACTGTGTAATGTGAAATCTCTCCAAGATGGAAAGAATGAATCCTAAACTTTGAGAATGCAATGAAATAAATTGTAGCTGCATCTGGGAAAAAAAAGATTGGCTAAAGGAAAGGGAGATGTTTAACCAGGAAAAGATAAGACTGACTTATGGGGAACAAAACAATAGGCTTCAAGTATGTAAAGGTCTATCATTTGGAAAAATGATGAAAATATTCTACTTGACCTCAGTTGGTAATACTTAAGAACAGATGCTAAGAGTTAGATTTAGACTTAACATAAAAAATTACTAATAATTAGAGTTGTACAAAAGTGTAATTAAATGCCTTAGAAGATAATGGACTTTTTTATCCTGAGTTTTCAAAATCAAAGTTGATAGAACACTTTGTCAGCTAGGTGGGAGGCTGCAGGGAAAAAAATTGTCAGGTACTGGTTAGACTGGCCTCTGAGGTTCCTTCTAACTCTGAAATTCTGTGACATTTGAAATTTTGTCTTTAACCTTTAACATTTGACCTTTTTGGCTAGCTCCACTTTGGTCTTTCTGTGAACCAATGAATCATATTGTCTTGAACCAATCCCACTCCACTTTATATCCTTATACTCCCCACAACTACTATTATGATTGTTCTTAAAGGGGAGAGCCATAGAGACTTAAATTCAAATTCAAAATGCATTTTTGGGTGCCTGTTACATGTAAATTCAAATTCAATAAATTTTTCTTATATACATGCTATTCGAGAAGCATAGTACCAGGCATGAGGAACACAAAGATGAAATGAAATACTCCTTGCACTTATGGTACATACAATCTAATCAGGGAATGAAGACAAGTATGCAAGTAAATAATACATAATACAAATTATAAATAAGACTATATGTCAAGGTAAGTTGAAGTAAACTGCTGTAAGAGATTAAAGGAGGGAGAAATTACTTACAAAATGGAGAGGGCTAAATTCTTAACTGTATTATAGGACACCTGGATATCCCACAAGCAACTTAAATTCAATATGTCATCAACTGGATTATTAATATCTTCCCTAAATCTCTTTTTCTTTCTGCTTTCATTTTGTCGGCAATTGCTAGCATTCAGTTTGCATTCCAAGTATGATTATTTGGGATTATCTTTGATCTTTTCCTTTCCCTCACTTCTCTTAACTAGGCAATTACCAAGTTTTGCAAATTCCAACATTGCTATTACTCCAGATCAGGCTTTCATAATCATACACCTGGATTATTGCAATAGTCTTATAATGGGTACTCACTAATGACATGGGGTCTCGGACTAGTTGTCTTCGGTGGGATCCCCCAGCTGCTACAATGCATCATTGAAGGTATCAATAAACAACTATGACTCACTTGATATAAAAACTAGGAAAAATGTTCAAGAGAATTCTTTTGTCTTATGGCAGATAGAGTGAGGGACTTGGAGTCAGGAAGTCTTAAATTTAATCCTGCCTCAGACTAGCATGTGACTCAGTGTAAATCACTTGACTGCTTTAGTCTTGTTTCTTCATTTCTAAAATGGGAATAACAATAATATCTCCTTTGCAGGTTTGTTGTGAGAATCAAATGAGGTAATACATGTGAAGCACTTTGCAAACCTCAAAGTACCACACAAACATTGGTTATTATTGTTGCTAGTATTGTTGTATCCTTAAGGAGAAAGACCAGGGTTTGATTTGGGGCTCCACTTTCAATGGGAGACTAGCATCAATTTTTCATATACTTAAGGTGCTGGCTCAAAGGAGTATGTTCTATGAAATTATATAAATTGGACACAAAGAATAGTCAAGTTAAAAACCTGCTTTCTGGTAGAAAAGACCATTGATAATAAATCACAGCTATTCTGGCTTTTAAATGAAAGTGCCTTTTGTTTTGTTTTGTTTCCTGAAAGGGATAATTTGAGTTTTAAATACAAGAGGTTGAAAGTAGCTTCAGGCTTTTTCAATTAAAAGTTTTAGTTTTCAACTTCTTTGCTCTGTAAAGGGCTAAACCTTTTCCTTTAAAGGGATGCCATGATGTTAAAATGGACGACCCTTATTTCTTGGAAAACCTCCCATAACGAACAATCCTCATAAAAAAAAAAAAAAAAGGTTCCTGCTGGAGGGAAATTTCTCAGATCAGTGACCTCACTCATGGCAAAGGACAGTTTAAAAAAGACATTTGTACCTAGGTTAGCAACATTTTTTTTGACATTCTATTATGTGTGTGACAATCCAAAATTAAATGGATCCAAAAAAACTAACAGTCAACCTTCCCTGCTGTTTCAATTAGTTTTTTCTCAATTACCCCATCAGATGGGCGAGATGAGATTCCACAATTTGGGGGGCTCATTTTAAGCCTCTCTGCTAACAGTTTATTATTTTGAAAGCTCCAATGGTTTACTATAAAATGCATTTCCATCTGCAGGAAGCAATTCTTAAATTGCTTTGCTCAACAAATCCACAACTGACAAGAGCTCCATCGAAAAGGAGTTGAATGAGTTTGGGAAAGGGATTACCAAATGGGATTCATAAAACTCTTGCCTGAAATGGTTCCCTCCATGCAGAGGATCACTGAATGGCAAGGCCAGATTATTGTTCAATCAGGGTTCAAATGAAGTTCTGTTAACTTCATTGCAAGTATAGGAAGACATTGTATGAGGTAATGGTATACCACTGTAAGTCAGGAGGATTTTGTTATCTTCCTTAGAGTTTACTTTCCCAGGATCCAAGGCCATGGCAATCTCTAGTTTCCAGGTGTTAGATAATAACTCCCGGAATAATAGTCCCAAGGATCCTAGATCATTATTCCTAGAATTATAGTGACAGATAGTCCTACTGAGACTGAGCAGTGAGATAGGGGATGACATAAGTGATTTTTACTACACTTGCACCAAATGATGATGTTGCTAAAGTTAACATGTGAGGCTATTGCTGGCAATGTGCATTATTTGTCTGTTGCCCTTTAAAGCAAGTGGTCTCTGGTCAGTGAGTGGGGAACCCATAGGAGAATATGACAGAGTAACACTGGTTGTGCCTTGATTAGCCCCCATCAAGGCTTGAGGGGATTTAGGACAGTGTGCAAGCTGTGCCTGTCTCAATTGACCCCATTAAGACATCGAGTCATTGTACCCCCTTCTTGCTGGTCTCTGCAAGAAGGGTGATCAGGGAATGCTGTAGGAGTTGTTTCCATTATCAGCAATTTCTTTTTGAGAAGACTAGATTAAGTAGATTAAGAGTATATGCCCCTCCAAAGCTGTCTCCCTATCCTTTCTGTCTGACCAGATCAAGAGTGAACCTGTTAGAGGCTGGAGTCCAAAAACTCCAGTGTCTCCCATGTGTTATTTGTGAAACAACCACTTAATCAAATTTCAGCTATTTTACTAGTTCTCTAAGAAAGCTTAAGCCTCATGTAAGCAAATCTTTGAGCTATAATAAATAGCAAAGGAGAGAGTCTAAAGTTAAATGTATTTCCATCTTTCTTAAAGACCTTTACATCAAAATAAGAAAAAGTTTTCAACATACCTTGGACTTCTAAGACTTGACAGTCCTATTGCCTATATCTGTCTTCTTCTTTCCACTCATTCTTCCACCGTCCTAGTTCAGACCAATATTATCTCTCAACTGGAATATTATAATACTTGCCTAATTGGTCTCCCTCAGTTAAGTAATTCCTTTCTATAATCTATAAGTTAGCCTATACTACTTATCTGCCCAAAAATCTTTTGTGGCTCCCAATTATCTCTCTATCATCAAATAAAAATTCCCTTGTTGGTATATAAAAGCCTTCACAATATGTCTCCATCCCACCATTCCAGGCTTATTGAGCATTTACACTATGTTCTAATCAAATTGGCTTACTGGTTCTTCCTTGTATATGCCACTCTATTTTCTCTTTCTATGCCTTTTCAAAGGTGGTCATGCCCCCTTACCCAAAGATTTTGCATTTATTTTATACATATTTAGTATTTATCTGTGTACATTTTATTCTTCCCCTACCCTCCCTCCTCTCCCAGTAAAATAAAAATCCCTTGAAATTAGTGACCTGTATGCTTTTGTTTTTATGTTCTCAGCCCTTAATACAGTGCATGGCACACAGAAAGTTTAAATAATTATAAAATTAAGTTTAATGGAATTATATATTTGGCTCATTTTTCCTCATTCCACAGCTCCCATTCCAACATTTGTTCAGTATTATTGCTATAGGATCATAGATTAGACCTCAAAGGGACCTCAGAGAACATCTAGTCCAACCGTTTTTTTACACAGATGAGGAAGCTGAAACTCAGGGCAGTGAAGTGACTTGCTTACCATAATATAGTTAATAATGAACAGATTTGTGATTTGAACCTGGATACTCTGACTTTAAATCCAGAGCCTTTTCTAGTTCCATGATGATTATGATATGCAGCTAGAGGGACAACCTATTAAATTATTTCCAAATCTTACTTAAGGGTTGACTATAAATCCTATCTATATTAAAAATAAAAGTAGGGCTCCAAAACCTTGGTCTAACTCTGTAGTTTCCAACCTGGTTAACAGAAAATGAAGGGGGAAAATGAAGTGTTACAAGTAAAATGAAAAACGAGTTATAACCTTGTTTAATCACATTTAGTGAGCTGGGATATTGTTACCCTTGGGAATTGAGAAAAGGTTGACTATTCTATAAGATTTTTCAAAGAAAGAGTACCATTTATCTTAATATTGTGTCAGCCCTTTCCAGGAAGAGATTTAGCCTTTTCCATTGGAAAGATGTGACAAACTAAAACTTTTAATTGAAAAGCCTGAAGCTATGTTCGACTTCTGATATTTAAAAATCAAGTTACCTCATTTAAAAGAAGACCAAAGGAGAAGACCATCTCATCTGAAACTTGTGCAGTGAGCAAATATCTATGAGAAGGCATATTATTAAATTTGGGAGTACCTTAAGAATACTTTGTTTGTAGAAATCATTTCATTCAACATTTAACAAACATTTATTAAGCAATGTACCTAGCACTGTGCTAAGTGCTGGGAATACAGATAACATTAAAATAACTCCTACCCTTGAGGAACTGACATGTAGATAGAAAATTAGGAAGAAAACATATCCTATGAAATTTCTAGAGGTGGGGGAATGAGGAATCTTAGCAACTGGGGAAATGAGGATGGGCTTCCCAGAGACAGTGACACTTACAGTGACCTTTGAAGGCAGCTAATAATATTGAGGTTAGTATAATTTCAAGGAGCATATACTGTGCAACAGCAAAGAGGTGGTTGACAGAATATAACATTTCTTGTAATACAGTGGATCCAAAAAAGAGAATTATGCAACAAGGCTGAAAAGGTTGGCAGGAGACAGATTGAGAAAGGATTTAAAAGCCCAGTAGAGGGTTTCTATTTAATCCTAGAGGCAAGTAGAAGTTCCCTACAACTTCTTGATCAGGGCAATGCCATGGTCAGATCCATGGTTCAGTTACATAAACATGACAACCAGGTAGACAATGGATTTGAAAGGGGAGAGACCTGAGGCAGGGAGCGCAGTAGGGAGCTCATTGTAATACTCCAGGAGAAAGGGTTTGAACTAGGGTGCTGGCAATGTGAGTGGAGAGAAAGGATAAGAATAGAATATTTTGACGAGATATAATCAACAAGACTTGGTCTCTGATGGGATATGAAGAGACAGGGAGAAAGAAGAGTTGAGGATACCTCCCAATGAGGAAAGATAATGAGTTCTGTTCTGGATATGGTGAATTTGAAATGCCTACAGGGCATATAATTGGATATGTTTACTGGGCAGTTGATGAAGTACTGGAGTTTAGGAAAGGGGCTGGGGCTGAATCTATAGAAGAACTGGGAGTCATTTACATATAGATAGATTTTGAGTTTACTATTTTTATTACAAAAATGTTTTTCACTTAAAAAATCAAGTTTACCATTGGATTCTTTTAAATTCACAGGTTCCCTAGTTCATGTAAAATATAATTGAATTATTATTTTCATACACATGAAACAGGAACATATCCACTTCCCAAAGGAAGGTAAACTAATAATTTACTTCTATATATTTATTTCTTTAGTCCTTGCTCTTAAGTTAAAAAATTATATAGGACGTATAGTGATTTAGAGGAAAATAACTTCATTTTTCTCTAGCCTCCAGTGGCTTCCTATCACCTCCATAATCAAATATAAAATTCTGTATTTGGTGTTCAAAGTCTTTCCTAACTTGCTCCCCACCTCTAGTCTTCTTACTTCTCTTCTTTTTTTTTTTTGCTTTTTGGAGGGCAATTGGGGTTAAGTAACTTGCCCAAGGTCACACAGCTAGGTTTTTTTTGTTTGTTTGTTTGTTTTGGTGTGTGTTAAGTGTCTGAGGCCAGATCCGAACTCAGATACTTCTGACTCCAGGGCCAGTGCTCTACTCACTGTGCCACCTAGCCTCCCCAAGTCTTCTTCTTTCTTTTTTTTTTTAAAGCAATTGGGGTTAAGTAACTTGCTCAAGGTTACACAGCTAGTCATTATTTATGTGTGGGTGCTCATTTTCTGAGGCCGGATTTGATCTCGGGTCATCCCAACTCCGGGGCCGGCGCTCTTACTCACTGCGCCACCTAGCCACCCCTTTTAGGGCAATTGGGGTTAAGTAACGTGCCCAAGGTCACAAGGCTAGGTTTTTGTTTGCATGGGTTAAGTGTCTGAGGCCGGATCTGAACTCAGGTCCTTCTGACTCCAGGGCCGGCGCTCTACTCACTGTGCCACCTAGCTGCCCCTTCTTATTTCTTATACAACATTCTCTTCCCCCCCACTTCCAAGTCTGTGATCTAATAATGACTGCCTCCTTGCTGTTCCTTGAATAACACAACTCCTGACTCTAGGTCACTGGAGTGTTTTACTGACTGTCTCCCTGGAATACTCTGCCTCCTAGATTCCCTGGCTTCCTTCAAGTCCCTGTTAAAACACCACCTTCTTCAGAAAGACTCACAATTCCCCTTAACTCTAGTGCCTTGTCTCTGTTGATTATTTATAATTTATCCTGAATATAGCTTGTTTGAATATAGTTGTTACATGTTGTTTTCCCCATTAGATGGTAAATAAGTTGAGAGCAGGAATTATCTTTCACCCTTCTGTGTCCCCAGAGTTTAACACGATGCCTGACACATAACATGTACTTAATAAATATTTACTGACTGACTAGTTAGATTTTTGAAGTCAGAAAGATTTGGGTTCAATTTCTGCCTCTGATAAGAGAATGATGACCATAGGTGAGTCAAATAACATCTCAGAGCCCTAGGCAACTTCCTAATATTGTAAGCTTCACAATAGGTGATAATTTATGTGGGTAGAGGGAGTTCTCAGCATCCAAGAAATTATAGGTCTGTTGCCCCCGTGTCCTGTGCCCTGCCCCCCTCCTTTTTTCTCCTCTCCCTCTTAAATTAAATAGCTGCTCACTAGCACCTGGGGCACCTAGGTGGAATAGTGAAGGACTTCTTAAACTTTTTCCACTCCAGATCCCTTAAGCACTTATTAAACTGTTTAAAAAGTTTTGGTAGTATATAGAGTGCTGGGTCTGAAGTTAGGAAGACTAATCTTCTTGAGTTCAAATCTGGCTTCAGACACTTACTAGTTATGTGATCCTGGGCAAGTCACTTAACCCTGTTTCCCTTAGTTTCCTCATCTGTAAAATGAGCTAGAGAAGGAAATAGCAAACCACTCCCAAGAAAACCCCAAATGAGGTTATGAAGAGTCAGACATGACAGAAAGAATGAAAAACAACAACGTGGACCTGTTGTTGCTCTTGACTAGTAGTTGCTTTGTAGATTAGACCACAGATTATTCTTGTTCTATCTGCCTAGTCTCTGACACTGCCTCCTTCTCTTCCTATTTTTTCTCCTCCCCAATTCCATCCCCAAAGCTATTGTTTCTCTGTTACTTCAATGGAAGGTATTTCCAACCCACTTCCCTGAGTTAACTAGGATATTTTTCAACTTGGGGTAATTTAAATTATTCCTGGGTGTACTTTAATAGCTTAATGAAGACCCTAGGGTGAGATCATTCCAGACTTATGGAAGGTTTCAGTATCTCTTCTTAAAAAGGTGAGCATCCCTATTTAAGGATCTCCCTAGAGAATTCTTGCAGACATACCAGTTTCCTCTGAAAATTTAAGAGATATTTATTTAGTCATATGTAGCTGTAAAAGCAAAACTTCAATTTCTGGAATCGAAGATCTGTGTTTTCTTATACCCTAAAGGTGAAATAAATCTTGAAATTATAGCTTGCTTGGCAATATTCCTCCTAGATTCCTGAAGATGCCCCATCATGTATAAAATAAGAAATTTTGTGAAGGTTATAGAGGCTTAGGTTATAGAGCAATGGATTATTCCATAAGCAAGGCTATAACCAATGAAAAAGCTGAAGGATCCCAAAGGGAAGAGCCAGAAATAGGATAAATGGCATCCCTCCCTACCAATCACAACTCCAGAAAATCTAAAGTGAAGATTGAGCAGCAAGAAACAGATATAGCATTGTAGAAGGGAGTATAAAGAACAGAAGGGGATGATTAGACATGCTTTGCCTTTTTGTTCATGTATAACAATAGTTCATGCTTTTATAGCACTTTAAGTTTGGCAAAGCATCTAATTCCCTAATAATAGTAGTAATAATAACTATAACTATCAATTATTTATAGCTTTACAAATATTATTTCATTTGATTCTCACAGCAAACCCTGGAAGGTAGGCGTTATTTCACATTTTACAGTTGAGAAAACTGAGGCAACAGAATTTAAATGACTTGCTCAGGGTCATACAGCTAGTATGTCTGAAGACAAATTTGAATTCAGGTCTTCCTGACTTTAGGTCTACCTCTCTGTTTATCATGCCACCTAGCTGCCATATAAACCTCACAAATAATCTTGGGAAGTAGGTGATATTATTATCCTCTTTTTAGAAATGAGGATACTAAGTCACAGAGAGGGTAAATAAATTGTCTAAAATCATAAAACTAGTACATGTCTTAAACCAGGATTTGAAGCTAGGATTCCTGACTCTAAAACAAGTGTTTTATTCATTAGGCTATGATCCCAAGGGTTTAAGTATTATCTCTAATATAATCTATCATCTCTAATATAATTGACAGACTGATATATTCAAGCTCAAACCTCCATCCTGTGCTCCAGCCTCACTTTATTGAGTATCTTTGGACATCATGAATTGGAAGACCCATAGACATTTCAAACTCAACATGTTGAAAGCAGAGCTCATTAATTTTCCCCTCAATCTGTTCTGTGTTCTGAACTTCCCTATTTTAGAAGGTACCACCATCTTTCCCAGTCAACAATCTATTTGTGATCCTTTACTATTCATTGCTACTCACCCCACATATCTAATCTGTTGCCAAGTCTTTTCATTTCTACCTTCACAATATCCTTAACACACAAGTCTCCATTCACAAAAGCTGCTACCTATTGTAGGTCCTTCTCATCTCTCTTCTGGACTATTTCAATTGCCTTCTGGTTGGTTTCCCTGCCTCAAGTCTTTTCTCATACCAGTCTATCCTCCAAGTGATCTTTAGGCTCTGGACTATCTCAAGTTGTCCTGTGCTATATGTGACCACTGGATTCAGATGGTTCCAAAGGAGAAAGTGAGGTCAGTGACTGCACAGCAATCCCTCACTTAAAACCAATTCACTTGCAAGTCATAGCATCATCTGAAGTCATGGTCCTCTTTGAGAATGAAGGACAAACCACAATGATTTTCAGGTCTAATCATGGTCATCCCTCCTACAGATGTAATTCTGGGTCTCCTTCTTACCTCCAGGATCAAATATAAAACTCTCTTTTTGTCTTTTAAAGTTCTTCATGACCTGACCGATTCCTACTTCTCTAGTCTTGTTACACTTTGTTATTCAGTTGTTTTCAGTCATCCTGGAGTGGTTTGCCCTTTGTTTCTCCAGCTCACTTTTACAAATGAGGAAATTGAGGCAAACAGGGTTACATAACTTGCCCAGAGTCACACAACTAGTATGTGTCTGAGGCCAGATTTGAACTCAGGAATATGTGTCTTTCTGACTCCAGGCCTGACACTTTATCCACTGTGTCACCAAGTTCACATCTTATTCCCCTCTACTTATACTACAACCCTGGTCTTGCTGTTTCAATGTTTTTCTCCATTTCCCAACTAAATGCCTTTTCATTGACTGTCCTCAATACCTAGAATGCTCTCCGTTTTTACCCGCTCTCCCTTTTTACCCGCCCCCGCCCCCCATGTCTTGACTTCCTTCAATACTTAGTTCAGATGCCACCTTATGAAGGAGACTTTTCCCTATTCTCCCTTTCCCCCACTGCTAGTACCTTCACTTCTCAAATTATCTTCTCCTTAAACTTTATGTATATACTTATTTGTCTCTCTCATTAGAATGTGAAGTCTTCGAAGGCAGAGGCACAGTGTTTGACTTCTCTAGTATTCAGAGAAATTAGCACAATGCCTGGCACACAACACAGCCTTTATAAATACTTAGCTGGTTGTCCTGCACTTAACTGATGCTTAATATACACTGAATAAATGAAGAAACAAAATATAGGATTAGCATTGCTGAACTGGAATTGACAACTGACACATCCTCCCATTGCTGAAAGTGGTGATAGGATCATAGTTAGTATCACAGATTCAGAGATGGAGGGACCTTAGAGGTCACCTAGACTGACCCCTGACTTTATAACTGAGGCAATAGGAGGCTAATAACTCTCACAGGGGTAGTAAGTAGAAGAGGTGGGCTTTAAAATCAGAACTTCTTACTCCAAATTCGTCATTCTTTCCACTGCAGTATCGTGGGATAAGTTTGAGTGAGGTATGTAACAGCATGGTCAAAGGAAAACAAATGTACATTTGACCTTTGTTGAGACATGATCTTCCCCACTTCATGCTCAGTTTTAGCCTCAAGACCGGCAGGTAGGTGACACAGTGTACCTGGGATTAGGAAGAACTCGGATGCTTACTAACTGGTCCTAGATAAGTTTTTTCTTTCTGTTAGCCTCAGTTTCCTCATTTTAAAAATGGGGATAATAATAATACCTACCTCACAGGATTGTTGCGAGAATAAAATATTTGTAAAGCCCTTTGCAAACCTTAAAGGGATATATAAATGCTAGTAGCAAATATTATTATATAACATATTGGCAGATGTGTGCTTGCCAGCACACCAATTGTGTACCTGTATGAATGTTAGCATTTGGTGGTGGAAAAATAGTAAAAGTAAGAATATTTTTAGAAAAAAGTTTTAAAAAATAAATTTTCTCAAGGTTGACAAAAAAGCAATAACACTGGAAACTTCTAACACTCTTTACCATGGAATGAAATTTTGTATAGATAAAATCTGTTTTAGTCCCCATATAGTGTTTTATTTCTTGAAATGCCGAGGTCACCTTGTAGTAAGGCAATCTCATGATGATTTAAGTTCTTTTTTTTCCCCAACACTTCAGTCTATCATGATCTTTCCTCCTCTAAATTCCAATTACAGTTGTTTCCTATACCACTCTCTTGATAATAATGGTACTCTTTTCATGTTTAACTACTAAGTGGTATTACTAGTCAGAAAGCTTATCCTATTCACCTATTTCAAGATTGCTTCCTACTGCCTACAAACATACCCATGTCTCCCCTATCCTCAAGTAACCCTCACTTGATCTTTTCACCCCTAATATTGTCCCATATCTCTCCTGTCTTTTGCAGCTCAACCCCTTGACAAGGCTGTCTCTGATAAGTGCTTCTACTTCCTCTTTTTTCTTAACTCTCTGTAATCTAGCTTTTGACCACATCATTTCATCCCTTCAATATTCCCAATGATCTCTTAATTGACAAATCCAATGATCTCTTCTCAGTCCTTATTATTTTTGGGCCCTTTGAAACTTTGACGCTATTGATCATCCTCTTTGCCTTGATGTTCATCTTTCTAGGTTTTGGGGACACTGATCTTTCCTGGGTTTTGTCATACCAATCTGATCACTCTTTCTAAGTCACCTTTGCTAATGAAGGTCCCAGTGAATGACCCATAGAACTCTGGCCTGTACCCTCTTCTCTTCTCTCTCTGTTTCATTTGGTGATCTCATAAGGTCCCAGGGATTCAATTATCATCTCTTTTGATGATTCTCAAATCCACTTATCCAGTCCTAAGCTCTCTGCTGACCTTCAGTTTTACCTCTCCAATTTTGTATTAGATAGCTCAAACTGAATTGACCTATAGACATCTTAAATAAAAACTGAACTTATCTTTCTTCATTACAAATTGTCAAGAGCACCACCTCTCTCAGTTACTCAAGCTGAAAACCGAGGTGTCATTCTCAACTCCTCACTCTCTTTCACCACCAATCTCTGATCACTTGCCAAGGCTTGTCAATTGAACCATCAGAGCATCTCTCAAATACATCCCTTTTCCTTCTGCCCTCTAACACTGCCACCACCCTGGTACAGACCCTTATTTCCTTATGCCTGGACGATTACAGTAGCCTGCTGGATAGTCTGGCTGCTAGAAGTTTTTCCCCACTCCAGGCCATCCTCCACTCAGCCATCAAAGTCATTTTCCTAAGCTTAGGTATGATCTCTCCTCCCCTCCCCTAAAATCCAGTGACTCCTATAGTATCAAATATAAAATGCTCCACTTGGCATTCAAAGCCCTTCATGATATACCACCCCCTACCTATCTTTTGTAATGATAAGAGGGATTTGAAGATCTTCCCTGCCCCTTGTTTCAAGTTAGTGCTTTGTTTCAAGTTGAGCTTTCTACTTGATTACATCAAGCCTTTGTTAAAGGAAAAAAACAAAAAACAGAACTTGTGAATCCCACAGTGGGGGGAACTTGCTGATGCAAGAGGAAGAGGTAGGGCAGGGAAGAGCTAATGACCAGGATAAAAAGTTCAGCACAAGCTGAGAGTGAGCCAGAACTGCTGGAAGCAAGCAGCATGGAGATTGAGGAGCTACCATGAGTGAAAGAGGGGTGTTCTTGCTTGAGGGAGTCTGTTTTGTTTTGAAGGTGACTGATGGAGGGAAGGTTTGGGAAAGCTTGGGAATGTGGGTGTTTGCTGCATTGGTTATGTGTACCAACTTCATGGTTACTGTAATAAATTTGACTTTCTGGTTTTGGGACTCAGTTTTCTGGTATTTGAATAAATGCTTTGGTTCTGTCCTCCACATAGAGAGGATGTTACATTTTGTGATTCACAGCTACACCAGCATATTCATAGCCTCTGTGGGCACTGTGAATATCACATTGGTGTTACATCTTCTTATACCTTTCACATTGCAGCCCCCTAAAATATTCTTCAGTCCAGTGACACTGATGCTTACTATTCCTTGAACTAGACATTCCATCTCTCTTCTTTGGACATTTTCACTCACTGGCTATCTCCTCTGACAGGAATGCTTTCTTTCCTCATTTTTGCCTCTTCCTTTTTCTGACTTACTTCAAATCCCAGCTAAAACACCACCTTCTATAGTGCCTACTGTGCCTACTATGACCCTGGGCAAGTTACTTAACCTCTCTCAGCCTCATTTAATCTGTGAAATAAGGACAATAATAGCACTTACCTCATAGGGTTGTTTTGAAGATGAAATAACATATTTGTAGACTTTATAATCCCAAGCACTATATAATTAGCATATTGTTATCATTACCATCATCATTATTATATTTCAAATTCTTTGTGGCTGAGTGCTATTCTATTTCCCACATGATCTTTTCCAAGCTATACCTGGGCTGGGTTATTCCTAACTGAAGGTGCTAGACCACAGATCAAGAAGGGTGCTTCCTATCTATATGTAGAACTTACTCTGGGCCTCTTCCCCCACCTCCATCTCATATTTGAAGTTTGGGTCAATTTTTTTTTGGGGGGGATAGAGTTTCCAAGTACTTAATTAGCTCAAAGCAAAGTATGTACTAAAGGTGAACAGTAGCTAGAAATTATTTTTCCCTGCCATACTTGAGGTACACTCTCTCATGACTGAGTGTAAAGTCAGAGGGAAGAGTGTGTACAGAGAATTTATAAGTAGAGAAGTCACACATGTGACTGAGGCAATGGACACCTTTGACACTACTAGGCCCTAGATATTAGCTTCTTTTTTGTGTGGTCCTCCTGCTTCATCATCCTTCCTAGGTTCAGCATTGGTGCCAGACAGGTCACTCCGCTGGGCTCACTGAGCTTGCTGTCCTCACCAGTTCGAATGGACCCCACAGCAAGACTCTCTGGTCCTTTTCTCTGCTGTCCTATCTCTCTCTTGCTCTACTACAAGATGCTATTATTGATGGGGGTGGAGATGAGGAAGAGAAATCTCTTTGCCTTCAACTTCTGTGGTCTGAAAAAGGCACAAGAGATAAGGCAAAAAGCAATTCCCTTTCAAGACCTGGGTTATCCTTCTACAGCTGGCTCCTTTCTTAATAGCTGGAGGCAATTACCTGAGTGTGTCTTAAGACCATGCTAATTTGATTCTTTAAACATCATGTGTAGCTGATCTTTCAGCCAGCCAGTATTGACTAGTTGCCCTATCATTCTACTTAATCCATGGAGGAATTCCTTTGTAGCTCCTAAATGAAAAAATATATATATAAAAATGCTTTCCTTATAGTAATTGTCTCAAGGTTTTACAGGTTACTGGGACAAAATGATCTGCTCAAAATTTGAAAGGGTTGTACACTTTATAAGGTGCAAGAATAATTACTATAAATCTAAAATAAAAACAGCAAGGATGATGATAAAAATAGATAGCACTTATTATATAGTTCTTTAGGGTTTCCAAAGTGGTTCACATATATTAGATTGTAAGTGCCTTGAAGGCATGGACGGTCTTTCCTTTTTCTTATTTATATCTTCAACACTTAGCAGAGTGCCCAGCACATAGTAGGTGTTTGATAAATGTTTATTTAATTGAACCTATGTTAACCCATTTGATTCTAGAAACAACCCTGGGAGGTAAGTGCTACTATTATCCCCACTTTACAGATGAGAAAATTGAGGCAGACAATTGATTTGCCCACAGTCACAAAAAATGAAGTGTCAGGTCATACATAAACTCAGGTCTTCTTGACTCCAGGTCCGCTGTTCTATTTGCTGCCACATGTCTATGGAGTAAAATCTCAATAGATCATTATCTCTGGAAGCCATCCCTTCCATTCTGTAATCTCATTCAGTGGAATGGTATTAACTGATCAGGGATCCTCAATTATCCTCCTGTGATATAGTTTTGTGTCCCATTTCCATGACTAGACTATGTACTTCTTCCGGATATAGAGCATGTCTTATATTCTTTGTCTCCTAGACAATGCCTGTCACATAGCAGGTACTTACCAAATGCTGACTAATGAACTGAGAGATGGTTTTGTAGGAGTTCTGTATCTAAGGTTACAACAACACAGAATGTTGTTGTTTTTTATAGCACTTAATAGAAACTAGACAGTGGTGGTGTGGGACTCCTTTGGGTTTAGTTATACTAGAAACTTCTGGCTCTTCCTTCTTGCCTTGGAGACCATGGCATGGTGCCCAGGCTAGGACTGGGAAATAGGAGGGCACTCTCTTGTTATCTTCATCTGCTTTATTTTCTTGACTTATGCCTTTTTGTTTGGCAGTACATTCTAGGTTACTGAATTTTTCATTAAAATGTGAAAATACAAACATACTTTAAAAATGTGTAGTTGTACAATGCAGAAACTTCATTCAGCTAAATAGCCTAATAAATCTTACAAATCTGAAAGTATGTGCTATGTATGTATATCTTTCTATTTTTATTCCTATCATCTCTATCTTTGTATTAATATCTTTCCATCTCTATTTATATCTATCATCTGTCTCTCTGTTTCTGTCTTCCTCTTTCTCTGCTCTCTCTGTCTCTCCCTGTCTTTGTCTTTTTGTCTCTGTATCTCTTTGCCTCGCTGTGACGGTTGCTATGTCTCTGTCTCTCTCTGTGTCTCTCTCTTCTGTGGCTTCCAAAGGCAAATGTATTTACAGACTTTAAGTGCAGGAAAGACAAGTCTCTGACTTCACTCTGACTCATCTGGTCCATGACATTCTCTAGAGAATCAAAATACTTTTTGTGATGTTTCCAAGACCAGTTCTATCAAAATTGGGTATCTTTCTATATAATGCCATAATCATCCATTACTGCTTCTTAAATGTCAACAATATCCTAGACTTGAATCTAAAACAGGGCAAAAAAGAAGCATATAGTCTAAAAAAGTTGCATATTGTGACACAGTTACCTTTAAAACTTAGTTGACTGACAATAATGTTGAAGTCTACCATCTTTACGAGATATTGAATGATGTCTATTCTGTAGGAATATTTATTTTCTTTGGGGCACTTTGAGAAATATAAGTCTATGATAAAAATCAAAAGTATATTGTCCAGTAGTCCATTACCTGAAATGCTATTTAAAATTCCAAACCATCTTTTCAGATTGCATTACATATAGATAGAATACTACATTCTAGTCTAAGTGGTCTACTCATTGTCTCCAGCTACTATGTCAATGAATCACTTCACTGGAAGAACTTTTCTCATTGCTTACCAATTGTTTGACAAAATTGGGTTCAATATATTTTCAAAGAATTTCCTTTGCATCAATCTTTCAACATACTTAGTTTCCTTAGTGACTCTGAAATGGAGTGGTATCTTTCCCACATTTCTTGGTGGTATCTTATAAGTAACATTTCACTGAACTTACAGGCACATACTCCTCAAAGAATCTACAAGACTCTAATTTGATAGTAAGAGAATATGTGGAAACTTCCTTGTTCAGAGAAAGGAAAAAAAATTGTGTCTTGGTTGTTTTAAAAGATAGATATTCCCCATTTAGCCTTCCTTCCTTCCTTCTTTTGGCTTTTAACATTTTGTTCTGTTTGATGCTTTGTCCAGATAACTGGATTTCCCAGTTGTAAAGGAGCTTAGAGGTCATCTAAACCCATGTGTCCTAACTCAGTCCATGGGTCTTTCCACTATACTATGATTCCCCATAGACCTGACAGTGGTCCTGAGTTGGTATAGACAATCAATGGGCAAATGTGGGATTCCCAGGCAGCAAGGTGGTGCAGGGGATACATTGCTGGGCTTGGAGTCAGATCTGTGTTCAGATTTAGTCTCAGAAACTTATTTAACTAGATGTATAATACTGGACAAGTCACTTAACTTCTAACTGCCACAATTTCCTCAACTTTAAAGTGGGGATCATCATAGCACCTACCTCATAAACTCCTGGCATACAGTAGGCAGTGAATAAATGCTGGTTTCCTTCCCTCCTTCATCCTATTGTACTTACTTTGCAGGGAGATCACTAAGGTCATGGTTTCCTTAGCATTAGATGGGTTATTAAAGCATAACACAGAACATATTAACATAACATATTAACTCTTAGGTAATCAATCCTACATTAGTGGCATTAGTAAAGGAACAATCTATTACCAATCAACCAATAAGCATTGATGAAGTGCCTACTATGTGTCAAGCCTTGTACCAAATGTTAGAATTAAAAAGCCAAGAATAATTTCCTTGTGATAGCAAAAGAAATGCTTCCTTTGAGAACATATTTTGCCTGAAAACAAAGTCTTTATTAGTGGAATGGGTTGCAGAGTAATTTAAAAAACCTCTCTAGCTGTCTTGGAAATAAATGATGTAACTTGATTTTGAATACTAGCAGCATAGTTTTAGCTTTGTGAAGTATGTATTCAATTTTTGCTAAAAAATTATTATACGTCCTAGGGGCCATACTAATTTGCTAATTTATGAATTTGCATGGCTTTATTAATATTTTTAAGGTGTGTTTGAGCTGACTTTCAAATTGGCAAGTTAATACTTTCTAAACTGTGGATCTCCAATGAGTCTTTTTATGCCTACTAGCACATTAAAGATTGATACCTTAAGATGTGGCAATTCCCAAAGTCAGTTCAATTTGATTCCATTTCAACAATCATTTAATAAGTTCAAGTTGATGGGGATATAGAGATGAATAGGATGTGAACCTAATATGCAAAATACAATAAACTAGTGGTAACTGAACACATCAATAATTATGACACAATTTAAAATGAGATAGGTGAAAGTGAGAGGTAAAAAGGGAGAGAACAAGGGCTTGACCTAGTCAAGTCAAGTCAATGAGAATTTATTATGTGCCTACTGTATGCCAGGCACTATTTGAAATGCTAGGCATATAAAGAAAGGCAGAAAGTCTCTTTGCCTTCGAGGATTTTACAACCTAACGGAGATAGACAATGCACAAACAACTATGTACGAACAAAACAGATACAGGATAAATTGGTTAGCGACCATTTATATAGTGCTTTAAGGTTTCAAACAATAACAGGGAAGTCAGAAGATAGACTTTTGGGAGGAAGAGAATGAATTCAGTTTTAGACATATTGAATTTAAAGTCTCTATATAGGTCAACTGATTTGAAATATATGATGGGCAGTTGGAGATATGAGACTGCAAGTCAGGAGAGAGGTTAGGGCTGGAACTAAGATTAGATATGGGAAGCATCTTCAGAGAGATGCTAATTAAATCCCTGGGAGATTATGAAATCAATAAATGAAATAGTATGGAGAAGAAAAGAAGGCCCATTTGGGAGCCCTGAGGGACACACATGCCTTAGGTATTACCTAGATGAAGATCCAGCAAAAGAGATTGAGAAGAAGTGGTCAGATAGGTAGGAGGGGTATGCGGAGAGAGTAATGTCAGGAAAGCCTACAGAGAAGATAGTATCAAGAAGAAAAAGGTGATCTGCAGTGTCAAAGAGACTGCAAAGATATCATGAAAGATGACAATTGAAAAAAGGCCATTAGATTTCTCAGTTAAGAGACCATTGCTAACTTTGGAGAGATCAGTTCCAGCTGCATGATGAGGTCAGAAGTCACACTGTAGATAGTTAAGAAGACAGTGAGAGGAAAAGAAGAAGAGGTATGTATTACAGATGGTAGTCTGAAGGAGTTTATCCACAGAGGAGAAGAGAGATATAGTATAACTATAGCTCTAACTAGTAGCAATGGATGGATCAAGTAAGGGTTTTTTTTCTGTTTTGTTTTGTTTTTGAGAATGGGGAGGCATGAGCATGTTTACAGGCAGAAGAAAGGCAGCCAGCAGACAGCGAGAGATAAAAAAAATTAGTGAGAGAACTGAGATGATAGAGGGCAAACTGCTAGAGAAGACAGGTTGACGCTAGATCCCTTGTGTATGGGCAGGTTTTTGCCTTGGCAAGGAAGAAGAGTCACCTCTCTAGATGAAATAGAGCGAAGGAGGTGGGAGGGCTACAGAAATCAGCTTCCCCATACTTGTAAATTTTAAAGGCTGGTAGATCTTTAGCTGGATGAGATCTTAAAGAACATTTCATCCAACTCCCTCATTTTAAATAGTTGATGAAACTGAGGCCCAGAAAGGTTAAGTGACTCAATATCACAGTAACATCGAGAACACTAGCATACCCAGATGGCTGCTAGCACAGGTTCTTTGACCTGATTTTCTAAAGTAAAGCAACTTTAAAGGGATGAACAATCCTACTTATTACATATATCTATCTATAGCTATATCTCATTCACTTAGTTCAGGGAAAAAAGTCAGCACCCTGAACTTCAGAGAAAATACAAACAGAAATTACAAGCAGAAAAAAAGAGAAAACACAAATCAACAGATCGGGCTTCTAGCTATCTGATCAAAGCTATACATACATAGTTACTTGAGAGAGAAGCACCAACATTTGGGTTTTCAAAATGGGGGTGGGGATGGGGCCTCCTTAATGGTTACCCAGATTCTCGACTGGCCAAAACACAAAGATACTCTTCCAGTGAGTGATCCCCAAAGCAAAACCTCACCTCAGAGTATATATACCCTTCTTCAGAGCCAGAGGGCATCACAAGTCTTGTGACTGCCTAATTACAAAATAACAAAAGGTGTGGGCCTTCCTGAAAAACAAGCCTCCTCTAATCAAGCTTCTCTTGTTGCTTGCATGTGAGGCCTATTAATGGGTGGGGAAGATCTTCAACTCCCAATAGACCTCAGGTCCTTTGACTCCAAAACCACTGTTCTCACTCTACCATGTGACCAGTGTCCTATTGCTACACTTGTTTTACAATGTTTATATTAGACTTCCACTATAGGAAAGGCATCTATGAGGAGTTCAAAGCTCTCCAGAGTGAGGAAGCCCTCCTATTCACACTCTTAAAGAATCTACTGAAAGGTCATGGTTATCACCAGAATTTTGGATTCCTTACTAATAACTGAAATGGGAAATTGGCCTTCTAGGTTCCTGATTCCTCATTTGATGGGAGTTACATTTAGGGCATGAGATGGCTGTGTTAACCTCTCCTCCTAGAATCCTGATTTGGGTTTCTAACCATTTTTCTGGGCCTAATGGGCCCCAAGTAAGCACATAACGAACTAGGAGGACTTGGAAACCATATGTAGACTTTATCTAATATAGAAGAAATAATAACAATGACAATATAATAATCTAATTATAACCATGCATATGTATATAACAATACCTGAATAATTCATAAAGTGCTTTGCTTACAACAACCTTGTAAAGTAGGTAGTGTCATTATTATTATATACATTTTATAGGTGAAGAAGCTAAAGCACAGAATAGTAAAGGGATTTGGTCCAGATCATGTGGCAGCAGTATGTGACTGGTATCTAGTTCTTCTGACTCTATTTTCAAAGATCAATCCACTATAGCCTCTTTATTTTTTGGTGCTGATAACAAAATGCATATTACACTCTTGTGGTCCAAGTAGATGGATTTTCTTTTGAGTACAATTGAAAAGATTGTGACTTGAGTAATTTCAAATGTTTTCTTAAAAAGAAATTCTGTTGCTTCTTTGTGATACAAATCAATGATAACTTATATTTAATTGGAGGCAGTATAGTTCATTGGAAGGAGAGATCAATTTGGAGTTAGAGGATTGGGTTCATATCCAGGTTCTCTCTCTTTATACCTATATGACCTTAGATAAATTGCTTAACTTTTCTGTGCCTTAGTTCTTTATCTGTAATATGAGAGAGGTGAAGTAGATGAAGGTGCTTTCATACATATTAACTTTATTTGACCTATATTCTCAGTTGCATATGGGAGATAATATAACCAAGTTGCAATTAATAATGTAATAACATTCTGAATTAAGAAAAGAGCACAAGCCACATATAGTTATACTCTAGGAGGGGGAGAGGGTGAAAATCAACATCATTTTACATACTCATCTTTTGAATCTCTTGGGACATGCTATGCAAACAGTAGGATCTGACTCCTTCAAAATGGTAAAATCTCTGAAGGATTTTTAAAAAAGTGATAAAAAGGTTATGAGGAGCCAAAGAAGTTAGTCTCTGCTTTGAATTTTTTAAGCTCATAATCTTTATTGATATCTTCAGTCTGTATATTGACCTTTTATTCTGATTGCTACCTTAGCTCTACATTTCGCACATTCCTGGAAGATGGCTATAAATTATGAAAGTTGAAAGTGCCCTAAAAAGTGTGAAATCAAAAGCTATAAAATTGAGTGTTGACATTTTTCAAAAGTACAAAAAGTGCCACAGTGAGCTGCAGAGCTGTTGAAAATTAACCTAGTGGGAAGCTGTGCCAGGCTGGGTTGAATGAGAATCTAAGGGGTTGTCTGATGACCTGACCTTCATAATTGACACAAAAGGATGCTTTTGCTTCTCTATCCTCACTAACCCTAATAGAATACCATTAAGACACCTGACAGAATTTCTCTCCTTTAAATCAGACATGGAGGAGGTCAGCTAGGTCAGGCAAAACAGGCTCATTTATTTCCTCTAAAATGCAAATGGATGACCCAGAAAAGCAAATCTACTGAACATTGATCTCTCTTTGGGAAGGAAAAGAGAGAAGACCAACTGCACTCTTAAGAACTGGTCACATTTTATTTAGAACTTTAGATATGTAAATACGTCATTTTGTTCCAGTTAGATATTAATATGATGTAACTTCTTTAATTCAGCACAGAATATAAAGATAAGTCTTCCCCAACATTAAGCTGGCTCCAAGCTTAGAATATTTCTTCTAGATGAAAGGAAATAAGAGAAACTAAAGGCTCTCTTTACTCACTAATGGTAAAAAATCCAGGGTAATAAGTGTTATACAACACACACACACACACACACACACACACACACACACACACACACACATACACACACAGCCCATTTTACAGATAAGAAAACAGAGGCAAAGAGGGTTTAGAGACCTGCCCAGGGTCATACAGTTAGCAAGTATCTGAGGTCAGATTTGAACTCAGGAAGATGAGTCTTCCTGACTCTAGGCCTAGTGCTTCATTTGCTTGTCACCTAGCTGCTCCATATATACATATACACACATGTATACGTTTATATACATATATGTATATACATGTATATATCTATATGTGTGTATATATAATATATACATATATGTATATACATGTATATATACATCTATATGTGTGTGTATATATAATATATACATATAAATATATTAGTATATTTAAACATCATCCTATTCAGAGTGAAACTCCACTTGTTCTCCTGGATTTTGGACAGCTTATATTACTGTATTTCTTAGTTAAGTATTAGTCAATTCATAAGGTCATGGAACTCAGATCTAGAAGACCCCTTCTACTTGGAGATTTATCATTAGAAAGAACACTTGAGTCTAGAGTCAGAGGACTTCGTTTCAAACTCTACCTCTCTCTGACATTTATCACCTATGTGACCTTGGGCGCATCCTTTCATCTTACTGGTATCAGTCTCCTTACCTAGTAAATGAGAGGATTCAACTAGATGATTGTTATGGTAATGGGAATATGAAGATCTTCCCTGCCTCTTGCCCCCTAGATAGGCTTAAGTGACTCTGAGAACCTTCCCTGATTTGAAAATATACACTCCCCCATAAAAGGCTGAATGTGGTCACATGGAGCCTGTGGTGGGAGGCTTGTTTTTCAGGAACTTCCATACCTTGTTACTTTGTGATTGGGCAGTGGGTCAAGAGGGCTATGACATTCTCTGACCCAGAGAAGGCTCTATATACCCTGATGTGAGGTTTTGCTTTGGGGCTCACTTTGGGAAGAGTTGTGTGATTTGGCCAGATGAGACTGGGCAGCCATTGAGCCCCCGGCTTTGAAAACCCAGATGTTGGTGCTTTCTTCTCTGGTAACTAACTAGGTATGAATGATGGTCAGACAGCTGAAAGCCTGTCTGCTGATCTGTTTCTCTGTCTGTATTTTTTTGTCTGCTTGTAACTTCTGTTTGCATTCTCTAAAGTTCAGGGTGCTGACTTTTCCCCCTGAACTAGGTAAATGATATATGTTTGATTAAAATAAGATTGTTAACCCTTTTTGAGTTGCTTTCTCTTAGAAAAGCATATCTAAGAACCTGTGCTAGCAGCCATCTGGGTATGCTAGGGTGCTTGCTGCTACAGTGACCTTTGAAGTCCATTCCATTTCTACATCTATAATCCTGATTTAATCCTTGGATTTTAAAGTTGGGGAAAAACTGAGGCCATGAGCTGTTAGGTGACTTTCTTAAACTCATACAGATGATCATGGGCAAAGACAGTATAAGTACTTGAATAATTGCAGTGCAAAATCACTGGAGAAGTTATCTTGTAACTTCACTAGGGATTTTAAAAACCTATCATGTGGGCTATAAGGTATCAATGCATCTTATGAGGGAAATTGAAAATCCTCTTTCCCCTTGAGCAGCTTATTTTCTAACTAGGGAGGTAAATCATATATACATATATCGAACAAATCGAGAATAGACCCAAAGTAATATATAACAAGAGTAAGATGGCAAGGCACATTGAATGCATTACTTTTAGGAAGTATGCTGTAATGAGGGGAAATCAAACATTCAACAAGCACTGTTTAGGGGATATAAAAATAAAAAATGCAACCACATTATGACTTCAAAGAGCTTCCAGGTCTCACTTGTCTTGGAAGAGTAACAAATTCTTGAGGTACAAGAGAGGCTCACAGGTTTGACCTTGAGAAAATGACAGTGATTGTGGGAGCCAAGGCAGTATCTCAGTTGTGGTTTGCATGGTGAATTTGTTCTGGTGTGGGGTAAGAGGATGTCCATCCCCATGGCCTAGCAAGAAAGAACCTTAGTAGCTGAGGACTTTGTTTGCAGAGGGAACAATTCAGAGTCTGCTAATGCCCTAATGGACATGAAGAAATGCATTTCTTTCAGTGAAAGCCCTCTGTGGTCTTTGAGGAAAGTGGAAATCCACTCCTTTTACATCTGGTCCATCTATTGTTTTGTTTTTACTCCTTTCCCAGTGGACACTAGGATAAAAGAAAAGCCAACATTTTTTCCCTTTTCCTCCCCAACCTTGTGGCTCAAACCTGTGTGGCTGAATTTAGAATCCATCTCTTTCACAGATTAAAAAAAATTCTCTTGCTAAGTGTATGACACTATAAAAATAGATAGCCATTAGAATCTGTGCCAATTTAGCTTATGTGAGAAGTTGTGGGAGACTGAGAAGGAAGAGAAGCCCAGAGTAGAGGATTAAATTAAAGAGGATTTGTAAATTCAAGCTGGAGCTTCCACATAAAATTTCCTTTCTAGGAGTTGCAAACTTCATATATCCAAATGAGATTAGAGTTTACTGTTATTTGGGAGAAAAAAAGGATCCTTGGCCCCTGATTCCCTTTTGGTATAAATCACAGAGAAACTAAGAAAAAAGAACCCATAGCTGGTTAAGCAGATGTAGCAGAGGCAGCTATTTTGGCTTGATGAGTTTGAAAGGCAGAAGATGAAGCTTTTAAGCCATTCCCATGGATGGATGAGGGAGTGAGTTACTAGAGGAAATAAAGTTATACCTGGGGCAATGGAGGAGGGAACAAATTCTTCATCAGCTCAAGCTAAGGGGTGATTGATTGACAACAGTCTGCCTGCTTGCCAGCACAATCTGGTGGGTTATGCAACAAAATATGCATCTTTTAAGATGTTTGCTCTCTCTTCCTCATGCCCCTTGTGACCAATGGCATATTTCTTTGTAAAGGAACTGATTAAGAGTCATTTGTGGCAGTGGGAAAGAGTTCTCCAATTTCTACATCAACCAGAGATTATTGCACAACCTATCAGCCTTAGTAAACTCAGTAGGACCAGAGGAAAATAACAACAAAACCAACAAGAAACTGAATTAACAACTATACAAGGATATAAAAATTGTAATTCCTTCAAGTAGAAAAAATAAGTTTTTTTTTTTAATTTTATAAATCCAGCATGAACAGAGGAGCAGTAGCCATGAAGTATTAGGATCATAGGATGCAGAGCTAAAATGAAACTTAGAGGTCATTTTAGCTAAACCTTTTATTCAATAGATGAGGAAACTGAGGCCCAGAGAATTTAAATAATTAAGATCACACAGCAACATTGGAATTCAAAGCTCAGCTCTTCTGACGCCAAATTCATGCACTTTCTAATATTCCATGCTGTCTGTCTTGGGTTGAAGTAACTTTGATTTATGTAACTTTGGAGAAATTACTTCTCTGAGTCACGATTTGTAAACTGGGGTTAGAATTACTTTCAATTTCACAAGGTAATTGTGAGAAAAGTGCTTTGTTAACTGTAATGTGCTCTAGGAAAGTGAATTCCTCTGTTTATTTGTCAGTGCTGTGAGAAGGCAAAATAAGGGAAAGATCATATTGAGGTGAGATTGTCCAGGTGACAAAGGGATTTTCATTTAGATGATGACAGAAACAATAATAGCTTATAATAATACAGAGAATTCCAGTTTACAAAGCTCTATGCCAAATGTATAAAATTCATAACAACCTTTTAAGATAGGTGGTGTAGGATGTGTTTATTACCCCTATTTTATAGATGAAGAAACAGAGGCTCAGGGAAAGTGTGACTTGTCTGGCCAAAGCCATACAGGGCATCAACTCAAGTTGTCTGAATTTGAGCCAAATACTCTATCTATTCACTACATTTTATTGCTTTGCTAAAGGGATAAAAAAATAGCTAGGGGAAGAGAGATATTAAACAACTTGTTCAAAGTTACTAAATAAGTAAGCAGAAGGCCTAGGAATAGATACCTGACATCCTGATTATTCAAGGAAGATTTTATCTATGAGGCCTTGTGGGGTGTTGATTTCAGAGATTAAAAAAAAAAGTTCTTAGGCTAATCATTCATATCAAATACAGATTTTCAGGAGCCAAGAATGCTGCATATTAAGAGCATGTTCCTAATCTTCTGTTTCTCAAAAAGACATTTTATTCAATCTGTATATATTTCATTTTTACTTATCTACATTATATGCCATTTTCTCTCAGTAGAATATAGACTCCTCATGGGCAAGGAATTATTTTCTTTCTTTTTTCCTTCTTTCCTTTTCCCCTCCTTTTCTTTCTTTTTGTATCCAGTAATAGTACACTCCCTGCTACATAATAGGTACTTAAAAATACTTGTTGAATTGAATAGGAAGAAAAATTTTTAATTTTGTATTTGGTGTCATCAAAGACAATTTAGACCTTTCCCTTCTGAGATCACAATTTGGAGATGCTTTGACTTTGTGAAATAACCTTGTGACATCTATTTTAAAAGCATCTCTTACAGAGGCTATAGTAGCTGTCATTGTCTCCTTAATAAGAGAGAGGTTCAGAAAGTTACCAATTGTAGCTGTCATGCTATGAGGTGTTTTTCCCCTCTAATCAGTCAGGGAGAATGTGACTTTAACTTAGATCTATGAAGAGTTTGTATAGCACACAGAAAGAATGAAAAAAAAAACTTCTTTATGTGAAGATTGTACTAACCTATTTTATGAAGAAGAATGATAAAAAAATTTTTTTAAGAGATGCATCTTGAGAGAAACTGTTAGGAGTGCATTTGAAAGAAGCTGAAGAGATTGTTTTCTTGTGGTTGGAGAAAAGCTGAAGAAGATAGAGAGGAAAAAGAGATGTAGAGATTTTTTTTCCTTATAGAACCATGGTTCCATAGTTTATTTGTGAAGAGTATGAAGAAGATTCTGGGGAAGAGATTTTATTTGTTATTCCACTGAATAGTGTGTGGGGCCAGTGCTTTCAAGAGTGAAATCATCTGCAGTTACATTGATAACCTGAGGTTATTCTAGCTATAATCTTTCTCACAGCTAAAAATGTTACAAATAATTCATTGTATCCTTGTTATTACTGATTTAATTGATAATAAATTGCATATTTTATAATTTTAATATATAATCCTAGGAGATTAAGGGTTTTAATATTTTCAGGGACATAAACAATTACTTATAGGAAAGGCAGCTTCTCTAGTTTGTGAAACAAATAATATTTGATGAACTGGGATAGGGGTTCTGAGCTTAATTCATTGATACATATTGTGATTTTTTTATCAGTGAGGAAATATTCAAATTCATTTCTAATTTATACTAGAACTCAGGATGATGAGATTAAATATGGGAATGAGTCAAGTAGCAGGCTGAGGGGGTAGCCCATTACATGTTATCTTTTTTTTTTTTTAAAGCAATTGGGGTTAAGTAACTTGCTCAAGGTTACACGGCTAGTCATTATTTATGCGTGGGTGCTCATTTTCAGAGGCTGGATTCGATCTCAGGCCATCCCAACTCCGAGGCCGGCGCTCTTACTCACTGCGCCACCTAGCCGCCCCTTTTTTAGGGCAATTGGGGTTAAGTAACTTGCCCAAAGTCACACGGCTAGGTTTTTTTTTTGTTTGTTTGTTTGTGTGGATTAAGTGTCTGAGGCCAGATCCGAACTCAGGTCCTTCTGACTCCAGGGCCGGTGCTCTACTCACTGCGCCACCTAGCCGCCCCTATTACATGTTATCTTAACACCTATAACTCTGCTCTGGTTTTTGTATCTAACTTTGTTGGACTTTTTATTCTTCTAAGGAAAGGATACTTAGAAAATGATTAAATCTGAGAATGGTCTCAAATGCTTTTACGAAGGTAAACAAACTGCTTTCAGGAGTAAAATGCTCACTTTTCAAGTGTTTTATTCTATGGAAACCCATAAGATGAAATAAATAACAGTCTAACTATGTATTGACAGAGCATGTTCTGCAATTACTCTAATAGGCCCATCTGATTACAAAGTGATGAGTTTTTAATGTTCCATTCTCAAGAATAAGTATAATTCTTGTTAGAAGTGACTAAAAGACAGTCTTAACAGACCCAATCTGTACTGATGCAACAATAACTTTTATAAAAGGTAAATAAATATTATTGCAAAGTAGCTATGTTCTGCCCAAAGGTTAAATTCAGAATTTCTCATTTCCTCCAAAGCATAAGTTTTTAGTGTTTATTGACTTATTTGGTATTGGTAGAATAGATCATTCTTTGATTAAGTGATCCTTATAAAACAATTACATTTTAAGCAAGTTTATTTAACTTCTATATTCAGATAAAGCACCTGTAAAATGCACACTAGATGTTAATCATGTTTCCCTCCCCCCTTGGTTTTGTAAGAGTCAAGAAAATCAGTGGTCACATAGTTCCTGTATGTTTTCACAACCACAGTTTCTTTCATAACCATTTGAGAATGACTGTTTCTCTCCTTTTTCATGTATTTGTCAATGTTGAGTCAAATAGAGACTACTACCCTCACTTCTTCCTTCTCGTCCTCCTTTCTTTCTCAGCCTCTTCAAGCTGGCCCCACCCATGCCCCAGTTCAATCTTATATCTTCTATTATAACAAACTTTCCTTAATCCTGGACCTCTTTCTCTCACAAAGTAAACTCCTTGAAAGCAGGTATTGTTTTGTTTTTCTGCCAGCCTTTAGCATAGTACTTTATACAGTGCAAGCTTCAGAAATGCTTTATTCACATTCATTTATTTCTTTCATTCACTTTCACACTTTTTTCATCCTCTAGCCATCATCACTGAGACCTGTTTATCCCCTGAAACCATTATATATTCCTGACCTTCCACCAAACTGTGTCCACAAACCCTGGGCACACTGCTCTTGGAGGGAGAGTCAGAATATTGCTTGTTCTCCATTGAGACTTCCAGACTCTCTCCTTTACCACTGTCATTCAGCAACTACTTCTCCATTGAGGTCAGTACACAGTATCAGAATTTCCACCCAATCCAGATTATGTTGGCTGTTACAGATTGGTTCCTCAGTCATTGCTTTTGCAAGGAGTGTGTGTGTGTGTGTGTGTGTGTGTGTGTGTGTGTGTGTGTGTGTGTGTGTGTCCTACTTATGGCCTTCTCTTATATTATGGGATCTCAGTATCCATGTTGATGATCCCTCAAATTTCCTAATCTCTCGTTTCTTTAGTCACCTGAAATCTCATGCTCCCCTTTGCTCCATCCCAGCTACACATAAGGATGGTAACACACTTGATCTCAAGATTACCCACAGACATTCCAACTTCCTAAATTAAAAAACAACAACTGACTTTTATATAACCTCTTCTCATTCCTTATCTCCTATGTCTCACCCCTCCCAATCTCATTCTCTTCCCTCGTTGAGAACTGCAATCTCTCCAGGACTTGAAACTTTGTCCTGTCATTAGTCTTGCTCTGACTTCACTTCTTTTCCCTCTCTAAAAAATTACCCATTTTCCCTTTTATAGCCCTTTATGATCTTGTCTCAACTAATTTTTCCAGACTCACTATATATCATTCCATCTTCCATACATTGCCATCAAAACACTTGGTATCACTTTAAAACTCTGATCAATGTGATGATAAACCAAATTTTTAACATCTACTGAGTTCAAAAGAGTGAACATGAATCACACTACTCACTTCTTCATACAAAGGTGATGAACTTAAAATGCAGGAAGAGACATACATTTTTGGACATGGTGCCACATTGACTTTATTTTTCCAGACTATGTAGATATATATTAAGAGATTTTAAAAATGTGATTTATGGGGAGGGAAGATTAATAGGAGGGATGGAATAACAATAACAAAAACAAAATTTGTTACTTGAAAAATTAAACAATTAAAAAATTGACCTCTATTCTTCACATACAATATTCTATCTCTGATCTTCATGCCTTTGCATGACCTCTTTTCCATGCCTAGAATATGTTTCCTCCTCACCTCTACCTCATAGAATCTTTTTCTTTCTTTAGGACACAGCTTTAGCACTACCTTCCATACATGAAGCTGTCCTTGGAACCCCCTAACCACTAGTTGAGCAATTCTCTATCAAAAGCTTGTATATTTATTTGTGTTGATTTATCTTTATGTTTATTCTGTACTTATTTATACATATTCACTGCCTCTGCTGTTAATATAGAAACTCCTCATATGACTTGTTCCATTAATTTAATTAATTCAGTGCCTTTAATATTAATGCAACTGTCTTGATTGATTGAATGATAGCTAATATTTACATAGCATTTTAAAGTTTGGAAAGGATATTTATTATATGTAAACTTGTGTCAGACTCATATTTATATTAAGTCCCTGGAGCACTGAAATGTCTTGATAGCCCACACACACTCACTCACACAAAGAGAGACACAAATACACACACATTCACACACCAGATCCTTTGTTGGTGTTCTAGAACCAATGAGCTGGTGAAAGAGGGTTTGTTTGGTGGTAGATACATAATGGATACCTATGCCATTTCATTAAATATGAAAAAAATATGGATAGGTCATATTATTTTTAAATTGCTTTTTAATTCAGTCTCATAGATATCAGGGATAGAAGAAATCCTTTGGTTCATTCTCACCTTCAGGGTGGCGATAAGGTATGGTATATAAAGTATATGTAGTATATTTCAGTATATGTGTCAACTAAGGCACAGAGTTGAAGTAATTTAAAAAAATATTGCCTTCAGGGTCCTTTTTTCATCATCTAGTACTTAATTTGATGGCTGTGACCCACTTCATACTTCAAAACCCTAATGATGCATGAATTACTGACTGTATGGGTAAGGCTGAGAGATGAACGAAGTATTATTATTGTTGCTGTTATAATTGTTGCTATTATTTTTAATATAATGAAACTATAAGTGTAACTTCCATTTTGGGATACCTTCTAAGCAAAAGTATTTGTATTAAGTATGATTTATTATAATTCATTTTATTTGTATGTTAAGAGGCAGCAAGGTGGTACAGTGAGGCAGGTGGTCACTGCAGTGGATAAAGTGCTTGTCCCTGAGTCAAGAAAACCTGAATTCAAATCCAGACTCAAATCCAGACTCAGACTCAAGTCACCTATCCTCTATCTCCCTCATTTTCTTCAACTATAACATGGGGTCATAATAACATTTACCTTTGCAGTAGAATATATTTCTTCCTTACCTCTACCTAATAGAATCCTTTTCTTCTTTTAAGACGAAGCTCAAGCACTACCTTGTGAGGATCAGATGAGATGGTATCTGTGGAGTGCTCAGTACAGTGTAACACATACCAAGGAAAACTGCCTTACTGACTAATCAAGAGTGTAAGAAAGGTTCCCATACCCTGACCAATTAGCACTCAGAAAAGACAGTCCGAAAACTCAGACACTTGAATAGCTATTGACCTTAAATTTTCAGGAATCCCTGAAGGGTGGGGGTATTATTAATAAAGACCCACTCAGATATAAAATCTATCCTTAAACCACATTAATATTAAGAAGTCGTCTTGAGACCCTTGCATAGATACTGGTACTTATATAGGCATAAAGAAAGGAGGAAAAACAACAAAACTATAGTGCTTCAAGAGTATGCCCTTCATATGGAAGTATCCAAGTGAGGTTATTGGCAACTTTTGTCCATTTTTTATCTATGTAAGATCTGGTCCATGGTAGTTCGTCATAGTTAGATAGCTAGGTGGTTCAATGAATAGAGTGTGGGGCCTGGAGTCAGGAAAACTTGAATTCAAATCCAGCCTCAGATACTTCCTAGATGTGTGACCCTGGGCAAGTTCACTTAACCTTTATTTGCCTTTGTTTCTTCATCTATAAAATGGGGGTAATAATAGTACTCCCCTCCCAGGATTGTTTTGAGGCTCACATGAGGTAATAATTGTAAAGAACATAGTACAATGCCTGGCATATAAGTGCCATTTAAGTGTTACCTTTTATGATTGTTATTATCTCTGTAATATCCTTCAATAAAAAAAAATAAATTCATGTGCAATACACGTGAATTATGCATTAAACTTTGCTTTAACCTTTTAGTAGTTTGAGGGGGAAAAGTAGCAGTGCAATGTTTTTGAGAGAGTGTTAGCTAACAAATATTTTGGGTCCCATGGCATTAGCTCCACAAATCTAGAGCATCCACAGCTAGTGAGTGATGATACTGATGGGAAGGAGTTGAAACAAAAGGCTTTTGCCTCAGGATGTGTTTTGATGTGTGCTATAGCATGGTGAGGTTATTTTATTTTTCTAGGGCATGATTTTAAAAAATACTAAAATTTCATTTAATAAGTTAATTTCTTTTCCTAGTGGCAAATTTCCTCGCAAATTTCTGTTATAGGGAATCTGTCTTATGCTTTTCAGGGTCTATCTTCTTTATTATCTGTCTGGCTATAAAATAATCACTTCAACTAGGCACCTTACAAAATTTTCAAAGGCACATAAAAAGCTACAAGGCTTGCCATTTTTACTTTTGGATTTTTGTTCTTTTTGATATCCCTAAAAATAAAATTTCAGCGTCATCCAAAGATTTAAATGTCCAGTTCATTGAGTCTCACTATAAACTTGTCCTTTAAGTGGGGTAGGAACACGTCATTTTGTGAGAATATCTTATAATGATGTCTTTTTAGTTCTTCAGGATCTAAATTTTCTTGGATAAGTTCTGAGGCAGCAGGTTCTTCTCTCCTCCATATATTAATATTATATGTACGTGTGTGTGTGTGTGTGTGTGTGTGTGTGTGTGTGCATCTTCAGGTATTATCCTGTTCATTCTTCACAATTTCCATGCAATGTAGATTTAGATTCAGTTCAAATGTAGTTTGGATTCAGTCAAAGGGATGCACTTGAGGATCTAGATGGCCACATATGGCCCTAATGCCGCAGGCTCCCCACCACTGGTCTAGACTCTACACAATTTTACTTGTGTTTTTTCAGTTATAATAGGGGACTGCCAAAAGGGAGCCAGTGCAATATAATCTGCCTTTCATGGGTACGTTCTAGGAGAGGAGGAAGAACATGAGAACTGTGGTATTGTGGAAAGGGCAAGAGATTTGGAATCAAAATATTTGAGTTTTAATTTTAGCTCTGCTATGACTTAAGTGATCTTGGGCAAATCATTTAATCTTTCTGGGCCTCTATTTCCTCATCTATAAAACAAGGGGGCTGGCTAGATATCCTCTAAATTCCTTTTCAGCTCTAAGTCTGTACATCACAATGAACTGCATTTATTATTTTATCCTTTTCTACCCTCAGTTTTTTTCCTACCTCATTTCATATTATATCTGCCCTCCTCAAATTATTAGGCCAACTGCCTACCTCATTTGGCGAGTCTGACCCAGCCAACTATGTAAGACAAAGTCATCGATCACACCTTTGATCTAGGTGGAAAGAACTGGAGATGCAATGCTTTGTTTGATCTCAATTACAATTTGCCCTGGCTATTCTACACACCAGAAGCTCAATGCCTCAGAAGGAATTACACTCCTCCCCCCACTTCCCTCACAATCCTTCCCTAGGGCCCCTATTCTCCATCTTTTCTGTGAGTATGTATAGATTTTAGCATTATGCAACATAATCACTTAACAGAGTAATAAAAATGTCATGTAGTTTTGTGAAAGTTATTTAGTATTTTGGGGACTCTATTATAGTATACACTACACCAAAAATTGAAAAGCCTTTCATGTTTTATCTGGGACTGTACACAAATTACTATTCCCATTATGCTAATAGTGCTGGAAAAGGAAAATGGTTGCATTTATAACAGGACAGCCTATTAGCACTCAGTGTGATTTTATTTACACTCTGCTTCTCATCTCTGACCACAACTAGGCCTTCTCTCAGTGAGGGGTTAGAATAATCTTCATGTTTATTCAAACTGAAGTCCTTTAATATAAACCTTTTGGTCTTGAGATACAAATAATGGCCTGTTTAACCTTCTAGATGTGAGCCTCAAGAATTTATTGAATGTCTTGAAATACCAAGAATCAGTTCTGGGGGAATCTTTTCAGCTCATTTTGTTTTAGAAATATTGATGTACATTGGACTTATTAAATATACTGTCTTGGCTAGCAGAGGTCAATCAATGATTTTACCAGCAAGCATTTATTAAATGTTCTAGGCACTGTATTAGGCTTTGGGATTACAAAGATAAAAATAAATTAATTGCTGCTTTCAAAGGGGTTTAAATTCTATCAAAGAAAATATGTACTTATATGTATAAATAAATCTGATTTGTTTTTTGTTGGCCTAGAACTGTGATCTCATTGTTACTGGAAACTCCCAATGAGAAAACTCTCCTTATAAAGGGAGATTAGCACCTACTTTGTAGCTTAGAGAGTTGTTTGGGCCTTCTGTGAGGTAAAATGATTTGTTCAGGGTCACATAACCAGTATGAGTCAAAGATAGGACTGGAACCCAGGCTTTCTTGACTCTGAGGTCACTACTCCAAGATTAATCCTCAGATGTAGCCGACACATGCATCTGCATCCACATAAATTCAGAGGGTGGTGTAGTAGCGAGAGAAGTGGCTTTAGAAATAATCCTGCATCTGACACATACTTATGTGACTCTTTATAAATCACCTAACATCTCAGTGTTCTAAATATCTCACATTGCAAATTCCAGAGAAGTCACTGGACTGCATTGGTAGAGGGAGTTTCTTCCCCTAGAAACTCCCTAAATCAATGAAATCATTGATCCACTGTCCTAAACACAAACACACACAAACATATACATACAGTACACATACGTAATATAAATAAAAGGTAATTTTGAGGGGGCACCAGTAACTGGAGGTATCAGGAGAGGATTCATGTAGGAGGTGTGTTTGAACTGAGATTTGGCCAAAGCTAGAGATTTTAGCAGAATTATGGATAGATTTGTTTGTTCTTTCAGTGAAGAACTAAGGGCACAACTCAACCATCTAGGAACACTGCCCAGTAGAGCAGTCTACAAACTAGTAGAAAATTCAGTCCTAACGCATAACAAGGTCAGTCAAATTCCCTTTGGTAAGTATGCGAGACATATACTTGACATCTGATTTCATTAGTCATTTTTATTGTTCCTCTTGAAATAGATTTTCACCAACACTTTCCATGTACAGGACCTAAAGACTTTGAAATTGTGAGTTACTATATTCTCAGCCTTTTGTTATTCTCACCCCCTTTTTTCTCATCAGAAATCCCCAGCTCCCCAAATGGAATGGTAATATAAATGGGAAGATCTTTCCTATCCTTTCATATCAATTCCTATCTACTAATAGGCCCATTAAGTCATATGGAAGCCTAAGACATATAAGTTTGAGTTATATAAAGCCTTTGGGGGGAGGAGCTTGCTGAATGGGTAGAGCAGGAAGAGTGGAGCAGAGCCCAGAGGAAGTAGGTCAGAGCAATTAGAACTGAGGCAGAGAGAGGAAGCAGGCAGTAAGTTGTGAATATTCACTTGTGGGAAGGCCCTAGCAGGGGGAAGGCTTATGGATGGTGGTGCCCCCTGCATTGTTATTGTGTATAGATTTCTTTGTTGCTATGATTGGTGTTGGCATTTGACTTTCTGGTATTTGAACAAATGTTTTGGTTGTGTCTTCCATGTGGAGAGTCTGTTACATTGTGTGATTCAGAATTATGTCAGCATATTCATAGCTGCTGTAGGCACTGTGAATATAGAATTGGTGCCAAACCAAGTCAGCCTTAGATCTTTTGTTGAAAATGCCTGTAAGAACTTTTAGAGACTTTCTTTTCTCTTCTGTTCCTTTTAATTAAACTCAAGATAACTCTGGTTATTTCCTTTTAATGTGGTTCAGACCTCTGTCAGATATGAAAGGTCTTACTTGTCTTTCTTTATGTGGACAGACATTAAATCCAACAACATGTTGGTCATACCTCTGTACTGATACCAATTTCATCCAACTTAACTGCATCACTAGTATTAATGCCTAGGTCAGTACACTACATAGTTGCTACATTTTACTGAGCTAAATATTATTTAGTAATATGAGTAATTTGGTAATTTGAGGTAGTTTTTGTAGCTCATGGAGTTATGGAGCCAATAAGACCAGCTCAGCAAATCCAAATGATACAATTTTCACATCATATTTTGCATTAATATAGTGTATTATGGGTTTCAATGAACTTTACGTTTATTTTCTCATTTGGTCCTTACAACTACCTTGGGAGGAAGGTACTATTATTTTGCTTATTTTAAAAATGAGGTTCAGAGAGGTTAAAAAAAATTGGCCACAGGTCCCAGAGCTAATAAATATCAGGAGTTAGATTTATATCAGGTTTTCCTGATATCAAATCTAGTTCTTTTGGATTCTCATAGGGGACACAGTCCTTCTTAAAGAGGAAGAAACGATTATAGCCCTTTATTATAAGACTACTGACATTGACTTCATATAAATAAAAGTAAACAGAACTTTCTGCCCAATGGGGAATTCATTCTTTTGTCCTATTTTTCTTTTCTAATTTACTAAAACCAGTATTTGGAAAGTGATCTCTTAGAGATAAATGAGTCACATCTGCAAAGGAACTTATAAAGAGTAGTATGCTGGTAAATGCTTAACAACTAGCTTGAGGGATGGTATAAGTCAACCCACATTTAGGTTTAAACTACATTATTAATGTTTCCTTCATCACTTTCTTAAGTCTAGACAATCAATAAAATCATAAATCAACTTCTAATTTGTAGCATTTACCTACTTCTGAGGTACAAGCGCTCACACTGAAATTTTAACATTTAGCTCTTCTGAATAGTTTTTTTTAAGCTGGTTCCAGCCCCCTACCCCTACCCTGAAAAGTACTTCCAACATATTTCATTTTTATCTTCACAACACGTTTGTGAAATAGAGAAGGTATTATTCCCATTTTACAGATAGGAAAACTGAGATCCAGAGAGGTTAATTGACTTGTTCAAAATCACATAGCTAGTAAGTAGTAGAATCGGGCCTTGAATGCATTTCTTATGACACCCAAGTCCTGTTCTCTTTCCACTATATCACGAGGTTTTATAAATCTCCTAACTTTCTTTTAAATACACATGCTAAGGGGCTAGCCAGTTGAATAAATCAGCTAGTCTAAGAGAAAAAAAGGGCAGCGAGGTGGTGCAGTAGATAGAGTGTCAGACTTGAAGACAGGAAAATTCATCTTCCTGAGTTCAAATATGACTTTAAAAAATTGCTAACTGTGTGACCCTGGGTAAGTCACTTAATCCTGTTTGCCTTAGTTTCCTTATCTGTACAATGAGTTGGAGAAGCGAATGGCAAATCACTCCAGTGTTTTTGCCAAGAAAACCCCAAATGGGGTTACAAAGAATTGTGCACAACTGAAAAAGACTGAACATGGAGAGAAAAAAAAAGGCCATAATTGTAATATTTTTATCTCTTAGAAGTTGCTTAGCATTTTCTTTTAGCAGGTTCCTACTGTGTTCTGATTCACAAGCTTAAAACTATAATATAATTGCTCTACAAAGTAGTTGTTAATTATTTAGCATTGGTTATTGAGATGGGAAAAAATAATTGCAGCCAGAGTCCTATCCTAGGCAGGTAACTTGCTTCTCATCTTCCAAGAGGATGCCTCTGGAGATAAGGGAGGGACACAAATGCTTGGATTGGGCATGTGTATCCAAAGATTGCAGCATTGTCCAATAAAATAAAATAATGCTGAAATTACTTAGAGCTATTGACAAGAGCACAAGGAATGTAAAAGCATCTATACACTTTTCAATTCCAGTCACTTTCTCTACAAATCAGCTTTATCAGCTCCATTAGCAGGGGAAGCTGATAAAAATCTGAAGTAGACTTCCTACTGTCTAGTCTCTTAAGTGTCAGAAATAATATATTCCCTGTTACAAATGTCCTCGAGGTAGAAGCGTCTGCTGCTTTCAAGGCTGCTATAACTTATTCCTTGGGATAAACATCTGCCTTTATGCTCATTAAAAATTACTTTAAAAATAGGAAATTGAGTAAACACAAACTAATAAGCAGCCTAGCATAGGCTAACTGCCAAGCACAGACTCACTCTGCATGTGGACGGGTTTCCTGCTGGTGTCAGACTTGGCTTGAGGTTTCATTCATTTTTTTTTTATTTATTCCCATTCATTTCTATATTCATGCCTTTCTTTGGCCTCTCATGTTATAATGTTAATTTTAAGCAGTGAAAATAGTGAGTCCCAATCTTTCTGGAATCAAGTCAGCAAACAATAAGAATATATTTCATGCTCAATGTATGTAAATACATTGATATCTTGCCACTCAATCCTGGCAGCTCCAGAGGAGAAAGTGAGGCTGGTGAGTTTTCACAATTCTCCCTCACTTAAATCCAATTCTCTTGCATGTCATGGCATCCCCTCTCTGATGTCATGATCCTCTTTGAGAACAAAGGACAAACAACAACCTCTGTAAGTAGAAAAGGAGCTGCCCACGAGGGACCAAATTGAATCTGGCCAGTTGGGCAACATGGCTAGCTGGCCTGTCTCCCTCCCTTCCTTCCTTCACTTGTGTCCAACTGTGACCCCATTTTGGGTTTTCTTGGCAAAGATACTGGAGTGCCATTTCTTTGTCATTTCTTTCTCCAGCTTATTGTGCAGATGAGGAAACTGAGGCAAACAAGATTAAGTGACAACCCAGGGTCACACAGCTGGAAGTATTTGAGGCCATATTTGAATTCAGGAAGCTGAGTCTTCCTGACTCCAGGTCTGGCACTTTCTCTACTGTACTACCAAGCTGTCATTCTTCTCTTCTGCTAGGGGTCAATTCCTCAAAGTTGCTTCCTTCCTTAGGTGACAGTCTTTCATGTTTGTCTTTGCTTCCTGATGGATTTAGTGTCTCTTTCTACTGGTTAGACAGCACTGATTCCCAAGTGACATGGTTGATGGGGAATGGAGGTGAGAGAAATCTCTTCTCAAGTTTCAAGGTTTGGCATCTAGCTCCTTAGGACTTTATTTAAAGCTTTAGTGGGTGTGGCTAATTTGTTTAGGCAATAATCTATTGCTATTGTTTTCATCTGAAGGACTAGAGGTATATTTATTATTTTATTTACATCTTGTAATTACATTGTAGGCCTTTTGTGACTGTAAACTGAGGTAGGTGTGTATGTGTGTGTGTGTGTGTGTGTGTGTGTGTGTGTGTGTGTGTGCAAGCCAGGTACACATGGGGGGGCATCATATACTCTCTCCATTATAGAAACAATTGGCTAACTGGGTCCTCTCTTAAACTTTTGTGTCTATGGGGCAAAAATGTGTAAGGGTAGGGGTAAATATATGGAACTTTGGGCAGTTTTTCCTCTCCGTTTAATCCCTGTGGCTATAATGAGAGCAATATGGAGGAAAGAGGCTAAGACATGTGATGGTGAGGTCTTCTCTCTTCCACTTCTGACCTCCTTCCCTTTTTGGTGCCAAAACTAGGGAGATAGAAGAATGATAACCTTAGAGTCAAAAGGAACTGAAAGGTCATCTAGTCCAAGCCTTTAATCTTACAAAAGAGGAAACTGAGGTCTAGAGGGTTAAGTGATTTGGCCAAAGTTATACTTTTCTTTTCCTCCCTTTTCTTTTTTCTGTGCACATAGGTTATCATACTCTTACCTGCCAGTGCTCTGCCCAAAGCAATCTAAATTTTGATTTTTCAAACTTTTTTTCTCTAAAGGACCAGCCTTAAGCCCAAATCACTTTGATTCTCATTGATTGGCCAATAATAGGTCCCAAGCCAAGTCCTACTTGGTCATTGTTTGGGTTCTGGTTGGCTCAGAGTGAACGTAAGCAGATATTGTTTCTGTTTTGGCCAGAAACCCTGAGGGTCTTCTCCTCCCAGACTGATTTTTTTTGACTAGGTAAAGAGGCCATGCTCTGCTTCATTTCTTGCCTAGCCATAATCATTGAATTGGTATTGCTTCAGTCAGACTGAGACCTGTTAAAGAACTTAGGTTAAAAAGACCAAGGCCTCCCATTGAATTCATCTTGCCACTGGACCCAGATGGCTCTGGAGGAGAAAGTGAGAATGGTGACTTTGCACGCCTCTCCCTTACTTGAATCAAATTCACTACCAAGTCATGGCATTGCCTTCCTGATCATGGTCCTCTTTGAGGACAAAGGTAAGACAATAACATAATAAGCTACTCAAAACTTCACTAAGTCTTTTTGGAGATACTTTGTATGGGTACTAAGTGACAGAACTTGAATTTGAATCCAATATTCTGTCTCTAGAGCTAGTAATACTGCAAGAAAATGTTTAGTTTTCATAGGGAACTCCCCATTTGTTTTATTTGCCTCATCACAGTAAACTGTTAGCCAGCAGAGTTAAAGAATGGGATAATCTGGTTAACTGAATTTTCTGGTTAATAATGTCAATGGATGGATTACTCATTTTCAAAACTTGCATTGCTCAAAAGACCTGGATATAATTGAATTTTTCTTGGATGACAAATAAGGTATTTTGGGATCTTTCGGTGCCTTAGGGTCCTCATTTTGAACATCAAATTTTGCACTGGCAAAGCATGAAAGTGCTGTTTGATACAAGTTTCCAGTTGATAAAGTCATACAAAGCAGATTTTACTGTAATTAAATCCTTGATAATTAGATGAAGAAAGGCAACAATAAATGGTTCTTCTGGGTAGAGCAATGAGCTACAGAAGGAATTCTTATGTTGCCCTGTAGTTTTCCTCTGTCAGAGCAAAGGAAAAACAACAGACCTACTATACCTTCAGCATTTCCACTTGGATAGTTCCTTTACTGTTTATATTTAAAAGTTATATTTAGGTACACAAATATCCTCTGGTTAAACCGGGGCACATGCCTAGGCAAAACATTCTTAAAATGCTCACTTGAACCAAATGTCAAATGGCAGGAATTGAAATTAAAAGAGACATGAAAGAAGCAATAAAGTTAAAATCAATAGAGTTGATTACAGAAAGGGTTGAGTTATGCTTCTTTTATAGCTAGTCCAATTTTTAGGATAGATAGAGCCCCAGGGATCTATTCTCCCATTGGTGTGCATGCCTCATTCCTATTTACTTTAATGAGCCTAACCAGTGGGAAACAAGGGGAAATAGATTCTCTAGCTCTTGTTTCCTATTGTTGACTACTAAAAATCCTTTATTAAGTACACATGGTGTTTTACTTTTGGGTACTACAGGAAGCTCCTGATTCCTACACATTTAAGTTACTCCTATGCCTCTTACAGAAGAATGGGCATCTGCTGGCTGCTTCACGAACCCTGCTTCACTCCCACCCCTTTCTCCCTTTTGCCAACAAAGATCGACAAATTCAAGGGTTTGGGGAGTATATAAAAATTCAATTACGTCCAGGTTTTCTGAGTGATGCAAGTTTTGAAAATGAGTAATCCATCCATTGACATTGTCCCTCTATTAACTATTACCTGAGGCAGGACTGATCCTCCTTGACAGTTTACTAACTGCTTCTCCCCTTTTCCCTAACAGACATTTTCATTCTCCATCAGAAGCTGTACAGATTTCCCCAACACCTAAGAGTAATTTGTAATGCTCATGATTCTGGTACTGCTTATAAACGATGCAGCTATTATGATAAAGGGCTGTTGCAACAATTAAATCAAGATTACCACCATAGCAGAGGGTCTGTATTGTACAATAGGTTTATGTTTTTTGTCCTGCTCTGTTTTGCAATCTGGTTCTATTTAGTATAGTCAGAGATTATATTTTTCACCCCGATGCCTAATTGGCTTATTGAAATATTCTACCATTCTATGGATATGGATAGATGTAGCCAGGAATCCAAGGTGTCTTAGTGATGGATGAGACTTCACTGGAATATTTAACTTTCCAAAGTGTTGTCCTCTTATAAAGCATCTCTGCTAATTTCTTTAGTGTTGTCTCCCTTAGCAACAATCAGTATAGCATCTGTCCTTCTTCTAAATAAATTATAAGTAATTTTAGAAGAAATAGACCCAAGCTAAAAACCCAGGCTCATTTGTGTCATCAAATCAGAGCAAACGTTAAAAAAAAAGGCAGTACATTAACTAAATTTATTCAATAAGTTTTTATTAATTGTTTACCATTAATAAATGGTAAGTAAATACCATTTATTAAATGTTTACCATTGTTAGCCAGGCACTGTGCTAAGTACTGGTGATACAAACAAAAGCCAAAACATAGGTACTTGCAGGAGACAACATGCAAATGTGTGTGTGTGTGTGTGTGTGTGTGTTTGCATGTATAAATATGCAATAATACAAATAGAAGATAATTCCAGAGGGAAGACATGGAGGGGTCTCCTGAGAAAGGACAGAGACCAGGAATTCAAGGGTTTGGGGAGTATATTCAAAGCAGAAATTTACCTGAGGCTACTCTACCTTCCTTGCTTTTCTTCCCTATGCTTATTTCTTCCTTCAGAATCATCTTCAGCTAAAGCTCAGCTCTAGCCCCACACTGCTGACTGGACAGAGGAGGAAAGAGGAAAGCGGGGAAATAGCTTGGCCAAGGAGTTTGGTGCCTATAACTTAGAGATTGATATGGCTCAGTGTTCTTGGTATTCTGTATTTGATTAAAAGTGATGATCTGTACACCCTGCCCTCCCCCCTTACCTTTCTCTATACAAAACTCTTCTTCCTCAATTTAGATATTATACATGAGTATAATCAGTTATAATGCCATTGGTGTGTGGGTTATACTGGAATAGAGGCATTTTAGCAGCAGTCTAACTTAAAAAAAAATACATAGCTTTAAGAAAGGATCATACAGTCTTTGAGCTCTTTGTTTCTCATCAGGTTATATTCTGAACTTCTTCATGCTACAGGAATCTTTATCCTACAAGATCACTTCAGCCCTAGAATTCATACCTCATCAGTATCCTCTTCTCTTCTCCTAATCAGTATCTATTTCTCTATTGGAGGGGCTTTCTAGTCGCCCCCCTCTAATTGGAGTGAAGAGAGTTTTTTCCCAGAACCTTCAAAGAGGGCACCCAGAATAGCCACCTTTTCATTTCCTACCAGGCTGTACTTTTCTGGACTTCTCCATCATACCACTGTACCTTCTCTTTCCCCTCACCCTGCCTTTCAGCTTCCTTTTATGTGTTGTTTCCTGATTAAAATGAAAGGTCCTTGAGGACAGGGACTGCCATTTTTCTGTGCTTGTATTTATTGTTTAACCTTGTGTTTCTACTTCTAGTGCTTGATTCACAGTAAGCAGTTAATAATTGTTGCATTGGCTAGCTAGAATCACCTTTAAATATGATCTAGTTTAAGACATGTATTTTATTGATGAAGAAACAGAGGTCTTAAGAGGCAATGAGTTTCAAAGGTTCACAATGGTATAGCAGCAAGACTCAGTTTCATCATACTGCTTCTCTAACGTGTGTATAAATTTAAAAAACAGTGCTAGCATTGCCTTTTTATGTACTTTTCCATTTAACCTGACCTTTAATGTTGAACTCTCCCTTGTAACAATAAGTTTAAACAAAACCCACTAACACAGCAACTTTGCCTGCCATTTCATATATGCAGTCCCCACATCTCTACTGAAAGGAGTCACTTAGGTTTCTTTTTCAGTTCTCCAGGATCAAAATTGTTCATTCAAATTCACCATAGTTTAACAACTTTTTAGGGTTTTTTATGATTTACATTTTTATAGTCAATGAGTATATTATTCTCCCAGTTCCACATTCTTCATTTTGTATTACTTCATATGGAATAGGGAATCATGGAATTATAAAACTAGAGATAGAAGAGACAGCAGAGGCCATCCTTCATTTGAAAGATGAGGAAACTAAAGCTCAATGTGGTTAAGTGATTTAGGTCCCACAAATAGCTAGCTAAAAGGATAATGTGAACCAGGTTCTTTTGATTCCTGAGCCAATGATCTTTCTGCCATGCTTTACAGTCATATTCCATTACATCCATTTACCATAATTGATTCTATTATTCCTTAATTGTATTCATTCATTTTGTTTGCATTTTTCCCCTACTGCAAAGAGTGTGGTTATGTGCCCTTCCTTGTTGTAACTGACCTCCTTGGGGGCATATGTTCAGTAGTGGTATTTTTAGGTTAGAGACTTTGAACAGTGAAATGAATTTACTTGAATAATCCCTAATTAATTTCCAGAATGGTTGGATTAATTCATAGTTCCAACAATAGTATATTAGTGCACTTTCCCTACTATTATTAAAAATAATATTCTTGAGAATTTATATTTTCTAGTGGCTGTTTTAATGACATTTTGGGCCAATTAAAATTGTTCCATTTAAAATAAACTTAACAACATTAGCCAGGACTTGAAATAGTCAAACTGTTCTCCAGCTGTAATTTAAACAGTCATCATCTTTGTACATTTGGATAAAAGGCACTAATGATAATGTTTGATATTTATAAAAGGGCCACATGTACCAGAAGTAAGAGGACAATTAAATAATTAACTGGAATTAATTTACAATAAATATTTATGATTGAAAATTATTCCCTCATTTATATGATCACTAAGGAAAATGGCTTATCTGCAAAGATTTTGTTATATACCCAAAGCATATACATTCTCACTTTTTGATGGCATGACAGTAGGGAGTGTGGATACATGCTGGGTAACCACAACATCAATTTTTGGACTATTTGTTAATTTCATTTAATGACTGAGTTATTTATACATAATGACTGTATACCCTGGGGCAAGTCAATTAAGCATTCTGTGCCCTGGGTAGCTTTCTAAAACTGTAAGTTGAAGATCAGTTGTAGATCTACATTGAGAGAGGGCATTTTCTCACTGGTGGTTCCTCATATCAATAAAATCACAGATATGTCTATATGTGTGTGTGTGTGTGTGTGTGTGTGTGTGTGTGTATGTTATATCATGTGATATGTAATATACAAGTGAGGAAATTTATATTATATTATGCCATATCGTTGTTGTTCAGTTGTTTTCAACTCTTTGTGACCCCATTTGGGGTTTTCTTGGCACAGATACTAGAGTGGTTTGCCATTTCCTTTTTGAGCTCATTGTACAGATGAGGAAACTGAGGCAAACAGGGTTAAGTGACTTTCCCTGAGTTACACAGCTAGTTAAGTGTCGGAGGCCAGAGATAACTCAAGAAGATGAATTTTCCTGACTCCAGGGCCAGCACTATAGTCTAACTGCACCATATCAAATGTTATCTTAGTACATCACATTATATGTACAATATATTCTGGTTATAAACGTATATATTCCAAACATTATATTATTTGTAGATTCTATAGCAAAATTTTGGAACATTCTCATGTAATTGATAATAGATACTACCACTACTGTCACCACTGCTGCTATTGACATTTATATTGTACTTTAAAGTTTGCAAAACACTTTGGTAGGCTACATGGTACAGTGGCAGGAGCTGGATTTGGACTTAGAGGATTGGGTGGATCCAGCTTTGCCAATTATTAACAATGTGACCTTAAACAAATCAATAAACATGTCTGTTTCTCAGATTCCTCCTTTGGAAATTGTGGGGGTTGAACCTCTAGGGTCCTTTCAAATTCTAATTTACAATTCTATGATCTTATTTTATCATCACAATAACTGTATGATATAAGTACTACAGATATTATTGTTCCCATTTTATAGGTGAGGAAATGGAGAAAAAAATTTGTCAGGGTCACACAGATAGTTAAATGTCTGAATTGGGATTTGAATCCAAATGTTTCTGGCTTAAAATCTAACACTCTATGCACAAAACTATTATCTAAAAGAGTCTTAGATTTAAGCTGGTTCTTCCTCAGGAATAATGGATATATCATCAATCTTACTGGTAAAATTAAAAACATTTCAATTTAATCTAGGGGAATTTAAAAGGTCAACGTAATGAAACAAAGTTGGAAAATAAATGATTCTTGGGCTTTCACATGTTCAAAGTGTTTTTACATATTTTTATCAATCAAATATCAAAGTATTTTTACATATTTTTATCAATCAAATATCAATCAAATCATACATCAATTTTTACATATACTCTACATCAATTTTTTTCAGGGAAATTATATCCAGAACCACATGGTACAATAGTGGAAAAGAAACATGGAGCCTAGATTTAGGGCCAGAAGGAAACTTAGAGGTCATTTGGTTCAATACCCTTGTTTTTAAGGATGAGGAAACTGAGGCCTAGGGAGGTCAAGGGATATGCCTAAGAAGACACAGTGGCACAGTTCCCATTCAAACTCAGGACCTCAGACTCCAAATCTAGCCCTCTTTGTTCCTCTACATCTTGGATTCTAATTCTGCCACCAGTTGCCTGTGTAAACTTACACAAGTTCCTTGTGCCTCAGGTACTCCTTTATAACCTAGGAATAATAATGCCTATTCTATTTGTCTCATTGGAGGGATGGGCTGGTGGTGACAGGATCTTTGATGCAACTGTGAAAGGAAATAAAACATTTTACAAATGTAAGTAGTATGATGTTTACTGCTACAGAGTCAGGATGCCATTTATTAATATCCCTTTTCATTTCCTCTTCTAGTTAGTTCCTCCTTGTAATTGCATCATCTCTGTCACTTATGGCCCTGTGTTATTGACTGCAATGAAAATTAATCTGCCGTCTCTCTAGGCAGCAAGGAATAGTAAACAGAGATCTGGCCTCAGAACCAGGACTGGACTTGTCTCACCTCTGACATGTACTGGCTGGGTGACCTTGGGTCAATCATTTAACCTTTTAGTGCTCAAGGCAATTTGCTAAGTCCAGGTAAGATGTCAACCTGCACTGGCATAAGGAGTTTCCTCATTGGAGAGTTCTCTATACCAATGCAATCACAGGTTCAGACAATCTCCCTATTGTCTTTAATCAGTTGTATATACTGTATTAGTGTAGTTTAACGATTTGATAAGAGAATTAGAAACCTAACTCCTACACAAACCTGCAGTGTGTATCTTAACTTTCCCTTACCATTTCTAATGGATAATACCACTTCTCATAGAGATCTTCTGGCATAAAGTCTTAGAGATTTGAAAACAAAACAAAACAAAATCTTCATCTCCCTGATCTATTATTTTAATGTCCTTTAAATTTATGCAAAATTAAGTGGGTTTCACACATCTATTCAGTCAAGCTAAATGAAGACCCTTCTTCCCTCCCCTATTCCACAAGCAAACCAGTCTAACAATGGTTCACCAGAGCCTTTTCCTGATCATTTTTATGAAACAGCTTTTTCCTTAGAATGATATAGTAACCAGAAGCCACTAGGTGGGAGCAAAGAGTAAGCTAACAGTTTAGCCATTAAATTAGAAATGGAGATTTACTGTGGCAGATCAACCACACTTTTCTAGGAAGTGAAGGCTAGTGAAATTGCTTGTTACTTTCTCTTTTCTAAGATATTATCCCTTAAAAAAAAGAAAAAAAAAGGAAAGAAGGGCCAAACAACACAGCCTGCTTCTGCGTGGGCAATGACAATAGGACAATTCATTCTTACAGGTAATTCTTTCTATTCCTTTCTATACTTGGGCTGTTACTGCAGGAAATTAAATCTTGAATCACTTACCTTAATGAATGCAATCTGATTGGATCAGTGGGAACAAGGTCAGCAACAAGCCAAACAGCTGCTGCTAATAATGAGTGGGTGAAAAAAGGGTATGCCCTCAGAAGCCTCAATTTTTGCTCTAGAGAGGGCTGACCTCTGTTAAATTCAAAGAGCTTCTCTCTAAATGCTGTAGCATAATAAATCCAGTGATGAGAAAACCATTGCATTCTACACTAATATACATGTTACTTCTTAAACAGTTTCCTTCCCTAAATAACAATAGCAAACATTTATATGGTACTTTAAAGTTTGCAAAGTGTTTTATATGTTACCTCATTTGATCCTTACAACTATGAGGCAAGGTAGGTTTGGCATATCTTGCATCATTTTACAAATGAAGCAACTGAGTCTGACAGCAGTTAAGTGACTTGTTTGGGATTGCACAATTAGAAACTTAGGCAGGATTTGAACTCAATCCTATTGACTCCAAGTCCAGCACTCTATCCAATTTTCCTACCTAGCTACCACTAAAGTAATTGCTGCGAATCAATCCAGTTTTCAGCTTGAAGATGTAGAATGGTCTCCTTTTGTGAGTTTGAGTTATGCCCCAAATCACAAAACTTGGGTTGGCACACTCTAACGGGAAAATTATCACTGGCTCCTCTCCTCAGGGTGTGAAACTGTTTTTGGAAAGAACCTATTAATAGCCACGATGCTGACTCCTCCCCTGTCTGGACTATATCTTCTAAGAGGCCACTTAAGGAGAGTGCAGTGTCTCTATTGTGGCCAGACATATATTTCTTTCAATGTTCTTTTAACAGGGGAAAACCAAGACTTAATCTAGTCAGTAATCTCCTTTTCCCTCTTCTTCTAGCATTACAGGAAAATTTTGTGAGAACAAAGGATCTGTAGTAAACCCTACAACAAATTGTAATAGGAAGACAAATAACCTTTTCTCAAAATGTAATATAATCTAAGAAGGCAAAAACCATCTATTTAAATATTCTATGCATATTTATTAAGTTATATATAAATATCAAATGTTGACAGTATGTTTTACTTGTTTTGGGGAACTATGTATTATGGAAGATTTATTTGGTAGGATCCTGGGGGCTTGTATGATGTATGGAGGTAAAAATTTAGTAATTAAAACATATTAATACTAATTTAGAATTAGTGCTTTCTATTTGATAGCCATTTGTGCTTCATGAGAATACTTTTTTTATTCTTATAGTACTAGAGAAATGGAAGTAAGTCGTATTTAACATTGATTATGTTTCAACACTGTTATTGGAATTTGAAAAGACACAATCAATTAGTCAATCAAGCAAGAACTTATTAAGAACTTATTATGTGCCTGATAATGTGCAAGTGGGGACAGAAAGAAAGAAAAGACACTTTGTTGAGATACATGGACTCTGTCCTCATGGAGCCCACTGGGACATGGGGAAATATATAATGTATATACGCATAAGTAAACATGCAATACTACAAATGAATATATTGTAATAAAGAAAATACCGTGTCAAGAGAAAAATTAAATATAGAGTGAAATGTAAGATTTGGAATAAGAAAAAAAATCAGTTCTGACTGGGAAGAAGGGGACGAGCAAAATCTTTAAGAAATGATATTTGATCTGGTCTTGAAGGATTGTTAGGATTTTAAAAAGGGAAAGCTGGAAGAAAGGAAGAAAGGAGAAAAGTCATTTCTGGCACATGGATTGGGATGAATTGAGAAATGCAGATGGGAAAGTGTCAAATATTTTGGGGTTAGCGTCTAACCTGGTTTGGGTGAACTATAGGTCACATGTAAGATAAGGCTGGATATGTAAGGAGGGACCTGGTTGTGGTATCATGAATCGTATTCTATATAATTTAATCTTAAGTATTATCTTTCATTGTTTTATCAACAAAGACCTGAAGTGGAGGAAGCAGCCTAACACTTGGTTAATATCCCTACAGCTTTTAATACTGTTGCCCGGCCCCTCTACTGGACTTCTTCAGCTTCAGAGACACACAAAAAAGCTCCTCATCTTCTTTTGCTGACTCTATATCTTCTTCCCAACCTATTAGCATGTGCGTCATTTCTCTTTCCCCCTTCATCTTTCTCATTTCTCCTTCAACTATCATTCCCTCTGTTTTTTTTCAACTACCACCCCTATGCAGATGACTCCTAAATCTCTATTTTTAGTCCTAGTTTCTCTTCTGATCTCCAGAACTGTATTTCCAACTGTCTATAGGACATCTCTATCTAGGTGCCCTGCCAGCACTGCAAATGGAGAACATCCAAAGCTAAGCTAATTATTTTTATCCTTAATCCTGCTTCCTTTTATGAAGGCACTGTTTCTATCTAGAGCACTACCATTCACCTAGACTTCTATCTTCATAACCCTTGGGGATTTCTTTGCTTAACCATGTTAATTCATCTCTAAAATTCAGCTACCCATAGCATCACAGGATTACAGATCTAGTACTAGAAGGGACCTCAGAGTCTATCCAGTTTCACCTTCTCTAGTTTTTTTCTTCTTTTTTTGCATTTTGGAGGAGGGAAGGTAGGGCACTTGGGGTTAAGTGACTTGCCCAAGGTCACATGGCCAGTTTTTTTGTGTTAAGTGTCTGAGACTGGATTTGAACTCAGGTCCTTCTGACTTCAGGGCAGGTGCTCCATTCACTGTGCCACCCAGCCGCCCCTCTCTGTTTTTTTTTAAACAGATGAGGAAAAACTGAGGCAAAAGGAAGTGATATGACTTGCCAAAGTCACAAAGGTAGTAAGTGTCAGAAGTAATATTTGAACCTAGTTCTTCTGACTCCAGAGTCAGTGGTCTTTCCATGACTGCAGCATCTTTCGCATCGGTCACTTCCTCTATTCTGGTGACCACCTCTATGGCCACCTAGTTCAGGCCTTCTTTATTACTCTTCTGGATTGTGACCAACAATTTCCCCATAGATCTTTTCACTTCCACTATCTGCTTGTTCCAATCTATCCTTCATAACATAGATTACTTTTTCTTACACACAGAGCTTGCTTGTGGCATTCCTTTGCTAAAGAATTTTCAGTAACTTCTCTTGCATCTTAAGCAAAGTTCACACTCCTTTATCTGGCATTCAATGATCTCTACAACCTGATGACAACCTGACTTTCCAGTCTTATTTCATATCAGTCCCTTCCATGAACTTTAAGCTACAGTCAGATTGAACAGTTCTCTGCCCCCTGTACATGCACTGTGCCCTACTGCATTGACTCAAGTTATTCTCTGTACCAGAAAGCTCACTTAGTCTTTGTCTGTTAGACCAGTTCTTTAAAGCTTAAATCAAACACAATACCCTCTAGAAAGCTTTCTCTGACTTTCCCAATTGGTGGGAATTAGTTTCTAAGATTGGTTTTCTTGAAAGCTCATGTAATGCTTTGATTTATAACTCTGTAAGACACTTATTATATAATATTGTGAATTGTAGCTACACATGTTACTGGACTATATTGAACTATATACTCCCTAAGGAATGACTCCACCAAACTATATATCTCTCCTATTATGGTGTAGCTATAGGGCAGCTAGGTGGTGCAGTGGATAGAGTGCCAGGTCTGGAATCAGGAAGATCCAAGTTCAAATCTAGTTCCAGATACATCCTAGTTGTGTGACCCTGAGCAAGTTACTAAACTTTTGTTTGTCTCAGTTTCCCCATCTGTAAAATGGGGATAATAATAGTACCTACCCACAGAATTGTTTTGAGGATCAAATAAGGTAATAATTGTAAAGTATTTAGCACAGTACCTGGCACATAGTAAGGGCTATATAAAAGTTAGCTATTATTAATAACAACAATCATTATTACAGCACTTTGTACATAGTAGAAGATTACTAAATGTTTCTTGATTGATTTTGACATTGTCTCCAGTATTATTTTTCATTTCATCAACAAAGAAAATGATGAAGATTATTGTGATAACAATTTATAGTAACACTAAAAAAGGGCTAATATTTATATATAACTTTAAATTTTACAAAATACTTTAAAATGTTAACTCATTTGACTCTCATAACAACTGTGTGAGGAAGGCACCGTTATTTTCCCTAACTTACAAATGAGAAATCTGAGGCATAGATGAGTTAAGTTACTTGCCCAGGGTCCCACAGGTAGGGAGTGACCAAGGCAGAATTTGAACTTAGGTCTTCCTGACTCCAGATCCTGCACTATATCCACAGCACCACCCACATAGTGAGTAGGAGTACTTGGTCTTTAGTAGTTTGTTGGATGACTTAAAGCAACTAGGTGGTACAGTGGATAAAGTACTGGATCTGGAATCAGGAAGACTCATTTTCCTGAGTTCAAATCTGAAACTTACTAGCTACATGACCCTGGGTAAGTCACTTTACCCTCCTTGTCTCAGTTTCTTCATCTGTGAAATGAACTGGAGAAGGAAATGGTAAAGCAATCTAGTATCTTTGTCAAGAAAACCACAAATGGGGCCACAAATAGTTGGACACAATGGAAAAATGACTTAACAACAACAACAAGCATGATTCATCTACCATAGCATCTCTAACATCAATGAATACCTAATAAAGTTGCAGGACACTTGCTTGATACTCATATACTTTATTATAGCCATTAACAAAGGATCATAGACTTGGAGATGGAAGAGGCCTTAAAGGTCACTGACTTCAGTCCAACTCCAAGAAAAATAAATAAGCCCTCATCAGTAAACTTTAAGGAATTATAATATCTAGGGCCTAAATATTAACCACTCATTTTCATTTTCAAAGTATATGATTCCCAACATGCCTGAAGACTCTTAGACAATTGGGATGTAGGGGGACAGAACAATTGGAGCTAGAGGAACAAGAAGGCAACAGAGACTATCAAAGGTTTCTTCATTTTTCACACTAGGATTCTGCCTGTAAATAGTACATATAAAAGCAGGGAAAGCCTAACCTTCCTCACATTCCTAAACTAGTCCTTATATAGAGTGTTTTGAAGATCTAGCAAGCCAATTAAGATATGACAGACATGTGACTAGTGAGTCAAGTTTGTATTCCTGCATAGTGTGTGTCCCTAGAAAGGGGTCTTGTGCACTCGACTGTGTTGTAAACTGATATCATGGGCACAGACCATATCAATAGACCTGAGGTCCTCAGAAGTGAAGGGATTTGCTCAAGGTCACATAGTATGTTGCAGAACTGGCACTCAAACCCAGATCTATTGATCCTAAATCCAGTGTTCTTTCTAATACATGACACTGCCTCCGTAACATCAATGATAATAATAACAATTGATTTTGGGCAGGACTATGCTGAATACTTCCTTTGGCCTCTCACTGGACTCTGAAAATTCAGGTCTAGGATTGTTTTCATATGTTATCTCATTTGATACAAGAATTTTGTGAGGGAGGTCAATCTGGTATGATGATAGTTATTTCACAGATGAGACCAAAAAATAGTCAGGCTAAATGACTTTCCTAGTGTCATATAGCTAATGAATGAATGACAGATCCAGATCCCCTGATTTCAGAGCCAGGACTTTTTCTACCATGTCATACCATCTTTTAAGTTTTGTGCCAATTTAGAATCATGGAAGCCAGGAAACAGCAAGGTTTTCTGGCTCTTTCCAACCACCACTTTTGAGAGCAGGGAAGCATAAAGGTATACTCTTGAGTACCTGCCACCTGGCATTTTTCAAATGGATCAGGCATATTTCAGAGCCTCTTTGTGACTGGTGTTTTTTCCCCCATTTTGATTTTCTCTCCTGTACTATAGAGTATACATTTCATCCCTTATTTTCCATTTGGGTCAGGTATTGCCTGCCTAGGGACTCTTTTCCTCCTGACACTTCAATTTCAAGTCACAATTCACATCCCACTAGCTCTAGCTGTGCTTGAATCAACACATTAGTGCATTCAGTTTAGTGAGTCTGTGCAGGGCAGCCTCTCAAATGCCTCACACATAGATGATTACAAAAAAAACACATAGGAAACAAGCATGTTTAAGGAATCTCTAAAAGGATTCAAGAGGAAACTCTGGAAAATGCTTCACAATCATTCCTTACATGCAGACTTTTCTCATAGAGTAGATCTTAGTCAGAGAGGAGTTAGGAACATTTATGATTCACAGACATCTATTAGCATATCTACAGCAATTTTAGCTTAATTGGAACAGAGAATGTCCAATTCCTATTGAGCTCAAGAAAAAAGCACTGCTTAGATTTTTTTCTAGTGTGTAGATGAGCTGAATTATTCAAAATAGGATCATGTCATACCTATGAGTATGTCATCAATAATGTGTACTGATGTATAATTTAAGGGGTTTTAATGAAAACTAAATAAGATGAAGTGAACTGTATCTAATCTGATTTTTACTGTTTCAGGCTGAGCTTTCTCTACTAAAATGAAACTTGGGAAATCTAAAGAAAAATAAATAAACTGTGATCAGTAGACGGTAAAGAATTACAGTCTTCAGGGCCTGTCTCAACCACTAATTTTTTCCTTTTGAAGTATTTGATTCCCAACATGCCTCAAGACTCTCATAGAGTTGGGATATAAGGGGCAAGAAAATTGAGCTATGGGAGCAGGAAGACAGAAGTCAATGTCAAAGATTTCATTGTCTTTCACAGTAGGAAGATGCCTGTAAAGTAGCATATAAAAGCAGGCAGAGCCTAACTTTCTGAGGTGACATTTCTTAACTAGTCCTTACATCAGACCTGCACAACTTGGCAGTAGATAGGGACCAAAATTAAAATAGGCTAAAATTCTTTGGGCCACAGATAGGTTAGACTAGAGACAGACTAACGATGATTGGTTGCAATGGGTCATGTGACAAAAAGGAGAGTGCATACTCTCACTGGTTACCCTAATGAAATCCTTTGGCAGACTGCAAGTGACCCATAGGCTGTATGTTGTGCAGGCCTGCCTTATATTGAGTGTTTTGACAAAATGGAGAACCAGAGAATCAAGTGAAATATGTCAGACATGACACTATCGAGTCAAGTAATTTGGATAACTTTCCTTATGTTTATGTTTGTGTTCTTGAAGAGTGTTACTAGGAAGAGTGTTACTAGGAAGACTCTTGGGCTTTAGACTGTGTTGTAAATTGACACTATAGACACAGAGGATATCAAAGGGTTTGGGGATGATTCTATGTCACAAGGCCAATGATACAAAGACTTAAAAATTCTTTTGTGTTCCAATTCATTAAGCATATTTTAGGTGACAGTTACATAATTGTATTTGCAGTGTTTGGAGAAAGTTTATGAGGAAGGTAAATCTAATACCATTCTAATAAATTCACAGAGAAGAAAACAGATACAATCAGATTAAGAGGTTAAGTGACTTTCCTGGGGTCATTCAGCTAGTGAAAGACAGAGTTAGACCTAGATCCCAAATTTGATACGCTTGATTACACATACTGAAACCTTCCCAATGCCTACACAGGTTATGTCAGTGGTATGGTTCATAGCAGCTCTGATAGTCTTCAGTCATACTCAGGACATAGTAAGTACTTACAGGACAAACGAACCATTGTTGAGATTTTTTTTCTTCTTCTCTAGATCAATGGGAATTACAGCTTTAATATTTTAATGCTATTTCAATTCCTTATCTTTTAAAATTTTTGCTTCTCCAGATTACAAAAACCAACATTTGCTGTTGCCAATGAACAAATACATCCAAAATTGCCTTGGCATCAGGAAGAGTGTTAAAATAAAAGTCACATCTCTAAGATTACTAACATAACTTCCTAAAAGATGACAAATTCAGCTAAGCCACTCTTTTTGTCACTAAATAATTATTTTACTGATTTTTTCACACTAAGCTCTTAGACTGAATCAATCTAAATGTTTTCACATCCAAGAACTAAAAAGATTACTGAATTTATAAGTTTTCAAATGCTTTAAAAAAATTCTAGCCAGGTTCTTTGTCTTCTTCTGACTCTACACCGTTTCAACATGGGAATCTTAGCTTTTTGTGTGTCATGGAACCCTTTGGCAGTCTGGTGAAGCCTATGGATCTCTTCTCAGAATCATGATTTTAAATCCAGAAAATACACAGGATTACAAAAGAAGCTAATCACTCCAAAGTCTACTAATTAAAACATTTTTACAAAGCAAGTTCATGAACCCCAAATAAGAATCCCCAACTAGGATCTTTGGCACTCTGTATCATTAACAACACAATTTTCCAATCTTTGCTTTGAATACTGCAGAACCTAGGTGATGCAAATATGTTTTTATTATTATATATTTTTTCCAGTTGCTGATGGTATATGCTATAACAAGGGTGATATAAAACTTTTTTTTTAGCATATTGTCAATCATGTAATATGCAAGAAGTTGTATAAAAGATACCAATATTGATGTGTGTGGTTGGAAAAGGAGGTGTTTTACCTGGGTTTTTAAAAACATTTTTAGGATTATGAAACTAAGCCTTGGAGGAACTGGATATCACAAATGCATTTGGGTTTATCTCTAAAAACCCTTCTTATTATAAGTATTAAAAAAACCAAACCAAACCTGACCACCCTGCCACCAAATCTGACCACCTTGCCACTGTGATGTTTATGTATTGCTAATGCAGGACAACAGGTACTTGGGAAAGAGATTCATAGACATACATTTTATACCTGGCCGCCTACCAAGTAGCTACTGTGCTATGGAAGAGATACCCTTTCAGGGAAGTTCCTCCCTGGAAAACATCAAAAAGGGACACATATTTCAACTTCCTGGAACTTAGAAGGGTTTTGTACTCTGAGAAAAGTTTAAATTGCCTAAAGGGTCTGAAAGTTATCCAGTCTTTATAGAATATCTAAAAGAGAAGAAGCCTCTCTTCTTAAAACATCCTACTTAGTGCTGCCTGCCCCACATGGTGCCTTAACAGCAGTGCAAGGCAACCAACTTCTACCAATGGAACCAGGTGCTGCTACTGACCATGGTACTGATAATTTCTCTACTAATAGTACTGATGTTGGAATAGTCAGAATTTGAGAATGGAGATGGATAAGCTGAATGTCATACTGGTATCATTAAGACATGAAAAGAATCAGAGAAAGACATGCAATGTGTTGAATATCTTTTCTATTGAGGATTTTTGGAAGGATAAGAATCATATAAGATGATCAAGCATGTAGGCATTATGATCTACCCATATTCATGTAATAATCCATTTTACTTAGATATCTAAGGACATATCTTTCCTCATGTAAGCATAGTTAACTATCCTCCATCCTGACAATAGCCAATTCAATTAAAAAAAGATTATTGATTCAGTGACTGCATCTAATTTTTCATTGGTCAGCTAGGCTTAATGCCATGTGCTAACAACCTACCTATAGTTTATCTCTCTGTTATGCTCCAGCCAAATTTTAACTGGTTACTTCTTGGGCAATATATATTTTACTTGAACTCATTGGTTTATGGATACTTATCAGTTAACACATTTGCTTCATCCCCATTCTAATCAGTAATGACTATGTCACTTATTCCAATTGTGTAGTCCCATCCCTCAATTTGAGAGGTGTTAATTTACCAAAACAAAATGAAAGAGTTGTAAATGAGAGTAACAGACTGTGCTAACAGAGAAAGAGAGGCTAATCTTTAAGTAGATAGGGGTGGTCATCATACAGGGATCTTTAAAAGAATAGCTGCATACAAGCCTTGAGATATCATAAGACAAAATTTTTTTTTCCAAATGTATCATTCATATATAAAAGTGCTCATTTGCAGACAGGCATATATGATCCATATGTGTCAAGATCAGTATTACTCATTTAAACCAAGTAATTTTCAATTACTCAAAACCAATTGAAGGTAGGACACTCTTTAAAAGAGATATTGAGGCAGATGTCAAGAGGTATCTGACCAAAGATAAACACAATAATAAATAAAAGATTCTCTACATAAAAAATACTTGTAAATAGGGCACATAGGCTTTGAAAACTGCCCAAATGCTCTTTCAAATTAGCAGGGCTTCTTATAATACCACTATTGTCAGACCAACTGTGCTAATGTCTTAAATATTTCTTTACATTTGAACAGGGCTGATCTGGCCATTTGCTTATTTGTAAATGGGAACTATTTTTCATGCTGTCCATAAGAGGCAATGGGATATAATGGAAAGAACCCTGGGTTTGGAATCATCAGAGCTCCAAGGTTTGGATCTGAGCTTAGAATGGACTAATCAATAATCTTGAGCAAATCATCCAACTTCTCTGAACCTGTTTTCTATCTGCAAAATTAGAGTTTTGACAGATGATGTTCTAGAGGCAGAGGACTTTGGGTCTTATACTTACTATGCCTGTGTGGCTTTGGGTAAGCCACTTAACTATGGGCCTCAGTTTACTTATCTAAAAAATGAGAATTAGGGTTAGGTGCTCCTGATGTTCCTTCCAACTCTTTGATACTTTGATGCCTAAGGTTCCTTCTAACCTTGTATCATGTGAAACAATAGCTGTATTATTGTTCATTTTTAATTTGACTCCTAAGTCCCAACACTCTGAACAAAATAATTTATTGCTGGGTCAAAGGTGTTTTGGCTGCATGTAAGGTGGCACACAATTTGTTTCCTTTAGACCGACTATTAAACTGTTAGCTGACTTTGCACATAGCATGATATAAATCATAGTTTTTTGTTTTATTTTTGTTTTTTGCTTTTTGGAGGGGAGAGGACAGGACAATTGGGGTTGACTTGCCCAAGGTCACACAGCTAGTAAGTGTTAAGTGTCTGAGGCTGAATTTGAACCTAGGTCTTCCTGACTCCAGGGCTGGTGCTCTATGCACTACACCATCTAGCCGCCCCCCCTAAATCATAGTTTTAAAGGTAGAATATACAGTAGAAGTCATCTAGTCCAACTTTTGCATTTTACCAATAATGGATTGAAGCCCAGAAAAGCTAAAGGACTTGTTCAAGGTTATACAAATAGAAAACACACAGAGTTAGGAGTTGAGCCCAGATCCTCTGACTTCAGATCCAGTGTTTTCCAGTACTCCTCCTTTGTATATCCAAGGCAATGATCATGTGATATCTTGGAATCTGACTCCTCTTCCCCCATTTTCCTTTCATATATAGGAAGGAAACAAACATTTATTAAACACCTACTATGTGCCTGATACGGTGCTAAGCACTTTGCAAATATCTCATTTGATCCTCACAACAGCCCTGAGAAGTAGGTGCTTTTATTATTCCCATTTTATAGTTGAAGAAATTGAGGCAGAGAGAGGTTAAATGACTTGCTCAGGGTTCCAAGTGTCTGAAGCCAAATTTGAATCCAGGTCTTTCTGACTCTAGGCCCAGTTCTTTTATTTATCATGGCACCTTGCTGTCTCCATATGCATTCTTTATTCTTCAGTTTATCATTCAAGGCTCTACACAATCTGTTTCTCTTCTGGCTTTATTTGACAACTATATCCCTCTATGTACTCCAGCCAAACTGGGCTGATTGCTGCCTCTCTATAAAAATCCATGTTTCTCTGCCTCTGTGTCTTTGCTCACACTATTACTTGGAAATGCTCTCCCCCAGTCTTGTTAAAAAGTCCTTCTAAGATTCAGCTCAAATGCCACCTCCTCCTTTATTGCTCAGTCAGAAATGACCTTTTACTCATCTTGTATCTGGCACCCCGCACAACATTTTAAACTTTAATGAACTTATTATGTCCTATTTTGTATTTTAGTTATTTTTATATGTTTAAGATGTTTCTGCACATAGTAAGCATTTCAAAGATGCTTAATGAATTGAAGGACTTTTGCTAATGGGTTTCCAAATCTGTTCACAATAAAGAAAAGTCTCCTGAGTTGGTAATACATATACATTTTAGTCTCTCTACAATATGACAGAACTTGATGAAGCTATATTTTATCTTTATACTCTTTTTAAAGCCCTATTGGTATAGCACAGAATATGAACACAAGAAATCAATATGGTAATGATAAAAGCAACTCCAGGTGTGGATAAAATCAATTTAATGGATTGAAATTTAGGGTTTGTAAAGAAGTAGAAATCTGTGGTGAATACGTACATTATAAAATAAAATTATTGACCTTCACATAAGATGATGACCCTGACCCATTTTCAGTGGAATTATAGAAAATGAATTATAGGCTCCAGATGGAATAGCACTAAGATCTTGTAGACACAGGTCAGAAAAAGGGCAGGACACTCAGACCTGGGAAGGCATCGAATCTTTGATGGATGTTAACGAGAACTCATACACAGGAGATGAGATTAGCTGTCTACGAGAAACCTTCCCAAAAGTAATTTGGAGGCATCTTATTGGAGATTCAAGTGTCTCCCTAAATGTCATGAAGAAGCAATCTAAAATGCAATCATTGGAAAATAAGCTGCAAACTGGAGTATTGTAACATGCTATGAGACCATGTTCAAATGAAGAAAGGTGATGTTATAATGACAAGGGCAAACAGAAGATTCTGGTGGTGATCAGCTGGGAATACTGAAAAAAAGGATGCTATAGAAGCAGCTTAGCTAGTGTTTTCCAACACTCTCCAGGAGAGAGAGAGACATTATAACTTACAATTATGGTGAATTCTATAGTAGTGGCATGAAATAATAATGAACATTTATATAATGCATTATAAATGCAAAATGCTTTACATATATTATCTTATTCATTCTTTGCCAAAGGAAGTGCTAAAGCAGAGTTAGAATGTTCAAAAACATTTTTCTTTGTGTTCATTTTTGCAGGGTACAGACATATGACTTCTGTGTGGGGAACTTGGAGTGGAAATCCCACCCATTGATGCAGATTGTCACTTTGTAAGTAATTTATAGGTTTTTTTTTTTTTTTTGAGGCAATTGGGTTAAGTGATTTGCCCAGGGTCATATAGCTAGTAAGTGTCTGAGGCCAGATTTGAGTTCAGGTCCTTCTGACTCCATGGTTGGTGTTCTACTCACTGGACAACCTAGCTGCCCGTAATTTGGAATTTTTAAATTTGACTAGATCACTGAAATATTAAGTGGCACACTCAGGACCACACAGTATGTATTCTAGATAGAATCTGGATCTGGGTCTTCCTGATTCTAAGTCCAGCCCCCTTTCCACTATTCCTCGATGCCCATTAGTGTGAATTTTATTATCTTTACTTTCAGGTGAGAAAATTCAGTTTTAGAGAGACTAGCCTGATTAAATGGAAGAGCAGGGATTTGAATTTAGTCTCTCTGTGAACTCTTCTATCTATATTTTCTGTTCTGACCAAATTGATGTTTTTTGCTGTTCTGGTATTTGGCATTCATTTCCTGTTTGTGACTGCACAGGCTGCCCTCACCTTTTCTTAAAATGCACTCCTGCCCACTTCAGTTCTCAAAATTCTTAGTTTCATTCAAGATTTAGTTCATCGGGGTGGCTAGGTGGCTCAGTGAGTAGAACACCGGCCCTGGAGTCAGGAGGACCTGAATTCAAATCCGGCCTCAGACACTTAACACAAAAACTAGCTGTGTGACCTTGGGCAAGTCACTTAAACCCAATTGCCCTCTAAAAAGCAAGAAAAAGACTTAGTTCAGGGATAACCTACTATGTGAAGCCTTTCCTGATATCCCTACTTATTAATGATTTCTCCCTCCTCAAATTTGCTCGTATTTACATACACACACACACACATATATACACACACACACACACACACACACACACACACACCATAGATAACATGTATCTTGCAATATCAAGTTTCTTGAGGGTGGGTACTTTTAAATTTTGTATCTCTAGCAGCCTGTTTTCTTCATCACATATACTTAATAAATGTTATTTGAATGACTGAATGGACCAGCCTTGGTGAAATGAAGAATTCTTGTAGCTATTTGACTTCCTTTTCTTTATAATTCTACATCCAGTAAACAGACTCCTGATCCAAATTGGTTTCCTAAGTAGGTTTTTCCTACCAGGATGAGAATGTACTGACCAGTCAATAGGAACATTACAATTTATTTGGCATTTTAATTTCTCATTGTAAATTAATAAAATGGCATTCTGGTTTATAAATCAGTCTCTTGTGAGTATGGGTGCGCAAGTCAATTCATCAGGGCCTGATCACCCCTGGGTGAACTAATAAAATTGAATTTCTGAACCTGCAAACTGGAGGACAAGACCCTGAAACTGTAGCTGTAGATCATAGAATGTTATAGCTGGAAGGAACTTCAGACACAATTAAATTTGACCTACATATTTTGAAGGTGAGGAGACTGAAGGTCTCTTTCACAGGGCTACATAACCAGACAATGGCAGAGTTAAGACATCAACAAGTTACCTGATCTCCAGGGTTTCCTTTGGGTCATAGTGACCAAAGAGAGGCCTAGCCTAACTGGTCAGTTTCACTTTTTTTCAACTACAAAATCATATATATGCTTTGTACTGTTCATCATTGGTGACTATGATTCATCTATAGGCTTCTTTTTAGTTTCTTACTTACTTACACTGGTTAAAAATAGAAAAAAGTGAAATATCAGGGGATACTCGGATTTGTCTCAAAGAAATCTGTGTGTTCTGCAAAGTGATTTCAAATGATGGTCACTCAAGGGTGTAAAATTAACTGATACCTTCAGTAAGTGGCCCTAGGATGTTAGGGTCATTGATACTCTGTGCCTTGAGTGCCTGAGGTAATATAGAAGAAACTTGTTTTGGTAGATGTCTTGTTGGTTTTTCTGCCTCAAGTCTCTCCACAATGCACTCTTATCTTCCATACAGCTATCAAAGTTATCTTCCTTGACTGCAAAAATGACCCCTAATCAATAAACTCCAGCAACTACCTAAAATCTCTAGGATTAAATATAAAATCCTGTTTGACTTTTAAAGACCTTTGTAACCTGGTTCTTTCCTACCTTCCCATTCCTCTTATACTTTATTCTTATCCATAAAATCTACAATCTGGTAATATTGGCCAACATGCCTTTTCTTGAACATGATTCTTCATCTCCCAATTCTGAGCATTTTCAGTGGCTACTCCCTATGCCTGGAATGTGTTCTCTCCTAATCTCTGCTTCCTGGTTTCTCTGGCTTCCTTCAAGTCTCAGCTAAAATCCTTCTGCAAGAAGGCCATTTGTAATTGTATATGTCTTAGGCCTCAAAGGGTGTTTGAAACATTTTATTTCAGAGCTGAGTTAAAAAAAAAAGAAATGTTTGTTAAAAATCTCCTCACAAAGAAGCTTGTCTGGGAAAAGTATTCTTTAAAACTGGAGACATGTCTTCCCAAAAGCTTCTGTTCCAATTCATAGCACTTATTGTCCTGATCTCAGAGCTCAGTCACAGTGGCGTGAAGCTCTTTTCAAAACTAGTTTAATGACTTTGAAGGATTTGCTTTTTGCTAAGTTTAGTGAACTTAGGGTTGCCATTTTTTGAGATTTCTAACAAACATGCCTTAAAAAAAAAAACTCAGCTCTGAAACAAAATGCTTCTAAAGACCCTTTGAGGGTATTACATATAAAATTAAACTCAGGCCATCCCTCTGAAATTATCTCCAAGTTATCCCATAGTTATTCACATCTTCTCTCCCCCATTGGAACATGAGATATTTTAGGGCAGGGAATATATGTTTGCCTTTCTTTGAATCCCCAGGGCTTAGTACAGTGATTTGCATATAGCAAATGCTTATTATATTCTTGTTGGCCAATGAAGGGCATTCCATTATAAGCTTGATTCACTCTCTGATGCTTACTATGTGAGAGACCCTGGGCAAATCACTTAACTTTACTTGATTTGTTTCCTCATTTGTAAAATGAAGGTAATGGAATAGATGGCCTTTGAGATCCTTTCTACTTCAACCTTTGTAATTTTATTAAGTTTAGGTGAAAGGGAGGCAAAACTTTGAGACTCAGTATCTTCCGTGGAGGCCTGGGGGATGTCAGTTGACAGGCTCATTGAAAGGATTAAGGACATCTTCTTAGGCACTGAAAGATGAATTGAGTGTAAACTGGAGTCACCTGGGCTTTTTTTGTAGTCCCGTGCTTATAAAGGGGGATGTCCCCTTTCCCTATTTTTCAGAACTCCAAAGAGAGCTGAGAGCTAAACATAAACCTTAAAGTAGAAGAGGGGAGAGTTTGAATGGACTCGGTGGAGGGAAAGCCTATTCACCTGTTCAGCCTTCCTATAGCTAATAATGGCTTCCTGGACTATAGATGGCCCCAAAGAGTCATATTATTTAAAGATAGGAATGGTGTTACTGGGAGTTTGTTAACTGTACAGTTGCATTTGAAAAAGTCAAAAGGTAATTTCTAAAGCATAGCTCCAAAATGTAAAGGATTGATGTGAAGACTTGGACTCAGAAGTTGAAAAAAATCAGGGAATTCTCCAGGGTGTTCAGAAGAAATTTAGGTGATTTCAATCTAAGTAACTGATTTAGTTTCCCTTAAACCTTGTCCAGGGCTTCAGGTGAAATAAGCACACCTATTCTTTCCAAAACCCTTCTTTGAAAGTGTGACAACTAAGTTGGTTTGATATATATTAAAAAACAAAGAAACAAACAAAAAACCAAGCCAAAAACAATGTGCTTGGCTAGCTTAACAAGTGGATTTCGTTCTAAAAGGTCCCAAGTAGAACAAACAGATGATCCTGACTTTAATTATCACATACTTACAAAGGGACCTAGTGGCTTTGTCCCTGTTTTATCAAGGCCTGGGAGCTCAAAGATGAAGGAAAAAACAGAAACAAAAATAACAACCCTCCCTCCCCCCAAACATTGTGGTCCTAAGCTCACCAGACTTAGCGAAAAGCAAATTCTTCAAAGTCATTAGACTAGTTTTGAAAAGAGCTTCACGCTGCTGTGGTTGAGCTCTGAGATCAGGACAATAAGTGCTATGAATTGGAACAGAAGCTTTTGGAAAGACATGTCTCCAGTTTCGAAGAATGCTTTTCCCAGACAAGCTTCTTTGTGAGGAGATTTTAGCAAACATTTCTTTTTTTCCCTCATACTCTGCTCTGAAATAAAATGTTTCAAAGACCCTTTCAGGCCTAAGACATACAAAATTACATCTTATACATAACATTATTTTAGGAAATTTCATGGATGTAGTTGAGTTTTAAAAAATTATACACTTTATTTTTAAATTTTCTTGATACTTTTGGAGGAAAATAAAAATACTGCCCAAATAACTTAGCTAATTGTGATTTTTTTTAAAAAAAAGGGGCATAAATTTAAGCTGTTATTCTATCAAAAAAGAATAGTTTCTCCTTTATGATGATATTTTTACAAATCTTATTTAGAATTATTTTATGACATTCAACTTTTTGTGGGGTAGCTATTGTTATTATTTAGTTTAGAAACAAGATGATGACATAAAATGCCATGATATTTTTGTTATTTGGAGCATGGAGCAAGGACTAGCTAATGAAATAATCTTAGAGTGAAAATATTTCCCTAGCCAAATGAACTAAAAACAAATTGACTTAATTGAAATGAAATTTTAAAAGAATAATTGAGCAATATTGACTTTGTTGGCTCTGTTCACATACAGTAGAATCTGATCAACTCTCTTTATTTCCTGGGCCTTTGGTGATATTTTAATGGAATTTAGGTTCTTACAAATTGTTATAAAAACAATTCTGAATGTAAAGTTGAAATGCCTTTGTCAGTTCAAACTGTACTGTTTATGAAGACTAGCAATTGAGGAGAAAGCAGAGTGTCCCCAAACATCTATGACCTTGAATTAGTTGTGACCTTGAATTAGTATGACATATAAAAACTTTTGTTTGGCTAGCATCTCCTGAGGTAGGTATCCCCAGAGAAGATTTGCATAATTAATATACTTGTTTCATATACTTATTATATGGAGAAGAATAAAGTATAAAGTTCTCACCTCAATCCAAGGCACTACCCATTTAACTTCATACTTATATACTTTGAAATGGGACTAATTTCTTTCCTCTCATAGTACAGATTGCAACCACTCTTTTACATATCATTCAATTCTTATCTTCCCAACAATCTTTCACAGACAATCTATTTAACATGGTAGAGATCTTTCTTTTATTTTTGAACATTTTTGGCATATCAGTGAACCCTCAGATTGTCCAGTTTGTTGTTACTTGTTTTGATGTATTTATTTTTTATCACACATATCCCTGGTGATGTTTTATGTCACTGCTTATATGTAAATTATTCTTGATAATATGCTTATAGCCTACTGATTATTCTATATATAGGATAGAACAGAGAACTCCCTAGAAGTCAGGAAGACCTGGGCACAGGTCTGGTCTCTGACATGTATCATTCAGTGATTCTAGGCAAGTTACAACCTCTCAGTTTCTCAGGCAACTCTCTAAGAGTATATAGGTGGAGGGTCAGGTGCTCATCTCCATTGGTAGAGTTTCTTCCCCTGAAGATCTCTGTGCCAAATGAAATCATAGATTTGGTCTAAAAAAGTAGGACTAGAATGTTAAAGACCCCAAATTTTTCCTTTATAAGTTGCTTTTTGAATGATCTACAATTTTGATTCTTCTGATATTATGGGCTTCTTTGAATCACAACAGATATAGCATCTCCAGGGGGATACTGGTGTTGAAAATATGAGGTTTTATTACAGGAGGAAGTTTCAGATCATTGAAAAGACCGCAGTTTCTCACATGTCATTCAGGCCATTTTCCCTATCTTAATTCTGAACCCAGTTCACTGTCCAAATGTAGTACCTATGCAAGGTAAATGTATAGATAGCTTTCTATTTAACAGCATGTTGAGCTCTTAAGAATGTGCAGTCTTCATTCTATCTGCACAAGTGATCCTGTTCCATACATCTTCTACAGCAGATTGCCCTCTCAATTATCCCCACTTTCTTCAGTAGCTTCAGTCTCTCCCTGAATGCTTCCTTAATGCCTACAAAGATTCCCATGCCTCTCCAATCCTCAAAACACCCTTATCTGATCCATCTATCTCTACTATCATCCCATTCTATCTTTTGTGATTAAACTCCCTGAGAAAGTTTCTCTTCTTTTGTAGCTAAACTCTTGAGAAAACTCCTCTCATTTCTCTATATTATTTTGTCTGGTGATCTTATCAGCTTTCATGGTTTTAATGATCATTTCTATGATTTTAAAATCTATTTAGCCAGCCCTACTGTGGGCTGACGTCTAGTGTCCCATCTCCAACTGCCTAACAGATATCTCTAACTGGATGTCCAGTAGACATCTCAAACTCAACATCTCAAAAACTGAACCCATTATCTTGCACTTAAACTCTTCTCCCTCTTACCTTCCTTATTGCAGTTGAAGGCAGCATCATTCTCCCAGTCCTCTAGACTAGATTCATCCTTAATTCCTTTCTATTTCCTCCTCCCAAATCCAATCTGTTGCCAAGACCTGATGATGTCACGTTTGTAACATCTCTTGAATATACTCCCTTCTCTCCTCTGATAGTGACACCAACTTTGTCTAAGACTTCTCTCATGCCTGGCTACTGCAGTAGCTTGCTGGTTGGTCTCCCTGCCAGCAGGTAGACGACTTTAGTCCAGGCTCATCCACCAAAGTCACTTTCCTAAACAGCAGATACAACCATGCCCCCCATCTCCCTTATTCCATAAACTCCACTGGCTCCCTACTTCCCATAGGATCAACTAAAAAAAAATTTCTGTTTCATATTCAAAAGCCTACAAAACCTATCCTTACCTTTCCAGTCTCCTTACATCTTGCTCCCCACCATGAATTGTTTGATCCAGTGACACTGGCTTCTTTGCTGTTCCTCAAAAAAGACACTCCATACCTTGGCTCTGGTCATTTTCTCTCACTGTTCTCCATGCCTGGTTTGCTCTTCCTCCTCAACTGACTTTCCTGGCTTGCTATTTTATAAGGAGCTATTTTTCATGATCTTTAATTTTCCTCCATAATGTTTTGCAAAGAGTTATCAATAAGCATTGCCCTTGTCTGCCATGTGTCTCCTGTAATAACTGGTGGTCCAGTTGCACAGTCTTTTTAGCCTTTCAGAATCAATGGTTATCTCAAGATCATGATAAGGCACTGGAGTAGGACTCTGTTGGAGGGTAAATTATACATAACTTCAAAGTTTGAATCCTATAAATGAGAGCTTCTACAAAATTTTTCTTGGCACCTAGGCATCAGCAAACAAATTGCAAGTGATTTCAAAGATCCATGAATATTCAAAGAGAAATTTGGGAATGTATTCAATGTTTTAATGCATCAAGAAAATTTGTCTACTAGTAAAATATGGTGTTTTATTTCAAAGGAACAGTTCTAAACCTGTAAAAAATTTAGGAAACAATTCTTATTCTATGCATGTGCTGTATACTGCTGATTTTTAGTGCTATCTTCAGTTCCAAATACCATTTTTTAAATATAACTCTTAGAGAGATGTAACCAGGTCACCATCATATTTTAACACATATTAGCAGTTGGAAAACTGGAAAGGGAATCTTGTAAGACAAATGATGAGATAAATTAGGAACCCAAATTGCTTCTCATCCACACATGACAATAAAGTCTAGGAAACTCTAAATATTTTAAAGTCTTTCTCTATAGTCTTCCATACATAATGATGAACACTGCTATGGTTTTCTGTCTATTCCTTTTGCTTTCCTTTGCTCCTTCTCCTGTTATTGAACCTTGAATATGATAATAATTACTGATAATAACAATAATAATAACCATTATTTATATAGTATTTACTATATGCCAGGCACTGTGCTAGGTGCTTTGCAATTATTAGCTCCTCTGATTTTCATAACAACTCTAGGAGGTAGGTGCTCTTGACATGCCCATTTTATAAATGAGTAAATTGAGGCAAATAGGGGTGTAGAGAGTTGCCCAGGCTCAAATAGCTAATAGATGTCCTAGGCAGGATTTGAATTCAGGTCTTCTAGACTCCAGGCCTAGAACTCTATCCACTGGACCATCTAGCCACCACAGGATGTAGGGAGAATGCTGAATTTGGAACCAGAAAATATGTGTTCAATCTATACTTTGTCACTTACTATTAGAATGACTTTGAGCAAATCATTTAAACTTCTGAGTTTTAGTTTCCTCTTCTTTAAAATGAAAGGATATGGACATCGCTAGATGATATCACAGACCTCATTCAAGTTCTAAATGTGATTCTATAAATATAAATGAGCATCAGTGTCCCCCAAGATTCTGTCCTTGACTCTCTTTTCTCCCTACAAACTCTCCCATGGAATTGTTTCTATGGCTTCAACTATTTCTTTTATGTAAAGTGATTTCCACATGTTTATTTCCACTTTGCACTCCTCCACAGTAGTTTTTATCCATTATCCAGAGGAGAGGAATCTGGGGACTCGGGGCCACATATGATCCTCTACATCCTCAAGTGCAGTCCTCAGATTGAATCCAAAATTCACAGAACAATTCCACTTAATTAATAAAAGGATTTGTTCTTTAAAACTTGGACTCAGTCAAAAGGCATTACCCGAGGGCCTACAAGGCCACATGTAGCCTTGAGGGTCCAGGTTTCCCACCCCTGAGGCTATACCATGTCACCTTGTAATGGTAATGGGAATTTGAAGATTTTCCCTGCCCCTTGTATTTGCAATCAAACAGGTACTTGGCACCTTGTTCCAAGTCCATGATCATGTCAAGTATTAAGACCCAGAACTTGTGAATCCTACAGTGGGATGGACTTGCTGATGTAACAGGAAGGGGCTGGAATAGGGAGGAGCTAATACCTTATGTAAAGAAAAGTCCAAGCTAGAGAGCCAGAACTTCTGGGAGCAAGCAGCATGGAGGCTGAAGAACTAAGAAATGAGAAGAGAGAAGATTTTGAGAACATGAACTTGTGGTGGCAGAACTTCTGAGAGCTGCTGAGAACTTCTGAGGGCCAGCCAGAACTGCCGGGAAAGAAAACTGAGAAATGAGAAGAAAGGAGAACTGGGAGGAAGCATGACTGTGGTGCTAGTCTGTATGTTTGATGTTACTTTGTCTCCAACCTTGTTGTTGGGTCTATGTTGATTTCTCAGGCAGAAAGTGAATTGATGAGGATTCTGGCAATGTTTATGAATGTTGTTGTGGCTTTGTTAAGCTTTGTCTTCCTAGGAACAGAAACTGTGAAGTACTTGAGGTGGACTAGACACTGTGAGTTTCAACATGGAACAGGAAATAGAGCTGGACAACAAGGAGCTGGCAGGAGCTGGGGCCATGGAAGAAGAACCATGGAAGCTGAGAGCCTGTCTCAAGTCAAGATAAAAAGACCTCTCTTTGAGTATTTAATGAAAACTGAGAAAATCATGATTTATTGTGGCCTAGCAGTGGAGAACTCTGACCTTCATATTTAGATGGAATTTTATATTTATATAAATATCTTTATATTTTTATATATATTTATATTTAGGAGGACTTCTCCAATTAAGAAAGATGATTTTTTGATTGAAGAGATTAAGACAATGTGACCTAGGGGTGGAGAACTTTGACTTCTGTACTTTGTGTCAATTAAGGAGGCTTGCCTCTTTAAGGATGATTGAATTAAGGACTTATTAAATTATCATGTTACTAAATGAATGGTATCTTTTGTTTAAAACTATGACCACTTTGGTGAAAATCATGTGGCCATTTTAGTGATAAGTTATTATGCCATAACATTGTGAATGCTGTACTGTGATTTCTGTGAATGTTTTGCCTTAATTTGTTACCGAATAGAGAGTTCACTATACTGTATAATCAAAATCTTGAAAACTGTTCACAGCAGCAGTCCTCTGGAAAGCTGCTCATGCTTGGCTTTACACATCTCTTCCAACTGCACAATGTGAGTTCCACTTGGAATATCTGCTAGCACTTCAAGCATATTTTACCCACATCTGAATTGTTCTAAAAACTTACTCTCTACTTTAACTTCTCTTTTTGTTCCCAATACTTGCTCCTTGTGCCAATTACTCAGGCATGTCATTTCTACGATCTAGGAATTGCACTTTCAACTTTGGATGTGGGATCAGAGTTTATCTAAGCACAAACTATAAATGAACAAGAATCCCCTTTAAAAAATCCCAATAAATGCTCATCCAGCCTGTTTTAAGACTTCTTTTTTTTTTGGAGTGGGGGGAAGGCAAGGCAATTGGGCTTAAGTAACTTCCTCAAGGTCACACAGCTAGTAAGTGTGTCAAGTGTCAGAGGCCACATTTGAACTCAGTTCCTCCTGACTCCAGGGCCAGTGTTCTATTCACTGTGCCAACCTAGCTACCCTGAGACTTCTGCTGAAAAGAAATGCACCATCTATTGAGATGCTCGTCCCACTTTTGGAATTATTAAGAAGTTTTTCCTTATATCAGGCCTATATCTGCTGCTTATTCTGTCCTCTGGATCCAAGCAAAAATATGTCTAATTTTTCCTTTGTGTAACAGTCCTTCAAATAGTTAACAAATGGTATCAAAAGCCTGCTAAATTCTTTTAATCTTTGACCCAAAAGTAACAGCTTTAATATTTTAATTTTTTTAATTAAGAAAACAATAAAGGAAGATAAAACTTAGAATTGGATCATGTGACCCTTCCCAGTTTATAATGCCTTCTACTCTGTATGATCTCCATCCTCTTAGATCTAACTTGGACTCAATACATTTAAGTTTTGAATACAACCTTTGTAAATTTGGCCTTTTTCACAGAAAGCTTGCTTTGTCTGACCACCATAGCTACTGCATGTATGGTCATAGTACCTTTTCTTTTGAATTTACAGGAAGTCTTTGCCCTTCATGTTTGCATCACTTTGTGAGGCTGTTATTTGTTGTACTTCTATCAGTAATTTCAACAGGTTTGGGGGACTTTTACCACAATAATGACTCTTGGTATCATGAAGGGAGTGGTCATCTTTGATTTTTTCTGTTCCTTTTTTAATACATCTAATCAGTTACTAATTCTACCTGTTCACTGTCTCCTGTGTTTTCTCTCTTTTCACAACTGCAGTCAGGTGGTACAGGGACTAGAGTGCTGGGCCTGGAATCAGGAAAACTTGAGATAAAATCTGACCTCCGACACTTACTAGCTGTATAACCTTGGGTAAGCCACTTAACCTCTGTTTGCCTCTGTTTCTTAATCTGTAAAATGGGGATAATAATCACAACTACCTCTCAGGATTGTTGTGAAGGTCAAATGAGCTAAAAAGTGTTTAGTACAATATCTGACACATGGTCTAAACTATATAAAAGTTATTATTATTATTGTTTTATTTCTGCTACCACTACAGCTACTTTAATTAAGGCTTTTTTATCATCTCCTACACTATTTGTAATTATCTTCTAATTGGTCTTCCTTCTTCCGGTCTATCCCTTTTCCTTACCCCATTATCCATACTGCTGCCCATATACATTTTCTAATGCACAATTTTGATGGTACCATTTCTCTCTCTACTCAATAGCAAGGAGGCTGAAGGGAGTAAAAATGCAAACCTCTAAATATGGCATTTAGGACTCTCCACAGTTTAGCTTCAAGCTATCAGGTCAACCTGATGTGCAATCTCATCAGGAATATTTATGATCCCCTTTGACTATTCTGTGAACTTCTCATGCCTTTGCTTATGTCCTCCCTCATACCTGTAAATTTTCCCCTGCCACCCCCCATATTTACATTTGTTTGTTCCTCCATTCTTTCAAGATCCAGCCCAGGTAACCTTTCTGACATTTTCAGGTGTAGCAGGTGTCTCTCTCTGTTTCTCTCTCATAGCCATTTGCCTAGGGCTGCTCTGTTCACTTAATACTTTTATCTATTTCTATGGCTTCAATTATCCCCTCTACATAGAAGATTTCCACTTGTATATTTCATCTTTCTAGTCTTACAAAGTGGTTTTTGTCCTCTATACTATATCATCTCTTCCAATTGACTGATGGGTATTCATTTGGAACAAAGTTTACTCCCATCTGAATTGTCCTTGAAACCCATCTAAGTATAGTCATTGTCTATATGTTTTCCCCAGTTATTAGAATGTAAACCATTTGGCAGTATGATGTATTGGATCTGCCTTTGTATCCCTAAAGTAAAATCTTTCCTATAGCCTTTTACAGCATATGAAACTAATAAGCATTTGTTGAGTTGAAAACACATGGCAATCCATTGGGCACGTTCCAAGCTGTGTTAATGAATATAGTACTCTCTGGGGTTCTAGCTGCTTTATAGTGAAGCTGTGAATGTGTGGACAATAGCATCATTTGTAAAAAAGGCATCAATTATTTATGTTTGGTGTATATGATAGCTGCTATTCATCGTGTATCAAGGTTGGCAAAGTGCTTTATACATATATTTCATGCTCACAATAATCCTGTGAGGTACAAAGAGTAGGTAGGAATTATTATCACCAATTTGCAGATGAGCCTCACTGAGATGAAGTAACTTGCCGATGGTGACACAGCTAGTAATGACTGAAGCCAGAATTTTAACCCAGGTCACTGAACAAATTATAGTATTCTTTCCACTCATCATGATATCAGAAGCTATGTTAAAGGCAAAGTATGTTGGTAGAAAGAACAGACCACAGACAAAAGGAAACACACAGCTGACACTGGATCAGCTCTGAAACCTGTGATAACAATAATCAAGAAAGGGGTTTAATTAATTGGTATTGTGATTTCTGTAGAGACAGTGTGAATAAACTTGAAAATGAGGGAAAATGGCACCTATGAGGATGTGGGCTAGAACTAGCCCCTTGACACCTGGATTAGAATATTGATCTTCATTCTGATTCTTTTTCATGCCTTGCTACTTTAATGCTTGCAGGAGCAAAAAAAAAAAAAATACCACAAAGGGAGAGCTATGTATTTGGTGGTCCCATGGATATTTTGGAATGGAGGCAAAACAAACTATAGAGTTATTATTGAGAAGCATGGATTTTGTTTCTTTGGGTATTGCTAATATACACATTTTAAATAAAAAGCTGAAAACTGTAGGCACATGAGAAATTTGGAGAAATCACCACATGTATCAAAGATATAATTTAGAAGATCATTAGGTATCACAAGGTGAAAAAGAGCTTATATAAGAATGACTTAAAAAACAACAACCATGAAATAAGGAAAAATAATTCTGGAAGTGCTTTTTATGGTGGTGATTTAGGCCAGGCAAGAACATACTATACTTCCTACTATAATTTTTAGCTCCTTAGGAACTAGGATTCTGTCTCATTTATTTTCATATCTCCACCAGTAACTAGAATGGAGTGGGAACTTAATAAATTAAAAAAATAATGATGAATGAATAAATTAATAAATGAAGTAATAATGACTAATAAACCTCATTTCCTTAGCAGAATTTAAATAGACACCCTTTTTTTTTTAAACAAATGCTTTATTAACTTCTGGTTTACATCATTCATTTCCACCAGATTTTCAGTTACAATTTTTCCCCCATTTTTTTCCCTACCTACCACCCCAGAGTAGCAGTCCCACTAGATATGCCCTCATCCAATCTGTTCTCTCCCATATCTTCTCCCATACCCCCTTCAACTTTGCCATTAGGGCAAGGTGGATCTCTGAGCCCCAATGCCTGGACATCTTATGAAACATTTAATTTTAAACTTTGATTTTCAGATCCATTCCCTTCCTCCCTTGTCACCCACTCCCTCTGAGAAGATAAGCAATTCAGTATGTGTTGTACATGCATAGCTAAGCAAAACATTACCATAGTAGATATATTGTAAAAGACTGCTTATATTTCCCTCCCACCCATCTCACCTCCCACCTGGTCCATTCCCTACTTTGATCCTGTCCCTCTTTGATAGTGGGTACTTCCAACTTCCCCTCCCCCCAGAATGCCCTCCCCTCCATCATCCCCCCTCTGATCCCCCTTTCCCCTACTCTCCTGCAGAGTGAGATATCCCATTTAGTATGTATGTGATTCTCTCCTTGAGCCAACTTCAATGAGAATATGCTTTTGCCTTTTTGCCTTCCTGTTCTTCCCCTCCCCTGCAACTACTTCCCCTTGCCTCTTCTACATGAGATAGTTTTCCCTACCCTGTCTCTCCCCATCTCCTCTTGCCACTTTCCTCTCTCACCTCTTAACTTCATCCCTTAAGAATCATCCCTTCCCATCAAATTCAACCTGTGCCCTCTATCCATGTATACCTGTAAACATATGCCCATATACCCTTCTTCAATTATTTTCATAATGAGAAAGTTTTCATCAGACACAATTATTGTTTTTGCATGTAGGAATGTAAATAGTTCAACTTTGATAAGTTCCTTTTGATTTCTTTTCCTTCATTACCTTCTCAGGCATCTCTTGCTTCTTGCGTCTGGATGTCAAATTTTCTATACAACTCTGGTTTTTTCCTCAAGAGTGCTTGAAAGTCCTCTATTCCACTGAATGACCATATTTTCCCCTGAAACAAGATACTCAGTTTTTCTGGGTAGGTGACCCTTGGCTTCAATCCCAGCTCTTTTGCCCTCTGGAATATCATATTCCATGCCCTTCGATCTCTCACTGTAGAAGCTGCCAGGTCCTGTGCTATTCTGATTGTGTTTCCACAATATTGAAATTGTTTCTCCCTGGCTGCTTGTAGTATTTTCTCCTTGATCTGGGAGTTCTGGAACCTGGCTGTAACATTCATAGGAGTTTTCTTTTTGGGATCTTTTCAGGAGGTGATTGGTGGATTCTTTCAACCTCTATTTCCCCCACTGGGTCTAAAACATCAGGACAATTTTCCTTGAGAATTTCTTTAAGGATGATTTCTAGGTTCTTTCTTTGATCATGGCTTTCAGGTAGTCCAATAATTTTTAAATTGTCTCTCCTGGATCTATTTTCCAGGTCAGTGGTTTTTCCCATGAGATATTTCACATTGCCTTCTAATCTTTCATTTGTTTGGATCTGCTTAACAGCATCTTGATTTCTCATAAAGTCATTAGCTTCCATTTGCTCCAGTCTAACTCTGAAGGAATGAATCTCCTCAGTGAGCTTTTGAGATTCTTTTTCCATCTGGCAAATTCGACTTTTTAAGGCATTCTTCTCCTCATTGCCTTTCTGAGCCTCTTTTGCCATTTGAGTTAGTCTATTTTTAAGGTGTTACTTTCCTCAGTCAGGCTGTTGACTGTCATTTCATATTTTTCTTGTATCTTTATCATTTCTCTTCCCAATTTTCCCCCTACTTCTCTTATCTGCTTCTTAAGGTCCTCTATGGCCTGTAGCCAGCTTGTGTTTTCATTTGGGGCTTTTGGTGCAGGAGTTCTGACCTCAAAGTCCTCCTCCATGCTTTGATCCTCTTTGCCTCTAAAATAGGAGTCCAATGTTGAATTTTTCTGTATATTTTGTTTCTTTTGCCTAGGCATGTTGCCACTTAATTACCTGATTTTTGGGCTTGCTGCCACAGTAAGACTCTGCCACCAGAAAGGAGAGCTTCCACCCGAACGTGGGGTCTTCACAACTTCCGCTGGTTGGGTGGCCTCTGCAAAGCCTCCACCTGCTCTGGCAAATTGGATGCCCACCCCAAACTTCCCCCCAGACCACAATCCAGATCCAGGCAGTTTAAAGCAAGAGCGATTAACCCCCAGACTGATTGCTGAGTCTCCCTACAGTTCGCAGACCAGGAGCTAGAGCCGCCACTGAGGCTGCAAAATGGCTTCTGTGCGTTTCTTCAGAGGCTTTGCTTTTCGCCCCCAGGGGAGGAAGCAGAAGTGTTCCCCAAATACTGGTCCCAAAGTCCATAGGGCACTAACCTCTCACTTTGTCCTAGGCATATCTGTGCTGATAATTCTGGAATCGCCACAGCTGCTGGTGTTCTGGGGTCCCTCCAGCCGGCTGCTGTCCCAACCGCCCTGGGGCTAAAACTGCTGCTCATGCGGGCCTGGGCTCAGCTCCCAGAGTGCTGCACTCTCTGTTCCCAGCGTGCTGCACTGCCTGCTCTCAGAGCACTGCGCTGGCTGGTCCCTGCAGGGCTGCTGGGCTGTCCTCAGCAGGAGGTTAGCTTCTCTGTGTTGTTCTGTGGGTGCTGGGGCTCCAGAAGCTGTTCAGAGTCCCCTTTTACATTATTTGGAAGTTGTGTGGGACAGAGCACCTTGGAAGTGCTGTTTCTACTCCGCCATCTTGGTTCCGCCCCAGGTATCCTTTTTTGAGCTATATTTTTCATTACCTTTCTTTGAGGGAAAAGTGATGATTTTCACAGAATAATTTAATTTTAGAAGAAAAAAATTATAGTTTGAATACACCAGGAATGGACAGTTGTTTTAAAATTTATATAGTATATTTTACAGAGCTGAAGATGTTTATTTTTATTGCATTTCCTGCTTTTTATTTGTATTCCTAGTGCACAGTACTTGGCACATGGTAAGCACTTAATAAATGCATGTTGGTTGATTGATTGTGTGTAGTGATCAACTTCCTCCAGAAAGGCAAAGAAAAGCAAGGTTAGCAATAAAGACTATACAAGTTTATACAGTAATCAGGGATATTGACATATAATCAGTGCAAAAAAAATTAATCAAGGAAAAGACTTCTGGTTCTAACTTTTTCTACTTTACAATGATGTTCTTCTGGGACACAGTATTGATTAAATAATTTTTTTTGTATTAAATCAGGGCTGCATAAATAGACCAATTTTGTACTGAGAGAGTCTTCTTATTTTCTGACTGAGCTAGCCATTTTTTCCAATAGTCAGTTCTTAAATAATAAAGAGTATTTGTTTCCAAGTTCTTTCTTTCCTCATCATTTATTTCCCCTTTATTTAACTCCAGAAGTAAATACAGTCCTATTGAGTCACATATCAGAAGACACTGTATAAAATGTATCACAGAACTGGCCTAAGGTATTATTAAACACATATTCACATCTTAGATACTGAAAGACAAAAGAGGAAAATCCTGTTTTTATATTAGTTTACTGCTCCCAAGCTTCCCTTCTTGTTATTAATCAGACTTGACTGCATGGAACACTTGTGCTCTGTCATTCTTTTATAAAAGCTGCCATTGTCTGAAGATGGATATGCCTTTTTTCCTCCCTCTTCTTCCAAAAGACACATTCTCAATCTCAATCTCTCTCCCACAGCATATGCACTTATCTTTGACTGTTGTACACTAGAGGAGAACATTCATCCCTATTTCTTTGTCTCTCAAGAAATGTGAGACAAGTGTTTTCTTCTTATATCTTTCTTCTTTCATCTTTTTTTTTTTTGTTGCTTTCCTAGAGCCTCCCTTTACCATGTCAGCCATAAGGACACTCACTATTAATGGCAAGGTAGTGACAGTCTTTAAGTTACCCTTTCTGTTCCAGGGCAGCTACTCAGGATCCTGAAAGCATTCTATACCTAGTTTTCCATTTCTAGACCCACATCTTTGCACTTCTCTCTTTTCAGAAGATTTCAAAAGAAGACAAATATCATCAAGTTGGATCAGACTTTCAAACAACACAGTTACACTGATTTGCCCCTATTTATATGGGTGTACCCAGTTTATATAATTCCTGATTTATAGGTCTGCTTTGGAATGAGTACCACTTTTGGTTTAGAGAGATAATATAGCTGTTGTCAGCCCCTATAGTGGCTTTATTTAGTTCAGAAAGAGAGACATAGTCTCTACCCTAGCTTGTGGTATTTGACAAAAATCTCCCCTGTTGTTTGCTCTTCAGTTCAGAAGCCTGATCAATAGCTTTCAAAGTTATCTTGGGTGACCAACATGCAACTCAGAATATCCAGTTGTGAAATTTTGTGTATTAGAATGGAAATGACTACCTGAAAATGTAATAGTACAGGGACAAAGGTTTATCTAATTTAAAAGGACAACCAAGGATTAGTGACATATTTTGCAAAAGAAAAACAAAGAACAGGAATATTTTGAGCAGGAATTAGAACAAAAGTCAAAGCCTTGTTTATGTAAAATAGCCACTGTGTCTACAGGTATATGTATGTGTTTATGTGTATTGTACAACAATCAGTCAGGAAGGATTTATTTAATGCCTACCATAAGCTAAACTCTGTGCTGGGCACTGGGGTTGCAAAGACAAAAATGAAAGTTCCTGGTTTCAAGGATGTTAGATTCTTATGAAAGTTTATTTGCATCATCATTGTTCAGTTATTTTTAGTCAAGTCAGACATATTGTATCCCCTTTTGATATTTTCTTGGAAAAGATACTAGAGTGGTTTATCATTGCCTTCTCCAGCTCACTTTACAGATGAAGAAACTGAGGCAAACAAGGGGAAGGGCCTTGGCTAGTATCATATAGCTAGTAATTATCTGAGGTCAGATTTGGACTCATGAAGATAAGTCTTCCTTTCTCTAGGCCTGGCACTCTATTATTCATTCTACCACTTAGCTACCCTTATATATTTACATACTACTCAACTTTTAGAACAGGAACTCCTTAATATAGGAAGCAAACATTATATAAAGTAGTTAGTGAATAAGCAATTATTAAGCAATTTTGTAAAGAAAAATTTTATAGATATGTATATAACTTTATGGTCAGGGGCTGTGATTTCATTATGTGGGGGAACTCTCAGAGTAGAAACTCTCTTCACTGATGCAGATTAGAAATTTATTTGTAGTTTATAAATCTAAGAGTGCTCTCTGGAACACTGAGAGGTTAAATGATTTTCCCATGGTCATACAAATAATATATGGCATAGAAGCAAGAACACTGACTTTGTAGTCAGAGGACTCGGGGTCATAACCAAACTCTGTCACTAACAAACTGTGTGGCTTTAGGCAAGTCATTTAATATCCCTAGGCATCAGTTTTCCCATCTTTAAAATGAGGGCAATGGACAAGATGGCTTCTGAAGTCTCTTCCAATTCTAAGATTATGATCTTGCAAGAGCCCATGTGTTAGAGACAGAACTTGAAATCAAGTCTTCGTAACTCCAAAGCTGGTCCTTTAACTCTATATGTCACACTAACTCTCATAATCACAAATATAAAATTTTGTGTCAGAGGAAATTGGTGATCTATGAAGGAAAGAAAAATCTTGTGAGCACATTATTAGATTCTTGTTAAAAAGTTGTACACAGTATTCTAAAGGGTATGAAGCCAATCCAACTTCATTCCATAAGATAGCAAAGATAAGAAGGTAAAGTCAATAAGTTTTTAAATACCTACTATGTGCCAGGTATAATGGTAAATTCTGGGGATATAAAGAAATTAAGAAAAGAATTCCTGCTTACTTGGAGCTTACAGTCTAATGAGGGAGACAATGTATGTACAAGACACACTCAGGATAAATTTGGAATGATCTTAGAGGGAAAGCATTAATATTAATGATGACCAAGAATAACTTTGTAGAAACTAGGATTTTGGCCGAGATCTGAAGGAAGCCAGGGAAATCAGGAGATGGAGATCAGGAGGAAAAAGTTCCTGGTTTTGGGGACAACCAAGGAAATGCATGGAGTTGAGAGATGGTATATTTGTGCAATAAACAAGCAAGAAGGCCAGTGTCATTGGAGTGAAGAATTCATAAAGGGGGAAAGGTACAAGAATATTGGCAAGGTAGTAAGGGGCCAAGTTATGAGGTGCTATAAAATCCTAATACAGGATTATATATTTTATCTTGGAGGTAATGTAGTTTAGTTAGATCTATTAACTATGTTAATTTCACTATTAAAATATTCCAACCTAGTTATTTAGTCAATAGGAAACATCAGAGCACAACTTCATGTAGGAGGTAATGTGGGGAAGTGGAGAATGCCTTGGCTTGGGCTTCTAGACTTGACACTAATCTCAGGTTTGTTATTAGGTACTATTGTTGACATCGGACATGATACATCATCTTTCCAGTCTTTAGATAACTCATCTGCAAAATAAGGGGTTGAGTTAGGTCATATTTTAGGTCACTTGTAGTATTTTAATGGGCAGCAAGGTGGTGCAGTGGATAGAACACCAGCGCTTGGAGTTAGCAGGACACCAGTTCAAATTCAGCCTCAGACACTTACTAGCTGGGTGACCCTGGCCAAATCACCTAACTCTGTTTGCCTCACTTGCTCATCTGTAAAATGAGCTGGAGAAGGAAATGGCAAACAACTCTAGTATCTTTGCCAAGCCCCAGAAAAGATCACAGAGAGCTGGACTCTAGTGAAATGACAACAACAATTCTCTAATGCTATGACTCTATGCATAAAGATATAATTTTTCCACCTCCGTAGACTCTGAAAAAATTGATTATAAAGTTAAAACCACTCATGAATAAAAGGCATACCACTAAGTTATTATTATTATTATTTTGCTTTTTGGAGAGCTATTGTGGTTAAGTGACTTGCCCAAGGTCACACGGCTAGTTTTTGTGTTAAGTATCTGAGGCTGAATTTGAACTCAGGTCCTCCTGACTCTAGTGCCAGTGCTCTATTTACTGTGCCACCTAGCCGCCCCCACCAAGTCATTTTTAGAAAAATATTTTAACAATTCTTCATTTTATGAAAGGAAGCTAAGAACTAAATGAAATGAAAAATAACAGCCAGCATACAATGTAGTAAAGAAAAACAAAATGGGGAGTTAATAGTGAATATGTGGGGTATATGGACAAGGGATTGGGAAGGGCTAAATCCCACCTCAAATATGCCCTTCAAAATAAATTTTAGTTTGGAGGGCTTAAGAAACAGCAAGCAAACAATGGAATGAGCTTGTAGAAATAAGTGATAACCATTTAGATTTTCCCCTGGGTATGATGGTGCTGGTAGGGATTAATATCATCTGTTTTTGTCTCCTTTACAGTCACTCAACCATTGCCCTGGTTCAAGCTCTCATTACATCTTCTCAGAATATTTTAATAGCCTCTGCATCCAGTATGCCTCTTTGACAACCAGTTCCTAAAGCACAGGTCTGGTTACTTCTCTGCTTAAAAAGCTTCAGTGGTTTCCTGTAGCCTATGGGGAAAAATACACTCTTTTATTTGCCCTTCAAAGGCATTCACAATTAAGTTTCTTTTTATCTGTCCAGGCTGATTACACATCAGTCTCTCTCCTTCCTCTACTCTTTAGAGTCAAACTAGCCTATTGGCTGTTCTCCACACATATTTTATCTCTTGGCTTCCATTCCTTTTCACAAACTCTCCACCATGCCTGGAATGCTCTCTTAGCTTATTTTGCCTCTTCTAACCACAAGTTTCGTTCAAGTATCATTTTCCTATGAGAAGACTTTCTTATTTTCTCAGTTATCAGTAAGCTAATAACCCACTCCAAGACTTTTTTGTATTTAACACATATTTTTTTTCTGTGTTAATATTTGTTTCTCCTTAGTAGAATGTAAGCCCCTTGAAGCTAGGGGGCAGCTAGGTGGCTCAGTGAATAGAACACTGGCCCTGAAATCAGAAGGACCTGAGGAATCTATAGAGCCATAGTGGACTGCCAAGAAAAAAATTACATTTTCCTATGTCTTGCCTTCCCCCCTCAAAAAAACCAACCAACCAAACAAAAAGAATGTAAGCCCCTTGAAGACAGGGACTGTTTTCATTTATTTATTTATTTTGGTCTTGGTTTCAGGGGTGGGGAACCTGCAACCTTGAGGCCACATGTGGCCCTCTAGGTCCTCAAGTGTGGCCCTTTGACTGAATCCAAACTTCACAGAACAAATGCACTTAATAAAAGGATTTGTTCTGTAAAACTTGGACTCAGTCAAAAGGTCTCGCCCAAAAGGACTGAGAAGGCCCCATGTAGCCTTGAGGCTGCAGGTTCCCCACTCCTGCTACTACCTAGCAGGATGACTTACATAGATCAGGCACTTAATAAATGCTTCCTGAAGAAATGTATGCCACTCTACTGCTTTTTGGTGATGACACGTTATTCCTAACATTCACTGACATAAAGATTATCAAAAGCTATTTTGGTTTTCTTTGTTTTGTTTTATCCTTTACCCTGGCATTTAAAGTGCAGTAGCTCTACCAGCTCACTGCCAGTAGAAAAATATTCTTATAAAAAGAAAGTGGCTTGAACATGATATTGGCGGATTTTTTTTTTCTGTTAGCCCTATTTTTATTTAATCTCATAAAATGTCGGCACAGTCACCTAATTATGGGCGAGAAGGTAGGGATGCCTTCAGTTCAGCTATAAGATCTAATCTTCCTTGGCCAGGGGGCCTTCAGTGTGAACTTCTGCTCCATCTTTTTAGTTACTGCATGGATGTTTTCAGAGGCATGTCTTCCATCTGTAGGTGGCAGTAAGTTATTGCCATTTTTTTTTTGTTACACAGCCCAGTATAAGAAAGATTAAATCCACAGTAGAGAAACTGAATGTTGTTCTACCTCTGGGCCAATAGAAATAGCAATAAGCATCAGAAACCCTCTGTAGAACTTTGATATTTTTTCTTTTTTTCCCATTTTAATTTGATGGAAAATTGAAATACATAATACACATGCCATATGCCTATGCATGTATATATGTATATTGTGTACTTGTGCATATGTGTATATGTATACAATTATACGCTCATATCATGTACACATACCACACACATGCAATCTGTGGAGTGTTAATACTCAAAATCCTCCAACAGATCTATGATCTCATCAATGGAGGTATTTTCTCCAGTGGTGCACATCACATCTAATCTCTGCTTGCCTGTCCTGTGTAACTCAAGTCAGGGTTAATGGTTTGTTAATATCAGGCTAAATGTAGTTACAAAGAGGGTATCCAAGGTTATCTGAAAATCAGTAGCTCATAAAAACACTCTTTTTTTCAGGTAGATATTATACAGAGCTAGCTAAGTTCATGCCCCATAGGCTGACATCCTGTTTATATTAAAGTCATGGCATTTTTCTTTCAGCTATATGAATCTGACAGATCAAAGAAATCATCTTCTTGATTTTACAACAAAGATTTCTCTCTAGATCAGTCACAACCACCTGATCCTTGGAGAACAGTATACAAAATAAAAAAGAAATGAAAAACCTGAGCAAAGTATTGAATTTTCGTCCATTTCTGCTTTGTCTTTTGCTTTGTAGCAGTTCTTATGCAAAACATGCTTCCTTACAGATGGAAACCACTTGTCCTTACCATTAAGGGAAACAGCAGGACCCAGAGAAGATTTGTTGATGCTGAAAGCAGACTTTATAATTGAGCTTGCAGTCTTGAGCTAGCACAAGTCACACTGTAAATCCAAATCCTGACTGCAAAAATGGAAAGAAGTGCTCCCCCCACCCTCACTTACCTCTTTTAGCATGTATACAATAAAAACAATAGTAATAAGACCTCTCTGTAGTTCAGGGTTCTGGTTCATACTCCATAGCCTGAGATCATGGTTTTTTATATTATAATTAGTAAATTCTATATAACAGGAGAGCATTTTGCTTCTAGATATATGTGTACAATAAATGAAGAACTTGTCTTCTTATTTTACAACAAAGAAACATTTCTCTCCATTTCCTGACTTTCATACCTTGAATGCCCTCTCTCCCTTCTCATTCCCTATGCATAGAATCCTCCACTGCCCATTCAGATACCCCCTTTCAATGAGGCCTTTCCTGTCCCTCCTCAATTGCTTGTATTCTCTCTCAAAACTATCTTATAATTGTTTATATTTATTCTGTGCATGCTAATATATGAAAATGTAATCTTTTCCAAAAGAATATAAGCTCCTTGAGGGCATGGACTATTTAGCTTGTTTTCAAATCCCTAGTTCCTAGCACTGAGCAGTTAATAAATAGTAATTGTTTGATAGACTGAATGATGGAGTGTAATGTACAATGACAAAGGAAGGTGGGTTTACAGTAATTCCCTCATCTTAACTAGATGTACCTTCTTTTTTTGGCCATATTCTTACAGCAAGATGGCCAGGATCCATAAGAAAATTGGCTCTGACAGTTATTGCTTAATCTTCTTGTTATATTTTCCTACCCCACCAACCAAATATATTAAATCCTCCTTTATCACAAAGAAAATTTATTAAGCAAAACAAACCATGGTTTAACAGTATCTAACAATACATGTGACATTCCAGTGAAATATTTACTTCTTGAGGGGAAGAACTATTTTTGTTTTGCTTTGTCTCACTAACACTTAGCCTGCTGCCTTGCCACATTGCAGACCCTTAACATTTGTTGAATTAATTCTATTCCATACTTGCCTAAAATTATAATTGCTACTGGGCCCATGGGGCTGGGACATTTACCTCTATCTTTCTCCATTCAGTCATCCATGATGCCTGAAGTAGGGATAAGAACCCCATCCTTTCCATATCTTCATGTGAAATATAATGTAAAGAGAGTTGCTACCAAAAGACAGTCAAGGGAAAGAGTGTCAGAATCAGAGACACTCACTTCATAAAGTCCAAATGAGTCATCAGTTCTTTCTGCTCAGTTGCTGATAAGGGGATTCTTTGTCATTTCAAAGTAATAGTCATATTGTAATTTTTGTTCTTAGGTTATTTTGGTCATGTCTAACTTCATGAACATTTTTGGGGTTCTCTTGGCAAAGATAATGGAGTGGTGTGCCATTTCCTTTTCCAGTTCATTTTAAAGATGAGGAAACTGAGGCAAAAAGGGTTAAGTGTCTTGCTCAGGGTCATGCAGCTAGTGTCTAATACCTCATTTAAACTTGAGTCATCCAGACTCCACACCTGGCACTCTATTTACTGTGCCATCTAGCTGCCCATCGCACAATAGGATAATCACTTTAGAGCTAGAAGCTGTAAATTCAGTCTTCCCATTTTACAGATGAGAAAACTGAGGCTGAGAGAAGTTAAATGATTTGCCCAAGGTCTCATAACTATTAAGTATTTGACGAAGGATTCAAACTCAGGCATCTTTTACTCCAAAGCCAGCACTCTTTTCACTGTCCCATTAGTGCTCAGTAATGCAATGTTGTCTAGAAGCAACTAAGGAGTTATCATCATTCCCAAAAGCCCAAGTGTTGAACTAGCACACAAAATTGGCATGAAGCAGGTAGGTATGCCCTGTGTAATACTTGGTGACCCTTGTTTAACCCCATCTCTTACTGAGGATGTAAATTTGTCTCATCAAATCTTTTTATGGGACCAGGATGGGTCAATTCAATAAACCAAAGACATTTTTGTTTACATTATGGTCACTGTAAATATTGATTTCCTAGTTAGATCTTTGCATTACAATAGCTCATAAGAGTCTCCCCATGTTTTTTGAAATTCCTGATATTCTTTTTTTTAACAGTGCAGTTATATTCTATTATAGCCATATGCATATTGGTGCAGTCAGTCCTAAACAATAGGCAGACATGTTTATAATTTGTTTTAAGTGAAAAAAAGTGATACTAAAATATTTGGTATATGTGGGATGTTTATTTCTACCTTTTGTCTCTTTGGGATATATACACAGTAATGGAATTACTTGCTTAGGGACTATAACAATTTTGTGACTTTTTTTTCTTGGCTCAACTTCAAATATTTTCCAGAATAGTTGGGCTGATTCACAGTTCCAGCAATGTAGTAAGTATGTCTAGCTTCCCACAGCTTCTTCCACATTAATTATTTCTGTCTTTGAGATACCCTCTAACTTTTTACCAAGTCTTCATGGAAAACCATCCTAATAGTATACCATTTAAGTCAATTTACGAATATCTGAAGAAGGTATGTAGCCCACAGTGAAACTTAATGGAAGTACAGAAACTAATTCTCAAAAAAAAAATCTTCACATCTGTCTTTCTGCCTCTCTACAATAAAAAAAAAAACAACAACTGTTTTTTGTTTGTTTGTTTTTACAGTTGTCACAGGAACCAGGATGAATGAATGCCTATTAGTGAGACACTAATGATGTCCATTGTGGGAAAAAGGCAAGTTTTGTAGCTTGTTTGTAAACCACACCATTCGGTGCTGGATTTTTACCAAGTATAAGTACTACCCATACATTGTATAACATCTCAATCAATTTCTTTCATCTGTTAGGGGAAAAAAAAGGAGAACTTAAAAACAAAGGGATTTTTGTTATCTCCTCTGCTCTGTCTTGGATCCTTTTCTGTCTGTTCCTTTTGGGGGTTATTATATTTTGACATTCCTTTGTTTCCCCCTGCCACATGACTAGGAATATATTCTACAAAAGACTCACAAATATATGGACAAAAACAAAGTTACTGACATAATTTGTTCATAAGGGACATTTAATTTACAATAAGAAGGGAGTAGCTACATCACACTGTCATCAGTGATAAAGAGATATCTTAATTCTTTGTACCCTCCTGACTGCAAAAGCTGTTGCCATTTGCTTTAGAATGGACTCTGACATAAATCCAGTTGTCCTCTGTTTCCACTACCTATTTGTCCAAATAGGTAGCAGAAAATTTCCAGATGGATTTGCTTAATGGATGGGAATGGAAGGCTAGGAATGGAGAAAGGAGGACTTATTTTCTCTTTTATTCCATAAAGTGAACATAAAAAATAAATGTTCCTGGTGAGTTGGAATTCAGGCATGAGAAGCAGGTGTGGGAGGAGGGTAACCTTTGATGTCAAGTTGATTTCTCATATCTATGTCTTCCAATTTCAGTTTGAATATTAGTCATACGATCGACGGTGCCCTGTTCAACAAGGCTCCAAAGGTGAACGCAGAATATTTTAGAAGCTTCTCAAAATTCTAATAAAAATCTGTCCTGCCAGATGACCCCTGATAAACTTCACTCTTCCTTTTGATGAAAAAAAATTCCCCAAGCTGGGCTCAGAAAAGGATGATGTTCACCACTGTTAGATATCCAGTCAGCCATGTTAGGCACTTCTGGAATTTCATTGGCTTTTTCCCCTACTCTGCAGTTTTAGATGTTTTAGTCAGTAATGCAAATCTAACCGTAGCATAACTCCAGAGAATAAGTCTGAACTAGGTGCACACTACATTAAATGTGCTTTTGGTTGGATACAAGCAATAAGTCGTCTATACAAGATGCATTAAATGTGCTTCTGGTTGGATACAAATAATATATCGTCTATACAAGTTGTAGCACTGAACAGAAAAATTCAGATTGTGATGTCAGTGCTGAATATGAAGATTATGTTTTGTACTTGTAATTATGTTGAGCATTTCAATAGTTATGTAAAATTATATGAAAAATTTTCATAATGTGGTAGTACTTAGAAAAATTAAGATAGACATTTTTTTCTTTTTAATGAACTTAGAATCACCAACATTTACATAAAATGAATTGTACAGGTTAGAAACATTGAATGTCTTATTAATAAAAGTAGTAGCATTAACCTAGATATTCTGGGGTTCTATTAAAGAGGAGTTTGTTTTCTTTATAACACTCAGGTACTTGGCAAGAAAGCTATCCTTATATGATTGTGCAGGTTGCAGTACTTCTGGCCAGTTGGCTTAATGAGAATGATAAATGTCCCATAGATTCACTGCAAAGAATTGGCGGATTCTGTAATTAATTTCTGGCTGCAAAGCTAGAGATATCAGTTAAGAAACTGTATGCCAATATTTCTGGATGCCATCACATTCCCAAATGAATGGTTGTTCCAATGGAAGGTAGGTCATTTCTGGGAACTTGCTAGTAGTTCTTTGGAACATCATTAATGAAAATTAGATATTTGTCCAACATTTTCTTCCATTAACAGAACCTTGGGAATTGGGAGAGTCCTCAGATGCTGTTTCTTTGTGGACCTCTCTGAATGTTCCAGTGACTGATTGCTGGACCAAGATTGACTTAGGATGTTGACTTGCTGGGAGAATAAGAGATAGCCAGACCAATTGGTGTTAAAAATATCTGAAGCTCATGCCAAGCAATACAGATCTCCAAAACAAGACCAATACAGATCTCCAAAACATCTCCAAAACAGACCCAAAACAATGAAGCAAAACAGAATAAGATTGCCTATTTTCTACTTTGAGACTTGTTTCCTCATTCAAATCTGCCTATAATAGTAATTTTAGCCTTATTTCAACTGCTAAAGGTGAGAGGTATCACACAATGTGATTTTTCCTAGTCTCTGGTTTTCTAGTAATAAAAATGGTAGTTTATATTCTATAGTGCTTTCAGATTTGCAAAGCACATCTGAACCTTACAACAATCTGTGTTGATACCATTTTATTTTGTAGATTACAAAATCAAGTTGAACCAAGGTAAATGACTTCCTATGGTCACACAGATGAGAAATGTCAAAGGTGGAAATTTAATCCATTTCTTCTGGACCTCAACTCTAGCACCCTCTCTGCAATGTCATATTACACTTAGGGATAGCCTCATCCATCATTTTGCCGAATATGTTCATGACTTATAATCATGTGACTAGCTAGGTGACACAGTGGATAGAATGCCCGGTCTGGATCAGGAAGACTTGTTTCCTGAATTCAAAGGGGACTTCGCTGTGTGACCACAGGCAAGTCCCTTAACCCTGTTTGCCTCAGTTTATTCATCTGTAAAATAAGCTGGAGAAGGAAAAAGCAAACCACTACAGCATCTTTGTCAAGAAAACTCCAAATAGGGTTATGAAGAATCAGACGAATCTGAAAATGACTGAACAAAAACAACATATACATGTGAAGAATGTGATATATAGACACCTGTATTCAAAGGCACATTGGGGCTAGCTCATACCACCAGCTCATGGAAGCCAACTGTTCAGTATGAACATTTATACCTTAGAAATAGGCAAATGCTATAAATTAAGGTCTCACACTGTTTTGTTGATTGTCTAGTTTTAAGAAAGTAATGGAGAAAATGTTAATGCAGGTTAAACTTAAAAGTGTGTCATGCATATATTTTTGTCCAGAGAATTGATTGTTAAACATTTACCAATATAAACCCTATCTGCATTTTAGTTTGTTTATAAAATGTGAAAACCTGGTTTCATATATTCCACTCAAAACACCAGTGCTTTCAATCAATAAACATTCATTAAGTGTATGCTTTATGCTGGCCTCGTCCATACAAGAGTGAAACAGCCCCCTTCCACAAGTAGATTATATTCTGTTGATGGCAAGGACTGTACCTTAATTATCTTCATTTTTATATAACTCCTTGTGCAGAGTAGTTTTTAATAAAAGTTTCTTGAATCTATTGTCTTCATTCTTTTGTCATTTTTCTAAATATAGGCCAAAATGATAAAGATCTTAGTCTATTGTAGCATTTTAGAATTGGAAGGAATCTTAAAGATCATCTAGTCCAACTCACTCAGGCAGCTAGCTGGCAAAATGGGTAGAGTGCTAGACCTGGAAGCAAGAAGACTCATCTTCATGAGTTCAAATCTGGCCTCAGACATTTACTAGCTGTGTGACCCTGGGCAAGCAAGTGTGACCCTGTTTGCTTCACTTGTTCATCTGTAAAATGAGCTGGCAAACCATTTTAGTATCTTTGCCAAGAAAACCCCCAAAAGGGGTCTTGAAGAATCAGACACAACTGAAAAATGACTGAACAAGTGCAACTCATTCACAACAAGGAGGAAACTGAGTCCCAGAGAGGCGAAGTGATTTAACATCAAGCAACCAATCAAAAAATATTTATTGAGTGCTTACTTAGGTGCCAGGCTCCGTGCTAGGTGCTGGGAATACAAAAATATAAATAAAATAGTTCCTACTTTCAAGGAGCGTATAGTCTATAGAGGGAGACATCATAAACATTTATAGATATTTATAGAATAAATACAAACTAATTTGGGGGGTAACTATCAGATGCAGGGAGTCAGGAAAGGCCTATCTGAAGAGTGAGACCATTCTAGGCAAAGTAAGGGAACAAAGAGGGATGCGATAGGTTATATATGGAGCAGCAATATAGTCAATTTGGCTGAATTATAGGATGTATGAGGGGAAGGAATGTAAAATATGCCTGGACATGCCAGATAGAATCAGTATGTGAAGGGCTTAAAATTCAAATAGAAGCAATTTGTATTTATTCTTGAAGTCACAGGGAGTCAATGAAGTTTATTGAGCTGGGGAATGATGCAGTCACACCTGTGCTTTAGGGATATTTACCAGAACTATGGAGGATAGATTAGAAAAGGAAGAGATTGGAGGAAGAAGGATCAATTGGGAGGTTATTGCAAAAGTCCAGGCATGCTGTCTAACTAGCAGCAGAGTCAATATTAGAATTAGGTCTCCTTGATTTCTGGTCCTGTTTCCTCCTCCACTCCCCCACTTTAGCATTCTGTCTCCCTGTTCCAAAGACTTTTACAAATGAGGTCAATGATTTTCATTCAAATAAGATGCCACTTTATTCTCAAGTGTTACTTCTAAGTCAGAGAGCACCTGGCAATAGTGACCAAATTCTTGCAGAACTATAACTTTTTCTTGGATGGAGTGAATCACTGATTTATAACTTGTGACTTAGGCTAGAAAACATTGACTTGTTTTCTATTGTCTTTGTATTCCATTATCACTGTTACCTTGGACATCTCTCAACCCACACATCTCAGTTTGCCCACTTATGGAAAAGAAACAATGATCTATGTTACTGAAATACTTTGAGGCTTCATATTGAAATTTCCCTAGAATAAAGCCACTTGACTATTTTGGGAAACTATGGTGGCACTTTATAATTTAAAGGTCAGTAGCAAACCACATAACAACTATAACTTTTTAAAAAAACATCAGTTGAATTCTGTTTGAAGCCACTGATCTATTTTAACAGGACCCACTAATCTATATGCTCTCAAGTCTTTAACAAGACTTAACTTACAAATCCCACCAAACTCAAGGCTTAGACAAGGAGGTTGGATTCATTTTCTCTTCATTTGCTAAGACAGGGCAAACAGCTTCTGGAAAGTTCATGGCAAGGCACCTACGATAAATACATAATACAATTCTGTTCAGTGTCCCCCACCCTACCCCAATGCCTGACTAATGAGTATAACCAAGAAGACCAATTTGTTCCCTTCCAAATTGGCTTCTATTTGGCATAGTAAATAGAGTGTTGGAGTTGGAGTCAGGGGCCCCAAATTTGACTCCTGACTCAGACTTCAATATTCCTATTCCAAGTATTTAGTGTAACTCAATAGCTATTTTACCGATGACAGGTCACTTCAACTCTTTTATTTTTTTATTTTTATTTTTTATTGCTTTTTGGAGGGCAATTGGGGTTAAATTGCCCAAGGTCACACAGCTAGGTTTTTGTCTGTGTGTGTTAAGCGTCTGAGGCTGGATCTGAACTCAGGTCTTTCTGACTCCAGGGCCGACGCTCTACTCACTGCACCACCTAGCCGCCCCTACTTCAACTCTTTTAGCCTGTTTTTCCTCATCTATAAAATAGGAATAATAGCACCTATATTATAGGGGAGATATATGAGACTTATCTCAAAATACTTTGCAAACCTTAATATACATATACACACTAGCTATTGCAATTATTGCTATGCCAAAATATGTTTAATATCTCCATTTGAGAATTCTGTAAACTCAAGCAAAAATTATGTCTTCTTATTTTGGTTTCTCTTTTCCTTCTGTGCTTAAATGCTTGCCTGCACTCTGATTCTGAGTATGCTTAGAACCATCCAGCCACGTGGACTCTGGCTCTAAATATATGTAAAAAAACTCAGAGCAATTAACACAATTTGTCACAACTCTTGGGTGCATCAATGTGATCTGCAAAGAGTAAAAACACTCTCAGTTTGAAGGAGGAACAAATGCTCTGGTTACGAAATAGATTTGAGCAAATCATTCCCCATTGAAAAGCCCATTAGTAAAGAGGTTTAGGAAGGGAAGCAAAAGTTAAGTGAAAATATTTGTGGGTTACACTTTCACCTGCTTGTGCTCTGAACTGAAGAAGGATGTGCTAAGGGAAATGTTAGCATTCGATGAGAAAGGGAAAGAAAAGATAGTTTTCATATGGGACTTAAGCCAGAGAGGTCTCTTATGCCCGGGAAGATCAATCAGGCTAAATGAGTTCTCCATGTGTTATTACCTAAGGGCAGAGCAAATTGAAGATGAGATCCCCCTCACTGCTGCCCGCTGCCACCACCCCTTTACCTCCCCCATTACTTATATGACCTTGCTGCATAAATATAAAAAAATATGTAGCATTTGATAGTCTGTTCTATTAGTCAAGCCCTCAAACTTTTAACTCTTTGAGACTGTTCAAATGCTCATAAAGTCTATTTGTGGTACAAACAACCCAGGTTCTTCCACTGATAAACTTATTGGAGCTTATTTAAATGTGGCAGTGCAGCAATCACTGACACTAATGAAATTCTCATTTGCATATAGTGGTTCCCACTGGACCCAAATGCTTTCTGCCCTGTAAAAATAATCACCACCCCCCTTCTCCTCATTGTAGCACTCAGGGGTGGCAGTAATAAAACTGGTTAGAAAATCAATTTAAACAGCATTTGTACTTTACGGAGGGCCCCGTGACACTTACATTGGGAAGAGTTATGCTTTTCCAAATATGTGATCCACTTTTATAAGCAACTAAAAACCTGCTGTTCCAGCCACTCTTTCCAAGGAAGAATAAATGACTCAACATCAATCTATTCTCACAATGCCTGCTACTGACAGAAAAAAGGCAGAAAAAAACAGAAAATAGATAACCAAAAATAATCGGAAAGACCAGTTTCTCATAACTGCTACATATTTATGATAAATAGAATTTATTGTCTACTTTTTATTTATTCTTTCTTTTTTTTTGCATTTAGGGAATACTCCTGTGTTATACATAGGAGTAATTAAAAGGCTTGAAAACCAAAATGCCACCCAAACCTCAGTTTCAATGGAAAGGGTTGGGATGAAAGCCATTTAAGAAATGTGATTATTCTAGAAAAATGGAAAGGGATAATTTCCCCCTTATATTGAAAAAATATATTCTTTTTCAATAATGCTGAGTGACCATGTCCATGCTTCTCATGTCCCCTCTTTATGAACAAATTATTAAGTATATCTCAGTACAACATTGTTTAATGGACAAAGGTCTAGGGGTCAAAAGATCTGGTTTTGAGTTTTATCTCTGTCACAAATTAGTTCTGTGATCTTGGGCAAGTCATTACCTTTCCTAAATTTCTTCAAAGTATTTTGTTTATTTGTAAAATGAAGGAATTGGAGTAGATAACCTCAAACTATTCTTTTCGGAACTAATCTTTGATATCTCTACACAACTCCCCCCCCCCCCCAAATCTTGTAAGTATCATTTAAAATATTATTCTTATTATTATTTGCTTTTTGGAGGGGGGAAGGTAGGGCAATTGGGGTTAAGTGACCTACCCAAGGTCACATGGCTAGTTTTGTGTGTGTGTGTGTGTGTGTGTGTGTGTGTGTGTTAAGTGTCTGAGGTCAAATTTGAACTCAGATCCTCCTGACACCAGGACTGGTACTTTATTCACTGTATTACCTAGCTGCCCCTAAAATACTATTTTTCTTAAAATTTTATTGATACCTTTTTTCATGATGGTTCACCTCACTTCATCTATCCTTCTTTTATAACAAAGAAAAATGTTTAAGCAGACAAAACTGTCATCTGATAGCCTTGTCTGTAGTAGTTCATTTCCTTCTCAGCCTATCACCATGAAAGAAATGTGTTGCATCATTCTAGGACCAAGACTATCTTTTGTGATTAATCTAATTATGCAGCTCTTTTTAATTCACACTATTTTAGTCATATTATATAAAATTCTCAAGGTTTTGCATTCTCTATAACATATCAGTTCATGCAGGTCTTCCCAGGATTCTCTGAATTTCTCATGTTTATTATTTCTTAAAATATTCCACCATATTCATAGACCACAATTTATTCAGGCATTTGGTGCCCCCCTTTAATTTTTCTTACTGGTTAGTTTTCCATTAGGATTACATTATATAAAAATAGAATTTTCATGCATTTGAAAGGCATTCTTTTGCAAATTTACATGTCAGAAAATCTTTGCCATTAAGCGTATTCTTTGGAAAGACTGCTAGTTGTTCACACCAGCAATTAAATACCATTTTCAAATGTGCTAAAGAGCACTCCCTCCTCCTAACTTGGAGGAGATGCATGGTGATAGTATTATAGATAGAAAGTTGAAAGAAAACCCAGAAGCCATCAAGTTTTATACCCTTATTTTAGTGAATAAGAAAATGAAGTCCAGAGAGATTAAGACCAAGTAGTGTCATATATAGCATTATTATCTAGATTTGATCCCAGGTATTCTGATTATAGTCAGGATTCTTTTCACTGAACTGACTGATCACAATAAGGCCAGCAAATAAGGTCTGTTATTACATGACTTCATGCTGTAACCAGCTCAATATGCCAATTCTACAGTGCCAAATGCAGGTTGAATGATAAGAAAAAAAAATAACAGCTCTCATTGACATAGCACACAAAATGTTTATAAAACATTTTCTTCATGGTAACTCTGAGGCAGGTAGAAATGACAAGGCTAAAGGTAGAAAGGTGATATTATTAAGTCTAAATGCATAGAGATGTGCCTGAGAGTGATAAAAGGCAAAATAATATATGTATATTTATGCAAATAATCATACAAATAATTTAACAGTACAGCAATTAGTTTTCCTACTATTTGCAACACTGATGGTATCAGGGAACAAGAAGATTGAAGTAAGATTGGTTTGGTTCCGGCAAGTAATTTTTCCAGAAACTCTAAGTTAGTCATTAATTTTTTCAGTTTCCATGCAAAGACTGAAAACTTTACTATGTTGATGGACTTTAATCATGTGAACATGCCTTCTGAATGACATTTCTTTTTTTTTTTTTTTAAAGCAATTGGGGTTAAGTAACTTGCTCAAGGTTACATGGCCCATCATTATTTATGTGTGGGTGCTCATTTTCTGAGGCCGGATCCGATCCCAGGGAGTCCCAATTCCGGGGCCACCGCTCTTGCTCACTGTGAATGACATTTTTCAAGGGATGTCAACAAAGAGGGAAGTATTATTGGAAAGATGGTTGCAACACCTGATGAAACTGATGTGTTATCATTTAGTGACATAATCATAAATACATGAGACTAAGATGATCATGTTTGGTGGGTCAAGTGAGCTTATATTAATCTGTAGAGCCCCCAAATAGTGGTTCTTTGAGTGATTTGTTATAGATTAATACCCTGAATGGTCTATAAAGACAGAGAAAGAAAAGGAATATTATACAATTACAGGTTTTTAAAAAAAATATTCTTCTAGGTAAATGCATAGAAACACTTCCTCTTTTACCTCTGTTTCTCCCTCTCAGGGATAAGGATCACCCTTTTAACTCTGAATTTCTTCTACTATTTAACTTTTATCTTTATTCCTATGTTTTCTTAAATTCATATAAAATGCCCTTGGTGTTCCCTCTAAGAGTGAGAAGTTTACTCTGTCAAGATTGATCCACAATGGTTGGGGATTCACTAGAGAAATTTTGCAGCAGGATACAGTCTTATTAAAAGGAAAAGTAAGGCTTATTAGAAAGAACTGGACTTGAAATTTGAACTTCAGTGTCATGATGTAATGGAAATGCAAATTTAAAGATCTTCCCTGCCCCTAGCTTAAGTGCACCTGGAGCCTGTGGTGGGAGGCTTGTTTTTCAGGAAAGCCCACACCTTGATACTTTGTGATTGGGCAGTGGGTCCAGAAGGTTGTTACATTCTCTGAGCCAGGAGAAGGCTATATAAACCCTGAGGAGAGGCTTTGCTTTGGGGCTCACTTTGAGAAGTGTTGTGTGATTTGACCAGATGAGACTCTGGGAAGCCGTTGTTGAGAGCCCCCCGGCTTTGAAAACCCAGATGTTGATGCTTCCCTCTCTGGTAACTGTGATTTGGTATTGATATAATGGTGGGACAGTTTGGAAGCCTGTCTGATCTGTAAGTTCTGTAACTCTGAAGTTTGGGGTGCTGACCTTTTTCCCCTGAACTAGGTAATGTATGTTTGTTTGATTAAAGTAAGCTTGTTAACCCATTTTGAGTTGCTTTCCTTTTGAAAAGCAGATCTAAGAACCTGTATTGGCAGCCACCCTGGGGATATTGGGGTGCTTGCCGCTACACATAATCTACCATTTACTAGTTTGTGTGACTATGGGCAAGTCATTTCTTCTTTCAGGACCTTAGTTTCCTCATCTGTCAAATGAGAGCATTGTACTTGATTTCAAAGTTTCCTTCTAAGACTAATATTCTCCAGGATGGACCCTAGAGTAAACTTCTCCATCCTAAGGGAACACCAGTGAAATTTTATATGAACTTTGGTAAATTCAGAATGAAAGACAGGTAAAATCGTGGAAGAATCACCAAGCTAAAAGTGTGGTAAGATACTCAAATGAAGCAAAATCTTTTCTGTAGCATTTCAAAATAATTGAGTATAACTACCACCTGTCTAGGAGAGATAAGGCATAGTCTAGACTGGAGGCAGAGGAAGAACTGGAAGGTCTCTGGAGGTCTCTTTATGTTCCAGGATTCTGTCTATGATGATAAAAGAGAGCAAAAATATTCCCTGGGGAGTTGCAACTCATTACTGGGCAAAATGAATAACCTAAATGCAACACCCTAATTCTTTACTCCTCACCAGAGTTATCATTGGTGTAATTTCAAATTCAATTAAAATTTCTCCCATCTTTTTGAACTCTGAATTAGTAAAGATCTAAATATCCCCCAAACCCATGACAAACTGCATTCTCTCTCCAGATACAGCCTAAAATTTTTTTGACATGACTTAATAGGGAAAGGAGGTTGGAAGTAAAGCAATGAGAGTAAATGGTTTCACTAAGTGCACTTGGGCCAAGGAAGTCACAAGTATTAAATGTTGGAAAATATTTTCTTTTTGGTGAGTGGGAAAATGTATTTTTTCTTGGCAGTCCACTATGAATCTATAGATTTCTTTCAATACTGAAACAACATTAATTGAGTTGGATTATTTCATCTTAATTATTTGATTAACATAAGTGCATCCATCTGGTGCTCTACCCCATAGAACACCGCAATGGTAAAGATTGATTGCTATGATGATAGTTAGGGACACTGAAAACATGCTCATGCATGTGAGCTATTACCTTTCACCATGTGCCCAAAGCAACAAACCTCCAGTATGTTCATCTGTGTTTCACTCCTGCTGAGGTAAAACATAACTCCAGAATAATATCTTAATCACTAGCTACCATTGTGCTAGAGACATCAATATTAAAGCATAATAATTATAGGTGGTATTTCTCAAATCTGATGCTTATGTTTAATTATTGTTTAGCCTACTTTCAAGCATATGCCACTGATGTGAGAAGATAATTTAAATACCAGCCACCTAATTTGCTAACCTGGATATACCTTTCATGAGACAGATTGATCAAAGTCAAAAGAGATTTGGACCCTTAAAGTTACTTCTCTGTAGTGAATTCCTCAATGAAATTCCTCCACGTACAATTTAGATTTCTTTAAAACGAACAGCCAGAGGGGTTTGGGACTTCTAGCACAGATTTACAGTGAAAAAGGAATTGGCCATTGTCCAGAAATAGGGGATGCTGCTAAGAGCAGCAGGATGATATTTGTCCAATAACGCTGTTGAAGTATTGCTTTCCCTTACTATTTTTTCAATGTGCAAAATGTATTTTTTCAAGGAGATTACCCACATAACCATTCTATGGGACAGCAGCAAGAAAATCTGAATTGCATCAACCTAGCTCAAGCTGCTAGGAAGGGATATGTTATAAACATTCATCTTAGGCTGGGTTTCATTTTGGTCACTATGTGCTGGGTCAGCCAAAAGTCTGGGATTATCCAAATGTTACAAGAAATGTTTGCATCATTTTCAAATATAAAGGATAATTAGGCACACAAATTATGCTTTATAGAAACATCAGGGTCTCTCATATGAAGATAGACAGCCACAGAGAAGCACAAAGAAAAGGAGGATATCATTATGTGATTCTATTATTTTGAAAATGCAATAGTAGAATCATATGGTTAGAAAGAAATATAGCCAGTCATCTTGTCTGTTCCCTTTGCCTCTAGGCAGGTCCGTGCATAAAACCAGACCATTTAGATGACTATGCTGTTTTTAGAGATTGCTATGGAAGGAGATTCGATAACTATATTGGAAACTTGTTGGAAACTTGTTCCTATGGCTAAAAACTTCTATAGTCAGATTTTTCCTCACATCCAGACTGAATATCTTCACTCTGTTTATCTCTCTCTCATTCTCTTTCCCCTTCATACACATATCCAACATGTATGTGTATGTAGAGGGGGAGGAAGAGAGAGACAGTGACAGACAATATACAGACAAAGAGAAAATTGTCAAAGTTATAAGGAGTTGAATGGATGACATTTCAAAAGTTTGTTTTTCTGTTAAGTGTTTGGAATTTGGATTTCATTTTCCTAGAAACAATGTCCTCAGTGGTAGTTATGTTCCCAAATTACACCATAAAAGCTCATTCAGCCTATAATGTAGCTGAACTATAGAATTAACATTACAATAGGAACTAATCACCATTTACAATGGTTTCTATGAAAAATTTGTTCTGAGTTTCAACTTGAGACTCAAAGAAAATGTTTCATCCAGTCCCAGAAATGAAAGGGAATAGGAAATAACTATTACCCCAAATGCCCTCTTCATCCCTTGGTGTCCTTAGAACTGCCCTGGTCTCTTGTGAATATTGCAGGATAAAAGGTAGTGGGATGCCCTTCTTAAAAATATTATTTTATTTTCCCCCTTACTTACATGTAAAACATTTTTCAACATTTGCTTTTTAAAATTCTGAGTTTCAAATTCTCTCCCTCCCTCATTCCCTCTTTGAGATAGGAAGCAATCGGACACAGGTTATACATGTTCTCTAATGCAAAACATAATACCATATTAGTCATTTTGTGGAAGAAAGCTCAAATTCCACCCCACCCCAAAAGAAAGTGAAAAATAGAATGCTTCAGTCTGTATTCAGACTCTACCAATTCTTTCTCTGGAGGTAGATAAATTTTTTCATCATGAGTCCTTTAGGATTGTCTTGAACCATTGTATTGCTGAGAATAGCTAAGTCATTCATAGTTGTTTATTGTACAGTCTTGCTATTTCTATGTATAAAGTTCTTCTGTTTTTTCTCACTTCACGCTGCATCAGTTCATATAAGTCTTTTCAGGTTTTTCTGAAATCATCTTGCTTATCTTTTCTTATAGCATAATAGTATTCCATCAGAATAATATACCACAACTTGTTCAGTCACCAGTTGATGGGCAGTGGGATTCCTTTTTGCTTCTTATTTCTCTTTTCCTCATTTCTTTTTTGTTTACCATTCTCAAGTCTCAACTTCCAAATATGAAAAATGACTTATAATATCTCTAAGACCCCATTCTAGATCAAATATCTTATCATTTACTTTTTCCCCTTATGATTCTGTATTTGCACAGGTGCAGCAACACTGATTTGGTTAGCAGGTAATATATATTTTTTGCCATAAAAATTCAGGAAATTGTAGATTCCAGGGGATGGAGGGGTTATAATCTCAATCAGTGGAGAGAGTAAATACACTGACAAAATAATGTCCTTTTTAAGAGTGTTCTATCATCTTATCATCTATCATCTATACATCTTATTATGTATAATTTATAAATGACCAGCGTGATTCCCTTTTTGGCACATTTAGGTAATGCTAAATAACTCATTACCAAAACGTTCACCACTTGGTAACAGTTGTCTTATTTTTGGCCATAGCAACTTATGAAATCTACTTACTAAGGACTAGATACACTACAATATATGCCAATACAGAAAAAAATAGAAATCATTGAAATACTCTGTGTAAAAAGGGAGATCTTTTAATTTCATAGATAAATAGATCTAATTAATTTAATACTAAATGCATATTTCCCAATTTGAGGAGTTCTCCCACCCCTTTTCTCATATGCAAGTTGTCTTTCTTAAATAAAGTTAACCTTATTCCAATTAGAGATCTCTGAGATAACCATAAGAAACTGCAGGATGACAGCGGGTGGGCAAAGAACAATTCCTATTATTTATCATCAATGTAAAAGGCTTACAGAAATGTTAATTTGTGCAGAAATATAGACATACACCAGGTATAAGACTTATAACCCAAATCAGGGCCAAAGTCCATTTCCTTTTTCCAATTGTCTTAATGAGATACAAAAGCAGAGTTCCTCCCTAGAGTTCCCCAGTTTGCCTCAATTAATAATTTTACATCATTAACATTTTAATCATCAATTATGATCAAGAATGGTAGTGGAAACCAGGTCACAGTTATTAAGCAAATAATTGATTGTCTCTTTTTATAAAAATAACCATGTTCAAGAACATTGTGTTCAGTGCTATAATTCATATCACTTTTTTGTTTAAAAGTTCTCAATAATTTCATAAGCTTATCCTTTTCCAGAATAGGTCATTTTTATAGCCACTATTTTACAAATGAGGAAATCAAGGTGCAGATTTTATCACAAGCAGGAATTCAGGAAGAGATCAAAACCCTAGCTTTGTACCCTATCTTTTCTTCAAAAAATAGTTGTAAGTAATTTCAGAAATTCACTTAGAATTCTAACAACTTTTGAAGAGAACCCTGAACTTGTAGTTAAGAGATATGGGTTCAAATCTTAATTCTGGTACTCCTTAGGTACATGACTATGGATAATTCACTTAATTTCTCTGTTTCATCTAGTATCCTCAACCATAAAATGTAGATAAGTAACATTTGTAATACCCATTTTATAGGACTATTTTGAGAAAAGCATTTTATATACTAAAATGCTACAAAGCCATAGAAGCATTTGATTTTTTCTGCTCTCTCTCTCTATATTTCTATTACAGATTCCAGTTATTTTTTATCCTCTTTTTCTTTCTTTATTGCTTCCTCCTCACTCTTCTTTGCTCCTATTTTTCCTTCTTCCTCAGCCCTCTTCAGGCAGTGTAATGGAAAAGAAAATAGTACTTTGCTGCTTTTTTTTCAGTTATTCAAGTGCCTTTGAATATCACCTTTGATTGTATCAAGAGTCTCTGTTGGAAACAGTACACATTGTGCTGCCCTTAATAGGCCTAAGGGAATTTGAAGACCTTCCCTAGCCTTAATAGGCCTAATATAATATCATGGAGCCCACAGTGGGAGGAGCCTGCCAAAAGAGTGGAACAGGAAGGAGAAGAGCAGAGAAAAGCTTGAACAGAGTTGGGAGTAAGCAGAGCTAAGAGAGAGAATATTTGTGATATTGGCACTTTGTCTCTTCTGTCTGTGCTGATGTTACTTTATCAGACAAAAGAATTTTGTCTGTTGAAAGAGGACTTGACTGTTATTACAAAAGTCCTGAAAGAAGACTTTACTGCTATTATAGAAGTTCTGAAAGAGGACTTGACTGTTGTTAGAAGTCCTGAAAGAGGACTTTATTATTGATTTGTGTTTGATTTCTTAGACATAAGCCTTGCCTGTTGATTTGTGTTACTTTGTCAGATAGAAACTGAATTGAGATGATAGTGACGGTAATGTGCATAAATATTATTGTAGCTCTGTTAAGTTTAATTTGTGTAAATATTGTTGCAGCTCTGTTAAGCTTTGTCTTCCTAGAAACAGAAACTGTGAAGGGCTTGGAGTGGAGCAGTCCCCTTGAGCTGAGATATAGAACAAGAATGGAGAGCTTCCTTTGTTTGAATGCAGACAAGAGCTGGGAGTGGTCAACCTGTGAAAGAGGAGCCTAGGGGTTTGGAAGTCAGCCTTGAAACAAGATGAAAGAAGACTTTACCTGGACACTCTGTATTGACTGAGGACATAGTGACTTATTGTGTCCTAGGGGTAAAATGGTATTTGTAATTTCTGCTAGCCCTTAAGGATGATTGACTTAAGGATGAATAATCCTTAAGGATGGCTGGAAGCCAACTTGGAGTCAAGATGAAAGAAGACCTTACTTGGATACTGTGTATTGATTGAGGAGATTATGACTTATTGAATGATATGTTTTGTTTAAGACTATGTAGCCACCTTAGTAATAAGTTACGTTACATTGCTGTGAATGTTGTGCTTTAGTTTCTTGAATGTTTTGCTTTAGTTTATTCCTGATAGAGAGTTCACTATACTATGTGATTAGATCCTTAAAGTTATTCACAACAGCAGTCTTCAGGAGAGCTGCTTGTGACTGGCTTTATAGGCAATTAGTTAGAACAATGGGCAGAACATTGGGCTTGAAGGTGGGAAGACTCATCTTCCTGAGTTCAAATCTGGCTTTAGACACTAGCTATGTGATTCTGGGCAAGCCACTTAGGCCTGTTTGTGTCAGTTTCCTCATCTGTAAAATGATTTGGAGAAAGAAATACAAAACATTCTAGGATTTTTGCCAAGAAAACCCCCCAAAGGGAGTCATGGACAGTTGAATGCAATTGAAAAATGACTGAACAATCCTCTTTATTCCTCTTTTTCCTCCCCTTTCTTTTTCCTTGTTCCCTTTTCCCCTTCATTTTTTTTTGCTGTTGTTCCCTTCCCTTTTTTTCTCCCTCTCTCTCATACTTCCCCTTTTCTCTACTTTCCCTTCCTTCCCCCCTCAGCTTTGTTCTTTCACCTGTCTTCCTTCTCCCCCCCTCATATCCTCCACCTTGCTTTTTACCCAATCCTTCCATTTTTCTAACTTGTATTCTCTCTTCCTTGTATCCACAGCATTCTAGGCATATTGATGTTTACTTTCACAAAATCATTAGCTATTTGATGGCTTGCTTGGTCCTTGGAGATGTTAAGGTGGATTAATTAAGATATTTAAAAAACAATTGGACCTCTCCTCTGAGATTTAGCCAATTAAAAAAACCCTTGATTTAAATTATTTTAAATATATTTATCAAATATTTTGGCTTTTAATCTGATACTATTTGCTGCTCTGCAGTAGAAACTTTTCAGAGGACTGAAACAATGTGGGCATCCTTTTATATAACACCCAAGATGAGAATTCTTTATAGTCAATTCACTTATAACATTCTAGTGGAGCAGAAAGTCATTTTAATTAAGATCTCCTTAAGCTTGCAGGCATGATGAACTTTTTCTCCAAGGAGGGAAGGAAAAAAGAGGATTTTCCAGGGAGTTCAAGAAATAGACACAAAAGAGCAAGTTTTCTTGTGAGGTGTATTTTTTTTCTGCCCCCTAATCTCATAGCTCTAATCTGATTGCTTTGTGAAGGAACAGTAGAAAAAAAATACACATTCAGGTCTCTCAAAAGTAGAAGCCTCTGGGTGAACCTCAACTCAGCTCTGACTGAAACTGCTGCTGTGAGACATAGTTGCCTAATTATTTTCTGCAGACTGAGACTGAGAATATATCCTCTCACTTGAGCAATGTGATATAAATCTCTCTGGGTAAACAAGCATCCCCTATTTTTTCAATGGAGTGCCTTGAACAGATAGATGTTGGTGCCTTTTTTGTCTTTTACTCAGCTGACAATTCTGGGTAGTGATTATTTGAAGGATATAGGTTAGAAATGAGAGGACTTGTGCTTACCTGATACAGGTGCCACCATTCTGGCATGGGTGATAATTGCATACAGGTACATTGCAGTTCTCAATATTCTTTCCAGTGAGTGCTTCATCAATGATGAAAAGTTCTTTGTTGTTCACTTGGAATTCTCGAATGCAGCCTCTGAACCCATGAGTTTGTCCCATATTCTCATGAACCTTAACATTTGCTGGGATGTGGCCAAGGAATATTGATCCAAAATGAATCTACGGAAATGTGATTGACAAAAACTTAGAAGCTCTCTTTAGATCATGTGTGAAAGGCATATGACTCATTACTATGTCATGGAAAGCTCTAAAATGCTTTCTCTGTTAATGAACCAGTATTTATGAAGCACCTGCTTCATGCTAGACATAGTGCTAAGTTTGAAGAACACAAATATAAAAAGTGAGACTGTTCCTACCTTCAAGGAGCTTACATTTTAACAAAGGGACTCAGCATAGAAATGAAAAGAATTTTGGCCTAGAAGTCACAGGGTCTTCAAGTTGAGACAAAGGGCTTTAGGTGGTCGATCTCTTTACATTAGCAATGGTGTACTGATTTAAGTATTGATCCCATTGTGACAGCAAGAGGGGTTTAGTGTGTGTTTTTATGTGGATGGCTGTTTATGGGGAGGGGACAGAAGGGACACCAGATAGAAAGTTTCTGGTGGGTGACTGGATAAGATGTAAAACATAGTTTAAGGATAGCTAGCCATACTGAGTTGAAGTGAGTTTTCACTCATTCATCCAACAATCAGGATTACATTCCTAGGCAGATTCCTAAGGCTAAATGCCCTTAATTCCCTTGGGGTATGAGATAGTGCAGAGCAGGTCTCCATAGGTCTGGATCCATAAGGTTGCTCTTCCTGCTGGGGAGAAGAGGAGGACATCGGGACATATGGTATGATAGCCTTGTTGGGTAAGTCTTGGTGTCTGAGGGGATGTCTACATGTTTATTTTGTCTTCCCAACTACATTATAAATTTCCTGAAGATCAGGGATGATGCAATACACTTCTGTATATTCCTTCTAACAATGTCAGGCATGTGATATAGGCATTCACCTTCACATGAACACTTGTTATCTAAAGTGTACAAATACTTAATACACAGTGAGAAAAATAAAATTGGTATTCCAAAATAATAATAATAATATTAATACCACTACTACCACCAACAAAGACAATGGGATGACCCAGAATTATATGGTGCTGTAAAGTTTTCAAAATCCTTTCTTTACAACACAGGCATTTGGCATAAATATTATCTCAATTTTAGATATGAGGAAATTGAAGTTTTTGAAGGTTAAGTGACTTGGCTATGATCATGCAGCTACTAAATATTTAAGAAAGAAAACCAAGTGAGGTCTCCTTACTCCAAGCTGAATGTTCTACCCACTATGCCATAATGCTTCATAATTTCTCCATAAATATTTCTAATGATATCTCACATTATATCCTACTTTATGGCTTTACATATTCTACAGCAGCTATTATAATTTCTTTTATTGCCTTAACCTTTTATCTTTCTCTTTCAATTGCTATTTGAGGGTGCCCCCATTTTTCTTCTTCCATCCCATAGATTTTTTTTTGTTTCCTTTAATCAGGTGATATGATACCCAAATATTCTTTCTTTTGTACCAATTAGATATCAATGTAATTTTCCAGTGCCTTTTCACAGATTTTGAATGATTATCCATGATTACTTCTGCCATGATTCTTGAGAGTATTAATAAAATGTGACCACTTTCCTCCTATTGTTTTCATTGTGGCAATGACCACAGCATGTACTGTTTTACTTGTCTTAAAATATTTGCAGAGAACATGATATTCCTGATGGTTATCATACTTTTAAAAAATTGCTCCATTTTGGTCTACTTTATATAATAGTTGGATTTATGTTATCAAACCCCCAATAGGAAAACTTTATTTTATTTGAACTTTGCATGGAGATATAATTAATATGGGTGGTAGTAGTAGAAACCCAACCCATCCTCCATGTTGTCTAATAATTAATTATCTTAATTTGCATTTCCTGGCTCAGTCAAGGCTTTTCTATTATTTGTGTACATAAAGGAAGTCTCAGAACAAGGACATGCAAGCAGGTCTCATTGCAATTTTCTCCAACAAAATGAACTATGGATGATTAATTTATAATGTTCTGCCAGGCTAAGAAGATAAAGAATAAATTGGAGATAGTACAGTGGTGAATGAGAATGAAAGGTGACACAATGCCCAGAAAGGAAATACAAAGTGAGTCGATGCATGAAGGTATGATTAGAAAGTCACAGCGACCAAGTTGTGATTGGAATATTCTAGGAACAAAAACTGTGAGTTGAGTAGGTGATTCCTATTGTCCTGTACCTATAGGTACAGCCCTCTTTCCCAAGGGAAAACATTTCCACCATGGTTTCCTAATATTAGTAATACCCAGTCAACCATCTGGACTTTTCAATGAGGTCATTCTCTAGAAATACCATAGACAATACAATACAAATCTAGGGTCCTAATTCCATAAAATCATAGGATATGAAGTGGAAAGTAATGTAAAGTAAGGGCATGCCAGCCAAGTGGCTCTCCTTCATGCCTGGAATGTACTACTTTCCTTAACCGTTTTATAGAGTTCTTCTACCCTTCTACTCAACTGTATCTTCTCAGGAAGCCTTACCTAATCACATCAATTGTTAGTGTCTTCCCTTCCAAACTACACTATATTCTGCTACTTTGTGTTCATATTTACTGTCTATAGTTAGATACATGTGGACTTATTAATTATATGTTTATACTAAATACATATTTATATGTACTTGTCTCCCACTTTAGAATGTAAACTCATTCAGGGTAGGGACTGTTTCATTTTTTTGTCTTGTATCCCCAATTCCTAGCAGAGTGAATGCACATAGCAGGCTGGAATATAGTAGATACTTGATAATGCTTATTGATTGATTGATTTATAGTGGGATTTTTGTGCTAATCCTGAGCAGTGAAGGCCAGGTAGGAAACCTGAATATTGCCTCCTACTGGAGGTAGGATGCTATTTGCAGTCTCTCATTCTAAATGCAAATGCATTGAGACCCAGTACCCTAGAAAGGTTTCTCAATGAAAACCACAGTAATAAATAAAATTAGCCATATGAACTGGAAAAATGAATGGAAAAACTAAAATTTCCCCTATCAGGGGAACTAGAGAGGCCTTTTGCCAAATTAGTCCAACAATATGTATATCTTAGATATTTTTTGGTGGATAATAAATTTGGTCCAGAATTGAGTACTATAATGAGACCATGCTGAACTGCATTTGGGAAATTACACAGTGCATGTTTTTTTTTCTTTTTAGATTTCAAGCTACTTGCCACACAAATATTAAAGATGTGGATACAAAAGGTGCCCTAAGAATTAATATTAAGGGTTGCTTTTTCAGTTCCTTGTGAGTTCAGTTCCTCCTGAGCCTGAGGGTATCTTGGATTCTCTTCCCTTATCTTGAAATACCATAAAACTTCCCTCTTGTCCTGGACCATGGAATTCCTTTTCTCTTCCCATCCTGGGTCTTCAAATTTCCCCTGTCTCTTTTACCTTGTGTCACCCATCTTCCTTATCCTGTCCCTAAATCTCCAACTCCCATTTGAAACCCTAAAAATTACATCACCATCCTATAGGCTATGCAGCTTTCCAGCTATACAAGTCTGGTCATTTTCCTGTATCAATGCCTTTGTTTAGCTCCTTGCTAAATCTCAGGCCCATATGCTTTTGTGTCAATAAAGGTCCTAGTGGCTAAAGAGGTCTAAGTGAATTCTTTCAAATCTGAACCAGCTCTTTCAACATTTTTTTTTTGGAAGGCAATTGGGGTTAAGTAACTTGCCCAAGGTCACATGGCTAGGTTTTTGTTTGTGTGTGCGTTAAGCATCTGAGACAGGATCCTAACTTAGTCTTTCTGACTCCAGGGACGACGCTCTACTCACTGCGCCACCTAGCCACTTGTCAGCTCTCTCAACATTAACTCTAAAATTAATCTAGTGATTAAAATGGCTACAAATTTCAAAATGTTAGAATTTGGAGAGACTTATGGTTACAAGTACTCACCCCCATAGCCCAAATAAAAAAAGCAATAAAAAGATTGATGTTGTATTTAAGAGGCTGGAACTTGTTAACAAGGATGACTTGCATAGAAATGCCATAAAGGAAAATATTGAGGACGTGTATAAGAAAAGGAAGCATTTGAATCACATGTAGCGAAAGAGATAAAATGATTGGAAAAACAGCTCAAATGGGTCATTGGAACCTCTAAGAATCAGAAAGAAGACAGAAAAGGAAAGGCCTTCAGCTTATTGGTCAGATGGAAAAGAATCTTAGAGGAGGGAGGGCTTCAAGAGGTTTCCATTTATTGATAGAGGCAGTACTCTCAATGACTAATTCATAGATCTTTAAAAGTATCTATATATAGACTGCTTATTCATCTCTCATTCCACTAAACTGAACAGGAACTTTATGTTGTGGGGGCAGAAGCAGAGGCATAAATCTCTACTCAATTTGCTACAAGCCCAAATGAATGAAGAAAAGAAAGAGGACATTTTGTCTTCATCAGGAGACCATTTCATTTGGATGATAGAGGAGAGTTATAGTAAAGATCTAGATCATGTCAGTAGGTTATAAGAATACTCAGAATGATCATGTATGTTTCACACATATGCTCCAGAGTTTATTCTTATACTTTTCAATAATGTCATGGGGCAAAGCTGAAACAAATGTAAGTGTGACATGTTTGGCTTTAACATGTATTGGTTTGTCTGGTCCTAGGACTATCTCAGCAGATCAAGCTCTCTTGAAAATATGTCAAGAGCAGATCAGACTGACAACCTCTAAATAACATATATTTCCCATTCCAGGCAGTGACACTTGAGAGAAATTTATTTATGCAAGAGTTAACTCCAGAACCTTTTAGGTTAGAGTTAGCCATACACAAATGTAAACAACTAAGAGTGTGCCTGAGGATGGAGGAGAAGCAATGACCTTATCTTTGTGTTTAACTTTGTCGTAGTGACTTGTCCCAGTTATGGTTCCATATCAGGGGAAAAGGACCAATCACAGCCTGAGTGTTCAGGTAAATAATTCTTTTAATAAGAGCATTTCCAATAACTTTCATTTAAAAGCAGATCATAAGATGATAAAAAGCAGTCTAGGAAAGTAAAAACTGCTCACAAGGGGATTAAAAGCAACTGGCAAAGAAGTGACCTGGGTTCTCTGAAGTTCCCCACCTAAGTTCTAAAAATGCCTCTAATATCTGCTTTGCCAAAGTCAATATATATGAGTACTTAAGTCAGTTTACTGGAGGAAAAAATAACTCAAACTGTTCCAGGTCTGCTGCTGAATTTTGGTTTACAACTGCTCCAGTAGGTGTTGTGGAAGTTCAGGGATTAATTCAACCCTTCCCAGTTTCACTACTGTCCTGCCCACAACAGTGCCTTTTCTGGACTACTTGATTATGTTGGAATGAAGAAAGGGCTTCTGGAGTTGAGAACCAGAAAACTCTAGAATCTCTGGGACTTTAGGCCATGTTGGTAAAGTTTAGCTTTCTGAGTTTAATATTTGGAGGAATAAGTAATTGTTATTTAAGATAGAGTGTATATTGTTTTAGAGAGACCTTGGACCAGGAAGTTTAAAGGTCAAGGAAAAAATTAAGCTGAGGATATTAGCTAGCTAAAGGAATCTGCTCTAGATCTTAAGGAGTTTGGCACCAGGGACAGAGTCTCCTGCCAGGATAGAAAGGTCTAGTTAAGATTAGGGTAAAGGACACTTCATTAAAAAAAAAAGAGCTTAACATGTGCCACCCAACCCCCCAGCTCTGTTGTAGTTATTATGGCTAAACTTTTCTAAAAGTGCTATTTTAAAAAAGCCCTTGGCTTTGAACTAAAATTGCATAACAGATCCTACGAGAAAGTCATGAAATTCAGTTGAGGACAAAACTTGGAAGCAGAGAAAAGATCCATAGCCCTTTGTCCAGTGGGGTTGGATGTGGTAGTATCTAGCAGGGTAGCTTTCCCTCGAAGTGTCCAGAACTAAATATTCTTCTGACAGAGACTACACATCTTGAAGACTTTTGTCTGTACAAGAAGACCAATAACCGTCATGCTCAGTAGGAGCAGTAGTATGACACTACTGGAGAATATCAGAGTCCCAGAACATACTTGCTTCCTCTGTGTGGACCTTTCTATAAATGTACTCTTCTTTCACGTGTGTCCCTCCCTAAGTATCATTTATGTCTGCCTACTCTTCCCACTTATGCTGTATATATTTACAGGAGGGTATGACCCAGGGTTTTGGCACAAAGACTTTATTGGTACATTTCTTAAAATATTATCTTGTCAATAACTTTTATTTTTAGATAATCATGCCATCTAGCTGACTACTGAAGCTAAATATTTTGGTAGGGGCTTGTAAGCTAAATGGTATCGATTCATATAATACTTTGAACCTGAGAAAACCTTCTGTTCAGGAACCTATTCTGAAAATTTTGGCTACTCCCAGGTGCTATAATTAGAAAATCTTTTCCTTGCCCCTTCTCTCCCTCTCTGCACCTCAGTTTCATGATCTGGCTTATTTTGCTATTTCCCGAACTGAACCTTTCTATCTCTCCCCTTTGTGGCTCTGCACCAATTGTTTCCCATTTCTGTAATATACTCCCTTCTCACATCTGATTCTTAAAATCCCTTGTTTGTTTCTAGGCTCATATCCTATTCTATCACTTATGGAAAACCTCTCCTCATATCCTTAGTAGTTAATATTCACTCCCTCAGCCTTAGCCTCAAATTTTCATGTAAATACTTAGCTGTTTGTTTTTATCCATCAGAAGAATATAAGTTCCGTGAGGCAAACACTTTTGTTTGGTCTTTGTGTTTCCAGGACTTAGTGTGGTGGTTTGTACCATGTTGTCATTATTAAATTATATCTGACTCTTCATGACCCCATGGACCAATGGGTGCTTAATAAAATTCTTGCATTGAACTGATTTGGAATGGGAGGATAATACTTTACACTACTTACCTCACAAGCTTGTGAGAAAAGCACTTTGTCTATTTAAAGTCTCATGTAACTAGGGCTCTGGAGATTGAAATAGCATGGATTAATATTGGGTTGTGGGAGGGTATGGACAGACAATATTTTTAGTGGGGTCATTCAAACTATAGCAGTTCTACTTTCTTTCATCCACCAATATTCTTTTAATCAGTATTGATTGGGTTAGATACTAAGAGCCTACTAAATTGCTAGGTACTAGGGATATAAATACCATGAATGAAACAATCCCTTATATGTCAGTCATTTTTAGCTCTTCCAATAAATTATTAATTGAGCTCTTTTATCACTTAAGATAAGATGCATTAACTCAAGGCATCTTAGAATTAAACATGAAAGTGTAGATTCAGCAAGCTCAAGACTACTATCTTACTTTCACCCAGGAATTTTTTTTGTTTCTCTATGTATTTATAAAACACTTAGAACAGCAATACCTCACTGCCTTGACAAGTGTGCTGTTTTAGCACAAAACTAATACAGAATGGAAGCAAATCCTCCTTTTCTGTCAATGTCAGGCAGAACTAAGAATGTGCCTATAGGAGTATGCATGATATACTCAAGAGTGCTAAAAAAAAAACAAAACAAAAAACCCCCAAACAAACAAAACTAGCCATCTTCAGAAAATGAGGATAGATAGGTCTTGTATCTCTTCTTGACCTGGAAGTCCAAGCCTAACTAGAGCCCTGGGGAAGGGCTGTGGAATGGCTAAAAAAAAAAAAGCAGCTGTCATTGATGACACAGATAGAGAACCATTAAAATGGTTGACTGACTCAGTCCCTAGACTCTCAATTAGCCAAGACCTGCCTTTTGTGTGTATAATCATTCGAAAGGAGACAGGTCTTTCAAATAAGTCTTTTCTAATAACCTTTTATGAATTAGACTGCAGAGGATCTAGCCTGACATATAGATATCATCTTACAAGATAAAGCCACAGAGAGCAGATATGAACAATCAAGGGGAAATCATTGGAATAATGAAAAATCTAAGTGATCACTGAGGGAACAGGCCTCCATATCTGATAAAAGTTAAATAATATAAAGTGAACACACTAGTCTCCCCTTCTGAGTTTCTTTTTAAATCATAGTCATAGTTTCTTTTTTCTAGCTATTTTGGAATAACGTATTATGATATGCAAGAACTTTTGAAAAACAGGAGCAAGAAGATACTGTTAATATTCATTCAATAACAAAGAATAGAAAAACACCATTTGGTCATAGTTGTAGCATCTTAAAATGTCCAAGCTCCAAGGGAATAAGGTCAGTAACATTTCAGTCTTCTCTAGTGAACAAAGAAATTATTATTTGCATAGAACACAAGGGCCAATGGGAGAAAATTAAAACATTTTGCTCCTCATAGTGTCACTTAGCTCTTATTCCATTTGATGAAATAGAGCTCTTTGGACTTTTACATCAGCTTTTGTATCAGTACTTGACAAAATCAAACAGTCAAAATGAGTTTGTGACCCTCAGTTAGGTGATAGTTGACCTGAAAGACTCAGAGGAGATAACAGAGGACAAGGCAGATCACAGGAAGGTCAACAAAGTTAGAAAAGTTAAAACAGAAGAGTCAATTCAACAATAACAATCAGTATTAAGTTCCTATCACACAGTAGGCTTTATGTTGTATGCAGGTGATACTAAGACTAAAATAAAATTATCACAAATAAGCAGATATAAAGTACATATGAAATACATGCAAAATAATCTGATAGAGGGGGGTATTAACAAGTAAAAGAATTAGGAAAAGTTCGTTGTAGGAGGTAGTCCTGGAGTTGTTTTGAAGGCACCTGAGGTTTTTAAGAGGTAAGAAGGAAGAACGTTACAGACATGGGGGATACTGTGAGTAAGCTACAAATCTGGAGGACAGCATATCTTTTATAGACTGCAATAAGAAATCGTTTGACAAGAATGTAGAAGACTTGAGGACAAGTAACATATAATTGTCCTGGAAAAATAGATTGGAAGCAGTTTGTCAAAGGCTTTAAATGCCAATCAGAGAAGTGTGTGTGTTTTTAGCTTAGAGGCAAAAGATATCCACTGAAAATTTTTGAGAAGAGAAAGTAACATGACTAGCTTTATCCTTTAGGAAGATTATTTTGGCAGCTCTGTGGAGGAAGGACTAGAGAGAGACAAAGTGAATTTAGGAAGACCAAATAGAAGTTTATTATGAACAGAATATTTCTAAGAAGAGCTCAAAGGCCAGGCCTAATCTTAATTGGGATGTCTTTACCTTCTAATAAACCCTGGCTAAGAAGAGCTTCACAACCACTAGCTGAGAAGACTGAGAAAATTGAAGAGAGATTCATTGTATTGACTGAGACTGCTTAATGAGAAGACTACTACTACATCCTTCCCTGCATAGTAATCATTGCACCTTCAGTACTTGGAAGGCAGATTAACAGGTGGTCCTGAAAATAGTAGTTTTGGTGGTCACTATAGCTGAAGATCAGTAGGATGAAAGAGCTTTAGTCCTTCATCTATCTGGGTAAGATTTAATAGTCACAATATTATACAGTAGAATTTGGAGTTGGTGAAATAGTTATGGCCTTCTCCTACAGGGGAGAGAATTAAGATCAGAGCATCTAGGTGGATGAAGGACAAGATATATGAATATATGAATATAATTGGATGCTTGAAGATAATCTGGAGCAAAAAACTGTAATACCTGGCAGACTTTCCAGATGGAAATTGCAAGATGGAAACACACTGAGGAAAGCAACTGAACCCAATACTAGTTGGGAAGAATTATTCAATAACTGATGGTTAATGGAGGAGAACAAAACTTGTTAGAGAGCAGATTCAACAGAAAGCATTAATGATTTCATTAGAAGTAATTTCCAGAGGTATAAGTTTTCCTTTCACATGATGCCCTGGACATAGTTTCCTTTATGTGTGTTTTCCCTGCTGGTGATTATTATCCAAGTCAACTTTTCCCATTAACAGTACACAAGTCAACTTTTCCCATTAACAGTACACATGTAGGGGTGGCTAGGTGGCACAGTAAACAGAGCACCAGCCCTGGATTCAGGAGGACCTGAGTTCAAATCCAGTCTCTAACACTTACTAATCGTGTGACCTTGGGCAAGTCACTTAAACCCAACTGCCTTGCCTCCCACCCTCCAAAAAGCAAAACAAAACAAAATAAAAACAACCAAAAAACCCAAAACCAAAACAGTACCCATGTATTGGGGTGGCTAGGTGGTGCAGTGAATAGAGCACCGACCCTGGAGTCAGGAGGACCTGAGTTTAACTGGGGCCTCAGACACTTAACACTTACTAGCCCTGTGAACCTGGGCAAGTCACTTAACCCAATTACCCTGTTCTTCCCCCTCCAAAAAGCAAAAATAAAAAAAAGTACACATATTTGGGGAGAGTGAACTTGAGAGTTATGAAAGGAATGTTCTGTTTTTGCTGTGTGTGTGTTTGTGTATGTGTATCTATATATCATATATACATACAAAGATACATATGTATATACATGTGGATGTGTTTATATATATATATACACACACACACATATTTGTGTAAATATATGTATATATGTGTCTTATTTTTTGACTCAACTTATTTGGTTGCCTCACAAAGGTATGTTGCCTCACATAGGTGTCAACTTATGAGAGCTTCAGTTTGGCAAGAATTCTGATACAAATTTTAGCTTTCAAATGGTTTAAGAATCATTCTCTCAGCACCCTCCAAATTGCATTGCTTCCAACAAGGACCTCCTCTGTGTACTTGATCTGGTTCAATTACTCTTTCCAACTTTTTATTTAGTGCCATTTCTGCTTCAAGCATCACATTTTGTATTTTGATGTTAGATTGTAATGGTAGCAGATCTACTGTCATTGATAGAGAAAAGAGTTTGTTACATGTCTTTACAGATCTTTTCATTTTAGGATTATTTTTCTTCTAGTATCATTCTTAAATTGCTTGAGCTAAAATTATCTTCATAGTGGTCTTTTTTCCTTAATGCTCTTAATGAGCACTGCAGTGGGACCAAGTATCCCACAAAAATGATGTCTCCTGTGGCTGTTAGATGCATGATGAAACCAATTCTGCAGAATCTTTTATCTATCTCTTCAGAGAGTATGATAACCATGTTTCCACTTGACTGTAAGTTCCTTATATCTTCTGGTTTCATTTTTTGCTGAGAAGGCCAAGACTGATTGATTCAGTTCTTCTGGAAGCATATTGATGTGCTATGTAATATACTATTATCATATCCATTTATGAATGAAACATTTTAAATGAATTCATGATTAGTAGATTACTTATATTTTGTGATAATGAAAAGGAGAGGGTGAAAGGAACTGAATTTATTATGTACCAGACACTGCGCTAAGCACTTTACAATTTGATCTTCACAACAATCCTGGTGGTAGCTGCTATTATTATTAATCCTGTTTTTTAAAAATTGAGAAAACTGAAACAAACAGTATTTAAATGACTTGCCAGGGTCATATGTAATTGTCTGAAGTAAAATTTGAACTTGGGTCTACCTGACTCCAGTCCCAAAACTCTATCCACTCTATCCACCTTGCTGCCACTGAAACATACAAAGCATGTAACCAAACTTTGCTAAGTAGATAGTAATCCTTATATGGATGCCCTAAGGGAGTTGCAAATATCATTTCAAAAATCATTCTTCAGGACTCCCTAATTACAATTTCCTTATTAATATAGTGTAAGCTCTGGGGCTCTTTCTACAAAGCCCTACCCTGCCTGTCAGGGAAGTAGATGGCTACTTCTTGCTTTAAAATTCTATGGGTAACCATGAAGTGTTAGATGTTTTTCTAAAGGTATTGTTCATAAGCCCCCATCAGTGTGTTTCTCCTATTGATTATAAATTAAAAACAATTAAACAGCCAGATTTAATTAAGTTTTAGAAAAGAACATCCTAAAGGGAGAGAGTAAGATTGGTTGGCACAAAACATCCCCTCCTCCAAATTGGGGGTGCCATTTCCCACAAGTACATAAAGAGTCCAGGGGAAAGTGCGCTCAGAAAAGGCATGTCTATATATTAAATATCTATCTACCATATATTAAATGTTGTTAATCCCTCTCTTCCCTTTATGAATGGGGCTTTTTATCAACCAGATAAAAGGTAGGTGGCATGGTAGAAACAGAGGTAGGCCCAGAATCAAGAAGAACCGAGTTTAAATTTGGCCTCAGACACTTAGTAATTGTGTGACCCTGGCTTGTCACTTAACCCTCCATGTGCCTGAATATCCTCAACTATAGAATATCAATAATAGTAGTACTTACTTCCCAGGGTTGTTGTTTGGACCAAATGATATAATATTTGTAAAGGAATTCACAAAACATAAAGGGCTATATAAATGCTATTATTATTATCATTAAAATAAGTAATATATTATACAAAGATATGTATTCAATGATTCCAAATAAATATGGTGCTCAAACATATACATATAGCTAATTATGCCTGTAGAATCAGAGAAGTATTTTCTAGTGATATTGTGTTGCAGTATTACTAAAAAAAAGTGGTCAGTTAATAAAAGAGATGTCATGGTAAGGAGGTACCTGGAGTCAGGGAGATTTGGTTTAAATTCCACCTCTGATATGTCTTAAACTGTATAACCTGGAGTGAGTTGCTTGACCTCTCTGAACCTTAGGCAAATCTCTAATACTTACCTACTGAGGTATTGATCTGAGTCAGTGGATGGAGTTTCCACATAGATGAAGTCTCAGATAATTTGATTTATTCAGGTGATGATGTAACCATTAACTAAATGTAGTTAATGACCATTAGCTTCACAAAATAAATTGCAAAACTGTTGGAATGATCTGAACAAAAACAGCTGTAACATTTGAAGACAGTCATTTTTTGCTGACCTGAGCAGAGTGATGTGATTTTGTCTCTTTCTTCTGTATGGGAGTATTTCCATCTACAGACATTTCAATCATACAGTCCCCTCTAGTACTGCCAAAAGGCAACATATAGCTAGAAGTAAAAACAAAGACTTTAATTATCTCTTGTGTTTTTTACAGGAACATATGGTAATAACAAAATCAATCCAACACAATTCATTTAATAGCTACTATGGGCAAAACACTTTGCTAGGCCCTGGGGATGAATGATAAAACAATATAAAACAAAGCAAAAACAGTCCCTTGTCCTCCAGGAGCTTACTGTCTACTGGGGAATTCTTATCACATCACTCATAAGAACCTATCCTTAAGTGAGGAAAAACTTCTGCCTGGAACATAATGCCGGATGATGTTTCTCAAGGGAATGTGTAAACAGTTTTTTAGGACAAGTAAAAGATATAGCTTCTTTTTCTAGCATTCTATTTTTCTTTTCCTTTGCTACTGATTTTATCACCTGAAATGTTTATCGAAAGGAAAAAAAAACTCTACAACTTTACATGTGTAAGTGGCTATTGATAAATTGTAAGTGTTAACTGTGGTTGGCATATCGTCTCCCTTGAGTAGGTGATTGTTGGACAAGTAACATCAATGTTGAATAATGCTAAACTCCCTGGGTAGAAATTTCCCCTTCCAGGCCTACAGGGGAAATAGGAATAGAATAAGAAATGAAAGAGAGCATACCTCTGAGCTTTGAGATTATACTGTGATATAGTTATCACTACTTGGGAAGCATGTCATTAATGTACTATCTGGTACTGAGACTCAGAGATAAAGAAGAATAAAGAGGTTAAGGGAATTAATAAAGACTAGAAATAGTCTACAAAAATCATTGAATGTTTTTCAGTTTTTTCAAATGATGGAACCTAGTAGAAATCTAATAATGTGCATTTTAAACAAATTATTTAGATATTTTAAGAAAAAATTTAGAACAAAGGGCTATTAGCCCACCTAATCCCTTACCTCTAGTGCTTGCCAAATGTGACAAAGATTGTTGGTATCATCTCTAAATATAAACAACTTTTAATTTCAGGTGAATTTGTCTTTTTTATCATGTCATCTAGATTTCTGAGGTTAAGTAAAATAAAAAATTTCCCATCTTATATTTCCATCCCCCCCGAGGTGTATTGCTCTCATTGTGTCCTTCCTAAACTTTATTCTGATTGTTTTAAACAATAGATCCAGTTGACCAAAGGCCACTTTGAATTTGATTGACATCTAGACTGCACACCTCCTTCTAATTTGACATCATCTGTAAATAATGCATATATGCTTAAATTCGGTTCACTGGAAAAAATGTGTCAGACATCACAGAAGGCTAGCATTGGTCTCTGAAGAAAAAACTACTTGTCATATTTCCAAGATCTGTTCAATAACACTTACCTGAAAGTGATTCTCAATCTCTAGTATTGTGTCATATTGAATAGAGAGATAGACTTGGAGTCAAGAAGGTCTGAGTTTAAATACTTTGAATTTTTCTTCTCCTCCTCCCTATGGGCAGGCTACTCATTTTGTGAGATAGTTTAGAAATTTAATTTCTGATCCTATCAGATAGCCTTTTACCTATGTAGGTAGATTTCATACCCTTGCAGTTACTTATAACACATGCAAGAAACAAATGGCAGTCGAAGGCATTGGTTATCCCTTTCTTAAAACTTTATTAGTTGTTGTAATGGTAATGGTAATTTGAAGAACTTCCCTGCCCCTAATCGACCAAATATAATAACATGGAGCCTGTGGCAGGAGGAATTGGCTGAATGGGTGGAGCAGAGGCCAGAGGAAGCTGGGAATCAGAGCAGTTAGAATGGTGGGAGAGAGAGGATGCAGGCAAGGAGACATCTAGGCTTGTGAATGTTTGTGGGAAGGCTAAAGGTAGGCTGTTGCTCTCTGCTGTGTTATGGTGCATTAACTTCTTTGTTGCTATGATAAATTTGACTTTCTGGTGTTGAGATTTGGCTTTCTGGTACCTGAATAAATGTTTTGCTTCTGTCTTCTATATGGAGTGTCTGTTATATTTCGTGATTCAGAACTGTGCTGGCATATTCATAGTCACCATTGGTGCTGTGAATATTGAGTTGGTGCTATAGTTGTGTTACTCTAGGCAAGTCACAAACTTTCAGAGCCTCAATTTATTCATCTATACAGTGGGGAAATAATAGCACCTATCTCATAGGACTTATGTGAAATTAAAAGGAGATAATGTATGTAAAGTCTTTTATATATCTGAAAGTTCTAAGGAATCATTATAACTACTGTGAATGATAGTATGAATAATGGAGAAGAAAGGGAATAAGAATTTATTAAGTTCTTACTATGTGCTAGGCATATATTAGGCATTTTAGAAATATTGTCTCATTTGATCCTCACAGCAACCCTAGGAAGTAGGTGCTATTCTCACTATTTTATAATTGAAGAAATAGAGGCAAATAGAGGTTAAGTGACTTGCCCAGGGTCATATAGATAGTAAATGTCTAAGACTTAATCTGACCATAAGTCTTCTTTACTCTTGACCCAAAACTCTAATTACTGTAACACCATTTTCATAAACTAGATTGTTAGCTTATATCTATCTATCTAGATATAGTTTGCATTATATATATAATATACTATATATACATATAATACTCACATATATAGTGTGTATATATGGTGCGTACACACATAAACATACATATGTGTATCTGTTTGTGTAGTATGATTTAGATTAGGGGAGATTAATAGATTGACCAGATTGATCTAGAGGAAAAAGCGTATAATCCCATGTAAGACCTGAGATGGTACAAAGAATTCCTTCATGTGGTAATTCCAAAATGCTAAGGAAGTTAGTGGTACCATGGGCAGGGTGCTAGATTTGGAGTCAGGGAATACTTGAGATGGAAAACTGCTTTGATCACTTATTAGCTGTTTGGCCCTGGGCATGTCTTCTAACCCCGCAAATACAGTTTCTTCACGGGTGAAATAAGGAGATCCCTTCTAGCTCTTGCCGCCTATAATCCTGAGTTCAATAGGATAAATAAATATTGAGAGGAAGGCCAGGGTTGTGGAATGACTAGTAAGGTGAAGGTGATGATGTCAGAGGAAATCCTATAGGCAAATTAAAATGTTATAAACAAGGTCTCTCTCAAGACATGATTCTTTTTACTGTTGGCAGCATGCCAATTGTATAGCCTCCTAACTAAACCGCAATGGTGGTACTATGGATTCATATATAAGTAGTCATTTTGTAACATGAGGCAACTGGAAGAAAAAAAGTAAACAGCTGTTTCTACCTAAGAGATGTCAGATTGTGGTCAAAAGATCCTAAAGATAGCAAGGTGTCTTGATTAATAAGCATGAATAAAGATCACAGTGAATGGATAGATTTGGAGACACTCCATTGAGAGGATACTAAGAATCACAAAATTATAAGACCACTGGCAAGTATTGATTGGTATTAAAGTGTGATATTTGTCCAGACACCAAATAAGGAGCTGAGAGTTGATATTGCTTTTGGAGGAGCTGAACTAAATCAACATAAAGATTATATATGATAAATGAATTTTACAGATAAGTAAACTAAGGTTCAGAATTGATTAAATATGAAAAGAAGTATAAAAGCTTCATCAAAGATGTTCTTTAGAAGGAAGAAGAAGGATAGAGGAACTAGCATTTGTTAGTGTGCCAGGCATTGTGCTAAATACTTTGAGCTGAAAAAGAAATGGTCCTGAGTTATATTTTTCTAAATTCTTTTCATTGCCTCTGATATTGATTTTTTAAATAGCAAAAAGTCATGAAAATCTACATTTTCAAATGAGGGAGGATTAATTTATCTGGTATTTTGTGCTAATGGCATTTCAGTATATCAGTGACACAGGCTGGTCATTTAATAAGAATGAATGATAAGTGGCACAGTGAATAGAGCACTGGCCCTGGAGTCAGGAGGACCTGAGTTCAAATCCGGCCTCAGACACTTGACACACTTATTAGCCATGTGACTTTGAGAAAGTCACTTAATCCCAATTGCCCTCCAAAAAGCAAAAAAAAAAAAAAAGAGTGAATGATGAGATGCTCTGCTGATGGTATGATAAATTGAGAGAGCCAAAGTACTCTTGTGCATATGGATAAGAATTATGAGATGTGGTGGGGTTGGTTGTGATTTCCTTCAACAGAAGTTCAACAGTAATGAGTCCATTTATGCACAGAATATGGAAAGTTGTAGATATTCTATTGAAATAGTTAAGTGACCTTAAGAGTTCTCTTTAAGAGCACACACATTGGTCACAATCATTCTTACCTCCTAAATGTTTGATAAGAATTACATTTCCATAAACATCTGGTTGTAGGGTTTTGTTTTTCTTAGCCAAACTATCACTCTTTCATTTTATGGGAACAGTTAATCCATTCACATTTACAATAATGAGAATTAAGTATACATTTTTTCTCCATCTCTAATATTAGGTTTTTTTCCAGTTATGATTTTTTTTTCTTTTTGTTGTTGACAATTATGTTTTTCAGTTACTTTTCCTCAATCTATTTTAAGGTGACTCTTCCTACTAGCTCTCCTCCTTTCTCCTCAACTCCCTACCTCTTATTTGATAGCCCTTTCCCTTTGGACTTTTGCTTATTAGTTCCCTTTTTTTTCTTTTTGGAGGGGGGAAAGCAGGGCAATTGGGGTTAAGTGACTTGCCCAAGGTCACATGGCTAGTAAGTGTTAAGTGTCTGAGGTCAGGTTTGAACTCAGGTCCTCCTGACTCCAGGGCTGGTGCTCTATTCACTGAGTCACCTAGTCACCCTATTACTTCCCTTTTCTCCCCTGTTTTTTACCTTGTTATAGAATTCTTCCACTCAATCCCACCTTTCCCCCCTCTCAGTTATTCAAACAGGTTCTTCCTTCTTCTCCTTCCCTTCAACTAGGCCTGTTTAGGAAAGAGTCCTGTTCATTACTTTTAAAAATTTATTTTTTCTGTGCTCCTTTCCAAAAAGCATTCCTCTTGCCCTCTTGGATATCTATCCTCTCTTTCTGCCTACCCTAGACCTTTATTCTGAGTCATGGCACTTATAATTATCTAGTATTTATCTAGAGAATTACATTTTAAATGTAATTTGAGGATCACTGGACTTATTAGCTGCTCTCATGTTGCACTCTAAGTATCACTGAGCCTTTCTATCAGTTTTATAGTTAACCTGACCTCCAACCCCAGCCCAGATGTGCCTGATCCCACTAAAAGAATGTATGTTCCTTGAGAGGAGGGCTCCTTTACTTTTCTGTTTGTATCCACAGTCTTAAGCACAGTAAGTGCTTACTAAGTACCTTTTCATTAATTTATTCATTCATAATGTACACAGTCATTCAGTATTAATATTAAACTCGTTAATAATTATTTCACTGATTAGATGGATCTCTACCAAGATGGTGCTCTATGTAAAACAAAGGCAACACAACTAAATGAAAATATTCCTATATTTTTGGCTGTGTTGTCTGCAGTCAAGAGAAAGGGTTGACCACAAATACTTATTTCATTCTGAAGCAGCCATGGAAGTATTTGTTTAGACTCTAAACTTTAGAATCACTGTGGAGGTCAGTTCCTTAATCTTGTGCTGTTTATATATATCCAAGAGGGAGAAATGTTTCTTAATACAGCTTCTGGTTACCTAAAAACATAAAACATCCCAGCTACAGACAATTGGGCTCCTCAATTCTGGTATAGTTCTGAAGACCATGTAAGTTACAATGACCTTCATCATATCCTGGCCTGATGACCAGACATGTTTCCATATGGAGATGAGAGAAGCTAAATGATATTATATCCTTGCTGCATTATCTTTGCTGTGTTAGGTCTAAGTAAACCTCCTTTTACTACCTGTTTAATAACTTGAGTGTCTCATTTCCTGCCAAGCTTAAATCTGAACTAAGAATCCTGGCAACAGAATTGCCTCCAACAGGGGCATTATAACTCAACTAGAGTCAACACAATTTCAAAGTACAGTACAAGTTCAGAGTTACCTCTGACTTGTGAAAAGAATAATGGAAACAATAACAACCTATTAGAAAGTAAACTTGTTAGACTTCTTTGAGGAAGAACATTGCTTTGATGACTTTAGAAGGGGACATGAGGACAAATGAACTAGTTCCTACTTGGTCAAAGGCTCATTTATCTTCCTCATTTTCTAGTTAAAGCAAATGATCCTAATGAGGTTGAACAGTTCTAAATAATTCTTTTCTTTGGCAGTCCCAGCTCAACCATTTCAAATGGGCAGATTTTTCCATCTGGGTTCCCACAGCTACAAACATAAAAGCATTTATATATGCCATTAATGAGTTTATTCTGAAGCTTGTCAGGTATAATGCATAACTTAAAATGGCAATAACAGAGGTTCATACTTGAAAAAGTAAGTGAGTTTCTTTTCAAGAGCTCTGAAAATTCCTGAGCTCTGTTTTCCTAAATTCTTTTCATTGTCTCTGAAATTGATTTTTTTAGAGAGAAAAATGGTAAAGAATGTGTACTTTAAATGTAGAAGGTTTCATTTCCTTGGATTTTGTGGAGAGTCGGGTTTATTTTGTGCTAACAGCATTTCAATCTATCACTATCTATCACCAGTGTGTGTGTGTGTGTGTGTGTGTGTCTGTATGGTCTCATTCAAATTCAGAAAAAGTTGGATAAGTTTGCCTTCTAGAGAAAGATGTGGCAGAGCAAGGAAGTTCACTATTCCCATTTCCCTTCTCCCTACTTCTAAAGTATTTATACTTGATTTATCAGATCCGGAAGTCAGAGGACTCACTGACATCATGCCATCTCTAGATGGAATGATTTTCAGAGTTCTTGTGGGCCAGTAGCAGGAAAGCAAATTCAGCACTGTTCACACATAATTACAGGAGCCCGACAGCTCTGAAGTGGTGCTGGAACAATGATAGCTGTGTCACAAATGCAGCTTGTAGCGGATATGTTACAAGACTGATGATCATACTATATGCAGGTGCAAAACATAAATGTTCATTTCCCTTGTCAACAGGCTTGGCTATTCTACAACTAATAATGACATCTTGTCTGTTGTGGATTTTGGATAAGAACAGAGATAAACACAGGGCTTACAAACAGGTTTATATCTTTTTTATATGTGAGAACTTTTTACTGAAAGATCCCCTCATGCCTAGTCTTTCTCTGTGCCCCTCCCCACCAAGTTTGTTAAAGTGATTAGTTGCAATGTGTTCAGTAATGGGATTAATCTCTCAATGACTGTTTATTGAATTGCTAATACATAATGAACTACTTTAGCATTTACCAAATAGGGCTCTCTTGCTCTGACATAGCTGGTGGGTATAGGCATTAGGAATGGATTAGGCTAGTCTTGGAACTGTTATTAAAAGGGATCTTTTTAAGCCAGCATTAAGATGGAGACATTTTAAATTCAAATGTTAGCAGATATAATCTCCTTGTTCAAGCAAATGTTTTACCTTATACTGTGACAGCTAGCTCTGCATGAGGAACAGAAATATCACATGCAGCAGACTCATGGTCACCAGGTGGCAGTCAAGTCACACGGCAAAGAGAATGGTTTAACCACAACACTGGACAGTTCCTATGAGTCATAGGGAAGTCTAACTTAGAACCTAAGTGATAGTGTGATTGTTTTATCTCCTTGTTATGAACAAGGAGAATATAGTAAAATATTTTAAACTGATTATACATACAACAATATGGATGAAGGTGTCTGGGGAAGTACAGCTTTCCTAACTGAAATATGCATTCAATGCAATCAGGGAAAAAGGAAGATTCACAGTAAATGCTTTTAAAATATTTCAGGGTTCTTCTCTTCTACCATTAAAAACAGTCACATATCTGGGGTGACTGTCTACTGGCATATGCAACATTTAAATGTCAAAACAATATGAAAAAGGTCAGGACAAGAGAGCCATCGCCTTGGGGTCTCTGCTTAAAAAACAATAACCAGAAAACCAGAATAACTGCTTGTTTATTCTCAAATAAAACAAACACGCCCATGTTCTCCAATAAATATCTTCACAGCCCTTCTCTCCCTTGATGATCTTGGTGACATGATCATTGGCCTGAGATTGTTTTACCTAATTTCCCCTTCTGGTAGAAAGAAAAGGCCAAACCTACTTACTAACAAATCACAAAGGAAAACTAGCTGCTCTACCTGAGAAAATCTGCTTTTTAAAGACCAGCTTCTGCAAGGAAGACTATGTAACACTGAATTCCCAGCTTCATTTACACCCTTGATTAACCAGAGCAGTTGTCAAGGGAACATCTAACCAGCTGTCAAGCCATATAGGACATTTTTCAAGAACAGCAATTTTACTTTTGACTGCACATTTTTAATTCACCAGTGTTGGGATCCATAGTATATGCTACAGATATTTAACAATCTCCTGGTAGTGTCTCTCAAGGCCTAACCATTATCAATTTAAAAGATGCTTTTTCCTTGTTTAAGTTTTTATCTCCCAATAAATATGTTCCCATATTGGGTTGTCAGAATTAAATAAACATGGGGGTTTTCTTTTCAGAATGTTGCTGCTACCAAACCTCACAGGGAGCTTTAACTTTTCTTAATGCAATGGGAACTGGGCAGAACTCTGGGCATTTAGGGGCAGGATTTAAGAATTCACTTAGTACAAGGGTATTCATAAAACATGTAAGGCTAGTGCCCCCTCTTTCAAATGACCTTGCAATTACTTTATCTTTATTTGTATTTATCCTCTTTATATTTATTGTTTCTATATTTATAGTACTTCTATCTCTCATTAGGATATAAACAAAAAGAGTTTAATTCTTTGTATTTGCATAGCTGACATCTAGCACAGGGCCCAATATATAATAATAAAAGCTTGTTGATTAAATGATTACAGATCAATCATTATCCCAACATATATAAAAATAACTAGCATTTATATAGCATTTTAAAGTTTGCAGCTTTATGTGTATTATCTCACATGATCCTCACAACTAATCCTTGGAAGTAGGTGCTATTATTTACCTTTTCCAGATAAGAAAATGGATGCTGAGATCTGTTAAGTAACTTGCCCAGGGTCAAACAGATAAATAAATGTCTGAGGCTAAATTTGAATTTGTGACTCTTGACTCCAAGTTTAATACTCAAGTTTAATTGAAGTCATCTAGGTTGCCTACATGTTTGTGCAGGTTACTCGGTGGTAAGTGCTGGGGAATAGAGCAGCGCCCACAAAATATTTTGAGGAAACATTTCATTCTTAATACATGTTACAGGATTCAGATGCTTTATTCCCTCTTTCAATTTCAATATTTATTTCTTAGCTCACTTCATTCTGTGGGGAAAATAAAATCAGAGTGATTTATTTAGATCATGTTGTTCTTTAAAGTATGGGCATAACTAGGTCTTCTGCATCTTAATCTTTCAGTTTTTTTGTTTTATTTGTTTTCAATGTAATCTCTTCTATAATCAGTCAGAGCTCAGTATTTACACAATATTCATCTTCCTTCTATCTCTTCCATCACAGATACACATCTTGAGAGGATGGAAGGTTATTGAGTTAAAAGACCTAAAAGAAAATCCAGCTTGACATGAAATGCAGAGTTAAAAAGCATGTCCACAATTTCTAGCCCAGTACTTGGCACATAGCAGATGCATAATATACCCTTGTTGATTGATTAATTGACACTTTATCTTTAGGAGAAGGCTATACATACTTATCAGGATCTAATGCTATCCTAGAGCTAGTAGGGGTTGCCTTTTTTGTGGAATATGTAAGAATAAACAGAATCTCTCCTGCTCTCCTCCTCTTTAAAATAAAGTATTTTCTTTTTTGAAACAGTGGAATTTTTGTAGCATATTATTTTAAAAGCACTGCCTTCAAGTAACTTATGATATGTCTTGAGAAACTACAGGGCAATATTTTATCTCTAAGAGCTTTGTTAGAATTGACGGAACTTAAATGGCATTTATTAAGTACATACAATGAACCAGGTCCTCTGCTTGGTGACAGGGATACAAAGACAATAACAAAACAGTCCCTGCCTTCAAGGAGCTTACATTGTGCTGGTGGAAAACAACACATTCACAAATAAGTAAATACAAAATATATGTAATACTTTCATTGGACTCCACTAGAAAGCAGTAGGTTCTTGGATGTTAGTTGCTATATGGATCTGTAGTCTTAGCAAAAAAAAAAATGTAGATCCCTGTAGCAGCAAGCACCCCAACATCCCCAGGGTGGCTGCCAACACAGGTTCTTAGATCTGCTTTTCTAAAGGAAAGCAACTCAAAATGGGTTAACAAGCTTACTTTAATCAATCAAACATAGATCATAGATCATTCACCTAGTTCAGGGGGAAAAGGTCAGCACCTGGAACTTCAGAGTATACAGACAGATCAAACAGACAGGCTTCCAAACTGTCTAACCATTATCAATATCAAAATCACAGTTACCAGAGAGGGAAGCATCAACATCTGGGTTTTCAAAGCCAGGAGGCTCTCAACTGCTGCCCAGAGTTTTATCTGGTTAAATCACACAACACTTCTCAAAGTGAGCCCCAAAGCAAAGCCTCCCATCAGGGTTTATATAGGCTTCTCCTGGCTTAGAGAATGTAACCACCCTCTTGACCCGCTGCCCAATCACACAGCATCAAGGTGTGGTCATTCCTGAAAACCAAGCCTCCTACCACAGGCTCCATGTGACCACATTCAGCCTATTAGGGGGCAGAGTATATTTTCAAATTAAAGAAGGTTCTCAAAGTCACTTAAGCCAATCAAAGGGCCTCGGGGCTGGGAAGATCTTCAAATCTGCATTTCCATTATAATCCCCACTAGTGAATTTTCCCTTAAAGTTAACCAATTGACACAATTTACTTAAAGAAAAAGTATTTGCTAGTATAGCATGTTAAGAACAGTAACTACAGATAGCTAAGTTGTATAGACCATTGGATGTGGAGAAAGGAAGGCTGGAGTACAAATCCAGCCTGAGATAATTACTGGTTGTATAACCCATGTAAGTCACTTAACATATCTGCCTTAGTTTCCTCAACTATTAAATGGAGATGAAAATAACACCTACTTACCAGGCTTATTGTGAGGAACAAATAAGATAATATTTATGACTCACAGTACAATGCCTGGTATACAACAGGCACTTAACAGATACTTGTTTCTTTCCTTCCTATAAAACATTTTCCCCAAACACTTAGGGAACTATCTCCCATAAACAGCCAGAGTCTCTGGGAAGGGTAGGCACAAACTTGGGAAGTGGTAGTGAGACATACATGTAGAGAAAACATGTGGCCAAGGCAATTCTCATTTCTGGTGCTGAAGGACTTTAATGCTTTCTCTTTGCTTAAGGAATCCCCCTGTGGTTCACCTTTTGATCTCTAGGGCTAATTCTCCCTCATATCTATGGTCAGATTTTTTTTTCTGATCCCAGAGACTATGATCCTTGAAGCTGTTTTCTCTCTCAAGAGATTGCTTCTTTGTATTTTTGTCTATCTGCAAAATGTGTGTCTCTGTCCAATTGCTGGCTCTTGTCTGGACCCTACTGAACTGACATACTTTTCAACTACTGGAGGAGATTCCATCCCCCTGGAGAAAGGAATGGGAAACCTTTCCATTATCCTTGTCCAGAAAACCCCATGGACAGCTAGGTGGCTTGGTGGATAGAGAGAGGACTGTGCCTGTAGTCAGTGGCTCCAAGAAATTCCATTATCAGATTGGAAGCTGAATAGCACAGTGGAAAAAGAGGTGGATTTGCAATTCAAAGACCTCCATTCAAATCCTAGTTCTGCTACTTTCTACAGTGACAACTAGAGGATCCAATGGATAGAGGTCTGGGCCTGGAGTCTTAGGAAGACCTAAGTTAAAATCCAGCCTCAGACACTTACTAGTTGTGTGACCCTGGGTGAGTCACTTAACTTCAGTTTGCTTTAATCCACTGGAAAAGTTAATGGCAAACCATGTCAGTATTTTTGCCAAGAAAAACCCATAGACAGTATAGGCATATTATTGTTGACTGGATCAAGAATAGTCAGGACTGTATGACTGTATGACTGAACAACAACAACAGCAACACAACAACAACAATGAACTACTCCCCACCCCAATATGCAAAATAAATACTAAATAATTTGGATATTGGTAGGGAACATTAACGACTAGGGAAGCCAGGATAGCTCTCCCAAAGTGGATGGTGCTTTAGCTAAGCCTTGAAGAAAGCTAGGGGTCACAAGTGGTGGAGGTGAGGGGGAGAACATTGTTGGCACAGGGGGCTGCATTTGCAAAGACACAGAGATGAAAGACAATGTCCCATACAGGGAAGATCAAGTATGCCATTTGAGAGGAAGGTACTATTGTGTTTTGTCTGATGATTAATACAGGTCAGGTACCCAATTTGACTTAACCTAGAATCTGAAATTAAATTGGATTAATAGAAGTGTTCTGACTCACTCAGAATCAATCCCCTTCCCTGAGTGGTTTGGGGGCATCTCTCTTCTGATACCATTAGCTACAGCCTGTATCCCCAACCCAAATTGTTATTGCATTCTAGTTCCATTTACCTACTTATATCAATTAGCTAATTGATATTTACTTTTTGTACCTTGGGTATACACTGTCCCTTATTCCACCTCAGTTTCTGAGGAGAGCATGCTCTGCTTTAGCTTACTTCTTATGTAACACTAGTTCCACCAAATTCATTGCCAAATGCAATTTGACTGCTGGATGAGTCATTGTCTCATCTAGGCTGCTTAAAAAACCAGGATGCTAAGATGAATGAATATTTGGATCCTCTTTCTCCTGACCTTTTGAAACTTATACGTTTAGAGCCTCCAATTCCTTTACCTAAAACAAAAAAGAACAAATGCAGAGGCCAAGAACTAAGGATAATTTTTTCACGGGGCCAAATGGTAGGCCTGCATTGTTTCTCATCACGCTCCATCAGTGAAGGAGTCTAACTGTGAATAGAATAGCCAAGGGGAAAAATGACTGAAGTTTTAGCTTTGTGGAGGCAGCTCCAGTTCCATTTCTACAAGTGATGTAAATCAAGAGGTCATGGTTTAGCACATGGTTAGCAGACCAGAAACACTTACCCAATGTATATGCATTCTACAAAGTCTTTCCGAGGCCCTACCATTACATGTCATTAGGAATATCCTGAAAGCAGGCTTCCAGGCTCTTCCACTCAAAGAGATACTATCAGAGGTGGTTTTTGCATGTGTTAGTCCCCATGTCAGAAAGAAGACAACATATCTATACCTATGAAACTTTATCAAAGACAAGGTTCAATTCAACTAGTATTAATGAAACTTTGATATATGCACAGCACTGGGGATACAAAGATATACCTGAAAAATATCCAAGGGATTTTGCATTTCAATGAGTGGATACAACACAAAACAGATAAATACAGTATAATTTGAGAAGGTATAGAGTACTAATGACTAGAAGAATAATGAAAGATCTTGGGTTGGAAGTGGCACCTGACCTGATCCTTGCAGAGAGCTAAGGAGGTGAAGGAAGAATGTTCTGGCATAAGCATTATTCTGTGCAAACACATGAAAGTAAGAAATGCAATAGCAAATTCTCTGAATAGTGAATAAGCCAGCTTGTCTGAAACACTGAATGCATGAAAAGGAGTTGTATGAAATGCCTCTGGAAATATAGGCTGGAGCCAGATTTCAGGACTCTAGATACCTAGGCTGGGCAATTTCTATTTTATCTCAGAAGCAATAGAGAACCACTGAACATTTTTTTTTTTTACCAGGGGAATGACAAGGTCAGAACTGTGTTTTGGAAGATTCTTTTGGCAATTATGTGGAGAATATAATGAATTCACTACTCTGAAAGGTTAAAATCTCATATTAGCTCTAAGTATCTCATATCAGATTGGAGGCTATATAACACAGTGGAAAAAAGTTGGATTTTCAGTTAGAAGACCCGGGTTCAGATTCTATAGAGTTCTGCTACTTCTTATAGTAAGAGACAACTAGAAGGCACAATGGATAGAGGGCTGGGCCTGGAGTCAGGAAAACTAGAGGTCAATTTCAGGCTCAAATACTTTCTAGTGACCATAGTAAGTCACTTATTCCCTGTCTGCCTCAGTTCTCCCAACTATAAAATGAGGATAATAGTAGCATCTACTTCCCAGGACCATTGTGAGAATCAGCTAAGATGACAGTAATACAGCACTTAGCACAGTGCCTGGCACATAGTAAGCACTTACTACTTATTCCCTCTCCTTCCTGCATGGACTAGGCTAAGTCACTTCACCTTTCTCAGTTTCTTCATCTTTAAAATGAGAAGGTTTGGCTAGGTCCCTTTAGAGTGCTAAATCTATGATCCAGTGAATTCCCTCAAGTTTGTCTGCTCAGTACTGTCCCTTTTACTCTCCTTGGCTAAACTATGGATCACTTCTTTAAAATTCAGGTCTGGGAGCAGGCTGTATTCAGTCTATGACATGAAAAGTAAAGAATTTTGAAATCTATAGAAGCAGAGACTATAAGGGAAGGAATAGCAGGTTGTGGGTATATTTCTAGCTACTTTTTTCCCTGAAATAAAAAAAAGAGACATGATTCAATGTACAAAATTAGTTTGGAAGTGAAAATAAGTGGATACAATGAAGGGGCAAAATAGATGCCTCTGTCGTTAAAACAGAGAGAATAAACTTTTAATGAGTGCCTCTGATATAGTAACCATCAACAAGTATACTGACCCAAGTGAAAAAACACCGAAATAGATATGATACCCTGCAAGTAGAACCACAATTTACCTGGTCTCAGAAAAAGAGAAGGTTTCTGGAAAGGTCTTTATTTTTAGAGGTGTAGAAGCATCCAAATCATTATAAGAGCAAAAGTGTTGAAAGACATGTAATAAGTCCATAAAGAAATCAAGCTCTAGGCAAATAAGAATTTCAAAAACATTGAAAGAGACTCTCCAAAGTATAGATTCCGTGCTTTTCTCAGGTACTGATGTTGTTCTGTATGGTTAAGACAGACATCAGAAAGAATGGCAAGAATTGCTGCTGGCTGACAGATGCTTGTGAACTTATCTGAGAGGCTATACTGGAAGCACATACAGCGTCCAACATCACAGGGCTTTGACTTGGAGAGCAGAAACTAGGTCACTGTCTCTTTTATATGGCTGTTGTGCATACATGTTGGCAATAAAAAAAAGCATGGAATAGATACAAGGAACTGAGCAGGCCACAGAGACATTTTTTGGGGGTATACTTAGAGTAAGTAAAGAATCTTCTAAAGTGCCTGGGAATGTCAGCTCTGTATACTGTAAAATAGGAAGCTTTTGTGCCCCTTGTGCAAAGCCACCATGGTTCCCTTTCCAGGCTACATTCTTTTCCCGCCCTGTCCTCTCTGTGATTCCTTGTTAGGGTTGGGCCTAACCCTGTTTAGTTCAGGTTTGATGTTTATATAAAATGACAGGCTCTCAAGTCATTTAACAGTTAACAAAGGAAGGTTGACTTTGTGTGTGTGTATGTTTTTTTAACAGCAAGGTATGTAAAAAGGGTACAATGATGCTTAACTTCTTGAATGAGATGCCCCACTCTGACCCTCCACACCTATCCCCCCACTGTCTTCACATGGGCACCTGTCTAAACGGCAAGGCAGGGAACTAGGGCAGAAATCCACTGAGAAATGGGGAGAGGGGAAGGTCCAATTTCATGTTGGTGGGGCCTTTATGCTTTTAGGTGACCAGGAAGCTGCCCCAAGGGACATGGGCCAATCAAATTCCAGGAAAAGCTTGATTGCTTTTTAGGGAAAACTACTCCCAAGTGGAAGAAATGGGTAACACAGATCCCATCACAATTGTAAACCTGGTCCTCATGCTTTCATCTTTTCTTCCTACAAAAACTTCTCTAATTTCACATGTTAAAAATAATAAATAAAATAATTTAAAGTGATTAACCAATTCATACTAGGATGAAAATATCTGATTTAAGTTTAATTCGCACTGTTGTATGGTTGCTGGAAATAGAAGACTTTCTCAAAAGAATCAGAGAACTGCTTAATGCTGAAAGCAACAGACCTTTGGAGTTGGTATCTTCAAAGGAGGGTGTTTAAGAGAGCTAGTGTGAAATATGGAGAACTGGCTTCAAAGTCAAGAAGATCAGAGCTCAAGCGTTGCCTCTGACACATAATGATTGTATTACCTTGGGCAAAGCCCTTAACCTGTCAGTGCTTTAGACAACTTTTCAAGGCTACAAGTTTCAAAGCAATCACCAATTTGCATTGGTAAAAAAGTTTCCTTACCAGGAATTTCTTATTCCAATGAAATCACAGATCTGGCCAAAAAACAAAACAAAAATTATATGGCTTAATTGGAAATACCCAAAGTAATAGGAGTCAAGAACAACAAGGAGACCACACCAGGGTAATCCAATGAGCCCCTTTTATTGGGGCTAGGTCAGATAATGCTAAAGAAGAATTGGAAAGGGGCAAGGCAAGAAAGGAGACAGCCAGAGAAGTCACAAGGCAGGCTTAGGCACGATGGCTCCAGGCTGAGTTAGGAAGAAGGAGCTCATGATGGTCTAGGACACCAGAGTCCATGTTCAAAAGTAGTTCAAGAAGTATTGAGGCCACAGCAACGACCTTAGCTGGAGGTCATGGCGAGGAGAGGATCAGAGCAGCAATGAATTGAGGTTCCAATCAGGTAGGTTTCATATGTTTTCCATCACTGGGGTCACAGTAGGAAAGTATTGATAAACTGAGAAAGTGAAAGTTCATAGCTTGAAATATATGATTCTAGATATGATGATGGAGTTCAGAGAAAGAGACGGCATAAAGGAGGCCATACCAAGTAAAGAATTGGGAGAGGAGAATGCATAGTAATTTAATAGCCCATTGGATGGGAGAGTCTAGGCTTGAAAAACCATAGACTTTTCTGAATATATCATGTGTCATCCATCCTAGGGTATTTCCATCTTAATAGGGGACAATCTTTAATAAAATTTTAATAGTAAGTTCAGGCATGAGAGGTTTGGAGGGGTTTTTTTTTTGTGGGACAATTTTTCTTTGGGATCCTTCAATCATGCTACTGTCTTATTCATAGGATTACATACTTAGAGCTGGAAGGGACCTGACCTGGCAGGTCATGTTATTGAATTATGACCTTTTATAGATAAAAAACAACCTGAGACCCTGAGATATTAAACTGATTTGTTCAACGTCCCACAGGTAAAATGTGGTAGAACTAGTATTCAAACCTGCCAAGTTCAGTACTCTTCCCATTGTATTAGGGCTCCTAGATTTTTGCACAACAATTAACACGAAAAAAAACATGAAAATGCCAACAATTACACAACAATTAACAAAAACATGAAAACAGAAAAAAAAATTACAATGAGAATCAAGAGTCCTGGAATCTAGTCCTGACTCTTCTACTTTTCCTCCTAGCTCTAAAAATTACAATAAATTTAATATTATCTAGTGTTCACTTATTATATAGAAGAAAATGTTTAAGGAAATCAGAGAGCTAGTCATTTGTGTTCTTCCTCATTCTTTGCACTCTTTATTTTTTAAGTGTTTGTTTACTCACACTAAAATATTCGAGTATTACAGTTATACCTTTGAGATAGTATGGGTTTGATTCCAGACCACCACAATCACCTGAGCCTTCAGCAAGTAGTAAAGGGGCTTGCCTTTATGTTTATAGCTGCTGACTGATCAGGGTGGTGATTGCTGAAAGTTGGGGTAGCTGTGACAATTTCTTAAAATTAAGACAGCAATGAAGTTTGCTGCATTGATTGACTCTTCCTTTCACTTGAACACTTAGAGATCATTCATTGTAGGATTATTAATTGACCTAATTTCAATATTGTTATATCTCAGGGAATAGAAAGGCCCAAGGAGAGGGAGAGAAATGAAGAACAGATAGCTGGTGGAACAGTGAAAACACATACAACATTTATGGATTAAGCTTGCCATCTTCTATGGTTGGTGGCAGCCCCAAACAGTTATAATAGTAACATCAAAGAACTGATCAAAGTACAATGAAAAGATTTGAAATATTATGAGAATACCAAAATATGACACAGAGACATGATATGAGCATTTGCTCTTGGGAAAATGGCACCAATAGACTTGCTTGATGCAGGGTTGCCACAAACCTTCAATTTCTAAAAAAAAAAAAAAAAGGCAGTATCTGTGAAGGAAATAGAAATGTGATAAAATGAGGTATACCTGTACCTTATAAATCTACTGTTACTTAGTTAAGAGATAAGTGACCATTTATATGAAAATGAATTAAATTCTACCTCAGAAAGGTGTTGAAAGGGAAGTCTAGATTGAAAACATTAAGGAAGGAGGAGTTACTTCAAAAGTAGCTAATGATATACTGCTTACTCACTGACTTACAGAACTAACACTTTGTTAAAAATTTAACTTTTATGCTTGTTTTTCTTTTCTTTTCAGAAATCAATGTGTCTAGGCTCTTTTTTTTTGATTATGGCTTTCAGGTAGTCCAATAATTTTAAAATTATCTCTCCTGGATCTCTTTTCCAAGTCAGTCATTTTTCCAATGAGATATTTCACATTGCCTTCTATTTTTTCATTTGTTTGGATCTGTTTTATAGGATTTTGATTTCTCATAAAGTCATTAGGTTCCAGCTGCTCTAATCTAATTTTGAAGGAGTTATTCTCTTCAGTGAGTTTTTGAAATTCTTTTTCCATTTGGCAAATTTGACTTTTTAATGCATTCTTCTCCTCATTGCTTTTTGGGCCTCTTACACAATTTGAGTTAGTCTGTTTTTTAAGGTGTTATTTTCTTCATTGTATTTTTGGGCCACCTTTAGCAGGCTGTTGACTCAGTTTTCATGATTTTCTTCATTCTTATTTCATGGTTTTCATCATTCTCATTTTCTTCTACTTATCTTACTTGATTTTCAAAATCCTTCTTGAGCTGCTCCATGGCCTGTAACCAGTTTGTATTTTTCTTGGAAGATTTTGATGCAGAAGTTTTGACTTTGTTATCTTCTTCTGATTCCATGTTTTGATCCTTTTTGTCCCCTAAAAAGTATTCTATGGTCTGACCGTGCTTCCTCTGCTTGCTCATCTTGCCAGCCAATTACTTGACTTTTGAGCTCTTTGCCATGGTATAACTCTGCTTCCAGAGTGGAGCGAGCTGTGTTCCAAATTGCTGGGGTTCTCACAGTTGTCAGAGGTCTAAGGAGGGTACCCTCTCTACAGCCACCATGAGCTCTGGCACACTGGTGTTCCTCACCCCAGGACTACTGCCCAAGATTGCCACACAGACCCAAGCAGGTCAAAGCAAGAACTATTACCCTCTGACTGGTCACTTGGTCCCCCTATTATCTACAGGCCAGGAGCTCAGGAGGCAGCCATATAGCAGCAGCTGTAGCCACCCTCCCACTGTGTACCTCCCACCCCAGGGGTAGGGATCAGGCTCATGCTTTTATCTTACCCTGGATCAACAGGGTTTCCCACTAACCTTTTACTTTCTCTTTAGAGTTCATGAGTTGAGAAGTCTAGAAACTGCCATAGGTGCCGGTGATTCACTCCTCTGAAGTCTGCTCTGGCTGGTCTGGGCTGCTGGTCGGGGCAGCCCGGGGGCTGGGTTGGAGCAGCTCATGTGGGACTGCTCATGGTTCCCAGCCCGGTGTGATAGACCCTTCCTGTCTCCCTTTCAAGGGGAGATTTGTTTCTTTCTGTCACTTTGTGGGTTCTGTAGCTCTAAAATTTGTTGAGTCATATTTTACAAGTATTGGAGGTTGTTGGTTCTAGAGCTTAAGCAGGTTCCTGCTTTTACTCTGCCATCTTGGCTCTGCCCTCCTTCCAGAAATCAATATGTGTCTAGACCAAAAATTCTTTCAGATCACATATAGTTTTTGGGAAAGGGTAAAAATAGTCACAATATTTTAATTCTTTTTCAAAATTGTAATTCAGTTGGTACCTAATTACTAATAATAGCTAACTTTTATATAGTATGCCACGTGCTGTGCCAAGCACATTATGATTTTATCTCATTTCATCCTCATCCTGGGAGATTAGATGCTGTTATTATCCCCATTATACAATTAAGGAAATCGAGGCAGACAAAAATTAAGTGAATTGTCAAAGGCCAGAGAGCTAGTAGTGTCTGAGGCAAGTTATAAACTCAGGCCTCCCGGATTCTAGGTCCAGCATTCTACATACTGTGCCACTAGAAAAAGTTCCATTTTTGTGGTACCTTTTATAGTTTTGAAATTTTGACATATTTTTCTTAGTTCTTCATCTGTAAAAATGAGCTGGAAAAGAAAATTACAAATCACTCCATTATCTCTGCCAAGAAAGTCCCACAATCAGGTCATGAAGAGTCGGACACAACTGAACAACAAAAATTTAAGAATATACAATTTAGCAGAAATAAATTTATCTTTTAAGATACTAAGAAACAGAAGAGACAAACACAGACTCTCACTGTTGCTATTCAGTAGTTAGAATCTAATTCTGACTGAGGAATGAGATTAGAGATGGGTATGTATTGAATTATATGTGGACTTGTGCGATTAAGATATAAAGATAATCTAAATAGTTTAGGCTTTACAGATAGTACAGCAGCTAAAAACCTGTAAAAGAGAGAGATCAGATACAGATATTGTATCTCCTCTTTAAGAGGTTCATAATGTCTGCTAATTTGACAGGAACCACTGATAAGATCAACATAAATTCATGGCAAACATCTAAAGACGAATTTCTGTTCTATTGTAATTCAAATCCAGTAATAAAAGCACTCTAACAGGCCTATGTGAAGTAGAAGGAAAGCTAGCTTGCTAGCTATGATCAAACAAAACTACTTTGTGGGAAGAATCTAGTATTTGATAATAATTAAGAAGTCATTTTTAATTTATTCAATTTTTCTTTCAATTAATATTTAATAGAGTCTTAAACACCTTAAACTTATTTTTCTTGTATTGTGTTAAAAAAAGAGACATCTGTATTCCATATTGAAAAGGACACTTAAATCCAGAGATTTTTGTCAGATTTTCACTGGCAGGAGTTAAAGTTCTAGTCTATGCAGGAAATTTTCCTAAGGGGCCCACTTGAATCTTGTACCAGCTGAAGATTCTGGTGGCCTAATCTGGTGGAGAACAATACGGGTATTAAAACGATGAGTTCTGCATGCAAAAAAGGGATTTCAGTTTTGGTGCCAGAGACAGATGGAGAACAGCAGTCTTGGCTTCAGTAATTTCCTGCGAATTCAAGAGCTGCTACAAATCGGGGAGTACTCATCTGCTGAGATAGAAGTAAAAGGGCCAAAAAGTTTCCACGATTTAAAGAACCCAAAGTATCCAATTCTATTTAACAAGCAATTACTAATCATTTACAATGTGCTAGATGGGGGGGGGGGGGTTAGTGCAAAGACAAAAACAAAACCAATTCTTCTATGAAATTATATTCTACTGAGGGATATTTACACATGAAATCAGAGAGAAGCATAAGAAATTTAAAATGAGGCAGGGGAAGGAAAAAAAAAGTATTTGTTAAATACTTACTATATGCCAGGTACTGTGCTAAGTATCTTATAAATATTATCTCATTTGATCTTCATAACAAACCTGGGATTTACATAAATGCTATTATTATTTCCATTTTATCACTGAGGAAACTGAGGCAGAAAGAGGTCAGGTTATTTGCCCAAGGTCTGAGGCTGGATTTGAACTCAGGTCTTCCCAACTCCAGGCCCAGCACTTTATGTACTGTGTTACTTTGGGGATGTAAAGAAAGGCTTCTTGTAATATGTACTATGCAAGCTGAATTTTGAAAGAAAATAAGCATTCCAGGATACAGAGGTGAGGAGGAGTTAACATTAGAGCAATGAAAAGGCATAGAGGCAGATGTCTGAAGAGGTAAGCTAGAGAAAGATTGCATAGGACTGAAATACCAAGTAGAGGTATTTATATTTTATTCTTAAGATGGTGGACAATTGCCAAATAGGCTTCAACAAGGGAGTGACTTGGTTAGACAGAAATGAGGAGAGGGCCCAGGAGATGGCTTTAGGGAACACATATTTAGGGTATGGAGTATGTATAATGATATGTCAAAAGACACTGAAAAGGAACAGTTAGATGGGTGGGGGTAAAACCAGAAGAAAGGTGAGGAGGGAAAGATATCCAGGAGGGAGTTTGGTGGTATAGTGATACATGGAGGGTCAATCAGCAATATTAAAAGCCATAGAGTGATCAACTTGGAAACATATCTTATATCGAGAATTATTTATTTTTGTCTATATAACATCGAGATACCTTAGAAATTACTTGGTATAATTTCTCTTACTGATGGTAGGACCTGGTTATATCAGTTCTAACTAGTTACTCCCCTTTAGGATGGGATGTAAACCCTGAACATGAGACCAGAAAAGATAGTTTGTTTTAGGGAAAAATGTTAGTTTTTCACTGGCCCTGGGACATTTTTATATTCTGTTCTGATAGTGAACTTGGTATCAGGGAGGTAGATATAGAGCTGGAATAGATATGGAGGCTATCTAGCCCAACTCCCTTATTTTACAGTTGAGGAAACTGAGGTTTAGAGATGAAGTTACAACTAATGTCAGGTTGGATCTTAACCTAGGTCCTCCTGGCTCTAAGTCTACTTTTTATCTATGGCACCGTTCTATTTCTTGTAAGAATTGTAGGTACTACTTAAAGAACTTTTGGTCAGAGATCCTTTTGTATACATAGTGTAGAAAAAAATAAAAGAAATTAGTCTGGCATGGGAAAATCCGATCCAGGAGAAAGAATCATAATAAATCAGGTCCCATTATCCCAGGTTAAAAAGCTTCTCGACAAGGGTGGGGTTGGGGGAAGAGCAAGGGGGATAAGCATTTATATAGCACCTACTGTGTGCCAGAAACTATGCTAAGCACTTTAAAAATATCTGATTTGATACTCATAATAATCTCATGAGTTTAAGTACTGTTATTATCCCTATTTTTGAGTTCAGGAGACTGAGGCAAGCTGAGATTAAGTGACTTGCATAAGGTCATATAACTAGTATCTGAGGCTGAATGTGAATTCAGGTCTTCTTGACTCTAAGCCCAGCACTCTATTCACTATAATAATATTCACATATATATTCACTATTCCCAGCTGGGAGAGTGAGGTAAATGCCAGTATAGGGCATTGTATGGAGAAATCAAATCTGCTGTAATGGGTAGAGGAGGCTGTGAATTTATTTTAGGTAAAACCAAACAGAACAGAAAGGATGGGAAAAGAGTAATACTCAGAAAACGAGAGAGAGAACTTTCAGGGGCTAGAGTCATTAAGATCTCTTGAAGACAAAAGAGGAAATTTCCAGAACATGAGAGGAGTCCTAGGTCCAAGAATGGCAGGTTAGGGGAATGCTGTAGATATATACCCTAGATTTATGATACCCAGATTTCACCAAGAATTTGAAAGCCTTGTGACTAAGATGGAGAGATGTGGGTTGGATGATAATAGAGTTAGGTAGATGTTAGGTGAAGAGCTAGCTCCAAAGAGTACTGATTAATGGATTAATATCAACTTTGGGAAAAATCTTCTAGAGGAGAGCTCTAGGGGGTCTGTCCTTGTTGCTGTTGTGCTCAATATGTTTACCAGTGACTTGAGATAAAACATAGATGCCTTGCTTACCAACCCAGGATAGAAAATATATTGAATGAAAGTCAGGTTTGTGTCACAAATGCTTTGGCAGATTGGAATGATGGGGTGGATCTAATAGTATGATATTTAACACCGACAAAAGTAACATATGTTAAAAAATAAACTGTGCTAGTACAGGATTCAAGCAATGAGATTAGATGAGAGGTCATGTGGAAAAGTCTCAAGCAGGAATGGGGCTGGGGCAGGGTGGTGGTTAGTGAACTAAAAGCTTAACTGGCGATAACAAAAGGGCAAGGCAGTCAAAAATGTTAATGCAGGCTGGATGAACAGAAATGTAGGGATGTGAAGCAGCCCTAACTGGAACACAGAAAGTTGATCTCAGTCAGGCCTGCCTGAGTTCAAATCCTGTTACTGACACATACTGGCTGTGTGACCCTGGATAAGTCATTTAACCCCTTAGTGGCCTAGGATACTCTCTAAGGCTGTGAGTTGCAGAAGAGTTATTGATTTATACAGAGAGATTTTCCTAACCAAGAGTTCCCAATAATATGAACTCATAGGTCTGGACTGAAAATCAAATCAAATCAAATCAAGTAAGATAAAATGTAGCCAAGATCAGGAAGATGACAGGATGAACATAAATAAATAACAAGTGAGATACATGGTGAAGTTGTTGGAGGCCTGAAAAGAAGATAGAATTGGTAGGGGCAGGATGATGTAGAGAGAATGAACGAAAATTGGACAAGCCTATGGCTCCCACAGCTGGAATTAAGGTGAAGGTATTTGGGAAGAATAGGTTCATGTACCCAGCAGTTTTGACTACCACGATATACCTTAGCTAGAAACCTAGAGCTTCATCTGTCATTCAGTCCATATGGGATTGGGTTGGTTATAACAGAAGAACAAAACTGACAGAATGGATTCAGCAAGAAAGAGAATAAAGATATATCTAGGCCTAGTTCTCTGTATCTGTATATATAGGCCTATACTCCCATAAACCTATACAGTGATAACAACAGCTAACATTTACATAGAGCTTTAAGGTTTTCAAAGCTCTTGGATCCTCAAAACAACCATCTAAGGTAAGTACTCTTATCATCCCTATTCTGCAAATGATGAAATTGAGGCTTAGAGAAATTAATGGACTTCCTCAAGGTCATATAAGTGCTTGGGGCAGGATTTGAATATAGGATTCTCTGGACTACAATTTCAGCATTTTCTTTTACATTAAATTGAGGAACCGAAGCCTTGGGGTCTACTGATGGAAGAAAAGTGGGAATCATGGAAAGCAAAAAGTGATACTACTGGCAGTGAAGAATGACCTATTTTATCTGGCATATTACTTGATCTCTCTCTATTTCTACATACCTAATACATGCACCTGTATAAGTATGCATACACATACATATATGTGCAAATATACATGTACATATTCACACATTTACATGTATAATATATATTATACACATATGTTGAATTACATAATCCAAAACACAGAAGGGGCCATAGAGGTCATCTAGCTCAGGCTCTCACTCTACAATAATACCATCTATCCTCAACATCTTCACTGCCCAGAAATTCATTATATGAGGTAATCTGTTCTATGGTTACACTTCTAGTTAGAACTTGTTTTCTGTATATTGAGCTGGAATCTGCCTCAGTGCTCCTTCCATTCATTGGTCCTCCTGGAGCAAAACTAAAGTTTGCTTTTCTTGCCCTTTAAAGTTTATAATCTAATTGTTGTAGCTATTAGATGAGGCCTAATATTTGGAGAAAATAACAATGGGGCTAACATGTTTTTATGACAAGGAATGGTATTAACAAATTTTTCTCTCATAAAGTACATGAAAATTGGAAGACCAGAAGATAGTTAGAGAAGTTCATCACCATCAGAATTCTGGACCATGCTTGTTTTTGACCTATTTATTCCAACTTGGCAATGTCTTAAACAATGCTTAGAGTACAAGGTCTATTTCCTGAGGTATTCCAAAAGTCCAGGAGATGTATTTCCAAGCATTCAGATGAAATACCCTGAATTAACTTCTTTATGCACTGATAACCCATTTCTGTATCTGTAGAAAAATCAACTATTTCTAGGAGACATAAATAGCTCAAATGAATTCTATTGGATGGGTTCTGTAAAGGTCAACTGCAGAAATCAAATGGAGTGGGTCTTCCTAATATTTTCAGTATTCATTAAGCCTTTATCAAAGAATGCTCTCCAACTTGGGATTTTAAAATTTAAGTGGGATGCCCAGTTCAGTGTCATGCAATGTTAGTTGATAATGAAGAGGAGAAGTTAGAGAGTACAGGAGAGAGCAATGAAACTGATTAAGAGGTTGGCAGGGTCAAAGTAATTGGAATTAGTGAGCCTGGAAAATGTAACTGAGGTATTTTTGAAGAATGAGGGGCAATTTCAAGTGTATAAAAGGCTTGTTGCTGAGCAACTGTTCTCCTTTCTATCAGCAGAAGCAGGAGGGAACAGGTTTAAATGGTAGCCAGTGGGATTTTAGGGTCAACACCTCAGTTAGAAGGGTTGTAAGTTAATGGAATGCATTAATAAGGGATGGTGTACACATTTTCATTCTGGGGATTAGGCCAAGTTGATTGTGATCTGAGATAAGTTTCATCCCCAGTGTGGAAACCTCCGTGGTTTAGATGGGTTCTGCTCTGGTGTGGGGACCTTTTTAGGGTCATTCAAACTAATTCCCATGTCAATTTTAAAAGAGAACTAAAGGAAGTATAAATTCTTCCTGAGCTAAGCAGAATAAATAAGCCCTTGACACAGTGGGAATTTGTCTGTTGTCTTTCTCTTTCAAAGTCAATTGAAGAAAAGTTCTTAGAACTTTTTTTTTTAACAGTGTGTATATCTGATGGACTCATGGCATTTTTTATTCTCTTGAGCTTGACAGAGGTAAGATTACATTTATTTTTACTGCCAGGCAAGGATCCCTGGACCATCCCCAGACAGTCACAAAGAAATAAGCAAACTAGGTGACCCCCTGAAGCTAATTATGGCATTTAATATGATAATGTGCCATTTCAGACACACCCTGAGAAACACTTTTTAATTATAAAAATGGAGAATTATAGTGATAAATCTGTCTCCAGTTTTGAACATACTTCCTCATACTCCTGCTAGGATTATTCAAAAGATCAATGAGATTTCCTCATTGTTAGAACTCTTCTCTAGACTCATTTAACCATCTGTCTGTTAATTCATCCTGCTGTGATTATTTCCTCTCACTTTCATATCTCCCACAATGCCTAACACAGGGCTCTGCAGAACTGAAGTGCTAAATAATTATTGACTTGGTTGAATTGATACTACTGATTGTTTTTCATACTTCAATGCTGCAAGTGTCTTTGATTTTAACAGTGTGGGTACTGTCTCCTTTAATCCACATCACAGCTTCCCTTATGGCTTTGTAGGTAGACTTTAAGGTCTATAAACAACTTTGCAAGTGTTATCTCTTTTGATCCTCAGGAGAATCCTAGTAGGTAGGCACTATGATTATCCCCATTTCACAGATGAAGAAAATGAGATGTACAAAGATGAAGTGATTTGTTCAAAGTCACACAGCTAAGAAGTGACTGAGGCAGGATTTGAACCCAGATCTCACATTAAGTTTAGCAGTACACTCTTCCATAAAGCTGCTTAGAAGATCACTTTTGTTGAGGCATCCTCCTTGCTCTCCCCAACCCCCCCCCCCCCAAAAAAAACCTCATCACTTAACAGTCAATATTCTGGTGATGAGCCTTTCAAAGTTTAATTAGGCTGGTCCTTAGATGGCAAACATAGAAATTGCCATCAGATCCCTATTTGTAAACTTTTTAGCCTCTTAGGACATACAGGAGTTTGTGCTATACTTACAGGAGTTTCCAGAGATCAGGGTTACCTCCATGAAACTAGGTGATGCAGTGGACAGCATACTACACTTGGATTAAAAAAAGATCTGAATTCAAACCCAATCTCACTTAGCAGTGTAACCCGGAGTAAGTTACTTTACCTCTCTCAGTCTCAATTTCTCCATTTGTAAGAGGGAGATAACAAAACCAATCTCAAATTTGTTGACCACATTAGATAACATATGTAAAGTGCTTTGTAACATCAGAGCATTATATAAATGTTGCTGCTATTGTTATGCCATGATGAAACATTGGAGTTGTACTTCAGTGGGGGAATTTTTTTTTTAATACTGCTCACTAATTGCCTTTAGAATACCATGCTAAATACCTCCTGAATAAGATTTAAGCTCTTTATATCAGTCATCATGATCCTTTAAAATATCTATGCAATTATAATTCCATTACTTCCAACATGGGTCCATCTGTCGTTGAAAATATTTGTTTTTTCCACTTTGGAGCCTTTATCCATGCTTAATACCTTTCCCTGTTTCTCCCTCTTTCAAAATTCTACTCATCTGTCGAGGTCCAATTCAAATATTGCCTTACAAACAACCAGATTGGCCTTAAGTGGAAAACATGGGCTCTCGAATCTGATCCATAACTGAAGATTTTAAGTCTCATGAAGCCTTTCCTCATACTCTGAAACATAGGTCATCTACTCTGAGCACCTTAACACTCTATACTTCCCTTATGAATTTTCTTATATGCTCTTAATAATTTGGGTAATTATTTTATTCTCTTGGCAGATTCCAAACTTACAAAAGACAGGAATTGGGTCTTCTTTTGTCCCCCACAGGAGAGGGTCTCAGACACATGATGGTGATTAAAAAGTGCTTGTTGAATTGAAATAAGCAACTGTAATTTTTATACCACCCTAATGCCTTTCTTCATGTCTACTGTTCACTACATCACATTTATGGTTATTTTCAGTTTTCCCTCTTTAGATGTCATTACATTTTACATTATGTAGGGAACTGATTATCATGAAACTTGATAGCAAATTTTCAGAAATTCACCCTAGCATACCCTAGTTACCTCTGAAGGCTTATCTGGGCTTACCTCTGATATTTTCAGTTGGACAAAATATGGCTCCCATTTTATTGAGGGCTTTAGTCTGTGTTAGCACTAAAGAGCAGTGTTACATAGCTGAAGGGATTTTGTACTAGAATTCTGATTTATATCTGCTCTTTCTTCCTGTAGAGACAGTTATGTAGCACTTTGAGGTCTACAAAAGGGCTTTATATCCATTTTCTCAACTGATCCTCACAATAACTCTGCAAGACAGATAGTGCCACTATTGTTATTCTCACTTTATAAATAAGGAAACTGAGACTAAGGAAAATGAAGTTATTAGCAGGGTAGTTACACTTATCTTAAGTAGCAGGGCCCAAACTTGTACCCAGCATGCTCAGAGAGAGGTTGGGCAAAGGTGTCTTGAGAGATGAGATGGAAAGACTTGAGAGAAAGTAGAACATGAATTGGGAGTCTGGGGCTCTTCCTGGGATGAATTTAGTTCTTGCCACTGTTAACAGGTGTTATCCCAGATTGCTACAAAGCTCGACTTTTGGGCATTGCTGCAGCTGTGCACCATAGACCCTGGGTTGGGTATTATAAGAAACGGCTGAATAGATAGAGAAACTGAACAAATTTTGAGAGCTTGAATTTACATTCATTACGCTACATAATTACCTTAAAAAAAATCTGTGATTTCATAGGTAAAGAGAATTCCTGATGAGGAAATCACTCTACCAGAGTAGATCAACAGCTGCTGGGCAACTTGCCTGGAGCAAAGAGGGTTTTTAGGCATGCTCCACCTAATGTCATTAATTGGTCTTGGGAAAACATGACATTATGGACAGTGAAATGATAGGAGGCAGTGGAACTCCACGGGAACAATGTTACAAATGACCAGTCAGTCAAGAAGCTTTTCATTAAATGCCTACTATATTACTGGCACTGTTAAGAGCTGGATTCAGGGGTTAGCCAGATTTCCCAAAACTATTTGGCCATGATGTGCTCAGGCCATTTTTCTAGAAGGAGGTTGGTAACATTAGATTCAAGTAGAATTTAATCAAAATAATCTGGTATATTTTTTCACTGGAAAAGATAGGTTTGAATGATGTCAAAACCAATTTATTTGGTGCAAGTCAGTTACAGCTTTTATTTTATTAGTTAGACATGATGAGATTTCCCCCCCTTTACCTTATGTTGTAAGACCAGTGGCATCAAATGCACATAGAAATGGGGACCTCTAAACTGTATAAAAGGATCCTTGGGGGTCATATATTGACTTAGAAAACCTCATTTATATTTTTCATTCATTAATTTTATTATTTTCCAATTACATTTTAATCTGGTTTTAGCCACATTAGGGAATGCTGTGGGCTGCATGTGGCCAGCAGGTTGTGTGTTTGACACCTTTGTAGTCAATGAACATGTTGTTCCTTGGAATTGGCACTTCATCTCTTCACCTCATTGTTGAACCCCATGCCTATAATGCATGGCCTCTTCACCTCCAACCTTTAAGACTCCCAAACTTCCTTCAAGGCTTACTACATATGCTACCTTACACCAGAATCACATTTTTTGGTTCACTTAGTTGCTAAAGCTTGTTCAAGCTCAAGTTATTATGTATATACTCATCTGATTACTTTGTATCTCTACTAATAGAATGTAAGGTTCTTGAAGATAGGGGCTTTTTAATTGCTTTACTAGTATCCTGATACAGAATACTGTTAAGTGCTTAAAAACATTGGATCAAATGACTTATTGACTGAATTTCCCTCATTTAAAATGCCTAACTTGGCATGGTGTAAATCCCACCTGTGTGTACTAGCTTATCTGTGACTTGAAAGAGGTCATAGAGTCAGGTTAGGCAATTATTTGTTTATCCTGTGTAAATCTAAAAAGACCTGTGATAATGCATGCACATGACGTGTTTTAGGAAGTAATCTGTCAAGAAATGTCCCGTTAACTTTTTCATCAGTCATTTTTAACTACCTTACAAATTAATACTTCAATGTATTTCATAGATAGTCCTTCAGGCTTTTTATTCAGCCATATTTGCTGGAAGAGTGCAGCTGAAATTAAATGCTATAGGGAAAATAAAGAGTGCAAACATTTCATGAATATTAATGACAAGCTGGACAAAGGTAATGCACTTAGCTTAGATCACAGTAAATGTATGATGCATTCTTTTATGGAGTTACTATTGCTAAACAAGATCGATTACTTTAGTCATTCTTTTAAAATGGAAAATGTAAAGCATTTATGGAAAGAAGCTATCCTCATATCTTATAAGCCATGATAAGATTCTTAATGAAGAAATGAATTGTTGAATAAAGTAATCCCTTTGGCACCTTCTTAACAGGATGACAGTCTTTGAATATGATTCATTAAAGAAATCCACAAAATAACAAACAGACACCCTACGATATTGTTGACTGTCATGGATTTGCTGGAAAGACCCATCTTTCACTCTTTCTGATTATTTATAGCTTTCTGACATCATTAATATTGCACGCATATTCACTTAATATTGTGAGGATGCTTACAAACACATCAGTGTTTAATTTATTGAATGATATTTCATTAGTCTAGATGAGTTGAAATGTGACATTTCATTTTCTAAAAATGTGTGGGAACATTAATCATAAAGATACTCAAATTACAATTCAGATACTGCATAAAGTTTCAATTTATCTGAATAAAGTTGAATAAACATCTGGAACAAATGAAAACTCATTTCAGATGAAACTGACTAATTCTGATTAGCAAGGGTTTAACATTTTTCACAAAATTAATCAGAGTAATTTCTATGTTTTTCCATCTCCTTATTTTATAACATGTCTATTTCCTATACAATGGGCTAAGGATTCATGAAGTAGAGAAAATTTGTTGATTTGATTGGATTTATGTCTACCGTATCAAAAAACACCTAATGAAAATGCATAAAAAGGTGCACCATAAATCTATCAGTTGTGTGTTCACATGATGGATGCAAGTAGGCTGTGACATATGTCCAATGGTGACCTTTGACCAAGAATTCCATTTTAAAAATATTTAACAACGCATCTATCAGAATGATCTATAAGCATAGTGATGGTTTCCTTGATGAAAAATGTGAAAACAAAACAGGAAGACTCTCACAAAGAATTTTCATAGTCACAAAATTTTTGAGAACCTGGTTCCAATTTGCCTCCCCGACCTTATCTTATATTACTGCCCTTCCTAAAGTCTATTTTCCAGTCAAACAGTTCTTACAATTCCTTTCCCTCAATGTTCCATCTCTCATCTTAATACCTTTGTATAGGCTGTCCCCTCATATGTTGAGTATACTTGCTATACTAAGGATCCCTTGTTTCCTCAAAACTCTGCCTGAATACTACCACGTATTACTTGAAATCTTTTCTTATCCCCTCAACTGCCAATGTTTTGCTGCTATAAAATTTGTTTCCCACTCCTTATGGGCAGGGCTATTTTGTTTTTGTCTCTTTATCTCCAGTGCTTAGTACATAGCAGGCGTATAAAAATACTTCTTGATTGATTTTCTGATAATCACACAACTGACTTACAGGTGTACAGAATATATATGATCCCTCCCCGCCTTGATCCATTTTTGTTAGTTACATAAAAAAATGATTCAATAGAGAGAAACACAGCATTAAAATATACTAAACAAGAATCTTCTTAACATCCCCCCAGGTTCCAAATACAGAACTTCAGTGAGGGAGAATCCTTTACTTCCAGAAACAACCCATTCCTCTTTTGGACACCTTTAATTATAAGGATTTTCCCCTTTTTAAAGTCTAAATCTGCCTCTACAACATCTCATCAGGGGTTTTGTGAAAAAAAAAATTGCTTTGTGAATAGTGGAATTAGAATATTTTCCACATAACTTTGTAATAGAGGGGTGAGGGGGCGGCTAGGTGGCTCAGTGAGTAGAGCGCCAGCCCTGGAGTCAGAAGGACCTGAGTTCGGATCTGGCCTCAGACACTTAACGCACACACAAAAAACAAACAAACAAAAAAACCTAGCCGTGTGACTTTGGGCAAGTTACTTAACCCCAATTGCCCTCAAAAAAAAAAAAAAAACAAAAAAACAAAAAAAAAAGAGGGGTGAGTTTAAATATATTTATCTTTATTTTGTTAGGTATATATTGATAAATAAATGCTGTATTCCTAGCTTTCCTGTATTCCTCTTTAAGTCCCAGCTCAAGTTCTAACATTTCCAACTTTCCTTAATCTTAATCCCTTTTTTCTGAGACTTCTCACAGCTTATGCAGTCTATATCTTATTGGTGCATAGCTGTTAGCATATTGCCCCTCCCATTAGAATTAGTTCCTTGAGAGCAAGAACTGGTTTTTTTTTTTCCTTGACTTTCTTTTGTATCCCCAGAGTTTAGCACAGTGCTGGCACATTGTCAGACATTTAATAAATGTTGGTTGACTGACTACTTACTGGTTATACCAAAGAGAAGTAATGGTCTTAGGAGGTAGTAATCAAGAACACAGATTTGATTGAGCCTGAAGACACAGAATTATCAAAATACCTTTCAACTGATGCTAACTGGGCTCAGGATCTGAAGATCCTTAGGAAAACACACAATAGATGATACTTCAGTGATTGTCTCTTGGGAATGATTAGCAACACTAGCAAGACACAAGTACACTAAAAAGTGAGATAGAATACCCAAACTGTTGTAGCCCCGCTGCCCCTTTTCTCTCTTACAACTGACTGACATTCAGCTTCAATATAATACTGTTAATTACATTACTCTTCTTTACTTAAATATATCAGCAGGGGACCTTTCCAAAATAAATGGTTGGACTTTTTTTTCTTTCCTACTCCCACAACTGTATATGTACTTTTCTTATTTTCTTAATAGTTATCTCTCTAAAGCAGCCCTCTCCCCCCACCCCACCATACAAGAACCATTTAATCTGTAATATAACTGGAATGTTACTTTACTGAGATTTGCTATATCTGTCCCTTACCATAGGCCTGGGAATTGCAGGCAGCCATTAAAAATGGAAACACACAGCATTTGTCCTAGGTATGCATTTGAGGGATTATCTGGGTAATGCTGAAATCAAGAATGGGATGTGACAACTCAGCTAATACTTACTGGTCTAGGGACTGTACCTCATCTCCATACCAGGAAATAGTTTGGAAGTTCATAGACATATATTTTTATTAATTGAATGGACATCACTCAGAAAATGACTGTATTTTTTTTTTTTAAGATTACCAGAGTGTTGTCTAGTTGAGACCTTTGGGGTGCTGATTTTAATTAAAACATAAAAATACTTTGGAAAAATGATTGCTTACTTGCTTTGGGGCACTAATGGTACTTGAAGATGACATTCCTCCAATAAATCTTGTTACTATTGGTAATTTATTTGGTAAGCCCATTAATTTATAGGTAAGGCAAAAATAAACATGAGTCTAGTCTAGTCCCTAATTGTTAATCTGTCAAATTAAAGAAATATTCTCACATAATACAAAGATGATACTTTAAATAGCCTACAGAATGGAAGTTCCCTGCCCCACCCCCTCATTTTTCTAAAGTATGTATCAGCAATAAAGAAAATTGTGATAAAAAGCTGTGTCTAAAAACTTCAATTTCTTTTGAAGGTGACATAAACCAAAAATATGTATAAATAACAGAATTTTTGACCAAAATAGACATTTGAAGAAAGCTACAAATTGAGATTTGTAATATAAGTCAGAGGTGGCAAAACAACAATATTTTACATAGGATTTCAACATGATTAAAGTTACTAGCAAGAAATATGACCACAGCCAGCTGAAAAGTGAAAAAAAATCAACTAACAATGTTTTGTTGACAAGATAAGTATTTCTCCTGAAGTTTTGATTGAACTGATGAAATGTTTATGATCATGGGGGTAGAGGTTGCCTAGTTTCCAAATTAGAATTCAAATATATGAAATCCATGAGATGTCAATGCAACAATAGTCAGTTTACCTCTTTGGTTATAGTTGTATTTCGTAAGTCTATCACATAGACTATTCTGATAACCAACACTTTTTTTTTTATTGGACTGACTGAAGCAACCACTTTTTTTGTCATCATATAATCTCACTTTCTGAGTTGTTTTAATTGAATCAAGTGGTTGATTTCCTAAACACATAGGAACCCATTATAAATAAAGGCCCAGCAGCAATCTCAGTTTCAGACTACATTTTATTAATATTTTTCATACAAGAACAGAGATACTTAATTTTAAAAGCACAAATGAGCTCATTATGGCATTATTTGAAATGCAAATGCCAAAAAATTACAAATTAATACTTAAGAATCCTTTCCAGAAGTTTAACCTATTATTTCATATGTGGATCTTATCTTAATCTGCCTACAGTTCATGAAAATGCAGTTAATTTCATATTAATTTATTTTTAATACATGCAATTTTATCTTGAGTGTGGATTAGTAAATTTCACTGGGCTTTTATCTAAGAAAAACATGAATCATGAATATATTTTATTCTATGAAGAGTTTTTATAAAAAAAGAAGTAGTGAACTTTAGGGAACTGAGTAATGTAATATTTTTTCTGCAATGTCAGACAAAAAAAATGATAAATATCTCAGGAACGAATGTAGAGACTTTTCTAATGATTGAGAGTCTAGGGAGAGAAGAAAAAGTTGGAGGAGGAAATATGCGTGGAGATGAGACCCATCAGGTTCTTAAATATGGAAAAAAAGAGAAAGGATAAAATAAAAATGAAAAATCAATTCTTAGCAAGAATAGCAAAGAACAACTCATCAAGCTACCCCAAGAAGCAAGGAAAAGGTAGGTGTGAGCCTCATAAATCATACCCCAAAGTCCATAAAATTCTGAATTCCAGGCAAGTTATTTTCAGGTAACGTCATTGCCATCTGCCACTGCTAATGCTGTGCAAATTGACAGAAATAACACTGACATAGCTTGGTTGAACGTTATTTTTTGCTTGGTTTTTGAAAATATGAAGTCACCAGGGAGATTTGTAATCACCATTTTTACTCATGTATTTTTGCTCTCCTTTATATTTCCATTCTGTCCCCTCATACATTTAAGAAACTTTAAAACATGTTTTTCTCTAAAAATTCCTCCTCTCCTCGCACATCTCATTTTTTTCCTCTCCTTTCTCCATTTTTTTTTCTTGCTGCTGCTATCAAGTAGGATTTATTGTTGAGGGTAGAAGGAAATCATTGGGAAGTAAAACAATGTAAAATAAGATATCAGATAAAATATTAATTTTTAAAAAATAATTGAGGGGCGGCTAGGTGGCGCAGTGAATAGAGCGCCGGCCCTGGAATCAGAAGGACCTGAGTTCGGAGCCGGCCTCCGATACTTAATCTGCACAAACAAAAACCTAGCCGTGTAACCTTGGGCAAGTTACTTAACCCCAATTGCCCTAAAGGGGTGGCTAGGTGGTGCAGTGAGTAAGAGCACCGGCCTCGGAGTTTGGATGACCCGAGATCAGATCCAGCCTCAGAAAATGAGCACCCACGCATAAATCAAATGACTAGCCGTGTAACCTTGAGCAAGTTACTTAACCCCAATTGCTTTAAAAAAAAATAATTGAAAGGCACATACTTGATCCTTGCCAGAATAAATAAAAAGATAAGTTAAAGGTGGAGCTACCAGTAACTGGATATAAAAGTAAGGGATGAAGTAGAAGGAATGAAAAAGCATTTATTAAGTGTTGCCTATTTTTCAAGGTCTATGTAAAGTGTTGGAGATAAAAACATAAAAACCAAAAACAGTCCCTGCACTCAGGAAGGTTATATTCTAATGGGGAAGACATCACATAAAGCTGGGAGATAACTAGGAAGGAGCAGTTTGGTATAAAAAATGACAGAAAGATGGTTCTTGAGGAGTAGTTTGACCTACCTCATTGAGGGACAATGGCAAAGTTGATTTAATCACGGTTCATGGTCCCATAAATGTGGGAAGAAGGTATGGGAAGGGAGGAAAGGGTAGCTGTGTAGGGGCAAAGTGATTGGCAAAAAGAGAACATGATCAGAAAGTCAAGAGTAAACTGAAGCATGGATGGGACTTTCCTTTAAATATGGGTCCAGGAAAGGAGGTCATTCCAGGAAAGGAAGCAGGGACTCCAGGTTCTAAGTTTCTCTACCTGTTTTTCATTCTTCCAGCTTCCTTATCTCTATCGCCCTTCTATCTGCACTCAAGAGAGTATGCAGTCTTACTGTTTGTCCAGTGTATCCCTAAACCTGAAAGGTTTCTGGGAGAATTAAGCAATGATCTGAGGCTGAGGCAATTTCCTTCCCTAGAACCAAAGGTACATAGGTTATAAACCTAAAACTTCAAGGGAAGATAAGTACTAGGAAATGTTATTTTATGAATTACTTGAGAAGCTTTGTATCTTTTTCACACAAATTCTTAAAGATAAGTTTGAAGAAAATACATTTCTTTGAGTAGTACTTTTGAGGGTCAACACAAAGAAGGGAGAAAGTTCTGGTGTCTCATTTTGCTATAGATTATATTTATGATCTCATTCTTTAGTAAATGGGTTCCAAATCTCAGTAATTAAAAGACCTTACTGAAGATTCTAGAAGACTGGAGTAATAATAATAGTAATAATATAGTTAGTAATATAATAGTAATAATATAGCTAACATTAGTATAGTGTACTGTTTGCAATGCATTTCACATTATCTCAATTGATCCTCACATATATCCTTATTATTTTGCTTAATAATGAAAACAAAGTCACTAAAAACGGAGGGCAAAATGTGCTTCCTTCCAATCCTTCTATCATCTTTCATTTTAAAATTTCTTTTACTTTCTACTTCATATGTTGAAATTCTACCCATCCTTCAAGAGCCAGCTCAAATGATACCCCCTTGCATAATACTTTACCTGATTACCCTAGTTAGAAGTGAATATGGCTTCCTCAGACTCCTGTAGCACTTTGTACCTCTTACATCATTTAATGTTTCATATTGTAATATCTGCATTTAAATCTTTGATCTCCTATAAGTTCATCTAGGGCAAAGACTAAATCCTATTCATTATTGTATTCCCAGTTTCCCAGTGCTTGGCATAGAGCAATCATGAAAAATGTTTATTGAATAAAAATGGCAATTAAAAATGTTGCTATCTAGGTTTTATATATAACTTTAATTTGCCAATATTTATCTCCTTCTCCCCAAGAACCATCCTTTATAACACAATATGTATAGAGATCTATCTGAAGCATAAATATGTATATGTACATATATATATACATGAAAAAGGCAAAATTAACATATTAATCAAGTCTAACATTATATGTTGTGTTTCACTTCCATGGTTCCCTACTTAGGCAAAGAGAAAAATGTGCATTCCTGAATTTCTTTTTTTGGCAACTTGCCTTGATAATTGTAATTATACCCCATCAATTTTGATTTTCTTTCCATTAATATTATAGTCATTATATATTGTTTTCCTTATTCACCTTATTTATCAATTAATATGATATTCCTTGTTTCCTTATATTCTTCATATTCCTTATTTCTTATACTAATAGCCTATTAATATACCACAATTTGTTTAGCTACCACCCAATATCAACTTTGTTTCTAGTTCCTTGCTGTGGGAAAACATGGTGCTACATATATAGACTTCTTTATCTTTCACCTCCTTGGGTATAAATCTAGTTGTGGGATCTCTAGTTCTGGGTCAAAGGGCATAGATTTTTTAGTCATTTAATCTCTTTTCAGAGTTGCTGGACCAATTCACAGATCTACTAATAGCATATTGGTATGCCAGTCTTTCCACAATCCTGAACAGCTGTTGCATATACAGATATGTTACAATATTATGATGGAGCTATGATCATATTAATATAACTATTTCCTCCAGCAATATACATCATTCCACATTTACACCTAATTTGTGCAATCATTCACTTTCTCATAAATCAGTGTCAGGAATCCACTTGATATACTGGGGGAGGGTCTTCATTTAGGAGAACTGTGTGGTTTATAATGAAACATGCAAACTATTCATTGATTATATTTTGCTTTTGTTTTATGACCATGCCATTCCCTCCATCCCCTGCCCTCTTAAGCTGTACAATGATTTGATGACATCTTTTAAGTTACTTCTACTTAAATCCTCATTTGTGATAGTTTGCATCCAGCTCATAACCTCCAGGTACTCCTCTACTGACCTTTAGGTTATCCTTAACCTCAGTTTTTTGGAAATTGTAGTATTCCATGAGAGCCACACAACATTATTGGAAGAATCTTGGTATTAACAAAGATCGGTATTTATTTCAAGGACAAGTCTGGAGTCAGAAGAGAACTTCATAATTTCTCAAAGGCAGTTCACTCTGCTCTTCTTTTTAGTTGTGGGCCTATTCATCACTGCCCATTTGCAACATTTGTCAAAGATTAATGAAGATCTATGTTCTGATGCTCCATGGTTTGTACAATTCAATTGCATTTCTAGACAATATGCATTCTTCATTTACTTGTTTGTAAAGTTAGGCTAAAGTGTCTCTAATGATTATATATCTCACTTAGGAGGCCCTGCAATGCTTCGGGGCTTGATGTAATTAGTGTAATACCATCTCATAAATAGGAAAATCTGGAGGAGCTCACAATTGATAAGGAGTTTCTCTTTTTTCCTCTCTCTACTTTGCACTGGATCCTCCTCCTAGATAGTGAGAAACATATTAAAAGAACAGCGATGATTCTTATTTTATGTCTAGCTTGATAACAATTATGAGTGTCAAATGGAGCTATTTTCATCATTAAACCCTTCAAAGACTCATGTATTATTTTCACATATACATGGGGGCCACATTGATAGAGGAGGGGCTTTACTTGCATAAAAATACTTTTTACTGTCCATAAGAATCTTGCATTCTTTCCACCTTTTAGTCACTTGTGTTACTGTAAAGCTGTAGTCTACTGTACAGTATTATTCTGACAACCTATTCTCTCATCATACCTTCATCAAGGATGCACTTAATGTATGTGAAGTACAGAGGTGTCCAACCCAGGACCAAGAAGCCTGCAAAACCCCTGAGTGTAGCCAAACAAGAGCAAAAGGAACTGAAGAATGTTTATCAAAGTAAATTAAAATGTAGTACAATATAGATAATATTAATTTATAGCTTTCTAAGTCAACATGCCTTGACAGTGATCATACCATTATCATGAAATGTTTATATACAATTTTATACTGATATAAAAGAAAGTATACAGGTTGCATGCTAATTGAGATGTTCCCAATTGGTCTTTTTTGGAGTAATGATAAGGTCTGCTTCCCCACTTTGGTATCCTTGCCTATTTCAGATTAACTTTAAAAGATCAATTATTGAAATTGTTAACTCCAGCACAGACCTCTTATGTGAGACATTCAGCTTATTTTAGCTGCTCTTCCCATCTTTGTTTTCTCCAATGACATTTCTACTTCTTGATGAAACACATATGGTACTGTGAAGTTATTTAAATGTGGAGACTCTACTATTCTTGTTATGAAAATTGTTTGTTATAAAAGTATTTAATTATTTTTCCATTTTTTCATCTGTTTGTTGTGCTTCCAGTTTCATGATTACGTGCTCTGAATAACTTTGCTAAATTGGGTCTTAAGTCAAACTTTCTTTTTTTGTGTGCTATGAGGTAATACTGCTCATAATATTTTGCCTTAGTCCTTCGCATGATTTTATAAATGAGTTTATAGATCCAAACATTCTGAAGAGCAATTTGGAGCTATGCCCAAAGGGCTATTAAATTGTGCATATCCTTTGATCCAGCAATACCACTACTAGTTCGTATTCCAAAAGATTTTTTTTAAAGGAGAATGGACCTTTTCGTACAAACACATTTATAGCTGCTCTTTTTGTAGTGACAAAGAATTGGAAATTGAGGGGATGCCCATCAAATGGAGAATGGCTGAACAAGTTGTGGTGTATGGTTATAATGGAATATTGCCATGCTATAAGAAACAATGAGCAGGCTGATTTCTGAAAAACCTGGAAAGACTTGTATGAACTGATGTAAAGTGAAGTGAGCACAACCAGGAGAACATTGTACACAGTAACAATCATACTGTATGATGATCAAATGTAAATGACTTAGATGTTCCCAGAAATACAAGGATCCAAGACAATTCCAGAGGACTCATTATGAAAAATGCTATCCATCCCCAAAGAACTGCTGGAGCCTGAATGCAGATTGAAGCATGCTATGTTTCACTTTCTGTATTTCTTTTTGTGTTTTCCGCCCTTTGTGTCTACCTTCTTTCACAACATGATTAATATGGTAATATGTTTTGCATGGTTGATGTATAACCTATATCAAATTGTTTACCATCTCAGGGAGGGGGGAGGTGAGAGAGAGAGAGATAAAATCTGGAACTCAATTAAAAAAAAAGGTTAAAATTGTCTTAACAAGTAATGGGAAAAATAAATGTAATTAAAAAATAAATGAGCTTCTATTCTGAATCTTACTGCTTGGCAAGAAGACAACATGTTTTTTGGCTAAGATCCTTTCTAAGGGTTTTCTTCTCCTTGCTAGTGATACTAAGGACATGTGATTTTATCAGCATCGAAAATGCTAACATTAACCAACTATGACAGACTGGACTCTTCTCAGCAATGCAGTGATATAGGTCAATCCTGAAAGACTCATGAAGGAGAGAGATGTCTACATCCAGAGAAATAACTAGAAAGAACTGAGCTTGAATCCTGATGGAAGAAAACTAATTGATCTTTTTCTTTTCATTGTTTGGTTTTATTTCTTCTTTACCATTGTTCATCCCATCTAGTACAATATGCCTTTGTAACCTGACTAATGTCTATTGTGAAAGTATTTGCAGATCCTATACTGGATTATATGCTGTTGTAGGGGGTAGGGGGAGGGAGGGAAGGGGAATTTGAAACTCAAGGAACTATGGAATTGAATCTTGTAAACTAAAAATAAACAAATAAATTTAAAAAATTTAAAAAAAGAATAAGGATAAGACAAAAAAAGATAAAAAAAAGAAAATGCTAACATTAGAGAATTTTCTCTATCAGTTCAGGTTATTACCTCATCTATAATTTATAACTTTAGAAAGTTGACTTGGTCTCTGAGAAGTGTGACCAGTTTGTGTCAGAAGCAGCACTTGAACTCAGGTCTTCCTCACCTCTAGGGAATTCTTTTCCCATTATGCCATGCTGCTTTTCATCATTTCCTTGTTAAGTCACTCACTTTACATTAGTTTAATTTCTTTAGGGAATTGTAATTTGTGTTGATGTCCATTCCTCCATCCATTTCCGTACCCCATTTTTGATATCAACAGCTCATTTAGAAGAGCAGATTTCAACTGTATACCAGATTTCTCTATTATTTTAGTTTTCTATTAATTCATATTCTCTCTAATTATTTTTGTTTTAACAAGTCACTGGTCTGGCTGGACACATGCAGCCAATTCACCAATGTCTATGTTAAAAAATAGTCATATCATATTTGTTATAATTAATTAAATTAAAAAAAAGTTCTTTGGAACACATGATGGAAAATACCAATCACATCCAAAGAAAGAACTATGGAGTTGGAATGCAGACAAAGCAGACTATTTTCTTTTATGCTTTGTTTTTTCCCATTCTCATGGTTTTTTCCATTTGTTATAATTCTTCTATGCAACATGACTAGTGTGAAAATGTGTTTAATAGGAATATATGTGTAGAGCCCATATCAGATTGTGAGTCATCTTAGGAAAGGAGGGGGAGTGGAGGGGGAGAAAATATAAAACTTTTGGAATTGATTGTTGAAAACTAAAGATAAATCATTTAATTTTTAAAAAGTAAAATAAATGTTCTTTGATGCTTGCTATGTACAATACCTTCTGATTCTTTTATTGAAGGAAATATTCATGATATATAGACATAAAGGCTTTGTATAGTCTATAAACCATTTACATCTCTTATTTCTTGTTCCTTGAGCATATTTTCCTACATATATTATAAACATACATATGTTTATATATTATACTTATACATATGTGTACATGTGTGTGCATATATGTGTACACACACTTATACATATATATTTACTATATTTCTTCCATGATCATATTTAAATTGAAGTCATTAAATACTGAAGCATAGTAGGTAGTGGTAGAAGCAAAGAATAATGATCATTTGTAGGGGTACTATCTGAACTAGATTATAGCTCACATGACAATGAGTCAGATGAAGAATAAACTGAGTGCTGGTTCCCATCAAAAAGTCAAGGAAGTCAAATACTACTCTCTTGGTTCCTTGGATACCACTGATAGAAGAGACCTGAATCCAGAGGTAACAATTTTATAGCCTAATACTCTAGCTGTGGTGACACCTAGGGAACAGAGGGCAACAATTTAGCCTGGACATAGTGATAGTCTAAACCAGGCGTGGGGAACCTGTGGCTTCAAGGCCCCATGTGGCCCTCTAGGTCCTCAAATTCAGCTCTTTGACTGAATCCAAACTTGATAGAACAAATCCCCACAGAACAAATTCTGTGAAGTTCAGATTTAGTCAAAGGACCACACTTGAGGACCTAGAGGACTACATGTGGCTTTGAGGCCAGTTTCCCTACTCCTGACCTAAATTGACTAAGACATCTAAAGAATGAGGCTTTATTCTGAGTCTTTTCCCTCTCTTCATATTCCTTCTTGGTTACTTCATTAGCTCCTATTGGTTCAATTATCAATCTGCATATTACTCTCAGACACATATCCAGCTCTAATCTTCCTCCTCAGCACTCCATCACTAGCTGCTCACATTTCTTTCTTTTTTTTTTTTTTTGGAGGGCAATTGGAGTTAAGTGACTTGCCCAAAGTCACACAGTTAGTTTTTGTGTTTAGGGTCTGAGGCCAGTTTTGAACTCAGGTCCTCCTGACTCCAGGGCCGGTGCTCTATGTACTATGCCACTTAGCTGTCCTGCTGCTCACATTTCTAACTGTATATCACATAGTTATTTTAAACTCAACATATCAAAAAAAGCAACTTTTTAACTTTATCTCCAAACCCTCCCTCTTCAATCAATCTCTCAACCAATCAGATATTTATTAATTACCTACTGTAACACTTCTATGTGCCAGGTACTATGCTAGGCTTTGGGAATAAAAGTACAAAGAATCAAGGAACTTGCATATGTTCTAATTGTGGAGACAAGTACATATATAACACATATGTGCAACATTTAATAGTGAACAAATAGGAATATACACAGAGTATATGTATATTCCCTCTTCACTGCCTCTTAGAATCCCTTCCAAGTTCAGCTCAAACAACATTTTCTACATAAGGCCTTCTCTGATCTCCCAGGTTGCTACCTTTCCCCAAAATGACCATGTATATTTTTGGTGCACATTTTCTACATACTACTTATATGTTCATTTCATCTCTTCCTTGATAGAACGTAACCCCCATGAAGGCAGAGACAGCTTCACTTTTGACTTTGTTTTTCCAGAGCCTACCACAGAGTATCTATGTCTATGTCTATGTCTATGTCTATGTCTATGTCTATGTCTATGTCTATATCTATCTATATCCATATCTATATCTATATCTATATCTATGGACACTTAATAAATGCTTGTTAGTTGATGGTGATACACACACACACACACATATGGACACTTAATAAATGCTTGTTGGTTAATGGTGATATTTTTTCAAATGCTAACCTCAAGCAAAGCAATTCTAGATGGCCAAATGTCTCATGAAATGATTCTTTTTTACTGTTTCTGGACTTCTAATAAATCTCCTTAATTTTCATTTCAAGAACATTTGACCTATTATTCCATTTAGCTGTAACTTTTCTTTGTTTTCTAGTTTTCTTTAGGGTGAGACTGTGAAGAGTAACAGGATTCCATTGCTCAGTCAACAGACAGGTATTCATCATGCACTAATTATGCACCAGTCATTGTAACAAGTTCTGGGGATACAATGGAAAACAAAAGAAAACAAAAACAGTCCCTGATCTCAAGGAATTTTTATTCTAATGAGGGAAATCACATAAAATAGTTATTCTGCAATATATTCACTCATTGGCAATGGACAAGTTTTTCTCCATAGAGAGAACTAACAACTATTTAGAACTTAATCTTAAACTCCCTTCTCAGCCACTGTCACAGTAGCTGCAGAAGCACAAGGCAGTTACACAGGACTAAAGGCCAATTTGTATTTTGCTTTGTTTCATACATAGTTCACTGTGGCCAAAGAATTCAACACCAAGTGACTAGTTTACTGGTGATGAGTTTCTCTATTCTAGGTTAGGTTGATAGGGCTGCAAAAGCAGACACCAGGATTACCAAGATTTTGCTTGAAGTTTTAACGTCATCCTGACAAATTTTGATTATCACTAGCATAATTTTTGAGAATCCAGAGTCAACCCTCCCATTATGGAGAGGCATTAGAATATGGCGTTTTGCCAGAAAATAAAAAAAAAAAATTAATTTGTAATAGGAATCTGGTCAATAACTACAACTCACAAGAACTGAGGCAAACTATATGCCCAGGACTATCTAGTGCTGGTTTGTTAAAAATGTATTCGTATAATCCCTGAGACCTGGGGAGTCGAAGGGAGCAGTTCCAAGTAGTTAAAGTCACATAAAGTGATAGAATAACATTATTCTTTAAAGCAATAGCAAAAGAGAACACACAAAACCATGAGAAATGAAAGTATATCACCCTTCACCCTGTGAAGCCAATTTGAAACTAATATGGCTAAACTTTTGATTATACACGGTGATGACAGAAAAGGGAGAAGAGAGAATTAAAACCTATAGATATTGCAAAATCTTCATTTAGAGATTAGGTTAAAATTTCTTTCTCACTAAGCCTTTTATCAGAGCTTCTACAAGCAGCTAAATTCAGGGTTTAAGCTTCACATTGCTAAGGAACTAAAGTTCTATATTTATTTAAATTATTTTATGTTCAAGTTAGGTTTTACATTTTTCAAGAGAGACTTGGCTTCTTAAAAAGAAAGAGAGCTGGCCTCTTTCAAAGGAATCCTAAGCCTTATAAAAAGTGGTTAACAAGAAAATCCAGATTAATTTGAAATGCAATGTCCTGAGAACAAAGTTACCCTTCTTTTTGGAGGCCATTGCCTTGGTAGGGGGTGGGGGTGATGGGAAGTGAGAAGATTACATGAGGGGAAACCCAGTGCTAATATCAATAATTCACTTTGCTTTAGAATTTATAAGCTTGCAATGTATTGTCCTTGAAATAACCCTCTGAGGTAATAAAGGAAGAAAAAAAAATACAAGTACCTACTATGTGCCAGGAACTATGCTAAGTGTTTTACAAATATTTCTTTTGATCATCACAACAATCTTATCACCTCCTCCTCACCACCTCCTTTTACAGTTAAAGAAACACCCTGCTACTTCTATTTTACTTTTGAAGAAACTTAGGTAAAGTGACTTTTCCAGGGTTACACAGCTAGTAAGTGAGGCTGGATTTGAGCTCATGTCTTCCTAATTCTAGGTCTAGAACTCTACCATTGTACCACCTGAATGCCTCTGGTATTAAGTAGTACAAATACTATTTCATCTTATAACCAAGGAAACTGAGCCTCAGGAAAGTTAAGAACCTATATAAACAGTAGATCTGTGAGCAGGGATGAGAACCAAGGTCTTGACTTCTGATTTACTTCAGGAGAAAATATTTTTTCATTCATTTCCCCAAAATTCAGTATGAATTCTTCTGTTGCAATACCTTTTCATGGAATATAATGTCTTATATTTGTGTTTTTATATTAAATTTCTTCCCACTACAGGCATACCTCGGAGATATTGAGTATTCAATTCCAGACCACAGCAATAAAGTGAATATCATAATAAAGCCAGTCACAAGAAGCTTTTGGTTTTCCCCAGTTCATTAAAAGTTATGTTTACACTATGCTATAGTCTATTAAGTGAGCAATAGTATCACGTCCAAAAAAACCAATGTGCATACCTTAATTAAAAAATACTTTATTGCATGATAATATTGAAAAAATTCTGTCATCTGACCCTTCAGTGAGTTGTAATCTTTTTGCTTGTGGAGTCTCCTGCCTCAATGTTGATGACTGCTTACTGATCAGAGTAGTGACTGCTAAAGGCTGGAGTGGCTATGGTAAATTCTTAAAATAAGACAACAATGACATTTGCCTCATTGATGAACTCTTTCCTTCACAAACGATCTCTGTAGCATGCATTGCTCTTTGGTAGCATTAAACCTACTACAGAACTTCTTTCAATATTGGAGTCAATTGTCTCAAATCCTGCCACTACTTTATCAACTAAGTTTCTGCAATATTCTTCAATGTTGTGTGTCTGGGAATAGGGAGGCCCGAGGAGGAGAGAGACAGGGGAACTGATGGCTAATGGAGCAGTCAGAACACATACAACATTTATCAATTAAGTTCACCTTCTTATGTGGGTGCAGTTGATGGCTCCCTAAAAACAATTACAATAGTAACATCAAAAATCACTGATCACAAATCGCCATAACAGATAAAATAACAATGGAAAAGCTTGAAATATTGTGAGAATTACCAAAATGTGACACAGAGATATGACGTGAGCACATGCTGTTGGAAAAATGGCACCAACAGACTTATTTGACACAGGATGCCACAAACTTTCAATTTGTAAAACAAAACAACCCCCCCCCCAAACCCAGTATCTTCAAAGTACAATGAAGCAAAATGCAATAAAGTGAGGTAAGCCTCTACTCTCTATAAGCCCAACACTCTTGTCCTGTAGAAAAACCAGAAATGTGATAGGTAATTTCAGCCTGATTTGACTAGAAGATTCATTCATTCATTTACCAATTCATCTAATCATTCACACATTCAAACACTAAATAGACACTTATTATGTGAATGGAGACAGCAGGAAAGGGATTCTGACACATGGAGTAACAGATTCTATATCAGTGAGGAACGATAGCACTATAAAGAGCTGGTGGCAGCAGCTGTGCTTTGAAAAAAAACTTTAAAAAGGGGAGGATGGAGGGGTAAGCAACTAATCAGTTGTGTTGTCTGAGATTTTTCAGAGAAATCAGAGATCCTGCCCCTTTACTCTGAATAAGTATGCAAGCTCATTAAAAGTAATTGACCCAGCAGCTGCAAGGGATAGTTTTAAATGGATTCCCCACCTGTGTGTTGACAGCTTCAGAGCATCAAGGACATTAAGGGATGCTTCTAAGTCCCTGAGGGGAAAGTAGACTTGGCTTTCCATGGCTACAGCAGCTTGTGGTTTTGTGGGAGTGCTCATGCCAGACACAAGGTTCATTTTGCAGATTAAGTCCAGAAGCTTCACTGAAACATTGTTATGCTGGTAGGTGCTTTCTACATCTATGTCAATTATACTTCTTTTACAACCAAGTAGTGGTTCTTAGAGATGCCTTGGCACAGCTGAAAAATTCAGCTGGTAATGTCCCATTTTGTGCTACATCAGACTGGTCCTTGGATGATAGATCTACAATGCATCACTGAACCTGTATCTGAAGCCATGCCAGACTAATAGGACCAAGAGCAATCATTCTGCTGGCTCAACAGTCTTCAAGGACTAAGGTCACCACCATGCTACAATGAAGCATCAATATAATACTCTGAGGGTGAGATGATGGTTGATACTAACAAGAATGCTTATATATGTATATATTTGCATGTATATATTTGCATATATACATACATACATATATAAGCAGTGCTTTATGCTTTACACTGAATTTTTTTTAAGCAACAGTGCTATGAAATAAAAGCACTTAGAGACAGCTAGGTGGTACATTAGATAGAGCACTGGACTTGGAATTAAGAAAGCCTAAGTTCAAAGCAACTTCAGACACTTACCAGCTATTGCAACCCTGGACAAGTCATTTAACCTCTCAGTCTCCGTTTCCTCTTCTGTAAAATGAAGATAATAATAGTATCCACTTCTTATAGTTGTGAGGATCACATGAGATGATATTTATAAAGTGCTTTGCAATTCTTAAGGCACTATATAAATATGATGATGATGATGGTGGTGGTGGTGAAGAAGATGACAATGCCATCTTCCCAGAGTACCTCAGGCTCACAACCTAGGAGTAATCTTGGATTCCTTACTATCTCTCACTCACATTATTCAAGCTATTGCCAAGGCTTGTCAATTCCACACTTGCAACATCTGTTGAATGTCTCCCTGTCCTTTGACATGGCCACTACTCTAGTGCAGGCCCTCATCAAGTAATGCTTGGTTTATTATGTTAGATTGTGGTGGGTCTACCTGCTTCCACTCTCTCCCCACTCTGATCCATTTTCTACGTAGCCACCAAAGTGATTTTGCTAAAATGTGGGTTCAATTGTGGTCCCACCCCACCCCCTTTACTCAACAAACCTCAGTACCTTCCTATTGTTTCCATGAGCAAATACAAAATTTACTCTGTCATTCAAAGCTCTTCATAACATTTCCAGCCTTCTTATACCTTATTACCAGACATGTACCCTCTGATCCAGTGATACTGGCTACTGTTCCACAAACAAGACACTCCATTTTTCAACTCTGGTCATTCTCTCTGACTGTGTCCCATATCTGGAATGATCTACCTTCTCAGCTCTGCCTACTGACCTCCCTGGCTTCCTTTAAGTGCCAAGTAATATCCCACATTCTATAGGAAGACTTCCCTAGCCCCTCCTAATTCTAGTGCTTTCCCTCCCTCTTTATTTCCTATTAAACTTACAGCTTCCTTTGTATATATTTGTTTGCAAGTTTTCTCTCCCATTAGATTATAAGCAACTTGAAGGCAGGGGCTGTCTTTTGTCTCTTTTTGTATCCTTAGTTCTTAGCCTCAGTACCTGGCACATAGTAGGATCTTAGTAAATGTTTATTGACTTGAATTGAGATGATGATGATGATTTATTCTCATTTTACATATAAGGAAACTTGACTGTAGTCACATGACTAAGCGAATGCCAAAGATATGACTCTAAGATAACCAAATACTGATAGAGAAGTGATATTAATATGCTTAGTCTTAGAAGCATCACAGTATAGTGGTAATGGCACTGATTTGGAATTAGAAGACTTGTTTGTATAACCAGTGTGATCCTGGAAATGTCACTTTACCTCTCTTGGCCTCAATAGTCTCAGATGTAACATGAATGGGTTGGATGTTTGGTAATCTCTCAACTCCTCTCCAGGTCTGAATTCTGTGAACCATACACTGATATAAAATTAACTACTGTAACTGTTGGAAAAATCTCAATTGTACGGCTGTTAACTGTCTTGTGCAGAAGGGAATAATTAAATCTGGAATCAGAAAGATCTTGATTCACATTCTGCTTCTGATACTTCCTAGATATGTGACCTTGGGAAGTCACTTAATTTCATTGTGGCTCAGTTTTCTCATAAATAACGTAGAGATAATACTACTATGGTCATATGGCTCATAAGAGATGATATCTTTGCAGTCTTCTAGTAGAATATAAGATCTTTGAAAGAAGATATTGTTTTGTCTTTGTATCTCCAAGTATTCACACACAGCAAGTGCTTAATATATACTCCCTAACTCAGCTGTTTATAAAGGGGTCTTTTTTAAAATGGCAAGTCTATGGAGTTGTGAGCCACAAATGACTATGAATCAATCAAATAATGATGAAAAATGTTTAAATGGTTCACATTTCTATTGCATTTTAAGACTTACAAAAAGTACTATAGCAATTAAGTATTATCCTCCTCAGATGAAGAAACTGAGGGTCAGAGAAGTGATGAGACAATCTCAGTGAAACACCCAAGAAAAGAAAGTGTTGGAACCAGGAATAAAACCCAAATCTTTTTTTTTCTTTTTTGGAGGGCAATTGGGGTTAAGTAACTTGCCCAAGGGCACACAGCTAGGTTTTTGTTTGTGTGTGTTAAGTGTCTGAGGCCACATTGGAACTCAGGTCCTTCTGACTCCAGGGCCAGCGCTCTACTCACTGCGCCACCTAGCCACCCCAGAACCCAAATCTTTTAACCCACTCTTTCTGCTCAGTCACTGAGTGAGCACTCCAAAATCAGGCAGAAGTGGCAACTGAGAGAAATAATTATTTCTCTCTCATATTAATGGCCAATTATTAAAATTGGGGAGACCTCAGTTATTTTTCCTGTCCCACTTCCTTGTTCAATCTCTCAAGGACAGGACTGATGGAAGATAGGATTGACATTCTCTTCATTCTGGGTATTGCTACTTGACCCAACTAGATCAGACTTCTAATCTAAGGGGAAACTCCCTTCTGCTCAGGTTTGGGTAGGGAATAAATTCTTTGTTTAGATTGACCTAAGCTGGGTGTAATTTAGAAGCATGACATAATCAAAATTCATTCGAATATGTTCAACCTCTCATTTTAATATTGACTCTCTCATTAATTGTTAATCAGATTGCCATCCTTGGCCTGAATTCTGACCTCTCCCAATGAGCATATAAACTGGGAACCCACAGCCATGATTATCTTTGGTCTAAGAGAGAGCTGGCCAAATCCTTTTATTAATAAACATGCTGGCATCATTAATAAAATGATTAAATTACCCAGAAATTATCTCCTGAACTTTTTAAATGTCACACAACTAAACAGATTTATAGACACAAGATGACTTGTTCCTGAAAAGACTCTCCAATATGAGCTTAGCAAGTCAACCTAGTTAATGCTGGCAAACATCCCACAAGACCAACCTTCTTTCCTCTTTTCATAAGTACACAATGGTCAATGGAAAGAATAAACTGAAACTTATATGGCGCCTCAATGTTTAGCAACTGCTTGATGTAAAGTAGCTCATTTAAAACCTCACAACAACCTATTAGGTAGGTCAAACTTAGTATTATTAGACTCATTTTACTGATGAAAATATTGAGACTTAGAGAGTATAAGAGCCTTGTTAACCCAGATAGTGTCAGAAAAATGAGATTTTGATACATCTTACTAACTCCAGCACTAATTTACAATTTACTATCAAATGAGATAATAACTGTAAAGCATTTACCACAGTGCCTAGTACATAGTAAGCTCTATATAAATATTAGTTATTATTATTTCATATGGCTTCTTAAGAGACAACCAAGAAGGCAAAGTCCAAAGATCTAGGTAATGAGCCTACCAAAAATCTAGAGGTGTTATGAAAGGAATAGGATATTTAAACTGAGGTTAGTGTTGAAAATACAATTTTGGCCAAATCTTTGAATTCATCAGCTATTTTTTCTGTGTTTATTTAGCACTCCAGAAGCTTACGAAGAAAAAAAAATATGACAGCCATAAAGTAGATGACCTTAGAGAGAACCAAGCCTAACCCTTTCATTTCACAGATGAAGAAAATGAAAATCAGAAATGTTGAAAGTATTGCCCAAGACCATCCATTTAGAAGCAGCACACGATTCCCGGCCTATTGCTATCTAAACTACTTCTCTCAGAATAAAAATGGTTCTTTATGACAGATTCAGGGTCTAATTTCTAATTATATGAGCTATGTATTGGTTCGATCATATTCATTCAACTTTGAAGCTCCAAATGGAATTAAATTTAGAGCTCTATATTGTGTCTATTAAAAGAAAAACCATTTTTCATTGCTCTGCTAATACTATAAGAACCCAGAATGTACATTTTTTTGTCCAGACAACCATAATAGCCTACTGATTGGTCTCCCTGCTTCCACTCTCTTCCTCATCTAAACCACAAGGCAGCCAAAATAAGCTTCTTACATTATGGGTCTAGTTGTGTTATTTCCCTGTTTAAGTTTTTAGTAACTCTATTTCCTTTAGGATAATATACAAACTGGCATTTAAACTCTAGGTAAGTACTAGTAATTTGTTGTTATTGTTCAATCATACTTGATTCTTTGTGAATGCATTTGGGATTTTCTTTTCTTTTTGGAGGGGGGAAGGAAGGGCAAATTGGGGTTAAGTGACTTGCCCAAGGTCACATGGCTAGTAAGTGTTAAGCATCTGAGGCTAGATTTGAACTAAAGTCCTCCTGACTCCAGGGCCGGTGCTCTATTCACTGTGCCACCTACCCACCCCCATTTGGGATTTTCTTGGCAAAGATGCTGGAGTGACTTGCCATTTCTTTCATCAGCTCATTTTACAGTTGAGGAAACTGAGGTAAACAGGGTTAAATGACTAGCCTAGGGGCACACAGCTAATAAATGTCTGAAGCCAGATTTGAACTCGGGAAGATGAGTCTTCCTGACTTTAGGCTTGGCACTTTATACACTGTACCACCTATCTGCCCTGGCAATACTAATAATAGCTAATAGTGAACAGTTATTTAGTGCTTACTATGTGCCTTATAGTTATATAATGCTTACTATGTTACAGCAGTTTGAAGCAAACTGAAGTTAAGTGACTTGCCCAGGGTCAAGATAGCTGGTAAGTATCTGAGGTCAGATTTAAACTCAGATATTCTTGACTTCAGGCCCAGTACTCTGTCCACTACTCTAGCAGCCTGGTATAGCATGGCATGGTTTAGTTACTCGGGACTTTATCATGCCACAGAAACTTCTTCATCCTGGAAGACCACTTCAACCTTGGGACTCACACCACATCAGGATCCTGTGTCCCTGGGATCCATCCTTCTAATTTGAGAGGGCTTCTCCCTGAACCTCCATTTAAAGGGGGAGGGTGCTAACCCAGGCCATCTAGCTCTTCATTTCCCAACAAGCTGTACTCCTCTGCATTTCTTCATAATGCCCCTGGGCAGGATAGCTTTTCTATCCTCCCTCCCTCTTCAGCTTTCTTTTTATGTGGTCTTCCTCATTAGAATGTAAGCTCCTTGGGGACAAGTATAATCTTTTTGCTTCTATTTGTATTGCCAGTACCCCCCACAGTACCTGACACGTAGTAAGTGCTTAATAAATGCTTGCTAATTTATTAATATGGCAAAATAAAATCTTACAATTTAATACAAGCTTGGGAGTTCTCAGCAATTGATATAAAGAGTAGGTGGAATGGAAGCATATGTCACATGTATGTCAGATTGAGGACAACTGATAAGGCAAACTGGTGTTTTGGTTGAACTCATGGATTTCAAGATTTTTTAATGTAATATTAGAAATTTAATATTGGAATATAAAATGTAATATTAGAAACACAATATGAATGCTGTTCTCCATTATTTGGGCAACTAGGTGATGCAGTTGATGGTGCTCCACCTGGAGTCAGGAGAACCTGAGTTCAAACTTGACCCAGATACTTACTACCCGTGTGACCTTGGGCAAATCACTTAATCCTGTTTTTCCCAGTTTCTTCATCTGTAAAATGAGCTGGAAAAGGAAATGGCAAATAACTCCAGTATCATTGCCAAGGAAGTCCTAAATAGGGTCATGGAGAGTTGGACACGACAAATACAACTCAACAACAACAAAACCACATCATTTTGCAGAGGAAGGAGTGCCTGAATTTGAGTTTCAGCTTCCCCCCTTCCTAGTTCCATAAGCTTGGGCTTCTCTGAAATTCAGGTTACTCAGCTATAAAACGGGGGTGTGGTAGGGCCTAGTTGGACCTATCTATGCTAAAAGGCTCTCCTATCCAAGTTCTCTGAATGAAAATAAATACTACTGATATTCAAGACTTGGAATAAAAAAGCTAACAGCTTATTTGGACAACCATGGCTACCTGGATAAGTACCCATTCCTGAGCACCACTGATGTACAAATCTTCCCTTTTCCAAAGTTCATCAAATTCTTAGTCTTCTTGGTATCTGTCTTTCTTTTTGGTCTGCCAACCAAATAGAATGGTCTTTGATCCCAAGGATCCCAAGATTTCTCAGCAGTCTTATTCACTATCATTAAAAACTTCAGCTATCAAATACTGGGTGGGTCATCAAAAGAAGTAATTGGAAGGATAGGAGACATTGCTTTTCTTAAATAAAAGGTCCTGTCTAAGGGTGCACTGTGAAGGCAGAGACTGTTGTATGCTATATATACATTTGACTGTGCCTGCTACTTTGCTACTAGGACAAAGAACAAACATTTATTTAGTGTTTACTATGTGCTGGGCTCTGGTTCAAATATCCCATTTTATCCTCCCAACAACCCTAGCAGGTAAGTGTTATTATTATACCCAGTCTATTGTTGAAGAAATTGTGACAGAGGTTAAATGACTTGCAAAGGTCACACATCTAGGAAGTATCTGAAGACAGATTTGAAGGAAGGTTTTCCTGGCTTCAGATCCAGTACTCTATCCACTGTGCTACCTAACTATCTCACTCCCTTGATTTCTAGAAGTAAAACGTCTGAAAACACAGACAAGTAATAAATAAATGTTTCTGAACCTGATTGTTTTTTATGTCTGGGTGATTTGTTCTACCCCAAGTGAATGGTCATAAAGTGATGATTACCCTAACTACAAGTCTTACTAGAGTCTCACTTTGCAAGGGTATGCTACTTGTTCTTTCTTCCTAACAGTGTTTTGGTATAGTTAAAATAAGATCTTAGTGTATATATTTGGAGTTAGAAGGGACCTTTCTTGCTCTCTGCTCCCCTCCACAGATGGAATACCTTGTTTATGGAACAGGAAGGAGACTAGTACCACTGGATTGAAGAATGTATGTTAAAGAATAAAACTAGAAAGGTGTGTGTAGGGGGGGGGTGGGGGGAGTGGGGAGAGAGGGCCTTTGCTTGGCTTTGAATACTAAGCAGATGATTTTATTTGATCTTTGAGGTGAGAGGGAACCACAGGACTTTATTGAGCAGAGGTATAACAGGGTCAGAATTGTGCTTTATGAAAATCATTCTGGCAGCTGATGGATTGGAATAGGGAGAGACTTGAGGCAGGCAGACCTGCCAGCAAGTTAATAAAAGGGAATTTCAAAGAGTATAGTGGAAGAGGTATGCAGGGACTAGGGTCAGTAAGAGGCTGGAATAAGTAGGGGTTTTTCTCAATTCTCTTATAAAGGGATGATAGTTTTCAGAAAAAATAAGTGCTGTTGCATGTCAAAACTGCAAAGGTTCCTGAGCACAGCTATAGAAAAATGAATCTTCCCTGATCTGAAGAGGTCCATGAATCACTTTTCACTGTGGCCCATGGAATTGGAGCAGGTAAAAGGCAAGTGTCTAGGAGGAGCAAGTGCTAACCGCTTTTTCCCTTTAAATAGTGAGTCCAGAAATGTTCATCCTTCTAACAATGCATCTAATCTGCCTTTCTGAATTTGGGCAGGAACAGAATGTTATATTAAGGAATCATAAGGTGAGAATTTCTTCCATATTGGTTATATAGTGGCATCATAAATTTTATATTAATTTTCATAAGCAGGGTCCATCAACAAGCATTTATTAAATATCCACTGTGTGCCAGGAACTGTGTTAGGCACTGGAAATACAAAGACAAAAGGAATCATTCTTTAGGATGAGATTTATAAAGGGAAGTGCTTACAAAGGAAAGCAGTAAACATAAATGTATAGCCCTTCCTTTCTTTCCCTCCCTTCTTTCATTCCTTCCTTTCTTTCTTCCTTCCTTCCTTCTTTCCTCCCTCCCTCCCTCTCTCCCTTCCTTCCTTCATTCGTTCATTTGTTTCTTCCTTTCCCTACCCTTCACCTTTGCTTTTAAATATTAGGCTGTGTCACAAAGTTAATTGAAAAGTCACATGGTTCTGCTGTTATTTGATGGATACACAAGGGGGAAAAATGCCTGGTCCTGATCTCAGCTGGAGCCAAAGCAAACACAACGATTTCATTTTTATTTGAAGTTCAAAGCATTTCAGAGCCTCTTTGCTCCTTTCAAATGTTACCTGCATCATTCTCTTTTACAAGGTTTGAAACTCCCCACTGCAGGATTCTCTTTAGTTTAGAACATTCCAACAAGGGTTAGAAAAGGTAAAAAGGCTGTCAGATAAATCTCTGACCTGGAAAATGGTGACAAGCATGAAATTGAACAAATTAACTAAGGAAATAGAAGCGACCTTTCCTTAAGGGAAGTAGTATGATAGAGGGGAAAATTTACTGAACTTTAAGTCACAGGATCTGAATTCAAAACTAGACTGCCATTTGCTGTATTCCTGTAGTCCTGGGGTAATTCATTTAACTTCTCTGGTCTTCAGTTTTCTTATCAACAGTTTTTCTTATCTTCTTATTTACATTAGATGGCCTCTAAAGTCCCTTGCAGTTCTATTCCATGATTCTAAGGTTATAGAAAAGACTAGGGCTTATGTAAAACATAAGCAAAATATTTTTCTTATCACAGATGTATAATTTTGATCAGGAAGACCCTAGTGGAGTTCTATTTAGGATCAGAAAAATAGACCACCCTGTCCTCTAATAAATATTTGTTTGTGAACTGCTATACCTGAAATAAGATAAGAGACCAGATGTCATTAAGACTTAATGTTGGGACAGCTAGAAGGCACAATGGATAGAGAGCTAGTCCTGGAGCCAGGAGGACCTGAGTTCAAATGCAGCCTCAGATACTTACAAGCTATGTGACCCTGGGCAAGTCACTTAACACTGATTGCCTAAAAAACAAAATAAGACCAAAAAAACTTAATGCTGTGAAACAATAAGATTGTGTGTATATAAATATACACACATAACACACATATATGTACACACAGAGCTTTGTATAAATATATGTATATATGCACACATATATGGACACACACACATATATAGTGAGTGTAATATGGTTTTATTTACATGTAAATATATCTGATAGGGTTTGAATACACTCCCATACATATATGTGCACATGCATAGCTAAAATAGCTCTGAGTTATAAAAACAAAGCCATGTTTTATGGCATCAAGACAGTGATAAGGATTATACTTATGATTTCATTAGCATGGAGAACTCCCAGGTAAAGTCACTCCCTCTACTAATATATGTCAACACCTTGTCTGTGAAATTCTTTGTTTTAAGTGACTTGTCCAGGGTTACACAGTCAGTAGGTATCATAGGCAGGATGTGAATTCAGCTTTTCCTGACTTTCCTGCTATCTATTCACTTTGTTAGTCTGCCATAGTGGCATTAAAATGCCATTTATAAAGTCACTTTCAGGTAATGAATGACTTATGCTCTGCTGTCCTGAAAAAAGCTGTTCTTGTGCAGGGAGTAATTTCATCCTGTCACTTTAATATATCTGACAATGTCCATTTCAACACTAGATTCAACTCTTCCTTTGTGTTCTGGTGGTTGCTAGCAAAATATCATGTGATAAAATGAGTCCAGGGCAGCCTCTAGACAAAAAAACTCTTAATATGAAATCTATGAATTTAATTTTTCTTTTTGGATAACTATGTTTAAATATAATTGGTTTTCTTTATAATCCTATGCATTTTATGTCCATAGGTTTGACCAGACTGCCAAATAGGTCCATCACACACACACACACACACACACACACACACACACACACACACACACACACACACACTTCTAGCTCTAGAGTAAAATTCCTTGACTATTTTCATCACTGGGTATCCTTCTCTGGACACCAGCAAAAGGAGAGAGTTAAAAGGTCTTTTCCAAAAATAGAGCCCTTGGGTCCCAAGTTAGTTCTTGATCAGAGCTATTCTTATACCAATCACCTAAATGCCAACTTGCTGGCTTCTTATCAGTATTTTATCCAGATTTCCTTCTGCTCCTTTCCATGTGCCTGAAAATTTTTTCCTAATGTCTTTCAAGCCCTTTCTTGCTGCCTTCCTAGCCTCTGGTCAGTTTACATATTTTTTTTTTCTGGCTATTTTACCACTTTCATCAATCATTCTATCCCATTTCTTTCTGCAGCTTCCTCACATTCTTTTACCTAATGTTTTATTTAAAACAGCCTCCTCTTTGCTCTTCGTGTCTCTATTTTTCCAGAGTAAAGAGCAAATATTCTCCCTCCAACATCAGGTCACATAGCCCTTAGGGGTGGAGGTCACTTCTGCCTGGTATACATCTATTAGAACCATTCTCTGTTAGGTAAACTTATTAGCATACATATTATTATATCTTAACTTTTTTTTGCCCCTTTTTATTGTAACATTGGTTACAATTTAAGCACGTACATTTTGGGAAGGGGCAAGCCCAGTGCCCTCTGCAGAAGGATGTTCTGTTCACTCACTCTTAATCAATAAACATTTATTAAGTGCCTACCATGGGCCAGGCAGTATGCTGAGTGCTGGGGACATGAAAAGAGGCAAACGATAGTCCTTGCTTTTTAATTGCCTTGTAAGTTTCTTATACTTATGTGTTTTTCTGTTATTCATATATACTACCAAATAGGCTGCCAGCAGAGCAATAATGAATGTGGTTTTTAAGATGATATGACCAAGTTCCTGCTTGCTGATCAAATATTGGCCATATCACAACTGTGCAGAAGAGAAAAAAAAGAATCACTACTTCCTGGCTTCTTTTTTGCATAAATGTCAGCTTAACCCTTTTAAAAAGGATGCATTACCGATGGTGGAATAAATCTGTCTCTGTGTAGGAGAGGATACTCTCTACTTGCATAAAGTAATCCCTGTCCCATCCATTTGTGGAAAAAAAAATCTAGTTTTGCAAGTTATTATGGTAAAGGGATGAATTCACCAAAAAAGCAAATGAGCAATTTTGGTTGAACACAGCAAAAAGACTGGTGGGTGTGGGGCAGCTAGGTCACATGGTGAATAGAGCACCTGGCCCTGGAGTCAGGGGAACCTGAGTTGAAATTTGGCCTCAGATACTCCACACACCTTGGGCAAGTGTGACTTTGGGAAAGTCACTTAACCCCAATTGCCCTCCAAAAAAAGGCAAAAAAATAAAAATAAAAAAGACAGGTGGGTGGTAGAGTGGATGGAGCATTAGTCCTAGAATCAAAAAGACCCAAGTTTGAATACTATCTCAGAACCTAGCTGTGTGATCCTAGGAAAGTCATTTAACCTTAGCCTCAGTTTCCTCATCAATAAATTGGGAATAATAATAATAGCACCTTTTAGAGTTGTTATGAGGATAAAATGAGATAGTATTTGTAAGGTGTTTTGCAAGCCTTAAAATGCTATATACATGTTAATTGCTAATATTATTATTCATCACTTTTTGGGGTGGACTTTTATCTGTGGTTTCACTGATACAGAGAAAACTGAGTAAATAAACTTCTACTAAAACAGATTAGCACTTAGTCTGCAATAGATAGTTTTAAAGTTAAGAGGTTAAGTGGCTTGTGCAGGATCTTCTTGCCAGGATGCATCAGAGGTGAGGCAAGCACACTGAGAAGAAGAATGAGCATGTTCAGAGGTTGGCTCTTTATCCACAACAACTGAGAGCTTAGTATGGAGAAGCTGATTATGAACATCATTTACTATGCACTGCACTAGGTGCTGGGTACATAAGACAAAACCGAAACAATTCCTGCCCTCAAGGAATTTACATTTCATCAAATAGCAAAATGTTTTCAAGCAGAAAGTATCACTACAGAAAGGGGAAAGTGCAGGCTGGTCAAATAGATTGGATTCTCGGAAGAATAGTTAAACAGTGTTCCAACCAAGGGCTAAAGTGAATGGCTACTCGCTTTCACTGATTTGCAGAGAATTTAGAAAAAAAAAGGTCTTTTTTATTTCTTTTAAATAACATTCTCTATGAGCTGCTGTGTCTCTTTCCTGTTCTCTTTGCCTGGGCTGCTCACCTTTGTGAACTGCTCTTTGAGTGACTGTGCTCGATTCTTTTCCTGTAGCCTGTAACAGAGCTCTGTCTTCAAAGAGGGCCTCCCCCTGCCCATTCTTCCCTTTGGGTCTCTTCCCATTGTGCTATTTTCACTCTAGGCTCCAAAATAAAATTTCATCAAAATCCATTCAGCAAGGGAGGTACTTGTGTACATACACACACACACAAACACATACATATATATCACATACATATCAATAGAGATAGACATTGAGATACATATCTCTCTCTTTCTACACACACACACACACACACACACACACACACACACACACACACACACACACACACGTCCAGACACCAGTCCCTGCTAGGAATAGGTCCTGGAAATACTATCATGTAATGACAGCTCCATTATAATAACTGCCACAAGAATAGTAAGGATTCAGCAAATAAGCTCTTTAGGAAAAACATAACAAATCAAAGCTAGTGCTTATGCTCAAGAATATGTTTTTAAATTCTAGGCAACCCAGAAAACTTTGTAATAGAGCACTTTCTCCAGAAATGGCCATAGCATGCTCATAGGGTGTTGGGAGAAGAGAGGGAAGAGACTTGGTGCTAAATAACAACATAAACTTATTCTGACATAGCACTTTACAGTTTACACAATGCTTTCCTAACAATCACTACCCTATGTTGTAAGTCACATAAGGATCACATTTGATAGATATGGAAACTGAGGCTCAAAGAAAAGTGATTTGGCCATGGTTACTTATAGGTAGTAGAGCTGGTGTGTATGTGTTTGTGTATGAGAGAGAGAGAGAGAGAGAGAGAGAGAGAGAGAGAGAGAGAGAGAGAGAGAGAGATGGGGAATAAGGTATGGGGAAGGAGAAGGAGGGAATAAGAGGGAGATAGAGTGGGGGGAGGGGAAAGAAAAGGCAGGGAAGTTTAAATACATGTCTTCTGTCTCTGTCTCTGGACTTGGAGTCAGGACATCTGATTTCAAAGCACATCTCACAGACTGACAAACTATGTGACAGGTATATTTGCCTCAATTTCCTCATCTGTAAAATGGGGATAATGCTAGCATATACTTAACAGGGCTATTATGAGGATCAAATGAGATTTTATGTGTGTGTTCAAATGTACAAACATGTATACACACATATATGCATACATACACATACACATATATCACCTTGCAAACCTTAGATGACAATGTAAATGTCAGTTATTTTTATGAATGGTCCAAGGACAACCCCATTTTTATTGTAGAATGTAACTTCATAGCGGTACAGAAAGCATATTCATTTTGGAGTTAGGAGATTCCAGGTAGACTCTGAGCTCTCAAGCTCTTACTATTTGTGGGACCTTGACCACTTCACTTCAACCTTCCGGCCTTTAATTTCACCAAGTGCAAAATGAGAGGATTATACTTGATGACCTCTAAGTTTCCTTTGAACTATTAGTCCATGATTTTTTTCTTAGAAATCTTAGTCTAAGAGGGCTTAGAGATTGGCCAGACCAATCTTTATCCAAAACGTAAGTGACCTTTATTACACCCTTCAATTGTCATTCTCATGCTAGTTCCATTTTTCAATATTACTCAGAGCAAAAATTAAGGAACTCAAAAGGAATAAAACACTAGTAAGAATTCAAAGGTATCAATATAGCAAGTGATAGTTGTTCCAGAGTGTTCCCTGGCATATACAAGGAAGGAAAAGATTGGAGTGGTAATAACATTGTTCTGTTGCTTTCTACCTGTATAATCTTATCCTGAGCCTTTTCTATATATAACTTGTGGTCTAGGACTCTCTAAAGTTCTGGGATCCCAGGTCCTGGGTATAATCCTAGGGAATGACCTTAAGAGTGTCCTCCCCCCCCCCCCTTGGCTTATTGCCCCTTCCTAGAGGTACTCTAGTAAATGTTCATAGCAAACCTGACATATGAGTCACATCCAGGTTTCCCCAAATATAGGTAACAAAGTCCCAGATCCCTTATAGATACTTAAGGTAGCAATGCATAAGAATAGGACAGCCTTTATTTCATGTCATAGTAAATGCAGAAAGCATAAAAGACTTATTAGGATCCATTGACTTGAAATAGAAATACATAAAGCTTTCAGATAGCAGATTAGTTTCTTTTGAAAATGAACTAATTTGGAGCTGTCACTATGGCAACTTTTCCAGATTCTGAAGGTTTGTAACCCTTCCATGATGTCTTGAACTCCACAGTAGATTTGCACTGTTACTCTGTTGTTTGGAATTTCCTCAGAAGGCAAACACATTTTGACACTGATTAATAAGCATTCCTCTTCTCATAAGACTTGAGTCATCCAAATAATTCATGGGCTTTGCTCTTAAAGGAGGATGCTTCTCTGGTACCAACTGGAGCAGCCTTCTCTTTCTTCAAGAAGCATACAGCATCAAAAAATTGCCTTATCTCAAGAAATTAGAATCTTGAATTCTTGAACTTTGTCATATTAAAAACGGGGGTGGGGTGGTGGTGGGGTTGGCCATGGAGACATCTCCCAAGGTTGGGAAATCCCTTCTCAGGTCAAGTGGCCTAACATATACGAAAGTCATGTGCTTCTGCAGAAAATGTCTCAGTGGAAAAGCAATGTAATTACCTCATAGAAGAAATCCTTCATTAACAATTTTTGAATGACTTTATGTCAAAATGTTTTGGACATAGTTTTCAATGTCCAATACAAAGCACTAATCTACAATGGGATACAATTAATCATATGGTTTGATGAGTCTGAAGAGTGAGTTTAGTATCTAATATCGAGACTTATAGTACAAGTTGGTCATTATTAGACAGTTCCCTCTTGGAATTTTGCACTTCTGAATTCCTGAACTACCCTCTGATGGTCAGGCCTTCATCACCTCTCATACTGATTGATACAATAGTCTTCATCATTTAGGATCCTTAACGTCCTTAAAGACTTTGTAAGGTGTGTGTGTGTGTGTGTGTGTGTGTGTGTGTGTGTGTTGCTCATGAAGGTCATGTATATGTCCACATGGTCTAAGTGTGGTCAACAAGTGAATAGGAATCTCTGGAATCTCACCTGCCCCTTTCCAAAGGACACCTTCATTTCTTTTTCTTTTCTTTTCTTTCTTCCTTTTTGGAGGGGGGAAGGTAGGGCAGTTGGGTTAAGTGACTTGCTGAAGGTCACATGGTTAGTGTTTGTGTTAAGTGTCTGAGGCTGGATTTGAATTCAGATCCTCCTGACTCCAGGGCCAGTGCTCTATTCACTGCGCCACCTAGTTGCCCCAACACCTTCATTTCTATCTAAGAAGGAAGAAAAGATTTAAGGCCACAAGGAAATGTCTAGAGTGGGGCAGATGATTGGCCTTCTCTGATCTCCTAAGAAATGGATACCAGATTCAAATTATATCTGTTTACTCCTCTAAATATTACTGGTCTAGGGAAAATGATTTTTAGATGTAAGATGTTTTTCTGATTGTTCTTACTTAATGGAGGAGTACTATAAACTGTACCCAAAGGTTTGATTCTCTTCCTACCAAGTATTAGTCACACAGAGAACAGTGCAAACAGTGAATAGCAGGTAAATTTATTATCCATCCCAGGGAAAAGAGAAGTAAGAGATGTTACACAAAGTAGAATGTACTAGACAATACACAGAGCAAATAAGCTCTCCTACTGGTTCAGTGAAATCAACAGAGAAAGTTTCTAAACTCAAGCAAGGGGAAATTTCTCAAAGTGTCTAGTTTAATAAACTGAAGATCAGGAAAATGCAAAAGTACTAGATCCTTTCCATGTCTAGCATTCAGTGGAATATGGTGGAGAAGGACCCTGAGTCCCCACAAGATAAAGTACATGAATCTTCCTCCTCCTCCTCCTCCTCCAGACTAGCAAGAGAACCCCTGAGATAGTATGTATCATGATCATTATCATTCCTAGGGCCACCATTGATATTATATATAAGAATCCCTTTTACATGTATGGGCACCTCATAAGTGGGACTCAGTTCAACCTTATTTATAAGTTGAATCCCAATTTCTTCAGGAAAAATTTTTAAACATGAGAGCTCCTATTGGCTCTATAATGGCAAGCAAAAAAGAACTTAGCACCTTGTTTCTGCTACTTAAATATTTAGCACCTTGCTTGAGCCCCTTGTGATTTAAAGGTAGGAGGAACTTGCTGATGCAACAGGAAGGAGAATCACCATATATAAGGAGGAGCACAAGCTGAGACAGAGCAGAACTGAGGAGAGCACTTGTGGTGACCGACACTCTGTCTATTTGGTCTGTGTTGATTTGTGTTTAGTGATACTTTGTACAGAAGCTCTGGGACCTTACTGGAAGCCCTGAAAGAAGATTTTTTCTTGTTGTCTGTTTACAGAAATCCTGGAGGAGGGTTTCAGAGGTCTTGGGACTATGCTGATGATTTGTGTTGACTTCTGGGACCCTGTTTGTGGGTCTGTGTTGATTTCAGAGGTAGAGAGTAAATTGATGATGGTGCAGACAATGTATATAAATGTTGTTGTGGCTCTGTTAAGCTTTGTCTTCCCAGAAACAAAAACTGCGAAGGACTTGAGGTGGACTAGATACTGTGAGCTTCAATATGGAATGGGAACTAGACAAGGAACTGGATGAGGAACTGAGAGGTGACTCCCTATAAATCCAGGTGACAGTTGGCTGAATTCAGGAAAAAGCTGGGATAATGGAAGAGGAACCATGGAACCTGGGAGCCAGCCTGGAGCCAAGATGAAAAGACCTCTCCTTGGGTACTTAGTACTGACTGACTAGATCATGATTTACTGTGATCTAGATGTGGGAGAACTTTGTACTTTGTATCTTGTAAAGAAGATTTTTTCACTGAGAGATTAAGACAATGTAACCTAGGAGTGGGAGACCTTTGTACTTTGTATCCCTTAAGGAGGCTAAGGAGGATTTCTCCTTAAGAATGATTGAGCTAAGGACTTACTGAATGATATCTTTTGTTTAAAACTATGTGGCCACTTTAGTGATAAATTGTTATGTTATATCATTGTGAATGCTGTACTTTGGTTTCTGTAAATGTTTTGCTTTAGTTTACTGCTGAATAAACAGAGATCTCAATATACTATGTGATAAGAACCTTAAAGCTATTCAATACACTGGAAAGCTGTTCATGCTTGGCTTTACAGCCGCATATATGAGAGCCCATTCGCACAGGTAGAGAATTACAGCAAGTATTTAATAAATCTTTGTTCATTAACTTATTGTTGTACATGGGAGTTCATATTTTAGTTTCATCAGGAGTATTTTCACAGCAGAACACACATATATAAATGTGTGTGTGTGTGTGTGTGTGTGTGTGTGTGTGTGTGTGTTGTGAACATTAGGTGGCACAGTGGATAGAGGGCTGGTTCTGGGTTCAGGAAGTCCTAAATTCAAATCCAGCCTTTGACATTTACTAGTTGTGTGACCCTGAGTAAACCACTTAATCTTATTTGCCTCAGCTCCTCATCTATAAAATGAACTAGAGAAGGAAATGGAAAATGAATCCAATATCTTTGCCAAGAAAATCCCTAGACGGGTCACAACGAGTTTGACAATGACTGAAAACAACTAAACAATAACAACACACACACACACACACATATACACATATATGTATATATGTATAGTTGATTCTCATTACTCATGCTAGTTAAGTTCTATACCTCCACAAAAACACTGAATCAGCAAACATTGAAATTCAGGGTTAGGTTCCTGCAAGCTTCTGGTCACATTTTCATCAAGTAATCAATATATAACATCATCTTGTGTATTTTTCTGTTTAAAGACATCTTATTTTTTACATACATACATATAAATATACACACATATATCTTACAAATAATCACATGTGAATTTCCTTTTCCTTTTTCTGGATGTACTATAATATTGATCCATTAACACAACTCACAGCCAAGAGCATTATAACTCATGCCTGAATGAAGTTTATGTAACACATATATTTTCTCTGTAAGGTACATCACAGCCTTCTTGTGCTTAGGAATACTGGATAACATTTCAACACCATGCTTGGGGGTCATTTTAAAGAGTGAAATCACCAACAAAAGCACAAAAATGAGAAAAATGTAGACTAAATAGACCACAAAAAGGACACTTGTCTACAGTATGAGAGATCTGAAATAAGAAAGGAGTATCGCCTTTTTTGACTTCAGCTAAGAACAGTCAGGGAAAATGAGACTAACTTTTTGCTACTCTGTGCATGTCTATGAATGACCATGAAAGCACCTTGAGGCTGCAAATAAATTTTTATCCAGTAGATGAATTCACAAATACAGAATCTGTAAATGATAAAGATTAACTGTATTTGTATATGTGTATATAGATGGGGAATGAGAGGTTCTTAAAAAAAATCTAAATGACTGTAATCTTGTCAGAGATGTTTTCTTCCTTTCCTTCCCACACAATAATTCACTATGCATTTGCAGAAATTCTAGGGCTAATCTAGTAAAACTAGGGACCTTTCACTTCTTCTTTTCACCTTAATAACACAGGCTAATTACATTTTAGCAGTCTAAAAGCACAGGCACTCTTCCTGGAAGAGTGATTGCACCTCCTCTCTCTCCCTCCCTGCAGGGTCAGCTGTGTGACTTGCTATTATTCCTAACGTTCAAGGTGGTCACAATACTGTTCTAGTCTTGAAGGCAAGAATACAATAACAGACAAAAGACTTTCCCAGACAGTGAAAAAATAAAGGGCATAGGCATGCGTGTGCACACATGTGTATGTATATTCTTGTGAGAGATTTATGATCAGTATGCTTATATGGTGACAAAATTAAGGACATAGGCATATGTGTGTGTATGTGTGTGTGAGATACACACACACACACACACACATATATTCCTGTGAGACGCTAATGATTAGTATAAAGTGTAAAGTTATGGATGTTGAAGTTGTGGTGGAACTTCTCAAATCCAAGGATGTCATTACAGGCTTCTTGTCAATGTTACCTTAGTTTCATGCTGCAGCTGACATTTGTTCTTGACTTGTGACTACTTGTGTCTCAGCATTACCAGCCATTTTGTGACTGAGCCCAGCTCCAGCACCACAATGTTAGATGTCAGAATTTTGCTTTATTGGTATCATTTCAGGAGTTTTGTGGAGGATAGGTTCATAAGGAGAGATTCTGGAAGCAAGGTCAGTTAAGAAGCTATTGCAATAGGTTATGAGGACCTGAATTAGACTGATGATAGTACTAATAGAAAGGAAGAATGGAAGAGATGGAGATAGAAGAACTTAGCTAGGGTAGGGAGTGTAAGAAAAGGAGATGTAAAAACTGAGATTTCAAGCCTTGGTGAATGGAGTTGGGATAGTAACAAAAGAAATAGGAATGTTATACAGAAGGGAAAGTTTTAGAGTAAAGATGATGAGTTTTGGACATTTTAAGTTTGTGGTGGGGCAGGATACTTAGGAAGAGACTTCCTAAATATGTTGGGACATAAGGAACTTCTGCTTAAGAAAAAAGATGGAAGGCTTTTTTTGGGTTCTTACTTTTGTTTTTTGTACTGTTGTTATTTATACTGGAGCCATGGCATTACATGAAATTTCTTTTTTTTTTTAATTAAACAAATGTTTTATTAACTTCTGGTTTACATCATTCATTTCCACCCAATTTTTGAGTTACAATTTTTATCCCCCATTTTTTCTCTATCCACCACCCCAGAATAGCAGTCCCACTAGATATCCCTTCATCTAATCTGCTCTCCCCCTATCTTCTCCCATACCCCCTTCGACTTTGCCATTAGGGCAAGGTGAATCTCTGTGCCCCAATGCCTGGACATCTTATGAAACATTTAATTTTAAAACTTAGATTTTCAGATCTATTCCCTTCCTCCCTTGTCACCCACTCCCTCTGAGAAGATAAGCAATTCAGTATGTGTTGTACATGTATAGCTATGCAAAACATTACCATAGTAGATATATTGTAAAAGACTGCTTATATTTCCCTCCCACCCATCTCACCTCCCACCTGATCCATTCCCTACTTTGATCCTGTCCCTCTTTGATAGTGGGTACTTCCAACCTCCCCTCTCCCCTACATGAAATTTCTAAGGGACTGAGTTAAAAAAGAGAAAGGGGTCAAGGTCAGAGACTTTGGGGAATTCCTATACTTGGCAAGAATGAGGAGGAAATAGGAACCACTGAAAGAGACTGAGAAGGATCTCAGTAAGACAGGAAAGAGAAAAACCAAGACAGAAATATTTTAGAAGCCAAGGAGGATGAGAACTGAGAAAACACCATTCTGGAAATTGAGAGTTAATATCCAATTTAATGATAGTTTCTCAGTTTTTATTCTCTTTGGCAATCTTTGGGAAAAAAAAAACAGAGCCAATGTAGGGGGGATAGAAACCTGATTGCAGGTATTTGAGGCATGAATGGATAGAGCAGAAGCAGAGGCAGGAAATGTGGAAAATTCTAGAAATTTGGTAGTGACTAGGGAGAAAGATAGCTTAAAGAGGCAAGCAGGGTGAAAATAATTTTTCTTGGTAAAATTTGTGGAGAAATGAGCAGCTTTGTAGGTAGAGAAGAAGGGTCCAGAAGAAAGGAAGATTTTAAAGATGAGAAAGAATTTGTTTCATTAGATAAGCTCTCTGGACCTCAATTTCTTAATCTGTAAAGTGAATTAGATGATTCTGACTTCTATCATACTTCCAGCTTTGACTTTTATGTTCCTATGAACCATTCTCCAGATAATGATTTCAAGTGATGTTTTCTTTAAGTTGGGAATTAAATGATCCTCCCATGTAGCAGAGGCTGGTAGATATAAAGGAATGTTATGTTGTTTTGGTTGGTCCATAATTTTCCAGCTCTAAACAAGAACTCTGGCTCTGGAAATGGGCTCAAATCCTGATTTGGCTAGTTAATGCTTGTGTAACCTTGGTAAGATACTTCACTGCTCTGGATATCAGTTTCCACATCTATAAAATAAGGGGGTTGAAGCAGGTGACTTCTGAGGTCTGGCGTCCTGTACTTTGGTGTTCTTCGAGACAGACTCATAGCTGCTCTACAGATAAATCTCAGAAAACTCAAGGGCAAACATCAGACTCTTCAAGATGCCTTGTAAGAGACTATTTTAAGAGCAGGATCTGTTCTATCTCTGGAGTAGCTTCTATATTTAATTATGTATCAGTGGTAGCTGAAGAGAGAGTGATCGCACCTGAAGTTTGCCCAGCTTGAACAACAAAGTAACCATATCCCCCCAAAAGGGTATTCTATTAGATCTCAATCTACACCTTCCTGTTGATCTTGACAGGAGAAGATCCTGGTAAAACTTGTGTGACAGTTCTCACTGCTTCCAAGTTACTTCTTGTAAAACCCTATTCTAGCAAACACTGAAGGATAGGCTATAGGAACCCAAAGGAATAAAACACTATCATAGGGTTCGCCAATTTTAATTGAAAGGGAAATATTTGTTGTTATTGTTCAGTCATGTCTGACTCTTTATGACCCTATTTGGGGTTTTCTTGGCAAAGATATTGGAGTGGTTTTCCATTTCCTTCTCCAGCTCATTTTATAGAGGAGAAAACTGAGGCAAACAGGGTATAGAGGAGAAAACTGAGGCAAACAGGGTTAAGTGACTTGCCCAGGGTCACATAGCTTATAAGTGTCTGAGGCCAGATTTGAATTGAGGAAGATGAGTTTTCCTGACTGTAGGTCCAGTATTCTATCCTCTGAGCCACCTAGCTGCCTGAAAAGGGAATGTGTTTTATTCAATTCATTGAAGATATATTAAGTGTTAAATTTATATAAAATTCAGTGCTCTGCTCTAGAGATACAGAGAAAACACAGAAATGGAATTTACCCTCAAGGAGTATATATTCTCCTGAGGGGACACGACATCTACAATGATAAGTAAAATTTGAGTTAATTTCGGGAGAGAGAGAACACTACTAATAAGGAAAGACCCCATGGAGGAGATGGAACCTAACTGGACTCTGGGGAAAGTTAAAGATGCTAAGAAGGAAAGTTAAAACTTGTTTGCATCCATTCACAGAGGGTAACCTAGGTGTGAAGTAGGAGATAGGATGTCACATCAGTAGGAATGCAAGCAAGATAGTTTGGTTGGAACATAGAGTGTGTGAAATGAACCTAGGAAGATCAATGGGAGCCATTTTAAAAAGGGCTTTAAATTCAAGATGAAAATATCCAAAAATAATTTTAGAAATTAAGCTTAGAGAATTTTTATAAAGACTTAAGAATGGATTTATAGATTTTTATAAAGACTTAAGAATGGATTTATGGATTTATATATTTTGTTGTGGTGGTTGTTTATTTCTTGAGGAGTACTAATTATTTTGGGAAAGTAGCAAATAATACATAGCTAGATTCATGCTTTTCTTCCTATCCCCATCCCTTAAAACTCCTTCAATCATTTCCTGGAGATAGTTTGTGGAGTGAATAATTTAGCTTCAATCATATGAAATAATAAGATAATATACAAGATGGTGCAACACAATAGAACTTTACAGGTGGTAAAGTGGAAGTTCACCTAGATGCTAAAGAGCTTGTGTTAGGCAAGATGAGGTGCATTGGCTTTGTTCGGCTCAGCCTGAATCTAAGCTGAATAATTCTGTGCAGCTCCATTTGCTACTTAATGTAGCTGCAAAAGTGTTCTGGCCCTTTGGTCTTCTGTATTCACCGTGCAGTCTTCAGCATATTTAACATTCTTTCTGTTCCTCTCAGGGGAAAAGAAGGGGGAAAAAAAGACAACCTGTCTTTTTTTTTTGCATGCCTTAACAGTATTTTCTGAGTGACTTATAAAAATAAAGGGAAAAAAAGAATAAAAAAAGATCTCTGTGGTGAGAGTAAAGGATTTACTGTGCCAAGCTGTTTTGTTGATTTAGTTCCAGATGAACAAGAAGATAAAAGCCAGACAGGAACTGTTTGAGACCAGATAGGAGAGATTATATGCCAAAGTGAAAATACTAGAAAGAAATCATAAAAACAAATAAATAAATAGTAAAATATGTTGTGAACTGAACTAAATCTGAATGTATTAGCTCTCATAGGAATTAGTTGAGTTGAGTCATTTTTTATAGAACATGGAGAGCTCACTTGGAGGAGAAATGTAATCTTGGGTTGTATTCAATCCAATGAAGGATAGGGCCTTCTTGCTTGGCCAACCTCTCTGTGTGATCACTTAGGCCTTTAAGATGAGACTATGAGAGGATAGTTTGGCAAAGGACACAGAGCTTAATATCTCACCAGTTGGTTTGAGACATGCAGAAAGCTACACTGTAATATTCCAATGTATACCTACTATTCCTACTGACCATGGAATTTGTCATGGTATTTTGTTTCAAGAATAGTGCAGAAAGCAGAAACCAGTTGAATGTAGAGTTTTTTCCATAGTTATGAATCTGCTTTGAGTAGTTTATGCTTTATTTCTGAAGATACTAAAATTATTTTGTGGAGTACTTTGTACTACATGAAATTTGTATAATACAATTTATGGTTTTCTTCCTAATATAAAAAAATATTCCGTATGTTTTAGGATGTAAGCACTTTAAAAATATGTATTAGCCCTCAAATACTGTTTTTGTTCATCTTTTATTGTTGAGTCATTTTTCATTTGTGTCCAACTCTTTGTGACCCCATTTGGGGTTTTCTTGGCAAAGATACTGGCATGGTTTACTATTTCCTTATTTAGATCATTTTACAGATGGGGAACTGAAGCAAATAGTGTTAAGTGACTTGCCCAGTGGCTGATAGTACTTACACAGATAGTAAGTGTCTGAGGCTGGATTTGAACTCACAAAGAAGATTTTTCCTGCCTCCAGCCCTGGTACTCTATCCACTGTGTCACATAGCTGCCCATTTTTGTTCAGCAATAAGCAACAAAAATACAAGTACACAACTTTAGTCTCCAAGGGTGAATACAGCTAAAGATTCGCTTTGTGTTGTGACAATGTCAGCGTTGCTTCTCTTGAATACAGGGGAAAGATTTTGTCACACGGGGGAGAATTCAGTCAAGTAGTATCAGTTACTCAGTGTGATATCAGCTACCATGGAATGCTATTTGAAGAGTTTCTTCTCAGATCTGCACATGCTTAAGACACCTTTTTAGTAGGTTGCCACATTCTCATGTCACTAGAGGGCACTCAGAGCTTAAACTCTTCTCACAAAGCGCAGCTACTTCTAACATCCCTTTGTTTTATGCTAGAACTCATTATGTCTATTTCTAGTTTTCCTAGCAAACTTTGGGTCAAGGCTGATTTGGGTATCTTTTCCCCTTCAGGTTTGATCTGCCCTGCTAATATCTTATCCTCCTAGTCATCCTGATAGTTAACCCAATTCTATCTTAAGTTCCCTTCTCACTCCCCGCCTCCTCATAAATTGACCCATCCTTTTTGCCTTTTCCTCCAATGTAGTGGGGAATTGGCCTAACCTGGAGGGCAAAGCCCATCTCTTTGTCACAGAGTTCTCTGACCTGAATCTCCTCTCCTGGAGATAGACATGAAGAAACAAAAGTCTATCTGAGTTATAGAGTAAAAGCATTATATTTATTATCTTTTGTTGGGGAGCATTATCTTTCACCTTAAACTGACCCGCTGCTTATTTATTTTTAAGTTACCAATATGCTTCCTCTCACTAAGGTATGGAAATTTAGCCATTCTTGATTCTTCCCTTTTCCTTATCCTCACATCCAACAAGTTGCCAAAATGTATTAATTTTACCTCCATTATGTTGTTACTGGGGAGCTAGGTGGTAAAGTGGATAGAGTTCTGGGATTGGTGTCAGGAAGACCTGGGTTATAATCTGGCTTCAGACACTAATTTTGTGACCCTAAGCAAGTCATTTAACCCTGTTTTCTTTATGAGCTGGAGAAGAGAACGGCAAACTACATTAGTATCTTTGCTAAGAAAACCCCAAATGGGTTCAGAAAGAGCCAGACATGATTGAAATAACTGAACAACAAGTTCTTAGTATCCTTTCCTTCACCCACTTGGCAGACTTTTATCACCTTCTCTATTATCTCTTACAACAACCTCTGTTCATCCTCCTAAATTCCCAGCTTTAATACTGTACCTTCCATCCATCTTCTACATGGTTGCCAAAATAATCCCCATAAAGCACAAGTCTGACCCCATTGTTCCCCTGTTTAAGAACTACTAATGGCTCTCTATTGACTCTAAGGATAAAATACAAAGTCCACTGGCATTTATATCATTATTACTCTGGCGCCCTCCTATCATTACAGACCAATGGTACATAATGTTCCCTAATGCATTCTCTGACCCATTTGTCCATACCAATACATGACATTCCAGATATGTGCTACCTCTAGTTCTTTCTCCTGGCTGCTCTCCAGGTCTGTAATGTTCTCCCTCCTCACCTCTTCCTATTGAAATCTCTATCTTTTCAGGGCTCAGCTTAAGTGCTACCAGCTACATGGGACCTTTCTGAGGCCTCCGGAAAGTGGTGTTTTTCCTCACTCTTTGAATTTACTTTGTATGAATTTTATATTTATTTATCTGTATAGACACATCATATATATGCATATATGTATACACACAGATATATGTATGCACACACGTATGTATATGCACATACATGTGTATACATACACATACATGCGTATATGTACGTGTGTGTGGCTGTCTATCTAAATTTAGTATTCCTCTTAAGTAGAATGTACACTCCTTGAAGTCAAGAATTTTGTTATTTATCTTTTTATCTTTTGACACAGTGTCTTGTACATAATAGTTGCCTAATAAATGCTTACTAAATTGAATCATGTGACTCATTTGTCCAGAATGCTTCAAGCAAATATTCTCAGAAGGTATGATCCACTTTATTAACTTGCTATCCAATCTCCTTGATAAACCTTAAGTTTCCCACCAACCCTTTTTGTTCAGGATCTGGCTCTTTTAAGATTGTCTAACAGGTTTCCCACCCCTCACTCTAAGGACACTCTATTAAGTGCTTAAATGGGTGGACATATACTACTCTGTGGCTTACTTCCTCCAGTGAGAAGTAAAATGCTTTAGGTGAAAAAAGTTACATTTTCCTGCATTTTCCTCTGTTAGCAACCATGTAGAGAGAATACAAAATACCACTGGCTGCTGGCTATTGTCTTCATCATCCAGGCTTAATCCTGAATAAAGAATTAAAGTTGGAGTGTGCCCTAAGGCAGAACAATTCAAACTCTGCTCTCCTGTTTGCAAATGGAAAATTAGAGCTTCAAGACTTTATGTTAAAATAAATTTTATATACATGTTGTATATACATTTATATATGTATTATTTAGACCTCTTTTAGAAAAAAAAGAAAGCATCAAAAATCAATAATCTAAAGATAGCTGGCTATTAGGCACCATGATTTTTTTTATATACACATTTTACCCAATTTAAAAGAAAATCCAGCACAGCACACACTGCCAACAGCTTCCTGTGATTAAGGTATAACTTTCACTATAGTTTTTCTTTGCCTTAAGTCTTCACTTCATGTCTGCGACCTTTAGCTCATTGTTTCAGAGATGGAGGGGTAGCCTGCCAGAAGGTTATGATTTGGGTGTCTCTTAAACTTTTCTATTCTCTTTGAAGACTGGAGTCCAGTCAAAGGTCAGGCTCATCTTGTCCCAGGAAGAGGGTCTCTCTTTTATTTCCACAGTAAGCCATGCTGTGCATTAATCATCTCATTGTGCACCTGATTTAGATCCTTTGCCCTTTCCTAGGACTCAAAGTGTTGGGGTGTTTTTTTTTTTTTTGGTGATAACTACGTCTCCTTTCCATGCCACCCCTTACCCATATTCAGTTTTCTGCCATAGCTAATGAAGTATTACAATCAATTGTCTCATTCTCCAGGGAAACAAATTTTTCTCATCTATTTGTAAACCACCATGTTAGATAAACTAAAGATCAGAGTAATGCTTATTATGAAATTATCATTGATATCTGCAGAGAAACATAATGTAAGAGGGATCATCAGTGTGACCAAAGGTAAATAGCAAGTGTGACATGTAGATAATGAGAGATAAGCAAACTGGGGAAGTCCATAGGCACAGAGATTCAGACTTGGAAAGGACCTCAGGGGCTATTAAACTCTCCTTTTTTTTTTTTTAAACAAATAATAATGTAACTGAGGCCAGTAAAGTGAATTGAGTTGCCTACAGGTAGGAAGACAGACTTGGGTCTATTTTCCTCTGACTCCAGGATCAGTGTTCTTTCTACTATATCCTGAAGCCTATGAAGGCTAGTGTGAGATCACCTCCACATACACATCAAATAGATTGGGAAAAGATGAATGAAAAAAAGCCTGAACAAAAAGGAGGAACAGGAATAGCACTGGCCCAAGTCCTCACATTGACATGTTTTAAAGGACACATGATGAGTACTCAAGATCAAACTGTGGAGAATTTAAAGAGAAAATGAAATTCAGTAGTTGGGATGGGTTTTAAGCTTGAGTCTTGAAGTATGATACAGCAGCACTGAATTTGGAGTCAGGAGACCAGGCTTTTCTACTTGCTAGTTGTATGACCTTAGGAAAGTCACTTAAACAGACCTCAGATTCTACTCATAAGAATTTGGAAAATCTGGAGATTCCTCATAGGTTATACATGAGGATTTAAAGTGTGCTGGATTTGGAGTCAGACAATTTGGTTTGAAATTCTATCTCTCTGCCACTTATGGACTTGTGTGACCTTAGGAAAGTCACCTAACTTCTCTGATCCTTAGCTTTCCCATCTTTAAAATGAGAGGGCTGGAATAAAGAAGGTCTACCTGGAAATCTGTGATTTAATGAATAAGTGTTCTTTAAAGTTCCTTTCAGATCTAAATCTTATGATCCTAAATGAGCTAAAAAACTTGACGTACTTGAGGACTAAGCCTGAAAACCTGGGCTAAATTCCTTTCTTCCATTTATGCAGAGCTTGGTAAGGACTTTGTCTTTGGATGCTCTGCATGAACTCAGATAATTGGCTTAATGGCTACCATTTTATCTGTATCGGGAATTCTGCAGATAGTGAGATTACTCAGCTCTTGAATTAAAAAAATAAGCTTTTCTTTAAAAAGAACTTTAAAGGGTCAGAGCTTGATATTCAGAGAAGTTTCTAAACAGTTGAACTATTTTCAGGGACTCTTAAAGGACCATTTTGGTTAATAGGTTGGGCAAAGGCATTCAATTCTTCCTTATCTCAGACAGAACTTACTTCAATGGGTATTGACAACATCTATTCTAGTTACTTGTTCTATTAGCATCTTTATCACTCAGTATTCGAAGTAGCACCTCATTTCCAATTATATACTTTGTGTCCAGAGAAGCAGTTGGAAAACCAAGGGCACATAGACCCCCTCTACTATTCAAGGGAAGATTCTAGTGAAGGCAATCTGACAGATCTGTCCGACAGATTTTGTCTGATCTGACAGAATGGTCTATTGTCAGCGTGAAGTGAGTTGAAAGGATTTGAGCAAGGCGAAGTGTTGGTGACAAGCTAGAGACAAGGGGACAGATTTCCAATTCTCCTATATCACATTGAAGCTTCCTTATTTTGTTTTGCAGAGAATTCCCAAAGGACTGAACGTAACTATTCAAATATTAAGTATAGAGAAATATTCCAAATACAAACATAAATTATTTTTGGGCTAAATACTGTTTTTGCTTATTTATACCTCTGTTCCTTTTACTACCTTGGTGAAACTATGTTATATGACTACTTGGAATCATTGTTAAAAACATGAAATTTTACCTAACAGATGATTTCTTTAAATCTTGTCCCGTACTATTTTCTTCTTTCTTTTTCTTTCTCTCTTTTTCCTTCCTTCTTTCCTCCTTTCTTCTTTCTTTCCTTCCTTATTTATACAAAAAGGCTAGGGTTAGAGTGAGAGGATATGAGTTCAAATCCCAATTTGGTTATTTACTACCCACATCACCTTTGGCAAGCCATTTCACCCCCTCTCGACTTAGTTTGCTCAACTGTAAAATAAGAGCATTGAAAAGTTCCTTCCATCTCTAATCTATCATTCTGTAATCTATAATTTGTAGTTTTAGAGAGTTCCCTGGGGTGCTGACAATTAAGTGACTTTCTTATATTTACACAGCTAGTTTGTACAAAAGGCACAACTTTAATCCCTGTTCCTGTCTCCATGTCTTAACCTCTATCCACTCTGTAATGTTGCCTCTCTTTGGGGGCTTCTTTATCCTCATCATTCTTGACTTCTCTGCAGTCTTTGAAAATCTTGATCACCCTGTTGACATGGGCAGGATATTTTGCTGAATTTTCATCCAGGTCAAGTCCACTAAATGTGGTTATCCTTAATAGTTCTGTTTTGGTCCCATCTCTCTTCCCTCTATACTATTGTTTTGTTTGGTGATGTCATTAGCTCCTAAAAGTTCAACTATCATCTCCACACAGATGACAATCAGATCTAATTTTTTCCTGAGATCACTAAATGCCTCTTGGACATCTTGAATTGGATGAACCATGGGTATCTCAAATTCAACATAACCAAAACATAATTTATTATCTTTCACACCCAAATCTTCCCCTCTTCCCAACTTTCCTGCTACTATCAGTGGTTTTATCATCCCCCCAAACACTTAGGCTTGTATTCTCAGGGTCATCCTTGATTCTCCATTCTTTCTCACCCCATATATCTATTTTCAAATTTTGTAATTTTTACCTTTCAAAGTATTTCTACCACTCTTGCGAGACCCTCATAGGGGCCATTCCTGGACTATTTTAATAGCCTTATAATTGATCCCCCTGCTTCAAATGTCTCGCTTCTCCAATCCATACTTCCTTCAGCTGCCCATGTCCTTAATTGCTAGACTGACAATATTACAGTCCCCCTATAAATTCTAGTGGCTCTTTATTATCTCTAGGACCAAATATAAAATCATCTGGTATTTAAAGTCCTTGACAGCCAGCCTTTTTCTACCTTCCCCTCTCTTTACATTAGCTACATTAGTTTACTTGTTTGTCTTGCATGACACACCATCTGCCAAGTCTGAGCCTTTTCTGACTGTTCTTATGACTGGAATGCTCTCTTTCCTTATCTCTGACTACTAGTTTCACTGTTTCCTTCAGTACTCATCTCAAATCCAATCTTCTTCAGGAGGCCTTTTTCAATTCCTTTCACTGTTAGGGCCTTCTCTGTATGATTACCTCCCATTTAATGATACCTCACCATGTAAGAACACAGTTATCTACAACAACTATCATATTTGAGAGCAGAGACCATGTTTTTGCCTTTATTTTCATATCCTCAGTGCTTAGCACAGTGCCTGGCTCATAGTACACACTTAACAAATGTTTGAGTTTTGAGAATTTTGAAAATATAATTAGTAATACTGGTTAATGTTATCCTATTTTTAAAAATAATTTTTATAGAAAGAAAAATGAGCAGTTTTGATTTGGATTTCATACCATAGCATGTGTATAATTTCTCAGACTCTTATCCTACTGCTTATCTGGTAGCAGTCAAATTGCAGACAAAACACAGAATTGGCTTTGTAAACCAAAATCTGTTAAGTGGACATTTAATATTTAACAATATATGAGAGATCTTATTATTGGTGAGAAAATTCACTAATAATTGGGGGACTATCAGGAAAGGCTTTAAAGAAGAAGTGGGATTTGAATTAGGTATTGAAGGATGGGTAGGATATTCAAAGGTAGAGCTGGGGCTAGTGTAAGGAAGATATTCCAGGAAGGGGGATAGGAATGAATTGTAAATATGATAAATGCCATATTACTCATGTCCATCCCATGCATTTTGACGACTCAATTTTATTGATTCAATGGGCACTTATTAAGTACCCATGTGTAAGAGATACAGAGACAGATATGGAAGAGGATTCTTTTCATATTCTTTGATCTAGCATTATTGCTACTGGACTATACCCCAGGGAGACCAAAGACAGAAAGAATATATCATTTGTGCTAATATATTTATTTATTTTTGCTTTTTGGAGGGCAATTGGGGTTGTGACTTGCCCAAGGTCACACAGCTAGTTTTTGTGTCTGAGGCCAGATTTGAACTCAGGTCCTCCTGACTCTAGGGCTGGTGCTCTATTCACTGTGCCACCCAGCCACCCCTTGTACTAATATATTTATAGCAGCATTTTTTTTATAGTAGTATAAAGCTGGAAACAGAGTGGGTGGCTAGCAATGTATGAATGACTAAGCAAACTGTGGTATACACAAGAAAACAATTATGTAAGAAATTATGAATATGATTAATTCAGAGAACTGTGAGACTTATGAACTAATTCAGAGTGAAATAATAGCAGCTAATGACTACAGTTCATTAAAGTTTACAAAGCAGTTTACATACATTATCTCATTTATTCCACACAACAATTCTTTGAGACAAGTGCTGCTATTATTATTCCCATTTTAGAGATGAGGAAAAAGTGTCAGAGAGGTTAAGGTGCTTGCCCAGGGTGACACAGTTAGTAAAGATTTGAGGTAATGTTTGAATGTAGGGCTTCATGACTCCAATCCAAGTAGTCAATCATTGCTGGTTTTTGGTAAACTGAACCAGGAGAACCATATGACCACAATAATGTAAAGAAAACAAGCCTAAAAGATGACTAACCTCAGATTTGTTGCAATTACTACTAGACTTCAGAGAACACATGATGAAACATTCTTCCCTTGCCATAGTTGAGAAGTGGGGTTTATGGGAACAGAATGTTATATATTTTTTCAGCTTTTCCTTCCTTGCCCCAGTTTATATTCTACTGAAGGAAGTATTCTTTTGTTGTTAAGACCTGTGATTTAGTCAGTTTAAGGAATTCCAAGGTTGAAGTCCTATCCACTAAGCCTTATTAGCTCTCTGATATATTTACATTATCATTTAGTTTTTTCATGCCTGTAAGTCTTTCCCAACCCTCCCCCATCTCCAATTTATGATATTAAGTTTAAGATGACAATAAGGCATGCAGTCTGTGATGTTTGAAGAACTGTTGGAGGTATGGGTTTGCAAGTCAGCAGGAAGTTTTGGGAAGGATGGGGCCATTTGAGAGTCATAAGCATAGATATTGGAGTTGAGGATATCAATAAGAAAAGTAGTACAGAGGGAGAAGAGGACCCAGGGATAGAACCCTGAAACCAATAGGTTGTGGTAGGTTATAGGCATTTCAGAATTCTTAAACAGAGAAATGGTTCATTTGTGGGTGATGGCAAGATCAAGAGTGTGACTATCTTTTTTGTGTTTAGCTAGGGTGGAAAAGTAAGTCATGAGAAGTGAATATGTTGAGGAACAGATGGGTTAGGTATTTTGAGGAAGAGTCAGTATGTATATTGAAATCCCCTACTAGGAGGGCAGGAGTTGGGGAAGAAAGAAAAACTGTGAGACAGCTAGGTTACGATTTGATACTGCTCAAAAAGAGCCAGAAATGCATTGTGATGGATCTCTCTAGAAAAGAGGCTTTAAGGTGTTTTTATATTACTGAGTTGCATCAAATAGCTATAAACATATAGGTTTTACACTCAGTGCAGATAAACATGAAGTATAACACCACAATTTCCAAAAGAAAAATACATGCCTTCTGGATATAAAAGGAAACTATGCTAAAATTACACCAAAGACACTAACATTCAAGTTCAAATTAAACATGAATATATATTGAATGTCCTCCTGAGGGGCTGAAAATGTTCAAAGTCAAATTGGAGGACTCCAGTAGAGTGACTTTAATTCCCCTACTGTACCAGGTCTTGGTCAGACCCCATCATGAATATTGACTTCAGTTTTGGAATAAAATTGAAAATCTGGAATACATATAGAAGTAATTGACCATTATGGTCAGGGGATCTAGAATCACTGTATGTATGAGTCAGCTAGGTTATAACTACTTAGAGGCAAGAGGACCCTAGTTCAGATTCTTCCTCAGATACTTACTGTGTGACCTTGGGCAAATAATTTAATATCTGTTAGCCTGTTTCCTCCTCGATAAAACTGAAATACCTAATTCAAGGCATTGTGTAAATGTATAAATAGTAAAATTGTAAAAAAAAAAAGGTATTGTATAAATTGTATTGTATAAATGCTGTTTATTATTTTTAGATTAGTTGAAGGAATGAGGATAGTTTGTTTTGAAGAAGACAGAGAGGATTTAGGAAGGGATATGCTGACTGTTTTCAAGTATTTGGAAGGCTGTCAGGTAGAAGAGGGCATACATCTCTTCTACTTGGTCCCAGATGATAGAAATAGGATCCATTGATCTGAATCCAAGTGGAACTTCTGAGATGTTCAGATTTAGACTTTTTATGGTGAAAAACTTTCTAACAATTCAAAAGCAGAATGGGCCAAGATGATGGGGGGAAGGGAGAAGGAATGCAGCAGGTTCTCCTCCCAAGAGGTTTTCAAGCAGAAACTAGATGAGCATTTGTTGGAGACTCTGTAGGAGGAAATTTTTATTTAGGTAAGAATTGGAACACATGGTCTCTGAGGTAATTTCTAACTCAAAAATCCTATGATTTCTCAGTTCTCTGAAAAAAAAAAAGTTTTTTCCCCATGGAGGATCACTGATATAAAGGAAAAACAAATCAAATGAGGGCCACATAAGGAAAAAGTAACAATAATAGTTTTTCTAAAACAAAACAAAAACCAAAGCACTCACCTTACCTTTTTTAGCACTAAGAACATGGAACATGAAATTTCACCCCAAAATATAATAACAACACCCTTCATATACGTTCTCTTCTGTTCTCTCACACTGCTACCACCTAACCTAAGGGCTTTATCACCTCTTGCTGTAACTAATGTAAAACTCCTTTAATTAGATCCCTTGACTCCAGTCTGTTCTTTTTTCCAATCCATCTTCCAAAAAGTGGCAAAGATAATCTTTTTAAAGTACAAGTCTTATTATGTTATTTCCTTGTTTAAGAAGTGTCCATAGATCCCTATTGTTGCTAGGTTCAATTATAAATTCAAATTGTTATTTAAAGCCCTCTCAACTCCATGGCTGTTCCTTTCTCCATCATACAATGCCTCTCCCTTTGTATACAGTAGATACTTCAATGTTTCTTGAATTGAATTCAGCTAATGAAAACCAATACATATTTCAATTCAATATTAAAGGAAGAAAGATAGCATATATGATAAAGAAAGATAAAGCAGGAAGGTTAGATATGGAGAGGACAGGGCAGAAAGGGTTCATGGAGGAGGAAACAGAAGAATAGAGGGGATAGTGAGAGAGAGGAGAGTAGAAGGGAGGAATGGAAAGAGGAAGAGAAAAGAGCAGAGATGGGGAGAGGTAGAGGAGAGAAGCAGAAAAGAAGTGAATCAGGAAGCAACACAGAGACAAAGATAACAGAAAGAGGGAGCAGCAGAAAAATAGAAAAGCAATACTGAAATGGAGTAAACAAAGGCAACAATACTTAGGTGAAGATTTATAAATAATACATGTACAATTTGGGGCAGTTAGATGACACAATGGATAGAATGCTGGACCTGGAGTCAGAAAGACTCCTTCCTGAGTTCAAATCTGGCCTCATACCCTTACTAGCTATGTGACCTTGGGCAAGTCATGCAACCATGCTTGCCTCAGTTTCCTAATCTGTAAAATGAGCTAGAGAAGGAAATGGCAAATCACTCCAGCATCTCTGCAAAGAAAACCCCAAATGGAGTCACAGAGAATTGGACATGACTGAAATGATTCAACAACAACAAAAACAGAAGAGGTGGAAGTAAGCTCAGAGATCATCTAGTCCTCATTGTACAGATGGTGAAACTGAGGGATGGAAAGGTTAAATGACTCATCTAATCAGAATGGGGTGACAGAGTCAGGATCTCAACCCAAATCCTCTGAAGTTAAAACTATTCTTGCCACACATAGAAATCTTTTATTCTGTGGGATTATTATTATCATTTTTTGAGACTGGATGGGTCCACCTTGCCCAGGTTGCAAGAAGAGAAGCCACACACAAGTTTGATCTTACTGCTATTGTGGTCTAGCTCAGATTCTGACCTCGGCTATCAGCCCATCCTCCCACCCTCCCCGGGGCAACCAAGCGTCAAGCACCCTACTCAGGCTAGTCTTTAGTGTAGATACTTGGGCTGGACTTAGTGTAGATACCCAATCCACCTAAGTCACTGAAGCTTAGAACTCTTAGCATAAGAGATCCTCTTGATCTACATAGGCCTTAACTTCTATAGCAGCAGGAATTGTATATATGTTTGTATGCACACACACACACACAAACACACTGTAGCAGCAAGCACCCTAGCATAACAAGGGTCGCTGCCAACACAGGTTCTTAGATCTGCTTTTCTAAAGGAAAGCAACTCAAAATGGGTTAACAATCTTGCTTTAATCAAACATATACCATTTACCTAGTTCAGGGGAAAAAGGTCAACACCCTGAACTTCAGAGAATACAAAGAAGTTACAAGCAGAAGTTACAAGCAGACAGAGAAATAGATCAGCAGACAGGCTCCCAGCTGTCTGACCATTACATCCATACCTAGTCAGTTATCAGAGAGGGAAGCATCAACATCTGGGTTTTTTAAGCTGGGGGGCTCAATGATCGCCCAGAGTTGTCTGGTCAAATCACACAACTCTTCTCAAAGTGAGCGTCAAAGCAAAACCTCTTATCAGGGTATATATAGCCTTCTCCTGGCTCAGAGAATGTCACAAACTTCTTGACCTGTGGTTTGCAGATGTGACAGTTAATAGCCATTTACTTGTAATTCAAAATTAACTTATAGAGACACAGAGAGCTAGAAGGGACCTTGGTGCCATCTAGTCCAAACCCTTCATTTTACAGATGGCAAAAATGAGGCCCAGAGAGGTTAGATGATTTGCCCAGAGTCACACAGCTTAGTAAGTATCTAAAGCAGGAGCTGAAACCCAGGTCTTCCTGGGTGTGACAAGTCTGTTATTCTATTTTATATTTTCCTTTGTATCCCTGGTGCTTAGCACAATACCTGGCACACAGCAGGTATTTAATAAATGCTTATTGTTTGATCCATAAACCAAAACGATTTATTGAGAAATAGAATTGTCAAGTCAGCCTCTTCTTGTTGTCCCTACCCCCTCTGCCTATGTTTTCAGATTTTTTTTGTTCCACATTTTCCTCTAACCCCAAAACATGCTCATTTGTTGTAATTATCATTCAATATTCAAACCAATATAGCTCTTTTTTTAACCTTGGAAGAAAGTTGATTTAATAGGTTTTGAATGATTTTCTTCTTGTTAGTAAGTCTAGAAACCTCTAATGAATTGTATCAAGGCATATTTAACCCTTTTGTTTACAAAATAATCATGTGTTTTGTGACCACATTGTATCTATGCTGACTGAACTCCCTGTATATGTGCAAATTATTTGTTATACATCAGGCATCAACCTGATTGGGAAGGCAAGATGTTATTGAATACAAGGTTATGTGGTATAACAAATAAAAACTGAAATAATAAGCTGGTGGATCAATTCATAAAAAGGGATTAAAACAGATAGCTTTTGGACTAGATACAATAAATGTCTTTCACTAAGCTTTCTGTTTGCCCTTTGCTTACAGAGTTTCTAGGACATAGGATTATTAGAAACACTCTTGCCACTGCAGATCCAAGGAATAGAAATGAGAGAGAAGAGCACCCAAATTTTCCTTTAAGAAAACTTGCTGAATCTGTTTGCAGAAGCAATGACCCAGCACAAAACAATGTAATTTGTAAATAGTGTGGAAAACTGGATTGTGATAAACTATGAAAAGTTCAATCAATTACTTGGGCATTAAATCAACTGATGTCAAACTTCCACAAAACAACAAATATTTAGTAAATGCCTGTTCTGCCTGCAGTACTGTTCTAGACTCTAGGGAAAATGCCCAGCTTACATAATAGAAAGTCTCTGTTCTGGTGAAACCTATAATTTGGGATAAAATATAAATATGTAGGGGCAGCTAGGTGGCGCAGTGAATAGAGCACTGGCCCTGAAGTCAGGAGGACCTGAGTTCAAATACGGCCTTAGACACTTAATACACTTACTAGCTATGTGACCTTGGGCAAGTCACAACCTCAATTGCCTTGCCTTCCCCCCTCCAAAAATACATAATTATAACACACAATATTCCATACTAAGTATAGTAGAGATATAATATAATATGAAGTCAGAGAGAAAGAGCTATGATCAGCTGGAGGATTGGGAAGGGCTTCCTTGTAGAGAGAACATTTGAACTGGGATTAACAGATGAGTTTAATTGATACTTAGAAATATCCAAAAGACTGGCAAAATTTTTCATAATTCTCAAACTATATGTTAATTCTTGGTCAAGACAGAAAAGTATCTATTGGATTAGGGGTCTGCTATCTATACCTACTTATTCACATTTTGTATTTCCCTTTAGAATGTTAGATATTGGAGGACAGGAGCTGTTTTTGTCCTTCCATCCATCCTTAGTACTTAGTACAGTGTCTAGAATAGTAGCATGTATTAAGTGCTTGTTGACTGACTGAATGAGCCTCTTTTGACCTTGGACTCCACATGTAATAATAAGGCTCTTTATTCCTTGAAAGCAAATCTCTCCCATATCCAATAACTAAGGTTCTGTCTTATTGCAACTGATTTTCTGCTTTGGTTCTCAGAAAATTACTCCCTTTCCTCTGCAACTGTGGTCCCTGGGATTAATCCTTTGGGGTTCTGAAATAGTGCCTCCTTGAATCCCAGCTTCTATGAATATGTTCATTACATCTACTATGTGTCTGACCAGAACTCTAACACCAAATATCACACATCTACAGAGGGAAGGACCACGAAAGTTATAGAATCCAATGTTTTTATTTTTCACTTGAAAAAAATAAGGCCAAGAGAAGTTAAGTGACTTCTCTAAAGTCACAGAGGTAGTAGATGGCAGAGATGAGCTTTGAACTGAGGTGCACTGACATCATACTCAGCAATCATTCCATTCTATCTTGCTGCTTTTCTACCATGATGATATACTCTATCCATTTGCTAGACTACAAACCTCTAGCTATTATGGTTTTCCACTTATTATAGCTTTCTTGAAACTCTACCCACAGTGCTCAAGTTCCTATACTCTATTGTGAGGACCATTCTGGATCTCCTATTCCTCCTTGTTATTCTGTTTAGTCACTTGATTTCAGTTCATCCTAATACTATTTGATCTCTAGACATAACAGACAGTAGAATTTCAGGCACTCATTAAAAGTTTGAGTTGTAGGTCCATGACTCTTCTGTCTAGGAGTCATTGGTTTCAGATCTTTGGACAAGACTTAGCCTGCACATGAGAATTAAGATGCCTCAAAAGTGAGATGGCAAGTCTTGGATAGGGGGCATTAGATATGAAGTTTCTTAGGAAATGGGACTAAGGATCATTATTTTGGGATTATGAGGAAGGTAGAGAGTGACACTGATGAGTGACCAGGAACCCATAGGAAGATCCTAAGTTCTTGGGGGAGCAGAAGTGGGCCCCACAATGAATCATTTAACAAGTTTTTAGTGAATACTAATTTTTTGTGAATATAAGTACAAAGACTAGATATAAATACAAAATTTTTAAATACAAGGTTGCTCAGAAAGGAGATCAAAGATCTCAAGAGGATGGATATATCAGGAAAGGTTTTACCACCAGTGGAAAGAAAAATCAATTGAAAGGGAAAATGGGCGCTCTTCTTTTTGGCCTTGTACTATCAAGAGCATAATTTTCAAGAAATTTGTTTCAGTCCTGTCTTTAGCTTTTTAAACTTTTCAGCAAAAGGTGAAACAATTGCAATTTTTTCAAGTTCTTCTAATTTTCAATCTTAGGTCCTTCTACTACTTTGGTCCTTAGTATTCTAACTATTTCTGGGGATGCCACATGCTATACAGAAAGAAACCTGACCTGCTTAAGGAGTCAAAAGATAATAGCTATTTGTTGCAGAGAAACAGCGTGATCTAGTGAATAGGGCACTGGATTTGGGTGAGGCAGAGCTGGGTTTGAATGCCCACTTAGACCCTTGCTAGTTATATGACCCTGGGTAAGTCACTCTGTGCCTTGGTTTCCTAAACTGTAAAATGAGGAGGTTAGACTCAATAGTCTCTAAGATCCCTTTTAGTTCTAAATCTACTCTTAATAAAATCATATGGCAACAGAATGGGATACATATCACCCATGTGTCTCATCTACTACTGGAATTGTTCTAATGATCCTTTCAATGAGCCAACAGAGCCAGTGTATTGTACTTATATCCCTACATGTGTATTTAACTACAAAAAGCAGTTATTCTATCATCCTGTTTAATAACCCATAGATAAAAATATAGCATCAAACTAGCAACTTTTTCCCCCCAGGACTTTTCCTCTCTGGGTGCCATTATAGAAGATGAGAGAAACTGGATGATGATGATCTTCCTCTGCATTCTCACCCAACCTCTCTTCATTCTTTATTGGCATCTTTTCATCTACTTCCTTAATACAGGGAATTTTCAGTGTTTTGTCCTAAGCCTCCTCTTCTTTCCTCCCACTACTCACTTCTCCCCCATCCCCTGCCCTCCATTCTCTCTAAACCCTCTTCCTTGGCAATCTCATTGACTCCACAGCTTCAGCTACTACCTTACAGAAGTGGCTCCCAAATTGCTATTTTTGACCCTTATCTCACATTGGTCTTGCATTTTTAAGCATTGATTCAATATGATTTGACCACATTAATATGCTGCTTGTACATTCTGCTCAATATGTCTCTATGGCCACCTTCTTTTCATATCATTCTGATGACTGACAAGGATACCACTATTCTCTCCATCACTTAGTCTTATAGCTTCAAAGTCATCTTTGACCTTCCCTTATTTTCCTTTCTTCCAGAAAACTGCCTAGTTTTAAAAATCTCTTTTTTTCCACAATAATGCTTGCTTTCAAATCCTCCTTTACACTTCCATTGCCACCATACTGATATAGACATTGATTACTTCCTTACTGGACTATAAAGATAGTTTCTGAAGATGTCTCTAATTCCTAACTCTTACAATTCTTTTTACACATGGAGCTTACAATAAATTTCCTAGTGTACAACTTCAATCACATCACTATGAAGGTGGCATGGTGCAGTGCAAAGTATGGTAGATTCAGATAAAGAGCTGAGTTAAAATCTTGATCTAGTCACTTACTACTTGTGGGATTTTGGGCAAGATCCTTAAGCACTCTGGGACTCAGTTTCTTCATTTGCAAAATGAGGGACTGAATGAAATGACTTTAAAGGTCCTTTCCAGTTCTAAATTTATATCTGTGATTTCCCTGCTCAAAAATTTTCAAGTGTCTTCCAATTTCCTATTAAATTAATCCCAGATTCATTAATTTGTCATTTTAGTCCTTCCATGACCTAATTATAATCTAACTTTGCAGCCTTATCTTCATCTATTTCCCCTCACATAATTTATGTTGTAGTCAAGCCTGATTGCGCACTTTTACTCAAATGTACCCCAAACATTTCTGCCTCTGTGATTTTCTTAAGCTATCTCCCCTACTTATAATGACCTCTCTCTTAGCCTCTGTCTGTTGAAATCTTACCCATATTTCAAGGCTCAAATCAAATGCTCTAATCTCCATGAAGCTTTTCCCAATCTTTCCACTTAGAAGTTATTTCTCTTTTCTCTGATCACTTAGAGTTCTTTGAATGTACCTCCTATGGACTTATCCATATTATATTGCGATTCAAATACTTATTCACTTTGTGTTATAATTATTTGAGCACACTTCTTAGTTCCTTTGCTAGACTGTAAGACCCTTGAGAGAAAGAATCGTGTCTTATTTATCTTTGTATTTGCCTCAGTTCCTAAACCAGGGCCTTACAAAAAGTAGGCATTCAATAAAACACTTATGGAACTTGATTTTCAAAGTAGTTTCATTACATGTATTAAAGAAGATAGCATTCCCTTATGAAGGAACTGCTCATAGCAGGCAAACATTTATTGAACTATAAAAGACATTTTTGTTCCTTAAATTAAAATGACTTTTTTAAAGTTTTTTTTTTTTTGCTTTTTGGAGGGCAATTGGGGTTAAGTGACTTGCCCAAGGTCACACGGATAGCATGTGTGTGTGTGTGTGTGTGTGTGTGTGTGTGTGTGTGTGTTAAGTGTCTGAGGCCACATTTGAACTCAAGTCCTCCTAACTCCAGGTCTGGTGCTCTATTCACTGTGCCACCTAGCTGCCCTTAAAATGACTTTTTTTTAAAGACAAGATATCAATAAAAAAGATTTACTATGTTTAGGCATATCTGGCACACTCTGGAAATGTTCCTATGCATTATTGTTAAGAAATTATTCTTGAGAGGACTTCATCTATTGATTGTGAGCTTTCACTGGTGGTAAATAGGGAAATTAGGCTATGGTATGCTAAGGAAAAATTAGGTTGGGGTAGAGATCATCCAGTCTAATTTCCTCTTTCTATAGATAAAGAAACTGAGTCAAGAAAATTGAAGTCACTTGCCTGAGGTCATAAGGCTGGAAAACGAAAATCAAGATTCAAATCCACATCCAGGGTCCCTTCCACTGTATCATGCTCTCATAGGGGAGTTATCCCCTTTGGACTTCTGAAAACTTTTCCCAATAAGATCCTTGACTGATGAGACTATTTAATTTTTGCCTTATTATTCTCCAATGCCCTGCATGTAGTAGGAGCTTAAATATTATTGAATCAAAGGAATAGGGACTTTTCAAGGTCTGAAAAAATATCAGTTAGAAAATATTTACTAAATGACTCCTCTGTGCCAGACATCATGCCAAGTGTTTTACAATATGATCTCATTTGATCCCCACAACAACTCTGTATGACATGAGTTGTTATTAACCCCATTTTACAGTGGAGAAAACTGAGGCACATAGAGGGAAGTGACTTGCCCAGGGTCCCATAGCCAGTAAGTATCTGGGGCCATATCTGAACTCAAGTCTTCATCACTCTAGATCCTGTGTTTTAGCCACTGTGCTACTTAGCTATCTCTTTTACTCAGAGTATAGTAACTGTAAAATCTCTCTGATTGTATAATAGAATACGATATAATGGGGACGAAATGGAAAAGTATTAAAATGCCAGCTATAATTTAACACACACTAGATTTGACCTTACCAGGAAGAAAGAAATATGTTTACTAGAAGATGGCATCAATTCTTTTAGACAATTGGGCACCTTTTGATCTTTATCTTAGGAGGAACTTTCTCTTTTCTCAGTGATTTGACTGTGTTCATTCAGTAGGACATAAATGCTGACTCTTAGATATAACAACAAAACCAAAGTTTCAGACTTGGCCCTTCTAAATAAGTACTGGGACATATTATACCTCTGTCATCTGTAATACTTTTTCTGTATAATATGTATAAATGGACATAGATATGGATGCAGACCTATAGTTATATATTCAATATAAAATGCCCTTAGAGAGATCCTTCAAAATAATTAAAATATCATAATTAATTTTCTATCATAATTGGTCTTATATCACCTGATGGACACCCACTTTAACAAACTTCAGTGATCACTGGAGTATCATAAATCTAAAATTAAGCAATGATTTTTATAAAGAAAAACACAAAAAGGAATACAATCACATGGGACAATCTCCTTGTCAGAAAGAGATTTACCTTCTTCATATTTCACCATGCAGTCTTCCCAATGTTTGGGAAGGGGGCCCCAGGTAAGCTTCCCCAATTCCCAAATGTGTCTAAGATATAGAATATGATTGACCTAGGTAGTTTTCAAGGTTGCATACTATCTGTTGCAAAAGCTTTCTGAGCAGTGCATAACATTTATTCTCTAATGAGTTTAAAGTAACAGAATGTCATGCCTTTTTCACAGCAGCAAAGATATTAAAAATTGATTTGCAATAAAAGCAGCAGGACATGATAACTGCTGAAAGGCTTAGGAGTATCTTTTGGTTTCTCAGTGTACCCACATATTTTGCAGGTTAAGTAAAAAAGGAGCTCCTTGCCCTTTTCTTAATTTCACAAGTGGCAAATGGTCCACTGATTCCATTTTCCCTCCAACAAAGTATCACAATAAGAAAACAGTTTGCACTAATGAAAATTGATTTTGTGAATTTCCCCAAAGAGAATGGGAACGGAAACAGTACATCACAATATAAGACAAAGAGAAAGCAAGACACATTTTCAGGTTTTGTAAACTTTTACACAATTCTGGTTTTTGTAGTACTCAGGACATTTTACATAAATGCCATCCTCACAAAGACAGAGGTCTGACAAATATGCCAATTTCACAAAGCCAACCTAGAATTACCCGCTTAAACTTGGCATAATCAGCAGTTAAATTTTCTAGATTTCCTTAGGGTGTTTTGGAATACATGCAATATGTGAATAGACCTCACAAGTAAAATTATCAACTAAATTCCCTTTAAAGAAAAATACTAGAGAAAAATAGACCTAAGAACTCATCAGATTAAGATTCAAAATCTTCTCTCAACCAACTATTTCTTTTTCTACATACCTAATCTTCTCCCTTTCTGGAACTAGCCACTAAGGCCAAATATATCTGTTTTCTATCCTTTAGATAAGTCTGGCTCATTCTGGCTTTTTAATTTTTCCCATTGTTAATTCCTTTGCTTGGAAAGTTCTCCCTCCTTTGTTTCAAAATTATGTGTCCCCCATATTGTGTATTGTATCCTATATCCAATCTCTGTAATTTACTAAATACGTAACCTTGGACAAGTCACTTGATTATTTGGGCATTAGTTTCCTCATTTATAAAATGAGAGAATTGGACTAGATTGTATCTAAGACATTTTCCATTTCTAAATCTATTAATTCTATGATTCAAATCCATCACCGCATTCAAATATTGGCTGAAAACTTCATTCATTCATCAAATATTTATTGAGGGCCCACTACATCATTATGGTAAGTGCTGTGGGGTATACACAGATGAATAAAACAATCTGAGTATGTTTATAATCTATTGGTGGTGCTTGGAATAATACATATAGAGAAATCATTTTAATACAAAGCAGAGCATGATAAGCACCACAGAAAAGGTATAATGTGTTCAGCAGAGGTTGGACTTAATTTTGTTTTGGGGAATCAGGGAGAACTTCATTAAAAAAATGACAAGTTTTGGTGATGAAGGTCTGGTAGGATTTTGATAGACATATAGGAGAAGAATTCCAGACAAAGGGACTATCATGAACAAAGTCATTCAATCAGCAATTATTAAATGCTGTTTATGTGACAGACATTGTCAGGAGTTGGGACTACACATGCAAAAACAAAACAGATTTTGTCCCAATTGGCCTTACACTATGTTGAGAGGAAGCAACGTGAAGACTGATAAGCAAACAGAATATAGAGAGAAGAGGGTACTGTATCTATGATTTCATTGCTAAAGGCACTTACTAGGTGAAAAAAAAAACACCCTATATCAATGTAGGTGAGAACCTTTTCACTTTGAGAGTTTCTTAGAGATCTGAGAGGTTAAGGACTATCCTAAAATTATGCAACCAGTATGTGTGAGAGATAACACTTGAACACAGGTCTTATTCTCTTTGAGACCAGGTCTTCATCTGCTATAGAATGATGCATTTCAAAAATGAATGAAAGAACAAATGAATGAATAAATAAATATAAGCTACATACCAAATAAACATATGTAATTTATGAGGGAAAGAAGATGACATATGTGAAGATTAGGAAAGGTCTTCTTTAAGAGAGAGCACTTGTAGTAAAGCTTTGAATGGAATTAGGGATCCTATGTGACAGAGTTGAGGAAGAACTGTGTTTAACATTTGCAGAAAGTAACAGAAATAGGAAACAGAATGTTATTTATGAAGCACTAGCTGGAGCAGTAATAGAGAACATGGGCCTAGAATCAGGAAGATGTGAGTTCAAATACAGTCTCAGATACCTTCTAGCTGTAAGATCCTGGGCAAGTCACTTAACAGTTATCTGCCTCAGTTTTCTTAACTGTAAAATGAAAATAATAATAGTATATACCTCACAGAGTTGTGAGGATCAAATGGGATAATATTTGTAAAATGAACAGCACAGTGCCTAGCATATATTAGGTGCCTAATAAATGCTTTTTTCCCTCCTCTTATATACAGGAAATAGCAAATATACCAGTTTGTCAGTAGTATAGAGTGAAGGAATGTCCAATAAACCTGGAGTCAGATTGTAAAGAGCTTTAAATGACAAAAAGAGGAGCCTGTATTTTGTCTTAGGGGTAATTGGTCATCAATAGATCTTCTTGAGCAAGGGAATGATGCAGTCAGACCCATGCCTTAGGAATATCAGTTTGGTAACTGTCTGAAGAATGCACTGGCAAAGGGAAGAGAATGGAGATAGTAAGACCAGTTAAAAAGCTATTGCAAAAGTCTGGTCAAGGGAGCCAAGTGTAAAAGAATAGCCACATGTAAAATGTTGACATAAAACTGATAAGTGATTGGAAATGTGGCATTATGGAAAGGGAAGAATTGAAGGCGACTGAATCATAAGTCATGCTTCATGGGTACTTTCCTAAAAATAATTTGCTAGACATGTATGACTCTTTTTTTTTGGAGGGCAATTGGGGTTGAGTAACTTGCCCAAGGTCACACGGCTAGGTTTTTATTTGTGTGTGTTAAGTGTCTGAGGCCGGATCCGAACTCAGGTCCTTCTGAGTCCAGGGCTGGCGGTCTACTCACTGCGCCACCTAGCCACCCCAACATGTATGACTCTTAACAGCATTTGGATATTTGGAATATCAATGGGTTTTTAGGGGTATACTGGAATAATCATGAATCAAGGGCATGGTTTTCTTTTTGGAATGATGATAAAGATATAGGTCATAGGAGCTGAGGATAAAGATGATCTGGGAACTAGAGGGGATGTTAGCATGGATATCAGTTTCTCTAAGAGCATGGGTTTTGTTAAGTGGAAGACTGTGAGTCAGATCCTGAATTCTATAACAAAGAATACAGAGTACCTGGGGGTCCAGACAGCAAATAATTGCTACCAGAATCTAAAAAGGAATATTTATCTGGATGAAGTAAATTTCAAAGTTGGTGACTAAGGTCCTAAGTTACAAAGGCAGAACAAAGGTCTAGAAGTAGCAAGGGAGAGCAAGGAGCATAGTTAGTCCTAGTCCTGGTCCACTGCTTTGGGAAAAGAAGCACATCTGGTATTGCAGAGAGTGGGCATGAATGGAATGTCTTTGAAGGAATGTCAGATGATGCCAGGAGTCCAGTAGAAAAAGACCGATGATCAAGGGAGTTTGTAAACAAAAGAAGGGATATTCTGGGCTGTGTTTACAGAAATGTTAGTATTTCAGTTTGGTTAGAAGATAGAATTCATATTGAGGATAAAGCAGGAAACAGAGTTTGGCATTAGAGCATGGAGAGCCTAGAAGGTCTTTCTAAGGGATATGGACTTATTTCTCTTCTAAAAGCTAATCATGACTCACTCTTTTTTTTAGGGGAGGTACTTATACAATTAGCTCATTTTCAATAATATCATTTTAATGGTATTTTCTGTATCCTTAATACTCATAAAAATTTCATAACAACCAAAGTTGCCTATGAAGTAAATAAAGGGTCAAGGAGAAATACATGGTAGGTGTAAGTAGACTGTAGGATCTTAGCAATGATGACTTGAATACATAAGTTGAGTAAAATATATTATCCCCCAAAAAGTATTTTTGGAAAATTATATGGTATGCTCAGATAAAGGGAACAAGGGATTGCAGGGGGACAGCCTGAGTACCAAACTGATGTGTATGGAAATGTCACCTAAGTTTCAATAACTGACTCCTGCTTAAGTTCCTGCCTTTATACCTTTCTCAGGATCCAAGGTCCTCTGTCACTAGGGTCTTGTATTGTTTGCGCTAGTGTAGCTTCAACTAGGTACTATAGGCCAATCTCTAATTCGGAGTCCCTATGACTGGGTACATGGGACCACTGTTAGAATTCTCAAACACCAACATGTTCAATGTATTTTCTGGAATGCCGCTCCTTGTCCCATCTGTGTACTACCATGATACTGGCTACCTTCCAATCCAGACATTGACTTGTCATGTCCTGCTTAAAACCTCTGACACTTCACTCATTTATCTGGACTTCTTCCTATGACTCATCTCTGAGATGAATAAATAAATGAAAAATTAGTTGGAATGTTAATGAAATAAGCTAGCATTTCTGTCACACTATAAGGTCTTCAAAGTACTTTAAGTGCATTGTCATATTATGTATTCAGAACATCTCTGGGAGGTAGGTGCTATTATTAGCCCTACTTTACTGATAAGGAAATTGAGCCTGAGAAAGCCCAAGTATGCTCAGGGACATGTGGTTAGTATCTGAGGCAAGATTTGAACTCCAGTCTTTTTAACTTCAAGTCCAATGTTTTTTTCTCTACTTAACCTAGATGTCTCTGCTACATGTAGAAAAAGGGAGAGAGTCCTTGTTCTCAAGGAACTCACGTTCTAATGGGGGGAGACAATATACTTTAAGTTTCAGCAACAAGTTAGATAAAAGTTTCTATAGTCATTAGGGCTCAATGGCAAAGAAAATGCTAATCCGTCTTTTTTTAACATTGTTTACATTAATAAAAGGATATTTTTCATATGAACCATTTACTTATGCCAAGGGCTTTTGTGGTGAGAATATTCTTTTTTTAGGCCTTGAGTAGCTGTGGTTGCTAGGGAGGCAGGGCTTTTGCACCTGTACTCACAGCTGCCAGGTTGCATCTCCATGGGCATTTCTTCTTTGGATGACGACTGCAGGGCTTGGCCTGAAAACCAGGACCAGTGGTCTTGGAACAGTATTCTTCTCATGGTTTTTAAGCTTACCTGCCCATTTGTGACAGATGGTCAATGACTCATGTTGGTGATGGAAAGCTGACCCCTTTTTATGGGATAGGGAACCATGTCTGAAACAGAACTGGTGATCTGTCTTTAGCAATTCTCAGGGGTCTTGGGCTATATCAGGGTCTGAAAGGACATGCTGATGGTAGTTTGAGTTTCCTGGCAAAATCTATGTCTTGTATTTCCTTCAGGGTGGCTTGTTGTTTCAGTTAGGTTATCTTCTTTCAGAATCCTTCTCTCCTCCTGATTTGGTAGCTCTCTTCTGAGACCTTTTAATCTTCTATTTCTGTCTTTCTCTACCTTCCCTGTCTTGATACCAGTGGAGCCTCGGTAAATAACATGGACATAGAAAGAGAAATAAGAAATGCTTATCTTCCTTTCTGCTCCCCACTTCTGATCTAAGGCACCATCTCTCATGGTACCCCCTTAACATTACAAAGCCTCTAACACTGCACAGATTGTGTGCTTTTCCTTAAGAGTGACCTACCCTTAACTTTATGTCCTCTACCTGCCCCCATCAAAGTTAATATTCCCTCAGAACAGCTGGCCTCTTCTAGTAGTAAAAAGTTAAGCAAATTGATTAAGCCAATTCACTCTAAAGTGCGAATTAATTACATTTAGCTTAATGTGTCAATTTTTTTTGCATTCAGAATAATATTTTATTTATAGCAAGGAATGAGTTTCTGATGGTGGAATTTCAGTTGTAATATTTTTGGGTAGGGAAACCCCTCAAATCACACTATCCCTAAGTCTTGAAAATAATATTCTAAAATCATTTTTTCTTTTGGACTGGGTCTTTGATTTAATTGATAGAGCCAGCTGCCAAAGAGTGAATTTCCTCTGCCAATGAAGATCAATAACTTCTCTGAAACTTAAACTCTTAGGGTTGTTTTGGGGCATTGAGAGGTGAATTTACAGGGTCACACAGCCAGTGTGTGTTTGAGGAAGGATATGAATTCATGTCTTACTGATTTAAAGACTAGCTCTCTATCTACTATGCCAAATGCTTCTCTTTAATATCGTTAGACCTTCAAGAATTCTATTTGACCACAAAATTCACTTTGATTTGATGAACTTTGCTTATCTCTTCTGTTTCTATTAGCTTAATTCTGTCTACAAACCACCATAGACCCAGTATTCCTACACAAATGCAGATTCCTTTATAAACTAAAAGTAATATAGAATGAAAAGTCAAGAATAACATCTACTGCCAAGTTTTCTATAAATTTACCAGAAATTAATTTGGGCCTTATGCATATGAGCACAAGTATTTCCATGGCTCATGCTATGCACCCTTCTGGTTGGGTCTTATCCTACCTACCTGGGTTTAAATTCTAGTTGTGTCACTAACTATAGCTATGTGATGTTAGAGAGGTTTTGTCACCTCTCTGGGTAACAGCCCCCTCATTTGGAAAATGAAAGTTCTAGATTAGGTGATTTCTAAGGTCCCTTACACCTATAACAATTCATGAATTTCTAATCATGATAAATCAGATCTCTTCCTCTGATGTGATTTTAACAGTACTTAGATTATGTAATCTTTTTATTAAGTATTTCTACGTTAAAAACTGTGGGGAAGATTCTACTTTTCAGCAGTCAATAGGTGTTATTAGGTTTAGAATGTTATGTTGCTTAAAAGAAGTTATACCTTGACAAGCAGATTGGCATAGGAAGCTTAATTTTTTGGAGTTCAGTTGTCTGTTCTACTGTTAAAACTCCTCATACCTAGAGAGTGGGCTGCATACCAAGCTTCTTGTAACATAGCAATTTTGTTCATAAGACTTAAGAAAAAATTTCTTTGTGTGATGTTTGACTTTGTGAAAAAAAAACGTCATACATTCAACGAACACTGGGAAATTAGGAGAGTTGGGCTGTAATTTATCATTTTTGCCTATGAATTTCAATCTGAGTAGTATAAGTGAAGAATAATGACCAAAAGAAACTTAAGAGTATCATAGAATCAGAGCTTGAGAGGTGGATAGGACTTTAGAGGTCATCTAATCCAATCCTCTCATTCTATATGTGAAGAAACCAGGGAAACCAAAGTTTAAGTGATTTATCTAAGGTTACACAGGGAATAAGTGGCATCTGTTTCTTTACTTAGGCAAGAATAGAGACCTTTGATGCTTAGAATCTAAATATTTTCACCAATAATATTAAAGACTTTAATGACTTAGTTTCTCTGTCTTAATCCTAGTTTATAAACCTTTAGGTTCTTACAATAATGTACATAAGCATGCAATTGGGGGAAACCAACTAGGATGGAGGAAAGAGTGAGGTAGTAATCTACAAGCATAAATGTGATTCATTAATGAGTTGTAATTTTAAACTGGAAGCTTGCCAATTTAGAGCAGAACATATCCTTCACTCTCTCTTTTATCCTCCTGTTTACTGTTGATTATATACTGACTTCAATCTGCTTACTAGTCAATTAAGTAGTACTGTAAAAGCAAGCACTCATTATGTGTTTTTCCATTGCCCCTTTAATCATCTACAACTTTGATTTTTTTGAAACCATGATATTCCATAACACTGGCAGAAGACTTAATATTAAAAGAATATTTTACCGTGGCTTTGGCCATGGTAGTACAATTTTCCAGGGCAGTCAAGCCTGGTTTCTCCCTCCTCTACACTTTTGTGCTCAACTCATGGTCCATCTGTACTCTCTGTTCAAGACATAAGTGTCTTGATGTGCTAGATAAGAATATGTGTTGATGAGTAAACCAAATTGAGGAAGGCTGCCCATCTAACTGATGCTATAATCTGGGCAATATGTATTCTTTTTTTTTTCTATACAGACCACCTATACAATTTTTTCAAGTGGTTGTGGATCTCACTGATGAGGTCCTTTGATAGGCTGGGGCTCAATGAAATGAATACATTATGATCCACAAATGAGAATTTTTATATTGCCCCATCATTTATAAGTAATCCTATTTCAACTTCAGGGAGAACAGTATTCATTCTGGGCAAATAGATTTGACTAGAATATGTCACCTTGAATAAATTTGGAGAGGAGGTCTCTCCACGTTTTAGCTTCACTTGATGCTGATACTGAGAGAATCATTCAATAACGTTATCTCTCTCGGGATATAATGACCAAAGGAATCTTGCCTAATCTTAAAATATGCATGGGAGAAATATTGTTGAATAAGAGCCTTTAAGGCTGCACTTTGCTCTTCCCATTCAAATAGTTCTTTATAGGCAACAAAGAATAAGCCCAAGGGGATCTTATATTCTCTGTACCTTTCATTCAATTGTGCAACTGTGAAGATGTGATCTGCTGAAGAAAGTCATCTTCAAAGGCGTGCCCATTCTCTTCATATTTTTATTAATGAAATCCTTGATATGTGTGCAGATCATTTATATAACGATTTTTTGAAAAAGAAACGAGAAATGCATATTGGTGGATAGTTGCTGATGACTCCTTCATCCCCTATCAGAGGTAATAATTCATCCATGATTTTTCCTCCTTTTGTAAGATTTCCCTCTTTGATGTATCTTGAAAACAGTTCCCCAAGTGCCTCCAGCATGAGTTTCTTCTTTGTATGACAAAGAACATCTACTCTCCCTAACTTAATCTTCTTTATTTTGTAACCTTTAAGATCCCGTTCGAATCTGAAATTGTGTGACTTTGTGAAATAACATTTAATTTCCTCATATAACTCATAAATTATTTCACATTCAACTCTTTCCCCCATTTATCTACAAAGGTGGAGGGAAAGGGAAGAGAAAGGAATAAACATTCATATACTGTCGACTATGAGCTAGGTACTATGCTAAACACATTTCACTAATATTATCTCATTTGATCCTCACAACAATTCTGACAAGTATATGCTATTATCACCCCAATTTTACAGTTGAGAAAACTAAAGGAAAGAGAGGTTAAGTGACTTGCCCAGGGTCACAAAGTTAGTGTCTGAGACAAGATTTTAACTTGAGTCTTCCTAACTATAAGCACTGTGCTCTAGTCACTGTACTATCAGATTCCTCAGATATGTGTTCTAGTTGGGTTTCACAGGAAGCATTCTACAGGGTTTGTTGTTATCGCTTTTGGTCAGGTAATTTTCCCAGCTGTGAGGTAATATATTTTATCCTATTATATTTTTGTGTAATATTTTGTAAATGAACTTGGTCTCTAAATTGACTGCCATGACTCCACCTGGCAAAAAAAAGATCATATATTTACTTGTTGAGTTGGTATCTGAGATCTTTTGACCACTTTTTCAGTAGTGATTAGTTTATGTTTGAAGGCAAAAGGAAAAGGGGAAGGCAAAAGAGGATGAGATGGATGGTGTTGCACCAGCAAAAATGAACTTGGACAGACTTTGAGAGACACTGGAGAATAGAAAGACTGGGTGTGCTACAGTCCATGGAGTCACAAAGAATCTGACACAGCGAAACAACTGAAAAAACAACAAAGTTTACATCAGCTAAATTTCTTCAAGAAAAAAATTTTTTTTAACAATCTGAGCCAAAGCCTTTCTTTTTATCCAACTCTGATTTTTCAGTCAATGATTTGTTCAGACTGGTTGAATTTTCGCTATTGGGATTGCACCTTCTATCAGTTTCTTCTTACTTTTTCTTTTCATTTGATTAGGATTTTGACTTTTGCTCTAAACTTGTTGCTTTCTTACTGCACAAAGATGCTGATATGAAAATTACTGCCGTGTCATTAGAAATCTCCTCACATTAAGATATTGCCAGCATCATTAAAAGAATCTTGTTTGATGCTTGCCATTTTCTAGTACCTGTCAATGCTCTTCTTGAAGAGGATATCCATGTTATACAAGCATGAGACTGCCAAATATTCCATAGGTCTTTCTCCTCTTCCATTTCTTTGCCCTGAATCCTACTTAGCATATTCTTCACTGCCCCATCTGGTACCTACTTTTACATTGAAGCTACATATTTCTTTCTTTCTTTCTTTCTTTCTTTCTTTCTTTCTTCCTTCCTTCCTTCCTTCCTTCCTTCCTTCCTTCCTTCCTTCCTTCCTTCCTTCTTTCTTTCTTTCTTTCTTTCTTTCTTTCTTTCGCTTTTTGGAAGGCAATTGGGGTTAAGTAACTTGCCCAAGGTCACACAGCTAGGTTTTTGTTTGTGTGTGCATTAAGTGTCTGAGGCCAAATCCGAACTCAGGTCCTTCTGACTCCAGGGCCAACGCTCTACTCACTGCACCACCTAGCTGCCCCTCATATTATCAATTTATATAATGATTTGGGTTGCACAATATTGCCAGATAAAAAAACAACAACATCTTTTTATTCTCTGTGATAAATTATGGCACAAGACCAGAAAATTATCTTCATGGTGGATTTGTTTTTTTACCCTAAGATGCTTCAAGTCACAATGATAAAGTCTTATGGAATGAAGTTGCAGGTTGTACTTGGTTATATGCCAAACCTGTGTGCATCTTCAAAGAAAATATTTGGTTTTTTGGCTATAACTTTAGAGTTTCTGGCCATATAGAATGTGGGATTAGTTATATTCCAATTAACCATCTGAGGCAAAATAAGGAACAATAAGTTGAAGTTATCGAAAGGAAAATCTAGGCTTGAGATAAGGAAAATCTAACTAAGATGTTTGAAAATTTGGTGGGAATCTTAAAGCAAAAACTTGATTATCACTTATTGGGTATGTAGTTTTGTTATTATTAAGTAGTTTTTCAGTCATATCCAACACCTTGTGATCCTGTTTGAGGTTTTCTTGACAAAGATACTCGAGCAGTTTGCCATTTCCTTCTCTAGCTCATTTTATAGATGAGGAAACTGAGGCAAACAGTATTGAGTAACTTGCCAGGGTCACCCAGCTAGTCTGAGGTCAGATTTCAACTCAGGAAGAAAAGTCTTCCTGACTCCAGGCCATGCACTCTGGTGAGCTCCTATCTAGCTGCCACAATGCTAGATAGTAGTAGGGATTATGTTTCAGTATGAGTCAGACTAGATGGATGAGTTCCTTTCTAATTCTAGAATTATATGATACTACAATATTTTCCCTTGACAGCTGATTTATCTTGCTTTTTACTCATTCTGCTAAACAAAAATACTGTTTTGCCAGTTACTCAGGGCTGAAATTTCAATGTCCTCTTTGTCCTCTCCCTTTCCCTCACCCTAATATTCAATCAGTGGCAACATATTTTCTATTCTACCTCTGTGTTATTTCCTAGTCATTTCCTGCTTTTAATTCCCATTGCTAACGCATACTATCCCATTCCCAATGCCAATTCACTAAGTCCTCATAACCTCTTACCTGAATTATTGCAATAGATATTTAAATGTTCTGTCTCTGGCCTCTCCATATTGTACAAGTCACTTGCCACATAAAACATTCTAAAACACAGCCCTAATCATATTTAATAAAAATAGTTATTAAAGGCATCCTGTGTATAAGACATTGTTCCAAGGGATAAGGAAGGAATAAAAATGAATATGTTCCCTGTCATCCTGTATGTTTTCATAGAATCATAATATTTAATAAATTAAGTCCAAATGTCTTAGCCTAGTATTCAAGGACCTCTATGTTTTCATTCCCACCTATCTTTCCAGTCTTATCTCTCACTACTCCATATAGATATTCTTCAATACAGCCAAAGTAGGTTACTTTTAATTCCCTAAACATGCATTTTTGAGTCTGGAACCTTGGTCATACAATTATTTCTTTCATGAAAACTCTCTTTCCATTTCCATTGGTTGAAATCCTACTTGTTCTTCAAGGCTTAGCTCAAATACATCTTCCCACCCCTAAATGGATATAATTTTATCTGTGGCTAGATCTTCAAAATACATTGAACCATTATCAAAGTACTTATCTTACTCTCCACTCATATTTCATATTACTTTCTTAACTTTAGATTTTCTTTTTTATTATTGTGAACTTAATATTTTGAAAAAATCAACAAACATGATTATTCCTACATTCAAAAAGAATGAAAAAGAGAGCTATATATGAAACCATGAATTACAATTATGTATAGCTTACTTTGAAAATTTATAATTTAATATTATCATTTCAAAATTGTCCTGATTATCTTTGCCTTTGAGAACTTCCTTGTGTGTAATTCTGATTATTTTTAAATGTTTCATTGATATTCTTTTAAAAAAATTTTTTCCAGTCAACTCCATGTTATACATTATCTATACATTATCTTCATTTTCACTTCTTCATTAGAAAATTGGAGTCTGGGTTCCTCTAGGTTCTTTAGTTCTGAAAGGTGAGCTTTTTCCTTATATTACTCCAGCCCAGACTCTATGCTATTTCTGATGCTTTTTCCTGCCTGCTCTTTGCTATGGGTATTTACCCTCAGCTGCCTTTCCTGTTCCTTTTTATGTTATTTTCCCACATTAGAATGTAAGCTCCTTGAGGTCAGGGTTGATTTTCTGGTATCCCTGGTGCTTGTCAGAGTTCCTGGTAAACAAGTCTTTTTTTTTTTTTTTAAAGCAATTGGGGTTAAGTAACTTGCTCAAGGTTACACGGCTAGTCATTTGATTTATGCGTGGGTGCTCATTTTCTGAGGCCGGATCTGATCTCGGGTCATCCAAACTCCGAGGCCGGCGCTCTTACTCACTGCGCCACCTAGCCGCCCCTTTAGGGCAATTGGGGTTAAGTAACTTGTCCAAGGTTACACGGCTAGGTTTTTGTTTGTGCGGATTAAGTGTCGGAGGCCGGCTCCGAACTCAGGTCCTTCTGATTCCAGAGCCGGCGCTCTATTCACTGCGCCACCTAGCCGCCCCAACAAGTCTTAATAAATAAGAATTCTGGCTATGTTTATTTAAAATAAAAAAACCCAACCCAACATGATTACTCTCTCATATCTTGTCCCTATAATTACCTCAAATAAGAACCCAAAATTCTCCCTTATAAGAAATAACTATCTGAAAATACATGTCTGACTTTGTACTTTTTTTGGCTTTTCCTCTAAAGATGTAGGAAGTCTGCTTCATCATCAGTCTTCTGAAGTTGTCATTTGTCAGAGTATTGATCACTGTTCTTAAGCCTTTCAAAGTTGTTTTCTCTTTTAAGGTTGTAGCCAATGCGTAAATTATTCTCTTGGTTCTGGTCATTTCACCCTCCATCAGTTCATTTATCTTTTCACACACATATCTTTTCCAATATATCTTTCTGAATCTGTCCCTTTCATATTTTTTTTAGTTAAATCATTTTATTACCTTCACATATAAATTTTTTCAGTTATTCCCTAACAGGCATCCTCTTTGTTTCTAATTATTGTATCTATCTATCTATCTATCTATCTATCTATCTATCTATCCATCTATCCATCTATCTATCTATCCCTTTTACATAAATACTATGATTTAGCCAAGCTGAACTACTGGTTATTCCCCTAAATTAACATTCAATTTCTATCCTATGTATGTATGTACATGTTTTTATGCCTAGAATACACTTCTTTTTCATCTCTACCTCTTATACTCTGCTTATACTCTTCAAAGCTCTGCTTAGGTAAAACTTCCTTTGGGGAAACCCCTCAGTTGGTAGTATTTTCTCCCTGTTCAAATTATACTTTATTTATTAATTTTTTACATGCTACATTTTTTAGTAAAACAAGCTGCTTGAGAGAAGAGATTGTTTCATTTTTGCCTTTGCATCCCCAACACCAAGAACAGTTCCTTTCACTGTCCATTTACTAAATATTTGTTGTAAGAATTAATAAGGGGTTCATCAATATAGCCCTAGAGAGGTTTTAAACATTAATGGTTTATACTCACTCACTAACTGCTTCCCGGTTAGTCAAGAGAACTAAGGGAGAACCTCTCAAACATTCCAGAAAAACTTCTTAGATGATATATTTTAGATAGTCCAGTCCTGAGTTCAGTGATTATCTCAGTTTTGTATTCTTATCTCCAGTCAATAATGTAGTAACTAGCACAGCTTATTTTAAGGTGTGGTCTGTGATTTTATGGGTATAGGGCATACCCAATGAGGAAGCTTATAGCCTCAGAAAATTAAATGGAGCCCTGAATGGTTAAATGACATGTCTGGGGTCATGCAGACAATATGTTTGCAAGACAAGAAACTAGGTTCTTTGACAAGAAACTAGGTTCTTTGAGGTCAAATCTCTATTTACAATGCCATGATTCATCTTGAGTGACTGATCAGTGTACAGTGTTACAACGACTTTTCACTTGCTGACCTACATGACCAAAAGAATCACTAGAGAATTATTTCTTTCATGTGTCTTAGTGTAACTGATTGGCTCAATGTGATCCATTGACATGGAAGTTTGATTGCAAAAAAAACAGAAATGGCCTTTCTTCTACTTCACTGCCATCTTGATGGATATGGCAGAAAGTTATGCTCAGGATAGTTCTTCAATGTTTCATCGGCAGTTACAGAGTCACTTTATCATGAGACTGTAGATTTAGAGTTGAGGAAAGGACCTTAGGGAACATCTAGCTCAACCCTCCAATTTTATGAGGAAAATTGAAGTCTAGTCATATCAAATTGTTTGCCCAAGTTCATACAGGTAATAAGCAGTCAAGGCAGAATTTGGATCCAGGTAGCCTGATTACAATACTATTACATTCTTATCAAAATATCTCCAGATGCAGATTTAACTCATCTCTCTTTGTTTTTTTCTTCAATGAAAATGGAGACTAACCAATTAAATATTCTTCTACGAGAATTTTTCTTATATGGAAATGATAATGATAGGTTACATTTTTAGATAGTCCTTTATGATTTCAAATAGCTTTCACATCCATAAAAGTTTTGCAAAAACCCTGAGAAATAGGCAATACAATATTATCCCCATTTAACAGATGAGAAAACTGAGGCTCATGGAATTTAAATGATCTGACCAAAGTTACATCCCACCACTAGCTGATAGTAGAGAAAGGGCTTTTTCTGATTCCAATTTCAGTGTTCTTTCCACAATACTTTGTTGCATTTTTGGCTACAGTAGGCTGTCTCTCTGAAAGATGATCATTAAATGACTCCTTTCTAGTTTAAATACTATCAATTCCCTTAACCTTTCTGTATAGACCTTATTTTTCAACTCTTTAGTCATCTTTGTGGCTCTCCCCTGAATGACTTCTGGACATCCTCTCTAGTCCTATCAATCTTTGATTTTCTGCCCAAACTGCTACATTGACAGCATGCCCTTAAGCCTTCATTTGCTTCCTGTTGCCTTTTGCAAAAAATGTCAAGTGCTTGTCTTAAAAATGATAGAATATACTTATTTGGGGATCAGAGAGAGATAGGGCTTTGAGGGATTTGAAGGTTATTTTGCCTTGCTCACAGTCATAGCACAAAAGTAATTCAAACCAGCAATCTGAACAGGACTGCTGATGTCTCCTTAATCTATCACTAACAACCGCTAATGAAGGGACATCCTCCATAGCTTTTCTGTATAACCTGTTCCAATAATCCAATTATTCAAAACACTTTCTAAGCATAATCTTTCTTGGTCTTCTCTACTAGGAGATGGTGCTAATGACAGAGATTGGTTGGCAAGATGCCACGGTCACTGTTTACAGATCCTGTTACTTTTCAGCACTCTTTCAGGCTGTCTTCAATACTGTCTTGGGGCTCTGTACTACAGAAATGTCCCCATTCTCTCCTCCCCCCTCCATTCTTGAACTTTAGCAAGGTCATCATAAGCTAATCAGAAGTTGCTTTATCTGACACGAACCTTTAGAACCTGGCCTTACAAATATTTCCTTCACTCATCGTACTCTTAATGTTTTCTAGTATGTAGACTCACTCACCTTTTCAGTGGATTATAGAGGGACTCCTGCTTAGACAGGTAACATCGGCACAGCAGGTTTTCTCAGTGCCAGTGGCCAATACCCTCACGACTCAAAAAGATACAGAAAGGTCATACACTGACTGCAGCAGGGAAAGAAGCCCTGAGATAAAAGGATACCATAACACCCACACACATTCAAGGTCTTGTACACTTGGTCCAACCCATTGGAGAACTGCCCAGGGAACAAGTTGGAGTTACCTTGAAACAATAACTAAGAATACAGAAAATCTCTTGTTATTTACTTTGATGTACTACGTGGATCAACAGTGGACACAGTCCCACCTGTTGGTGTAGGCCTTCCACCTCTACAGCGTTAATGGCCAGCAAAACTTCTGAAAGGGAGTGGGTGGCCTCCAGGATTTGAAGTTCTAAGTGAAGCAAGAAGTACTCCTCTCAAATATCAGTCATTCAATAAAGTTATCAAGCACTTAGCATATACCAGGCATTAAGCTAAGTGCTAGGGATACAAAAAAAATTAGTCCTCAAGGAACTCATAATCAAATGGGGAAGACAAGCAAAAACATACATGAACAAATGAGCTAGAAAGAGAATAGACAAGAAATTATTAGAGAGAGAAGGTATTAGAATGAAGAGGGATTGGGAAAGGCTGCCTCTGGAAGATAGGACTTTATTTGGAAATTGAAGGAAGCCAAGAAATCCAGGAGGCCTCTTATTCCAGGAATAAGGGACAATCTGAGAAAACTGGGGGGGGGGGGCGATGGGGAGAGAGAGAGGGAAAGAGAGAGAGGGAGAGATGGAGAAGGAGAGGGATGGAAGGAGGAAGAGGGGAGAGAGGGAGGGAGGAAGGGAGAGAGAGAGAGAGAGAGAGAGAGAGAGAGAGAGAGAGAGAGAGAGAGAGAGAAGGGATTAGTGGGGGGGAGGGAGGGGGAGAGAGGGAGAGAGAATGAATGTGTCTTGTTCATGGAATAGCAAAGAGGTCAGTATCACTGAATCAGAGTATTTGGTGCGGGGTAAAGTAAATATCTCAACATTGGGCAAAGTACAGAGTTTAAATAACACGATTTTAGCTCATAGAGCTTACAATCAACCAACAAATATTTAAGTATTTACTATGTGTCTGGCTCTATGCTAGGCATTGGGGCTACAAATACAATGAATGAAACAATACCTACCTACAAGGAGCTTATATTTTAATGGAGGAGACAACATAAATGTAAATAAGTATTCATAGAATAAATATAAGAAGAATAGAAACAAATAAATACAAATTAGTTAATTAATTAGAAGGTAGTTTGAGACAGAGGGCGTTAATAGAGGGGGTTAGGAAAATCTTAATGTACAAAGCAGTGTCTTGAAGAGATAGATCCCATTAGGTAGAGATGAGGAAGGAGTGAATTGCAGGTATAGGAGACAGCTAGACATGTGAGAATAAGTATTATGCCTGAAGAACACAGAAAATGGCAGTTTGGTTGTTTTGCAGTATGTGGGAGGAGAATACAATGAAGCTCTGAATGGCTATAAACCTAAACAGAAAAGTGTATATTCTTTTTTTTTTTTCTCTTTTTTTTTTTAAACAAATACTTTATTAACTTCTGTTTTACATCATTCATTTCCGCCAGATTTTGAGTTACAATCATTTTCCCCCCATTATTCCCCTACCCAACCTCCCAGAATAGTAGTCCCACAAGATATCACTTCTTCCAATCTGCTCTCTCCCATACCTTCTCCCATACCCCCATCGACTTTTCCATTAGAGGAAGGTGAGTCTTTGCATCCCAATGCCTGCACATCTTATCTCCCTATTACAAGCAAAAGAGTATTAATAATAGTATTTATATATATTTGAAACATTTAATGTTACGACCTCGAATTTCAGATCCATTTCCTTCCTCCCTTGTCACTCATTCCTTCTTGGGAGATAAGTAATTCAGTATATGTTGTACATGTCTAGCCATGCAAAACATTATCATGGTAGATATATTGTACAAGGCTGCTTATAATTCCCTCCCACTCATCCCACCCCCCACCTGGTCCATTCCCTACATGATCCTGTCCCTCTTCTATAGTGGGTACTTCCAACCTCCCCTCACCCCAAGGATGCCCTCCCATCCATCATCTCTCCTCTCATCCCCCTTCCCCTATCCTGCTGCAGGTTGAGATATCCCATTTAGTATGTATGTCATTTTCTCCCTGAACCAAATTCAATGTGAATGTGGTTTTGCCTTTTTAGCCTTCCTTATTCTCCCCCTCCTTTGCACCCACTTCCCCTACATGAGATAGTTTACCCTACCATGTCTCTCCCCATCTCCTCTTGCCACTTTCCTCTCTCACCTCATAATTTCATCCCTTGAGTACTCTCCCTTCCCAACAAAATCAGCCTATGCCCTCTATCCATATATAACTGTAACCATATACACACACATTCACATATGTATTCATATGACCACACCCTTCTTCCATTATTTTCATAGTGAGAAAGATATCATCAGTCACAGTTATTGCTTTTCCATATAGGAATGTAAATAGTTCAACTTTGATAAGTTCCTTTCGATTTCTTTTCCCTGATTACCTTCTCAGGCATCTCTTACTTCTTGTGTCTGGATGTCAAATTTTCTATTCAATTCTGGTTTTTTCCTCAAGAATGCTTGAAAGTCCTCTATTCCACTGAATGACCATATTTTCCCCTAAACAAAATACTCAGTTTTGCTGGGTAGGTGACCTTTGGGTTCATTCCCAGCTCTTTTGCCCGCTGGAATATCATATTCCATGCCCTTCACTCCCTCAGTGTAGAAGCTGCCAGGTCCTGTGTTCTGATTGTGTTTCCACAATATTGAAATTGTTTCTTCCTGGCTGCTTGTAGTATTTTCTCCTTGATCTGGGGATTCTGGAACCTGGCTATAATATTCCTGGGAGTTTTCTTTTTGGGATCTTTTTCAGGAGGTGATTGGTGGATTCTTTCAACCTCTATTTTGCCCTCTGGATCTAAAACATCAGGGCAATTTTCCTTGAGAATTTCTTGAAGGGTGATTTCTAGGTTCTTTCTTTGATCATGGCTTTCAGGTAGTCCAATAATTTTTAAATTGTCTCTCCTGGATCTATTTTCCAGGTCAGTGGTTTTTCCCATGAGATATTTCACATCGCCTTCTAATCTTTCATTTGTTTGGATCTGCTTAACAGCATCTTGATTTCTCATAAAGTCATTAGCTTCCATTTGCTCCAGTCTAACTCTGAAGGAATGAATCTCCTCAGTGCACTTTTGAGATTCTTTTTCCATCTGGCAAATTCAACTTTTTAAGGCATTCTTCTCCTCATTGCCCTTTTGGGCCTCCTTTGCCATTTGAGTTAGTCTATTTTTTAAGGTGTTGTTTTCCTCAGTCAGGCTGTTGACCCTCATTTCATACTTTTCCTGCATCCTCATTTCTCTTTCCAATTTTTCCTCCACTTCTCTTATTTGATTTTTAAAGTCCTTCTTAAGGTCCTCTATGGCCTGCAACCCGCTCATGTTTTCCCCCTGGGGCTTTTGGAGCAGGACTTCTGACCTCACAGTCCTTTTCCCGCTCTATGCCCCCAAAATAGGAGTCTAGGGTTGCATTTTTCTGTTTCCTTTGCCTTGGCATGTTGCCACTAAATTGCTTGACTTTTGGGCTTGTTGCCACACTATGGCTTTAAGGCCAGATAGAAGAATTTTCGTCCCGAACGTGTGGGGGGCAACTTCCGTTTCTGGCAAGCTATAAACCCACCCACAACTTCCACCCTAGATCACAATCCAGATCCAGGGAGGTTAAAGCAAGAGCGATTACCCCCCAAGACTGATCGCTGGATCTCCCCACGATTTGTAGGCTGGGAGCCGGAAATGCCTCTGAAAACTACACAGTGGCCTGTCTCCTCAGCAGCTTCTAGCCCCCAGGGGAGGGAGCTGACGCATTCCCCAAATACAGGTCCCAAAGTCCATAGGACACTAACCTCTTACTTTGTCCTAGGCAAGTCTATGTTGATAATTCTGGCGTCTCCACAGTTCCTGGTGTTCTGGGGTTCCTCCAGCCGGCTGCTGGCCCTGCCGCCCTGGGGCTAAAACCTCGGCTCACGTGGACCTGGGCTCGGCTCGGCTCCCAGACCACTGCGCTGGTCCTTCCTGCAGGGTGCTGGGCTGTCCTCAGCGGGAGGTTAGCTTCTCTGTGTCGTTCTGTGGGTGCTGGGGCTCCAGAAGATTTTCAGAGTCCTTTTTTACATAGTTTGTGGAGAATCTGGGGGCAGAGAGGCTTGGAGGAGCTGTTTCTACTCCGCCATCTTGGCTCCGCCCCCCGAAAAGTGTATATTCTTGACACAATAGGACATCACTGGAGTTTATTGAGAAGGGGAGTGACTAGGTCAGATGTGAACTTAAGGAAAATCCCTTTGGGCAGCAGGGTAGAAAATGGGCTGAATTGAACAGAGACTAATTAGGAGGTTATTGCAATAACCTGGACAAAAGATAATGAGGGTAGTTAGGTGGTATCTCTGTCAGTAGAGAGAAGGGGTCAGATTCAGATGTTATGGAAGGTAGAAATCATCGTATTAGGCAGCCAAAAGATACATGGAGTGAGAAAAGGTTGAAGGGTCAAGGACAACATCAAGTTTAGGAACCTGAGAGATTGTTAGGAGGGTGATGCTTTCTACAGAAATAGGAAAATTTGGAAGAGGGGTGGGTGTAAGTACAAAGATAATAAGTTCTATTTTGAATGCATTGAATCAGAAATGTCTCTGGGACATCCATTTTAAATGTCCAATAGGCAATTGGTGATTCTCAGGGTAGAGATTGCCACTGGATGGATATACAGGCATAGAGATAATAAACTCTAGGGAGCTGATGAGATCACCAAGACAAAGTGTGGAAAGATAAGAGTTAGGGGATTAGAAAAGAGCCCCTGGGAACACCTACAGTTAAGGAGTGTGAGATGAATGCTGAACCAGCTAAGGAAGAAAACCAGGAAAGACTAGTGTCACAAAAGCACAGAGAAGAGAGAGCAGACAGGATAAAGATTCTTAACTTGTGATCTGTGAACTTAATTTTAAAATATTTTAATAATATTTGATAAATATTAAAATAAATAAAATTGGTTTTAAGTTAAGCAAAAGTCAATAAGAATAATTGTACCTAATATGTACCAGGCTCTGTTCTAAGCATTTTTCAATCCTATGAATTTTATTTTACATGTGTAAAAACATTATTCTGAGAAATGGTCCATAGGTATTGCCAGAATGCCAAAGAAATTCATGACACACAAAAAAGTTAATAATCCCCAGAGAGTATAGGGTTATCAAGAGAGTTCAATGTAGCAAACAGTTCCAGATAGATGAGATTTATTTAGTAGGTATGTCTTCAACTTGGTATATATATATATTGATGTTATGCAAGTAGATTTAGGGATGTAAGGAATCTTAAAAGCCAGCCAGTCAAACCTTCTTATTTTTAGGTAGGGAAACTGAGACCCAGAGAAATTAAATGATTTGCTCAATGTCACAATGTAATAAATGACAGAGGCAAGATCCAAACATACATTCATTCTCTGGCTCTGAGTCCTCATGTACACACTCATCTTCTGAAGGCTGTCACTTTCTCATCCAGCTCCAAAGGTGTCATCAGCTTTGTGTGCCAGAGCAGGGAAAAAAAAACAAAAAACAAAAAAGAAAAAACAAACTACAGACTCCTACTATAGACACAACTACTTCAACCATCTGAATTGAGTTGAATGCCATTAAAAATTAATTGAATTGACTGGATGGCTGATTTTCTTGACAGTTTAATTCAAATCAAAATAGTCCCATAAGATTTGTGTTTAAACCCTAATCCACAATCATACTGCCTATGTTTTGTTCAGAGTTATTACATTTCTGAGTCAATTCAATTAGAATTCATCAAATGTCTGTTATGTTCAAGGAACTGTGCTAGGCACTGGGGACACAAAAACACAAGAACAACAGTCTTTACCCTCATGGGTCTTACATGATCCTTTGGAATAGAATATATAAAAATAAAAGGAAATGAAAAATAATTTGTGATAAGACAAGATAATTTACTTAATTACACATTATTCCCATCACACACTCAACAATCCTGACAATCCTCATGCTGCTATTTCTCAAACAGGACATACCATCTACACTTTCCATGCCATTTTCTGGAAAGTACTCCTTTCTCCCCTGCATGCCTTGAATATCCTTAACTTCTTTTAAGACTCAGTTCAAACACCACCGTCTACTACTATACTACTACTAATACACTATAAAGGAATCTATGAATTGATCCAGCTGCTCTATATATCAAATTATGCAAGAAATGTGACCAAACTGTTGCTTTTGATGTGGCAATTCTATTCCTGGATTTATACTACAAAAAACAACAGGAGAGGAACAAGAGAAACAAAGGTCCAATGCCTACTACTATATATAAGCAGTTCTGTGGCACAGTAGAAAGGATGTTGGGCCTGGAGTCAGGAAGACCTGAGTTCAGTTCTTTCTGGTCCCCTCAGCTACTAGTGTTTTCCCTGTTCAAGTTTCCACTGTGTATGTATTTTTGCATATCGATTTTTGTGTACATGTTCTCTCCTTCATTAGAGTATAAGCTTATTGAGAGTAGGGTCTATTTTGTTTGTTTTTCCATTGTATCCCAAGCCCCTAGCATAGAGTCTGGTTTTTATTAGACTCAGTTAATCCTTGTTGATTGATTGAGGAAAGGTTGCTAGCAGTTTTGGAGGTGAGGAATCAAGATAAGCTCTTGGGGGTACCTTAGTTGAACCTGGATAGAAGCTGAGGCTTTGAAAGGGTGAAAATGAAGACAGAGTCCATTGCTTGAATAATGCACAACTTGTACAAAGGGTTAAAGATGGGAGATGGAATATAGAGTTCAGGCAACAGCAAGTCAGATGGTTTGGCTAGATTATAAAGTGCATCAAGAAGAGGAATGTGATACAAGTGTTGAAAGGTAGAATGGACTTAGATTGTAAAGAGCTGAGTAAAGGAGTGAATGACATGCTCAGATATGTGCATTAGGAAGACTGCATAATACTCAAGGATGCTTTCCTTGCCTGTTTCTCTAGAGATTTATAAAAAAAAGTCATGGAATGTTAGAGCTAGAAAGGACCACTGAGATCACATTTTATAAGCCTTTTATTTTACATATGAAGACACTGACACTCAGAAAGGTTAAGTTACTCAGGCAGGAAGATGGCCTAGTGGATGAAACACTGATCAGAAAGATCCGAGGTAAAACTCAGATACCAGACACTTACTGCTGTATGACTGTGACAAGTCATTTAGTCTCTGCCTTAATTTTCTCAACTGTAAAATGGGTATGGTAAAAGTCCCTACCTCAGAGATTGTTGTGAGGATTAAATGAAATCATATTTGTAAAGTGTTTACTTAGTTCACAGACTACCACATAGCAGGAATCTAAGGAGAGCTCCTTTCCCTTCCTTTTTCCACTTGTCCAAGGCCACACATGTAGCTGCAGAGCACAGGCTAAGGCTCCACGCTGTTTAAGTCTGCACTGACTCTGGGAATATCTAACAACTCACAAACCTGTGCTTCACAGGTTTAGTGTAGAACTCTGCTCAAAATGGGAAAAAATACTCAGTGAAGTCATCTACTTAGGAAAGTGAACGCATCCTGCTTCAGTTATTGTGAGCTGTTTTCTCACATTTGTCTTTGCAGACCCAGAGCCAGGTACAGTGCCTGGCATAAAATAAATGGGGATTTAATAAACACTCTTTGAAATTAACTGAACTGGGTGGCTAGGTGGCACAGTGAGTAGAGCATCGGTCCTGGAGTCAGAAGGACTTGAGTTCAGATCTGGCCTCAGACACTTAATGCACACACAAACAAAAACCTAGCTGTGTGACCTTGGGTAAGTTACTTAACCCCAATTGCCCTCCAAGAAGAAAAAAAAAGAAAAAAAGAAAGAAATTAACTGAACTGAATTATGTGCATATTTGTGTTTGTGTGCCTATAATATGTCTGTGATATTGGGTGCTGCTAACTGCATTCCTCATACTATTCCTCTTCTCCCTTTCCTTCCTCTTTTAAGAAACAAAGAAGAGGGAAGTAAAAAAGATGGAAAGCAAGAACAAACTTATACCATTTGGCCTTTTTAGAATGAAAAGTTTGCAGTTTGCATATCAACCTGCTAGTATTTTTAAAAATTAGTATCTTTAAGATTGAGCAGAATTCAAAAGATGACATTTGTTTCAAGAAGTGTGTTCTTGTTATATGAGTTTAGATTAGAGCTATGGAGCCTGTATTTCATGTAATGTTATCTATGTGGAAGAAACATTCCCCATTAGATAAAGAACAGAGTCTTTAGTAACCTCAATCTCATGGACACAGGCAACACGCCACCCATCTTTTCCATGGCATTTCTTACTGCAGAATAATCTATCAAAAGATACACTGTGGTATGATGGATAGAGAGCCAGCTTCAGGCTTGGTAAGACATTGGTTCCAGTCTTATCTCTGATGCATTCTGGTTGTGTCACCTTGAGCAAGTCACTAAATTTTTCATTGTTGCTGGCAGTTCTTTAGAACTATCGATCAATCAATCAATCAATATTAAGCACCTACTGTGTACCAAGTACTGTGTAAAACACTGAGGGTATAAAAAAGAAGCAAAAGACCATCACTGCCCTCAAGAAGCTCACAATCTAATGGATGTAAGTTTCAAAGGAGGTGCCAATATGCTTTAGTAGAGGGAATTTTCCTATCTGAGAATCCCCCATACCAATGAGATCATATTCCCATTCCCTATTTATAACTGTATTTTATTTGTACTTATCTACAAGGTAAGTACACACTCTACAGGCTAGAGCTAAGGGCAAGTTAGAGAGGCAATGGTGGATGTTCAGTACTCCCATGGTCAGCCTTGGGATTCTGAGAAATAAAAATGTATTTCTTTATTAATTATTTCCCCAAAAGTCTCTGTCCAAGAGCAATTATAAAGTTTCCTTGGGAAATATTTTAGAGGATAGCCAGAGGTTTGGAGGTGTTAAGTGACTTGTCTACAGTCATGCATAAAAGTCAGAGACAATACATGATTCCATGTCTTAACTCTAAGTCAAAGGGTCATAGGACCATAGATTTCAAGCCAAAAGGGGCCTTAAGGGCTGTCAGGTTCAACCTCATTTTACAAATGAGAAAACTGAGGCACAGAGAGGTATAGTGACTTGCCCAAAGGTCCCACAACTAGTTAATATCTGAAGTGGGATTTGATCTCTAGTTTTCCTGACTCCAACCATCATTTTATCTATACTGCCTTTCTTTCTGGGAAAAAAAATATTTCCCAGATTGTGAGCTTCATGAAGAAGTGGATCCTATCTTATAAAAATGTTTCCTTTCCCCCTATTCCTAACACATTCCTTTATATACAATAGGTCTAAATCAATGTTTATTGTATTGCTATAACTTGTTTTGTCCCCAGAGTTTCCATTATCTCCAATTTCTTCTTCATATACAGCCTGGATTCTTCTCTCTTTTTCTTGGTTTAAAATTCTTTGGGTATAAGGTTCAAATTTTATTTTTTATGGAGTGAGATCTGTCACCATTTCTACCAAAATCTATTCTTTTTCTGCACAAAGGTTGGAATAAGTTTTCAGAAAATAAAAGAGGGCAACAATTTCTCTCATGTTTGTTTTCTATCTAGCACATGGACTTAGAAATATCTTTCTGTATTGCTGTAATGTGCCTTCTCTCTAACACTACAGTTCCCAGAAATCTCTTTGACCTATTCCAACTTTCTTTTAGTCCCTACCTAGTTCTAGCACTCATCTTTGAGCTAAAAAGTAAGAAAGAAGATAGGCAGGAGCGAATGGCAGCAGATAGGTATGAGATATCAAGAGGAAGGAATGGTAGGGGGAGGACAGTTACTGCAATCTATATACTCTTAACATGGAACTACTAGGATAAGATGCTTGGAATTTTTTTTTTTACCATGCGTCAAAAGAAAAATTTCTTGGCAGTGAAGTCTGATAAGTATTGCAGCACTCCTCTGAGAGAGGTCATGGTCTTTAAATTTTTAAGGAGCTGACACGTGGAAGAAAAATGAGTCTTTGTCTTATAGCTCAGAACAAGTACCAATAAGGGGAAGTTATAGAGGGATAGATTTGGGGTCAATAAAAGGAAAACCTTCATAACAATTAGAGTTGTATGTTGATAACCGCATTTGAGTCAGAGGTATAGTAATAAAAGATCTGAAGTTGGAGTTGGGAAGACCTCCCTTTGAATCTTGTCACTGAGATTCACTAGCTTTGTGAGCATAAGGAAGTGACTTAAAACTTTGATCTTCAGTTTTCTTATAAATCTCATACGGCTCTGGTTAAGCTTGAATGTAGGAATTCATGCAAAGTAGTTTGCAAATGTCAAAATGCTATATATGTGTCAGCTATAAATATTTTAATCCATCAAGCATTTAGTAAGGTCCAACTTTGTGCTATGCATTGTACTCCATACTTGGAGAGTACTGGAATCATGTATTGTCTCTGACTTTTATGCATGACTGTAGACAAGTCACTTAACACCTCCAAGCCTCTGGCTATCCTCTAAAATATTTCCCAAGGAAACTTTATAATTGCTCTTGGACAGAGACTTTTGGGGAAATAATTAATAAAGAAATACATTTTTATTTCTCAAGATCCCCAGGCTGACCTTGGTAGAATTCTCCCTTGCCCCTCTAACTTGCCCATTCTCCTGAGCTCCAGCCTGTTCTAGCTAAGTAGAAATAAAATACAGTTATAAATAGGGAATTAGAGTTCCTGCCTTCAGGGAACTTTCATTTTATTGAGGCAACCTGTACTTTTATGTATGTAACTCAGTATTGACCAATGAGAATATAATCTTTATAAACACATATAGAATGTGCTTGATATGATACACAATTTGGACATCAGGCCATGCCCAGATATTCTTTCGCTGTTTCTTTTCTGATTGCCATGTGGTGGAGGGGAGTAGGGTTTGATTAGTTGCTAGGCCAGAATAATACATACAAAAGTCACTAAATGGCCAGTTTTGTCTTTCTCTTCATGATCACCAATGGAAGACTTATTTTAAGCCTTTGGTTGCAAAAAGACAACACTCAAGATATTTTCTCCCCATCTGGCCATGGTCCATGAGGATTTGGCTCTGCTGTTGATTCTGTGTCTGCTGTGTCTATTCCATCTTGTTTTGAGGTGGAGTATTGTTGATGGCTGTCAACTGGTTGGCTTTCAAAAGCAGGAAGGAGTCATCAGAAACCCAAGAACAAGAGTCTTCATCTGAATTTATTGACAGCTAAATCTGATGTAAATGTATCAGTGGATGTAAGGCAGCAAAGGTCCCATGTTCTATGGATGGGGAAATCACTTGAAGATTGATTTTGCTCTACTTGGAAGTGAACTTGGTGGACTATTTTGTATCAACTTTAAATCTGAGTTCAATCTCCCAAAGGACCCCTTTGGTAGAAGGAAAAAATATTTCTCTACTTTGGTTTTTGCTGTATCTCCTCAGCAAACATCCCTGTGTAACAGCTAATTTATGTTAATTGGTCATCATATTAGGGCACTATTTACTAGGGCAATCAATGATTTAGGGAATATAATTCAGCTTGGTGACTGGTATTGGAGAGAATACAAGACACTGGAAACCTGAGCTGAGAGGATTAGAAAGGTAGCCCCAGATCTCCAGCAGTACCTCTAGAATCTAGGGACCCAATTTGTTAGTTTTTTTCCTCTCCTGGCATTACTTTGCATCTTTTGAGTTCACTACCATGCCTCTGCGGGGATATTTTCTCTTCTTTGCCCTCTCCCCAATTTCCCACTTTTCTGCTTTCATTTATGCATTGACTTTTCACATTACTATGTAAGCTCCATGAGGACAGAGTATTTGTATTTGTATCCACACATATGTGTGAGTTGGGGCTAGTCTGTGAGAGGTTTTAAAAACCAGATAAAGAGGTGTGAACCCAATAAAGTCACTTAACATTTCAGTGATGTGGGCAACTAAGACCATAAATTGCCAGGAAGGTGCCAATCTGCATTGGTATAGGGAGTGTCATTTGGGAGTTCCTCAGACAAGTAGAATCACAGGTTCAAGTTCTTATCCCTAAAGACAATAAAATGACTCAAGAGAGAGTAAGCACCTTATTTCTAAAGGTATTTAAGTAAAGGTTAGAGGACTTTCATCAGGAACATAAGAGAGATTCTATTTAGCTGGGACTAACCAAGATAATCTCTGAGGTCCCCTTTAACTCTTAAATACTGAGATTTCCTTATCCCCTGAAGACTTCTGAGAAAAAAATCTCATCCTTTTAGATTTAATTGTGACCACCTGAGAAGGGATGGATTGGTCAACCTTGCAACCTACTGAGTTTGATAGTACTGTTGATATCTTAAAATAAAATACACAGGCTCATTTAGGAAACAAAAGGTTAGGTAAAGAATAGGAATTTTTTTTTTTTTTTGCATAGCAAGGAACAAAAGGTGCCAGAAACATGAAAACTTGGGGTAAAATACACTCTGCTCTTTTGAATGCCATGCAAAGAAAACAACACTGATGACAACCAGTAAATCCTTCCAAGTGGTCTCTTTATACATTTGTTGAAATAAAAGAGAAAAAGGAGAGAAAAACTATGCATGCGTATGAATAGTAATTTATCTGTAGAACTATGATCTCTGCTCCATCTCATTTGAGAAGAACTTCTTTCTCCAGTCTAAATTAACCTCAATCACTACTAATAGTTTTTTCAAGTTTGGTCTACCTCTGTCTAATTTTCTTTAGGTGAAAATGAAGACATAGGAGCAGAAAATATTAAATGATTTATTCTTCATTAGTGAAACACATTGGAAAGAAGGAGAATCATTTCTTGCATGATCAATTTAAAGCATATAATATTAAGTGCTAAAAATATTTGAAAAAGAGAAGCAGAGAATCACAGAGCTCAGTGGGACTTTTGAGACAATTCTGTTAAACTCATTCATTTTAAAAAATGAGGAAACAGAGACTCTGAGAAGATAAGATAATTGTTCAGGTTCATATAGCTAGTCCCTATCAATCAGTTCCTGATTGTCTGAACCAGTGGTTTCCAAAGTGGAGGCTGGCCAAGGGGTGTGTGATCAACCAATCAGTGGGTGGAAATGTGGGTCCTGTTCTGCCCTTCCAGCAATATGGGGGCTTATCTCCAATACATCTGAAGCTACCCTTTTTTCCCCAGCCCTTCCTGACCCTGACCCTCTGAATGCTGTATATGAGATCCCAACCTCTCTCTGTGAATAGAGAGCCACTATTAGGCATCCACAGTGCTTTCTCTTTAATTTCAACAAACACATAAAGAGATTGCATGGAATCTATCAACCACGTAGTTACCAAAGTGAATTCCCTATCTTCCTAATGCATATTCCCATTCAACAAACTCCAGTGAATTCTCCATTGATTCTAGGTTCAAATATTATTTCATCGGGGCGGCTAGGTGGCGCAGTGAGTAGAGCTTCGGCCCTGGAGTCAGAAGGACCTGAGTTCGGATCTGACCTCAGACACTTAACGCACACACAAATAAAAAACCTAGCCATGTGATCTTGGGCAAGTTACTTAACCCCAATTGCCCTCCAAAAAACCCCCCAAAAAACAAACAAAAAATATTATTTCATCTTCTCTTAATCTTTTAGGACCTTTTTGAATGTAATCCTTAAGATGTACAGAATTACTAATATAGTACTACACCTATATAATTCATAAGTGAATATATACAAATTGGGGGTGCATGGTCAAAAACGTCTTACTGATGGAGGTGTAACACCAAAAAAAAAATTGACACCGCTAGTCTAGACAAAAGAGAAGAAACCCTTTCTTATCTAAAGCCAGTTACCCACTGGAGTAGGGGAAGGGAGGAAATCCTTTAAGGGACACACAATATCAACATTAGGTGGTTATTATTTTATTAAATCCTTGACTGGTAGACCTTTATGAACAATTCATAGAAACATAAAGAAGGATCATACTTGATGATTAAGTAGGACAGGATTGCCAGTGGCATTGATGGAGGCAATTATCTATTACCATTGAAATCATGGATCTATCAAGAAATAAAATTTGACTGAAATATAAAATATTCTACTCACTTGCCATTTAAAAATAAGAATATAAAAAGGGTTAATCACAACAAATAACAGAAACACATAAATAGAACAAATAATAACAATACAAAATAATTTCAATTTTATATTATGACCAGTTAGGGAATAGAGACAGAAAAAAAAGGAGGCAAAGAAGAATGGGGGAAAGAAAATAAAACAAAGAGATTTGGGGGTAGAATACAAAGGCATGAGCATCAAACAGTGAAATAAACAAAGGAATCTACATATGGAAAAATATACAAAAGCATAGAAATAATTTAACATTCAGGAAAAAAGAAAGAAAAAACATACCTACAGAAGAAAAAAAAAACAGAGCTTCAGAGACTGCCCAACATATTTGTTGAGATTGACAGTGAACACAGTAATGTATATTATAGAGAGATAGCTTTTCTTGGAATAGGGTTAGGATAGCATTTTATTTTATTATTATTTTTTTTACAAATACAATTACCTATTTATGCAAGCCAGTTATAGAATGAAATCTGGCGATCATTCAATCAACAAAAGCATTTATTAAATGCATACTATATGGTGGACAATGAGGACACAAATGAAAAATGAAGACCCTCTCTGACCTCGAGGAACTTACATTTAATGGGTATATAAGTAGATATATGGGAGTGGTGACTACGGAAGGGAATTTAGGTCTAGGAAGTCACAACTGGTGAGAGCAGATTGCAAGAAGCTCTTAGTGTTCTGGGAGATGGCCAAATGGGATTTGACTCACAGTTTGGGACCATACAGATAGAGTAGGTTGACACCAATTTTCTCTGATTCATCACCAACCTAAATAGCTCCATCTTAGGTTGGAGTTCACAAAAAGAATAGATTAACTCCCTAGGGGTGGGAGATCAATGGGTTGCTGGAGGTATGGCAGTTACAGGGCAGTTGAATCGATCTCAGAAGCTGGCTGTTGTTAGCCCTTCCTGTTTTCCCTACCCCCTAACCTTTCAACTCCCCTACACCACCTGCTTCTCCCCCTTTCCCCATATCAGATGAATTAATCCAAGGGTGTTTTGGAGACAGCTTATAAAGACTGGGAGAGAGCTCAGGATTAAATTTTCAAAGAAAGTATTTACATCTTGGAATTCAGCAAACACTATAAATCCAGGATTAATTTGTTGTTCTGTTGATTGTCCAGACTTAAGAAAATGACAAAGAAAATATCAATAATGAATATTAAACTTAAAAATGAATTTTCTGTGTTTTGTTTTACCCCACAACAGCTAATTGTTAAACATTTATCAGCAATTAGATCAGAGATCGGTTATTGCAGGGAGGGCAAAATTTAACCCACCTTCCTACCTTCCAAATATTCAACATATTGGAATCACATTGGAAATTATCTAGTCTCATGCCAGGATCACGGTATTACAAAAAGTGTGCATATAGGACTACTAAATTTTTATCAGTGGAACTAGTCTATATAGTTACTTCATAATGTCAATTTATTTTACTGAAGATGACAATAGGAAATACTAAGATTTAATGTTAATAAAAATTAGAGAACTTTTTGTATAAAATAATAATAAAACATCTAATCTGGTTTTAAATGTTTTTCATGTATTATGAGCAATTCCCATTTAATCACTGTTAATTAATTAATTCTGTTGATGCAATCAAGATTTTCAGCCTGGTCTCATATATACTTATACATTCTCCTTGATTGTGTCTGCATACATATTGATATATTCTTTGGGAAAAATTGGTAGATCTGTATAAGCTACCCTCCACAGTTGTTTGGACACAGCTGCTGCACATTCAGAAAATAGTAGAGGTGAATGGGAGCCCTCCACAGCTGCACACCATCTAGTTGCTTGATCTCCAAAGTAGAGGTTGAAGATGCATGGGAAGGGGGTGACTATAAGAGGCATATGATGAATTATTTGGAAGGTAGGAAGGTGGGTTAAATTTTGCCCTCCCTGCAATAACCGATCTCCAATACAAATACATCTATCCTTCACCCTTTGTTCCCAAATAATCCATTTCAACACTACTCCAGCTTGTTATGTATCTGCCATTAGCTTTTCAGGGCAGTTATAGCCTAATAACTATAAGGCCTCCACAACAGCAGCTCTATGGGTGCCATTGGAAAAATCCTCCCACTTTGTCCATTTACACCACAATAACTTTACCATCGTTTTTGTGGTTGTAGCACACTTTCCCTCAGAAGGCAGGATTTGAGCTCTGGGACAAGTGATTCATGAAGTAAAAGCCCATTCCATTAACTACTCCTCTCCTTTTTATTTTGGGTTAAGAAAGAGTGAGTTATATAGTGGTGTGTGCTTATAATTAAGAAATAAATAATCACATGTATGTTAGGGGTACCTGCTCAAATTTTTTTTCCTGGTGGGATGTATGATAAAAATGTTTTGTAATTACTGATCTTGAAGATCAGGATTAAGGGTTAGCCCCTGTAAACCTCAGCCTGAAAGGGAGCAGCTGCTCACTGAGCATGACAAATGGTGCTAACTCAGTTTGAGCTCAAGAGTTTAACTTCACCTGCCCTGTTTTGTCTAATATACAAAACTGATAAATTACCTTCTAGTCTCTATAGACACAGGCACTCACTCAAATATGGCACTTTTTTTCCTCTTTTAAAACCTGATTTTCACTGGTGACATCACTACTGACAGAAAATCTCAAAATCACCATCATCTCCAATGTTCTTTATAGCTTTTGGGAGTTTTTTCATTATTTTGTAATTTCACTGCTATTTCAAAGCTCAGTGAAGACATTTTCTCTGCTAAAGAATAGTGGCCCTTGATTTGCAACTTATAGTCACAGAGATTTTCATGTGAGTATTGAGAGGTTAAATAATTTGCTTAGAGTCATACAACTAGCATGTAGCAGAGACAGGACTTGAAATTAGGTCTCCCTGACTCCAAAACTGGCTATCTTATTTGCTATGCCAGACTGTTTCTCCAAATAGCACCAAAGTGTATTTATACACATTGCCCCAATGACTCATCAGGAGAACATTATGAGGTAAGCAAGACAATCATTCCCTTGCTTACCCTTTAAAAAAATGATCTGAGTAAGGAAGCAGATCCAAGACCCTCAGCCTTTTAGCTGTTTATTACGTGCTTCTCATGCCATAGAGGAATTTGAAACGGTAATGAACTTGAGGTGTAGTTATGATCACCAATCATGACAATTCCCACTGTTGAAGTTCTGTAGGGTTTAAAAAGAACCTTCCTCACAGAGACCTTTTGAATTAAGTAACAAGTAGTATCACCCTTATTTTACAGAAGAGGAAATAAAGAGACTCTGTGAAATTAAATGAGGTTATTGGGGGCATATCACTGGCAAATTTTTGAGCTAGGTGTTGAACTTAGACCTCTTGACTTCAAGATCAGTGATCTTTCAATATAGAGACTGCTTAAGTATCCTCAACAAGCTCCAAAGTCCATTTCTACTTAATGTTGGGTTGAATTTAATATTTTTCTCTATATATCTGATAATACTTTTTATCTAAAAGATGATGGGTGGTCTTGCTTTAAAGTGTTTTTTTTGCATACATAAAGTTTTCATCTTAATCATTCAACATTTTTAATTTGCCTTTATTCAGTGGTAGTTTTTAAAGGAGTTGGCTGATTTTAACTAGTATTAGTTTGTTCAAGATAGGTTTCAAGGATCAAGATATGTTTTATATTCAATTTATTGTTGTCTACCATCTTGAAAAAAAAGTCTCATAAGTGTTTGATGGCCATTGATGACAGAAGGGAGTAATTTCCAACAGATTTCAATGACATATTCAGTTAGAGGACACATATGTTCTATATGGGAAATGTAACTAGGCACTATAGTTCTCAAAACTTTTACTAGTTATTTATTCATACCTTACTGTTATAGGTAGGAGTACATCTTTGTTGATGCTATAATTGGCAGAAAGGGTCAGGATCCACTGGGAGCTGCTGCATCCAAGCTCAACTGTAGGCATGCCTTCCATAAGATACAGGTGAAGAAATGGTTTTCCCAGATTCTTCTCACCAGCTTTAAAGACATAATTCAACACAATCATTGACCAACTTATATTAGCAGTGGTCTGTATATTTTATCATTATTTCAATATTATTATTTTTAGAATGTCAATGAAAGTAAATATTTAAGCAGTTGAATTACTGATTTCAATTGACATTTTACTTGAAATAAAACAGATTTTAATTCCATATTCATCAGCATATCAGAAGGATTTATGTGCTAATTTATTAATAAAAACTAATTGGTTGCTTGAACAATTAGTTACATTTCCTTATCAAAACCCGTTGCATGAGTAATCATCACCAATGGCCTTTTCACAATGTTGTCTTCCTCCCCAATTAAAAAAAAAAACAACCAGATGATTTTCTTTATCCCAGGGAAGCACATAAATTATAAATTGTCATAAAATAAATCGTTTATTAATTTATTAAGCATTTATTATAATATAAGCATTTATTAAGCACTTGCTATTTGCCAAGCACTATGCTAGGTACTAGGGATGCAAAAGATAAAAAAGGAAAGAGTGATCATAAAAAGCCAGCATGGTTTCATCTTGGTGGTAGAAAAGGGCCACAGTGTAGAACACAGTCTAATACATTTTAGCAAAGAGTTCGAAAGTGTCTTTCAAGGTGTCTTTTTGGAGAAGATGAAAAAATATGAGTAAGACAATAGTATCCCAAAATGGATTTGGAAATGGTTACATAACAGTTTGAGAGAGAACTCAGGTGGACTAGGATTGCGATATGTGTTTGCATTGTACTGTTTTACATTTTAATCAATGATTTGGATAAAGGGATAGATGACTTCCTTTAAATGATGATATGAAGTTGGGGGAGATAGTTAAGATACTGGATGATGTAATTCGGATGCAAAATATTTCAACAGGCTAGAACAATTGGTAAGATTGAATAAGACAAAAATTTAACAGGAACACATTTTCAGTTCTATTAAGTTGGCTCATCATATGTGAAATTTTGAATTATTTTAAACTATTCAGAAACTATATCTTAAAGATTGATAATGTACATTAACCAGGATACACCCCATGCAAGAATGAATGATTTTTAGAGCAAATCTAACCACTGAAATCAATGACAGGGATGGGTAGTCTGATACTAGAAGAATAATATTCCAATGTTAACCTCAGCTACACTGTCAAATAATTCTCAAATGTTGCTTTTCTAAATGATTGAAAATGAAAAACTGAGCAAATTAAAAATTCAGTTTGGTCCTCTATATTTTAGTATGCTTGTTCTTACTATATATAGGAAGGTTAATATATTCGACAGTAACTGTTCTAAGAATAGGCATTTTCTCGTATGTGTATGTTGATTGTGTCACTTCATTTTGCTAGCCTCAAGTTTCTCTATCTGTGAAATGAGATGGTTGAATTAAATGATTGCTAAGGGCCTTTCCTTCTCTAAAGTCTTATGACTGTATGATCCAAAATGCTTCAAAGTATCTTAACCTGGTAGCACAGTGCCAGGCACATTATAGGCATTCAATAAAGACCCTGACATTGGTATTTTGTTTACATTACAATATTCTGTAAATTGTAAGTTGATAGAGAAAGATATTGTAATTATTACTTTTTTTCTTTAAAAAAAGTATACACACAATTTCAACAGTACAGTTGTGTGGAAATTCCATCCATGTAAATATCTGATCTGTGACTGATGGTTTTATTAAGTGCCTAGGGGAATAAAATTAAGTGACTTGCCCATGGCAACAAAGAACATGTACTGGATTATAGATGTGGAAATGGAAAACCTGAATCTGTTGCTATTTTTACATGGTGACAAAACATATTAATTTCTTTTGTAGAAAAAAAGGATCAATCTTACAAGTTGGCTTATTTCCATCCCTGTCCTCCTAATTACCTTTCCAGCCAGTCATTTTGTATTCATGTAGATATCTTGTTTAATGATTTTTTTCTACGACCATGGAAGGTTGGGGGTAGAAGTGTCCTTAGAGATCATCTAGTCCAATTCTTTCATTTTGCAGATGAAGAAGCTAAAACCAATAGAGATAAAAGGGCTTTCTAAGGTCACACAGTTAGTGGCAGAAGCTGGACTAGACCCCAGCTCTCCCAATTCTTATTGCTTTTCCTATTATACGACGATTCTTGAAATCTATCGCTTGGAAAGATTAAAGCACAATCCAAGAGAACACAAAGGGCACTTCATTTTACAGTTTAAACTTTATAAAGACATTTGTGCAATTCCTTGTGATTAAAACATCCCAATGTGTTTTGACATCTTGAATAAAGAATTGAAAATTAGTAACAATCAGTAAGATTAGGAGAAAGCACAAAATCTTCAACTGTCAAAAAAAGTGCTACTCAAGCAAATTATGGCTAATTGTAATGGTTAGGAAGATAGATCCATGCATTCACATATTAAACTTTATAGGCTGAGCTATTCATGTGCCACTTTAAGTTAAAGACAAGATTGCTCAAGTGAAACAGGAGGTCTTGAATGCACATATCATGATTATGAAAAACTCTGCTCTAAACTTGGAGGCATTTTAACTTGTACTTTCTTTGTCCAAAGATTTGAAAACAACACTAAAAACTCACTATTACCTACTTGTGGGCAACTTATTTCTCCTCTTGTTCCACTGAAAAGTAGATACCTTGTAACTTAGAAATGAGGATAAATCTTTCTTGATAGATATTTGGACTTGATAGATATGTTGGTCCTGTGATTTCATTGGTATAGGAACTCCTCAAAGGGAAAATTCCCTCTACCATAGCATTTCAGTAACTTCTTTCCAATTTGAAGTCTTCGAGAGTTCCCCAGAGCAATGAGAGATTGTGTCCTGCCTAGGTTCATATAAGCAATATCTCAAGTTGGTACGTGAATCCAGGTCTTTTTGGCCCGTAGGCTAATTCCCCTTTTAACCCACCTCATTGCCTCTCTCTCTTTCTCTTAAAAGACTCATTATATATACTTTGGAATTTTTAAAAGGGCTTCCCTATGTCATCTCACTAAATCTTCACAATAACTTCGTAATAACATAACAGGTGTTATTATTCCTATTCTATAGATGAGAAAAAATCAGGACAGAAGATTTAACTAACCCTAAGTCATACATTTAGTGACAAATCTAAGAATCTTGGCTACCAGCTAACATTTCTATCACTTTTTTTTTAGAGTAGTGTCATTTTAACAATAACAAAGTGATTTATAATAATCTTAATCTGCATAGGTAGTCAGTCACAGAACCAGAAATCCAAATCCAGAGCTCTGTTTACTGCACTATATTGCTTCTCCTTCTTTAAGTCTAATGGATAACCCTTAAGAAAGCAGAGAAAAATGTCGTGCTTATTCCATGAGAATGCCTCCTCTATACATGAAGATATAGTTTTATAGAGCATGTCTAAGAGACTTTCAAATGGACCATAAATCTCCAAACAGCAATATAAACTATGGGAAAACTTATTTTTCATGTGGGTTCATTAAAATACCCCAAATTCTAATTGAATAATGAAAGTATAAGCTTTTGAATAATCAAATGTTAACACTGTGAAGGAAATCACGTGTTTTGAGAACCAGCTTAGCCCTGTTCATCACTGGTATTGTAAACAAAAACTATTTCCAATACCAGGGGATTCAACTGAACTGTAATAGGTTTGGATGAGGTAAAAAAATATCCATGAAGTCTTCTGGTCACTCTTCTGGGAACCATATTTAAGAGAAAGATATATAATTATCAAAGGCTTTTTGGAAACCCCAAAGGTATATAAGGGATAGCTAGGTGTAGATAGAGTGCCACACCTGAAAGTCAGGAAGACATCCTCCTGAGTTCAAACCTGGCCTTAGACACTTACTGTATTACTTAACAAGTCACTTAAGCATGTTTGCCTCAGTTTCCTCATCCATAAAATGAGCAAGAGAAGGAAATGGCAAATCACTTTAGTATCTTTGCCAAGAAATTCCCAAATGAGGTCAGGAAGAGTCGGACATGACTGAAATGACTGAATAGCAACAACAACAAGCTACATAAATGCTAGCTTTATTATTATTATTATTATTATTACTTGGAGATTGTTTTTCCTACAGTACTATCTGTAAGCAATGTATCTCTCACATCTCTTGCATTCTCCCCAAAAACCTAATACTCCCCTCCCCACTCAAATGAGGAGAAGATCCAATAAGTTCCTTTAGGGCTTCCAATTTCTACCTGAATGAAATATAGAGGAAGAATCTTGCACTTTCAACTTCCAGTTTAAATACTAACATTCACTTGTATTAAAAGCTACTACTGAATCATGTCCTCAGACTGGAGTTGCTCATGTAATTTCCCTCCTGGGATTTGGACAAATGGCTGCCGTAAATTCTCAAAGATCATCTACTTCCACAGGGTATGCTTATTTCTTTTCAAAGAAACCACACTGAGAGGAGCCAACTCCACAGTAAAATGTCCCATGATAAAACCTCCAGATTGGTGTAGCTTGGGGAAGAGTGTTCATTTTCTCTAAGTGTGCGTAAAGTATCTTTTTCCCCCATGGTTTCATCCTGATTCTCTTGCTTTATTAGAAGCTTCTTTGAATTTGTTCCAGATTCCAGAATTGGTTCAGAGACAAGTACAAAAGACTATTCTTTTCAATCCAACTATGGTTCTTATACCTGTCCCCCTCCCACAGTGGGTCTTTTTATTTTAAACGATCATTTCTGAGGATTTTTTTACCCCTATAACCACCACCATGAGGATCTCAAGTTTTATCTGTCTTTTATTCCTTTTCAACTTCAATTAGTTGTAGAGGCAGACTGGGAAAACATACATCTGCAGTTCTGAAAGAAGAATATATTTCAAAGCTGACACTGGCTTAGCAGCCTGATATTACTATTGCCTCATCTCCTAAAGTATTGGAGAAACAAAATACAAATGTTCAGGAATGAAAAATCATGCCAAGACCAACAAAACATAAAGGAAACATCTGGTTTAATTTCTCCTCTGCCTTTTAATTGCCCCTATACATAATATAATGATTTAAACAAGGAAAATGATGCCCTCAGTCAAGTTAAGGGCCACTTTTTAAACTACAGGGGCCTAATTGCATCACAAATTCATTGTGTCCATCTGGTGTAGGGCAAAACAAATTTTATGAGGGTGATAAGTTCTGGGAATGAAAACTATGTTCTTATGGAATAATCTTCTGGGAGGATGTCTGACCATGGGGAATGGATTAAATTATAAACTTTTTAAAAGAAGAAAAGATATTTTGGGGATATAAACCTTCACTCCACTACCAGGTCATGAAATTTCTTTCATCCTTTTGCATTTTGACTATCACAATTATATAGAATGACCAACAGAAAAATCACAATGACTATATGCCTTTACTTCTGAAAGATTTTTGGAAACGTGGCCTTGTAGAGAAGAAAGAGCTTTGGTTTAGGAGTTGGAAAACTTTTCCTAATCTCCATGTATTACACTGGAAATGTGAGCTGGATTTACTTTTAGGTAGCCTTCAAATCCTGGTTCTGTCACTTAATATTTGTGCAACCTTGGGCAAGTTATTTAAGGCATCTGGACCTCAGTTCCTTAACTACAGAATGATTTTGTTAACTTGAATGACCATTAAAGACCTTTCCAACTCTTAGTGCCTGATTTTATGACCTTGAACAAGTCACTTTCTAGGCCAGAGTTCTTTGCTTTTTTCTCTGTGTTAAGAATGACTTTGGCAGTCTAAATAATAATAATAAATAGGTAGCATTTATATTGTACCTACTATGAACCAGGCATAATGCTAAGTTCTTTGCAAATATTAACTTATTTGATCCTCATAATAATCCTTTGAGATATAGCTGCTACTATTGCCCCCAGTTTGCAGATAAGGAAACTGAGGCAAACAGAGGTTAAGTGACTTATCCATGAGACCAGATTTGAGCTCAGGTGCTCCTGTCTCCAGTTCCACCAGTCTTTCCACTGTGCCAACTACCTGCCTCATCTAATTGTTGAAGAACCCCTTCTCAGAAAAAATGTTTTTAAATGCATAAATTAAGACACACCAAACCACAAAGGATACCAAGTTTAAGGACCTCATTTTAAAAATTCCCTACTCTAGACTTTAGATTCTTCATCAATAAAATATAGAAGATAGACTAATGATCTTTAAGGTATCTAACAGTTCTGCACCTCCAATTTAATCACTTTGGGCAGGGAACATAACCTCTTTGCCCTTGCTTCTTCACTCATAAAATGATGAGGTTGAATGAGATGATTTCCAAGAGTCTTTTCAGATTTACTGCTATATTTTTCAAACTCTTGTTGTTCTTTTGGAAATGAAAGACAAAATCACCCATGTAGTGAATACATCTGCTTGTATTTATTTATTTAAACAAGAGTACCAACTTGGATGTGGTAGCCTCTTGTCTTGGCATGAATTTCCAAAGCCTTCAAGGGGAGTGGCAGTGCAGAGGTGAGCCAGAACAGGCTCAGCTGAAAAGAATTCTCTGAGCATTGTCGTTTCTTTGTCCACAAGCTGTTTTTGGTTGGAACAAACACCTTCCTCCCAAAGGTACATCTACTGATTTTATGGAGGTAAAAAACAAACAAACAAAAAAAATCTGAAAGTCAGACAACCACTTTGCATTGTGACTTAAAATAATTATGTTGGCACTTTTGCTATGATCTGTGGGGCTCTTTTTTAGCCTGTAAATGGGCTGTTGCCTTCACATTTCATAGTGGTCTAATAAAGCATTATTATTAATTATTATTATTTTGCACAAATGGATTAGACAATCTAGGTCAACATTTAAATTTAGGTACTTCTGCTCCAGCTAAACAAATACTGCTTGGCAAAGATTCAGGGGCTGAAGTGCCTTTCTGGAAGAAAAAACTCAGCTTTAATTTGTTGTGCAAAAAAAACAAAATGAAAGCCAACCATGATCTTTCAAAATTCACATGCATTTGACATTTCATACATAGCCAAACTCAATGAAAAGTCTTACATTCAACTTCTAAAGTACAGAATGAAGTATTCATTAAGCAAAACAATCAGGACAGTTGTCGAAAGAGTAAGGTGCTTGGGATTAATGAGCTGCCTTACAGGTGCTTCATCTATCAAAGTCATACAGTAATTATAACAGCAGCTTTGAACTTTGTCAAAATCTTTCTGAGTTATGCACCTCTTAAAAGTCAAAAGGAAAAATATGAATAAAACTTATGCTATGCTTTGAAAGTACAGCTATAGTCATGCTCAATGGCAGTACTCAGCAAAGCTAGAAGAAAGCCCATCAACACAGAGGTCCACTCAGTTTATATTGAAATATAGAAAATAATACCCAAGAATGTAAGGAAGTCTGAAAATATGTTCTTTATGAATCAGTCACTAAACATTTATTAAGTGCCTACTCTGTTCCAAAGAACTACAAAAAGATGCAAAAGACAGACCCTGCCCTCAAAGAGCTCATAATCCAAAGGGTGAAATAAGCTGACAAATATGTATAGATAAGTAATACATAAGTTACATAGGAAATAATTAAGAGAGGGAAGGCATTAGAATTAAGAGATGTTGGGAAAGATTTCTTGTTGAAGATGAGATTTTAGCTGGTACTTAAAGGAAGTCAGGCAATCCATTAGGCAGAGGTGAGGAGGGAAAGCATTCCAGACATGTTGGACAGTCACAGAAAACATCTACAGGTGATAGATGGAGTATCTTATTAGCACAACATCCAGGAAGCCCGTGTCAATGGATAGATGAATACATGTTGAGGAGTAAGGTGTAAGAAGACTGGAAAGGTAGGAGGGATCTAGATTATGAATGGTTTTCAGTGCCAAAGGATTTTGTATTTGCTCCTGGCGGTAATCAGGATCTTCTGGAGTTTATTGAGTAGGGGATGGGAGGTTGATCTGATCATATTCATGCTTTAGGAAAATCACATTAGTGGCTGAATGAAAAATGGACTGGAGACTTGAGGCAGGCAATCCTACTATCAAACTATTGCATTAGTCCTAGTGTGAAGAGATAATGTGTAGCAGGGCAGTGTCAGGGGAGAGAAGAGAGAGTTTAAGAGCTGGTACAGGGGGCCTTGGCAACAGATTGGATAAGGGGTAGGAGTTAAGAGATAGCTTAGAATCAAAGGTGACATCATATAACAATAACTAGTAGTATAAATAATCTAGTATTTACATAATACTTTAAGGTTTACAAAGTGCTTTATATTTAATTTTCATTTAATTCTCACAACTCTGTGAGGGAGGTGATATTATTTTTCCATTTTATACATGAGGTTAAGTGACTCGTTGCAGAGTCATGAAGCTACTAAGAGTCCAAGGCAGAATTAGAACATAGGTCTGCTACATTCTAAGTTCAGCACTCTATTCAGTGTCACTCAATAATAGTCGGTTAAGAAAGATAACTGCTTAATCTTTTAGAAAATTTGTGTTTATTGTTGTAGTTTTTTCAGTCATGTCCAACTCTTCATGACCCCATTTAGGTTTTCTTGGAAAAGGTAAGGGAGTGGTTTGCCATTTTCTTCTCCAACCCATTTTAAAGATGAGGGAAAAAAAAAACAGGGTTAAGTGACTTGCCCAGGGTCAAGAGCTAGTAAGTGTCTGAGGCCATATTTGAACTCAGGTCTTCCTGACTCCAGGACGAGGGCTCTATCTACTATGCCACCTAACTGCTCCAATTTTAGAAAACTGAAGTTACTAAAACAATTACAGAAATCTTGCTGTTTAATGATTTCTTCACTCCATCTTTAAGAAGTATTTTGCTAAATCTATAAGAAACAAATAAAATTGATTTTTTAGCATAACATGCAGTTATATTTGGAAAATAAATTGTATCATTTGCAGCTTGAGTTTTACAACCATATCCATATTTAAAAGTCCCAAATTTGCTGTATTTTTTATTGTCAGGGCAGAGTTCCTTTTTAGGGGTCTTGTTGCATTGATTGAATCATAAATTAAAAAGCTCAGAAAGTGCAAACATAACTATTAACAACTATGGCTTCATCTTAGTAATGCTTCATGTTTTGTCTTAAATAATTCAGTGATCCAACTAACCTTGTCTGGTAGAGCCACAGGAAGATCAATGCCTGAAAGAGAAACCATGATTCAGGAGTTAAAATATTACTGATACTCACTATAAAGAAGGGTTCCATTTGAAGTGGTTGTCTTCACTGTCAAGTAGATAGTAACAATTCTGTTTTTGTCTTTCTCCGAAGCAAACTTTGACTCAGACAGTGATGTAAGAGAAGGTAATTCTAAGTAGGAGTTCCCATTGAAAGATGGAAAGAATATGGATGTATCTATAATAAAAAAGTGAAGTGTCAAAATGATATTAACATGACATATCAACGACATCTCATTTAATTAATCATATATACTATTTATGATCCAGAATGAATATTCTGCTAAAAATTGCCATGCTTATAGATATTAGGTCTTCCTACTAGAAGTCTAAAGAAATGTTAATTCATGTTTAAATATTTTAAAATATACCTTGCCTAATTTATGTGACATAAAAAATAAAGACCTCAAGGTTATAGTAGTATTTGGAAAATAAACACGCCTGTATAGATTTAGAGAACACCTAATAATTTTGTTTACATTCTTTAAAAGGCTCAAAGATTTAAGTACACCACTAATAACCTTTTATGTATTTGTTTACATGATAGAAATTTGCACTTTATTATACATGTCCTTCACAGATGACTTGTGTGATATACAGATGGATTTTTTTATGTACTAACAAAGGAAATGAAAAAATGCATGATATTTTTAGTCTTGTGATTCAGAAGGCATCAGATACAAATGCAGTGTCATATTTGCCAGTTAATAGTAGAGGTTAGGCTAGACTGTATTTCAGGTCCATAATACCTTAGAATTGGAAAGTTTCAGAAATTCCATGAACAAGGGAGAAAAACAAAGAGTGGTGATGCAGGGGCTTTCCACCAGAATGGATTTCCAAAGAAATTAGAATTTGTGGTTGGCTGTATATGTCTGGGCAGAAGAAAACCTGTACATGCTTATGTACCAACTGAGTGTGGTAACTTGATATGACCATTTAGCTCTAGATAGAATTATATACCCTATAAAGTATTGAAGTCTGAGCTTCAGAGCCCCTCTCAGATATTGTTGCAATTCTTCTCTTGACTGTGATTCTGCTCTAAATATCACTTCCCATCTAAGGCATTTTCAGCTCCAACAGTTTCTTTATCATTGCCTATTCTCACCTTGATTCTCGTAATTTCTTCCCCACTATATGTGAACTCCTTGAAGGCAAGCACTATTTTGTTATTATCTTTTTACTCTTAGTACCTAGCACAATGTCTGCTGCACCATAGGTGTTTAATAAGTACTTACTGAACGAATAATTGATTATCCCTTCCAAGACTGTAATTCCATAATTTTAACAAGGCTTTGTTTATTTTTGCAGAGAATCTTTACAGACCTATGAAGGTCAGTGCAGTAAAGGGTTATTGTGTTTTCCCTGGTGGTAATGAGACTTGGGCTAGAACTCACTGCTGAGGGAGGACGAAGGAACTAGACCATTACTTCAGAGGTCTACTTCCTTTTACACATTCTACTGTCAAACTGTTGTCAGCCACCAGACAATACAGCAAAGATGAAAAAATTCAGGGCTTTAGGGGGGACAGGGTAACCATTGAGAACAGATATAACAAGAGCTAAAGCCCCCTTCCCTTTTTGCCAATATTCAGGAACTGCCCTATAATAGGGACAATTTAAAATAGAGAAATAAGCACACAAAATAAATGGCTACAAGATTATTTGTATATAATCAACTCTGGATAATATATTCAGGGCTTCATGGGATCTTAGAGGCCACCTATCCCATCTTATTATTTTATAGATGAGGAAGTTGAAGGCCAGAGAGGCCTTCCCACAAGTCAGAAGTTGGATTTGAACCATGATACACTGACTCCAAATCCAGTGTTTTTTCCATTCTTCAAATTGCATTAAAATTTTTTCTGAAAATTGCAATAATACTGTTAATGATTATACCTTGCACTTGTCATGATCTTCTAGTGTTTCTAACATGAGCTCTGATTTATAGGAGTGGGAGGGGATTTCATACCACTTTCCAGGAAGGCATCTATTATGTAAAGTCATGTACACCTGCACACTCCTAAACCTAACACAACTTGAACTTTTTTTTCATGGCTGACAATTTTAATGCAAATCCTGACAGGAAACAGCAATTATGAAGAATAAACATTTGTTATTGAATTGCTTTCTAGCCACATTAATTTCCTTTATCACTGTGTTTAGTGGATTTGTTAGAAAATAGTGCTGCCCTGAATATGGAAAACAAGGCTAATTGGGGTTAGGCAAAGTACTTCCCTGCTGTTTCCAGAAGCCTCTTCAGGCTGTGTTGTTTGAACACAGTCCAAATTCATTCCTCTGGCATTTATGGTAGAAAAAAAGGAATCAGATTTTTTTACATAGAAATATTTATTAAATATCTTGCAAGATAAGGCCAAAGTCACTTGTGTCTATGTTTTTGTGCTTGAAACTGGGAATATAAAATAGACACTCAGTGTTAGAAACTCAAAATAAGCTAATATAAAAAAGCTAGCACAGGGTTCTGAAAGGACATTCTAAATGCTTCATGGATGTTTTTTGTATTTGTTAGAGAATGGACAGGTTGATACTCTAGACTCCTTATTTCATGTTTTCTGTTTTTAACTAAATTGGAAAGTTTTTATTTTCTGTTCAAGTACAGACAAATAATGATACTAAACAAAACAACCAGAAACAGTCCAAAACTGAATTCATTACCTTACCCCTAAAATCCTCTTCTCTTCCTAACTTCACTATTATTGTTAAGGGCACCACCATCTTCCTTGTCCCTAACGCTCCCAAGTCATCCTCAACTACTCACTTGTTCTCACTCCACATATCCAAGCTGTTGTTAAGTCTTGATGATTTTACCCATATGACATCTCTCTAGTACAGCTTCCATCTCACTTTTGACACTCCCACCACCCTAGCACAGGGCCATCGTCCTTAATCTATCGTGACAGTCAGCTGGTGGGTCTAGACACTAGCCCATCCTCTATTTAACTGTCAAAATAACTTGCATAAAGCATAGGTCTGCTCATGTCACACTCCCCACCCCCATTCACTAATCACCTCTAATTCACTATCACCTCTAGAATCAGATATAAAATATACTGGCATTCAAACTCTTTAGTGTTTATAAGGGAATCAGATTAAATGACTTGCCCAGGGTCGCACAGCTAGTAAGCGCCAACCGTCTGAGGCTGGATTTGAACGAAGGTCCTCCTAATTCCAGGGCCAGTGCTCTATCCACTATACCACCTCGCTGCTATCTCCTCCCCCACCTTCTGGTCTTCTTAAACCATGTTCCCACTCTGTGATCCAGTGACACTGGCCTCCTTTTTGGAACTCCCACAAGTCACTCCATCCCCTGACTCCTGGGCAATTTTGCTGCCTTTCCTGCATGCTTGGGATTATCTCTCTTCTGATTTCGGCTTCCTGACTTTCCTGGTTTCCTTCAAATTTCAATTAAAATCTTATGTTCTACAAAAATCCTTTCCTAATCCACTCTAATTCTATTGCCTTCTCTCAGCTGATTATCTTTAATCTATACTGCATATATCTTGTTTATACACAGTTTGTGTCATCATCATTAGACTCTGAGCTTTATGAGATCAGGGACTATCTTTTGACTTTATTTGTATCCCCAGGACTTAGCAAGGTGTCTGGAACATGGTAGGGCCTCAATGCTTGACTGACTCACTTTTGAATTACCAAATGATAAAGCACATAGATGTGACAAGGGACTGTTATGGGAATGGGAGTCTGAAGATCTTCCCTGTCCCTAGGCCCTTTGATAGGCTTAAGTGACTCTGAGAACCTTCCCAGATTTGAAAATATACTCTTCCCACCATAGGCTGAATGTGGTCACATGGAGCCTGTGGTGGGAGGCTTGTTTTTCAGGAATGCCCACACCTTGTTACTTTGTGATTGGGCAGTGGGTCAAGAGGGTTGTTACAGTCTTTGAAACAGGAGAAGGCTTTATATACACCTTGATATGAGGTTTTGCTTTGGGGCTCACTTTGAGAAGAGTTGTGTGATTTGGCCAGATGAGACTCTGGGCAGCCATTGAGCACCGCCCCCCACCTCCTTTTGAAAACCTAGATGTTGGTACTTCCCTCTCTGGTAACTAACTAGGTATGGATGTAATGGTCAGACAGCTAAAGCCCTGTCTGCTTGTAACTTCTGTTTGTATTCTCTGAAGTTCAGGGTGTTGACTTTTTCCCCTGAACTAGGTAAATGACATAGGTTTGATTAAAGTAAGATTGTTAACCCATTTTGATTTGCCTTCCTTTAGAAAAGCAGATCTAAGAACCTATACTAGCAGCTATCCTGAGTGTGCTAGGGTGCTTGCTGCTACAGGGACTATGATTCTTTTTGTACCCTTCCTCATCATGATCAGTCAATGATTTATAGTCTTAGAGAGTTGTCTGGTCCTCATGTTAAATTGCTTTGTGATTAAGAATTTCTGATTTTGAGTCTAAACACTCTAAGATAATAATATCTGGACTTGTGATTTCATCAATGTGGAGAATTCCTGGTGAAGCAACTCTCTGCACTGAAATTTGTAACTCCCTTGCAACTGATTGTGACATTAGGAGGTTGACTCATCCAGGGGCACACAGCCAGAATAAATCAGAGGTAGTTTTTGAACTCAGATATTCCTATTTCTGAAACTATGTTGGCTCTCAATGATAGAATATAGGAAAACAAATTCTCAAATTGAGCAACTAAAATAGTAGAAAAGATGAGACTTTGAATCCAAGTCAATCAGTGAAGAAGTATTTATTGAGTGCTTACTATGTACTAGGTGCTGTGCTAACACTAAGGTATGTTGTTGAGTGGTTTCAGTTGTGTCTGACTCTTCATGACCCCATTTTGGGGTTTTCTTGACAGAAATACTGGAGTGATTTGTAATTTCCTTCTCCAGCTCATTGCACAGATGAAGAAACAGAGGTAGACAGGGTTAAGTGACTTCCACAGGCTCATAAAGCTAGTAAATGTCTGAGGCCAGATTTGAACTCAGAAAGATGAGTCTTCTGATTCCAAGCCCAGTGCTCTATTCACTGCACCTTGTGGCTGCTCTAACATTAATGTATACAAATATAAAAATGAAACATTCCATGTTCTGAAGGAGCTTGCATACTACACTATCTTACAGATGAGCCAGATTCTGTGCTCCACTGTGACGTATGACTTACTCTTGTAAGCATAAAGCAGAGTCTTAAAGAGTTAAATTAATAACTAATTTACAACTAATAACTTAACAGTAAATCTTTTGATAGTAGCTACTTTATAGCTGCTTTACAATAATAAAAAGGCAGAAAAAACTTAGGAATATGTCTATGATGAAATCAATGGCCATCATCAGTAGAAATATACCTTTTAAGCTTCAAGTACAGGGTATACCCAAAGTTCCAGTGCAGTTTCTGGATGAACTACATCCAGGTATTCTGTGTATTTGCTACAATACTTTAGTGTCCTTAAATTCCTTCACTGATATAAGAAAATAAGATGTGACTCGCAAATCATTGCTTAGGCTACTTGACAAACAACTCTGAAGTAGTCTGAAACTATATCCAGTGTCCTCCAGTAAAAGCATAACAGTCTAGAATTTTAGTCATCTAGGTGGCACAGTGAAGAGAATACTGGACCATATTTAAAATCCAGCCTCTAATACATAGTAACTCAGTGATCTTGAACAGGTCACTTAACTGCTCTCTGACTCAGTTTCCTCACCCTTAACATGGGAATGATAATAAAACCTACCTTTCATGGGTGTTGTGAGGACAAAATAAGATAATATTTATGAAAAGTTTTGCACATATGCTATTATTAGTAAGGGCAGTTAGGTGGCACAGTGGATAGAGTGCTCAGTGTGGAATCAGGAAGACTTGTCTTCCTGAGTTAAAATCTGGCTTCAGACACTTACAAGCTATGTGACCCTAGGGAGAATGCCTACCCTGATTTGCTTCAATTTCCTCATCTGTAAAATGGGTTAGAGAAAAAAAAATGACAAACCACTTCATTATTTTTGCCAAGAAAACCACAAATGGAGTCACAAAACATCAGATATAAACAACAAATTATTAGTAAAATGAAATGAGGGAAATTTAATTAAACAAATGTGGATGGCAAAATATGATCTTTTATTATACAGAAAACAAAATTCTTCTCCTATTTTATTTACTTCTGTAGTTAAAATAAAGGACTATCAAGGAACATCCATATCCATTGCTGTAATAGTTCATAGGGTCACAGATTTAAAACTATAAAAGGTCATATAGATTACTTGGCCCACCCTTAATTTTATAGTTTTGAAGTTTTAAGTATTCAATGTCCAGGTTGGCAATATCATAAATTTGTACAATAACTTGAAACAAATGTAAAAAATATAGTCAACATTAATTTTGCTTGCTTTTTAAAACAAAAGAAAACGGAGACCCAGAAATAGAGTGGCTTGCCCAATGTCACAGGGTTGTATGTGCTAGACCTTACTTATTAGTGATTGTCTAGCACAATCCTTTCATTTTGATGAAACCAATGTATAAAGTGTACGTATAGAGATAAAAGAAAAAAGTGACTTGACTGGCAGAACCAAGATTCATATCCAGGCCTGCTCACTCCAACTCCAGGACTCAATTTTGTGTACTAGGCAAGAAGTGTTCAAAACTATAAAGATTATAGAGGAAAATGGGCAGGAACCTAAGAGATTATTTAGATCTCATTTATGTGTCATATTTGTATTGTGTTTTGGCTATGAACGTTTGGGCAGATAAGACCCTTTGTCTTTAAACAGGGAGGATCATAGTGGGCACACTTTCCAGAGGGTCAGAAGGATTTAGTACACACATAAACTTCATTGATCTTTTCTTTTTCACCATCTTCCCTTTCTAGTTTCATGATTGGCTTTTAGGAGCCAGGTGAGTGTAGTAGAATGAGGAGAGATTTAATTTATATAATCTGGATTCAAGTACTACTTGTGCTTACTACCTGTACAACTTTGAACAAATCACTTGTGGGAGGAGAGGAAGGGAATTAACATTAATTTAGTACTTACTATATGCCAAACATTTTATTAAGTGGTTTTACAAATATCTCATTTGATTTGTCACAACCACTATGCCATTATTATTCCCAATTTACAGTTGGGAAAATGGGGGCAAACTCATTAAATGACTGGTTCAGGGTTACATAGCTAACAAGTATATGAGAACTCAGGTCTTCATGACTCCAGACTAGTTCTATCCATTGCACTACTTAGCTTCCTCTATACTAATTTTTCCTAGGCCTCAATTTCCTTATCTATAAAATGAGGGAGTTAAATTGTATAATCTCTGAGGTCCTTTCCACCTATAGCTCTCTGATCTTGTGTCTTGGAATTGTTTTACTGACTCTGAGCTCATAGACCAAGTATGTGATGCTCCTTGATCTTTCTGTCAGATATAATAGAACTTGTTGCAAAATTTCACTGATTTCTTCATTAAATAATATATATTTATTTCTATTCATTATTAGATAGTGCCAATCTTTATTCTTTCACAACACTTATTTCCTGTGAATCTTACAATAAGATTATGTTTTTGCCATAGGAACAAGGTTATAATTAAGGATTGTTTCTTAACCAAGGACTGGCAACAAATAAATCATAGATATGACCAACAATACATAATAAAATCATAGACAAAACTATAAAACTCTATACTAATTTAAAATGGTAGAATTATGCTCAAGTGCCTTAACAACGGACATAATACATTTTGCACATTGATTATGAGAGGGTCTTCAATGTCCTATAAATTTAATATATAGCCCTTAAAAAATCCAAGTTGGCAGTATCATAAATTTTAACTAATGCTGGCTTAAAACAAATGTAAAATTGTTAATTAATATTAATTTTGCTTGCTGTATTAAAATAGTTTGGTTCATATAGGTTTCTGAAAAGATTTTTTTAAGGATTCTGCTGAGTTTTTATTTCTCCCAATTATCCTGGCCTAAGAACTCCAATCAAAAACAGTAGAACAGTTCAATAAACACCTGCTTTTAATGATGATATACTTTTTTCTTTTCTTTTAACATTAATTTTATTTTTTCCCAATTACATGTAAACAAAACTTTTAAACATTTTTTTTTGCTTTTTGGAGGGCAATTGGGGTTAAGTAACTTGCCCAAAATCACACGGCTAGGTTTGTGTATGTTAAGTGTCTGAGGCCAAATCCGAACTCAGGTCCTTCTGACTCCAGGGCCAGCTAGCCGCCCCTAAACATTTGTTTCTTAAAATTTTGAGTTCCAAATTCTTTCTCTCCCTCCTTTAGCCTCCTCCCTACCTGAGAAGGCAAGGAATTTGATACAGATTATGATATAGTTTTAAAGGTAAGTTGTCATGCTATAGCCATACAATACATTCGGTCCTAGGTTACCTCCCACTCCTTTTCTCCCCAGGCAATTTCTCTCAAAACAGCATTAAGAAGAGCTGAGAAAACCCATGACTCAGGTGCATTCTCAGAAATTAAAAAAAATGAACACATACCTTTTTTAGTATTACTCTCTAGTTAGCCCACCATGGAGTGTGTGTGGTAATGGGATGCCAAGGCCCAAATCACCAGTCCCTACTAACAGCCATTCTCTAGCTCACAAAGGTCCCCATACTCAAGTTCTTAAACTTGGTACTTTTAACAGTCAATATAGAAGCTCTGTTGCTCTCTCACTTGCATTGTCTTCAATTACTATTACAAGAAATTGACTCACCAATCCCACTTTTAAAGTTTGTTCTACACACAAAATGTAAAACCTCACCTTCACTCACATTATAAACACTACTTTTTCACCTACTAATATTAGGTCTCCTTCCACATTCTTTAAACTTCTACTCCCTTCATTCTGCTTTCTAAATTTCCATTCGATTAACACCAATCGCTTAGATCATCTAGTCCTGCTTTAAAATAGAGATCAGGGAAATTGCAAGCACCTGCCAACCTCATCACAATTTACCACCTCTACCTAAATCTTTTCCTGATCACCCCACTTGCTAGTTCCACCCACCCCTATTACCTAATGCTTATTCTCTTTCTCCCTGTCTTTCTCTCCCTCCTTTTTGATGGCAGTGACCCTTTCACTTTTGCTTTGTATCCCTATTAACTAAACTAAAATCTGGCAGATAATGTGTCTTTAATAAATGTTTGTTGTTGATGAACCCATGCTAACCAGCTCTTTGTAATTTTTGCTTCCTTTTCTTAATACTTACAAACCATCATTTTGCCATAAATTGAAATCAGGTTAGTTAGCCTTGTTAAAGACATTTCAATTCTATGAGTTTCATGCTTCTTGTCTCTAAAAGTATGGAATAGTGATGTTTATCCTCCTCACCTCCCAGGACTGATAGGAATGAAAGGAGATATGCTTTGTTATTTGTAAAGAGCTAAAAATGTTTTAAATATCACCATTTATAGGTTGAAATGGCTTTATTATTTGAAACATAAGAATCACAACAGTACATTTAATTGACTGAATCTTCTCATAGCATCTGGGGCACAGTTGCATTTTTCCTTTCTCCTAGGAAATGCTTACTAGTTGCTAGGTGGCATAGTGGATAGAATGCTGGGCCTGGAGTTACATATATTTTTTTCCCTGAGTTCAAATCTGACCTCAGACATCTGCAGTTATGTGACCCTGCAAGTCACTTAACCCTGTTTGCCTCAGTTTCTTCACCTGTAAAATGAGCTGGAGAAGAAAATGGCAAACCACTCCAGTATTTTTGCCAAGAAAATCCCCAGGAAGAGGTCACAAGGATTGAACATAATTGAAAAATGACTAAAGAACAACAAAAAAGGTATCAGATAGAACTCCAGTTTAGTGAGATATATGATAATCTTTCATAATATACATGCAGGCAAGATAGAAAAATGTTATTCTAGATTATTGTACTGTTAGGTGGATTTGGATTTGGTTGAGTGACTGGATCTCAGAAGGAGTGATTGTAGTACAACATCATAATGGAAAGGCTCCTAGGATCTTTCTTTGTTCCCAACCATTCAACATTTTAATCAATTATTTGGATGAATGCATTTGCAAATGATTCAAAATCTGGGAATGATAGCTAACATATTGACAGAATAACAATTCAAAAATATCTCAATGGGCTTATAATAATGGACTGAATCTAATAAATTTAAATTCAATAAGGATACTTGCAAATTCCCCAATTGGGTTAATGGTATAGACTGGACAAAATACAAAATATGTCAATAAAACACTTAAAAATGAACTGAAAAATGAAGGTTGAAGTAGATGTGACTCAAAAGCTGTTTATGTAATAGGAGTAAGAGATTTAATAGACTCCAAGATTAATATGATTTAGCAATGTCATATCATAGCCAAAAAGCTAATAGAATCTTAGTATACATTAATAGGAACATACTGTTCAGAATAATTCAAATGACAGTTCTGTTGTACTCCATCCTGATTAAGCCAGCTGGGGTATATTATGTTCAGCTCTGGGTGTCAGATTTTAGCAAGACAAACTGAAGTGATTTCAGAAAAGGTATAATCTTTTTTCACAAACCTCCAATATCATTGTCTTTTGGAAATTATGTGGTACTTTGAACAGGATAGAAATATTAGCTTCCTTCAAAAAAGCCATGATAACCTCAAGAATTCTAAAAAAGCTAGAGTTCTTGGGGTGGCTAGGTGGCGCAGTGAGTAGAGAGCTGGCCCTGGAGTCAGAAGGACCTGAGTTCGGATTGTCATATTTTAATATTATAAAATGTCATATTTTGGGGGGTGGGTGGGAAAGGTATGACACTACCATTTGGGATGATGGGAGAAGGCCTCATATATGAGGTGCTACTTGAGCCAAGCTTTGATGGAAACCAGGAATTCTAAGGTGAGAAGGAAGTGCATTCCAAGTATGAAGGACAACCAGTACAAAGGCATGGGGGTGGGAGATGGAATGTCATACAGGAGGAGAGTAAGCTAATTTAGCTGAAACAGTGAGTACATGAAGGAGGTTAATGTATAAAAAGTCTTGATAAAATAAGAGGGAATCAGATTGTGCAGGGATTTAAATGTCAAGCAAAGTAATTTTTATTGAGTCAAGGACATTTTATTACTGAATAAATAAGATGTACAAGATCAGAGGATCATAGATTAAGAACCAAAAAGGATTTTACAGATCATTGAACCTAGCCTCCTCATTTTACAATTGAGGAAGCCAAAGCTTAAAGCGGGTAACTGACTTGGCCAGTAATTTACATTTAAGACATATCTGTGGTAGGATTTAAACCCTAACTTCAAGTATAGTATGCTATCATTACATCATGTTACATAGAAGATAAAAAAAGAAAGTCATATGAGTGAATTAGGGGAAGTAAAATTCAATGTAGAAAAAATACTTGTCTTTTAATTATATTTATTGGTTAATTTATATGTTGTTGGACATCTGGGTTCAATTTCTGTCTCAGACATGTGCTAGCTGTGTGATTCAGAAAAAGTTATTTAACCTCTCAGGATGTCAGTTTCCTTTTTTGTTTTTTCTGTAAAATAAAATGATATGACTTAATGATCTCTAAGGTCATCTTCTAGTTCTAAATCTTTAGTGTTACAATCTTTAAATGTTTTCTGGGACATTTAGGATAATTTCAAGATGTATATATATGTATATAATATATGTATATATATGTATATATGTATATAATATGTATTAAATTTTTCTTCTGAGCCCCCAATTGCTAAAACATTACAAAATGAACACAAAAATGGAATTTCACTGAATTATCTACAAATCTGCAAGAGGAATTTGGGGAAAATATTGCTACAAATTCAATTCAACTAACTAAACATTTATTTATCTTTTACTTTGTGCAAGATGTGGATGATGTGAATTCAAAGAGAAAAAAAAAAGCAGTTCTTGCCTTCAAAGTGCTTTACAACTCTACTTGGGGCATACAACAATCCTACAAGTAAGTAAATGCAAGAAAATATGAGGAAGGAGGGAATGCTAAAACCTAGAGATAACAGAAAGGTTTCATCAGGAGGTGGCATCTTAACTGAGCCTTGAAAGAAGATAAAGAAAAAAAGAGGAAGAGTTTAGGAGAGACGGCAGACAGTCCATGGCTAAGGGAGGGCTTGTCTGACTTTACAAACAGCAGAGGAAATGATGATTGGGGGTGGGGTTGGGGGATGGGGGTAGATGTGTGGGTTTGGGGGAATGGAGGTTGGGAGGAAGGGGGGATTAGTAAGTGGATCATTTCAACTGAGACATAAAATACACCAAGTGAAATAAGTCTGGAAAAGTAGTTTGAAACCCAGTTTTGGAGATTTTAAATGCCAGCCCAAGGAGAGATTTAAAAAGAAAATACAAAAAAATACCAACCAAATCCTAGAGGCAATAGGGAGACACTGATGGTTTGTAAGCAGAGGAGTATATCAGAACTGGGCGTTAGTAGAGTTATTTTAACAGTTGTAAGGATGGTAGTTCAGAGATAGACTAGAAGGAAGTACTTTAAGTATCTAACTAGACATTTGTTTCTATGAAGATTTGGTTGTTTCTCTAGATAAATATAAGTCAAAGGTTAAGATTTACTGAGTATGTGCTTGTTTAGACTAATGAAAAATAAACACTTCATTTTAAAGATCATATATCCTAAGACTATTTCATTATATTTTACCTTTTTTATATTTTTAATTGGGATGATGAGATTAACTAGAGGCTAGACATTGGATACCACAAAACATCATTTCATGGTCTTCTGGTATTGCATTGCTCATGATTTCCAAAAAGACCAGTGTGAAAATAGCTTCAGCTTTTAGAGTCAATATTTATTGCAGAGGCTGAGGAGGTAGAGAAATTCTATAAATAATTTTATAAGAGCATTCAAATTAAATCACTGTATACAATAAACCTTTTGACTTCAGCACAAATATGCACATAAGGGGAAATGGCAGAAACTACTGTGGAAATTGTCTCAATAGTAAGAAAACAAGGGCAAGGGCTTGGAAACTATACAAGAACCTATCACATGAATATTTTCTTCAAGAAGAAAGTTGGGAGGCAACAGATGTGGAAAGCTCCAAATACTATTAGAAGAAATGAAACTGATTTATCTTAAAACTAAGGAAATGACCAATTATTGATTTGGAAGTAATTTCTGAGTCATCTGTCTACAGCCAAGACTTGTTAAATCAAAGATAAAAATAAATACCAAGTGGGAAGAAATAGTAAAAATGACGAGAAAATATGGTGTCTGATTGAGGCAATGCTGATTTTTGTAAAAATAAATTTTTATGGATATTTTCTGCTTCTTACATCATCATAGTATCCCATGTATACCTACCTCTTCTCCTTCCACAGAGGCATCCCATATGACAAATAGCATTTTTTGAAGAGGAGAAAAAAAAAGCCAGCACAAATGATCAGCACATTGACAAAGTTCAAAAACATGTTCAGTGTGTAACCTTTGTGGACCTTCCACTTCCATGAAAGGGTAGGTTGGGGGTGTCTTCTCATATATCTTCACTGTTTGATCTTTATTACCTTTAATTTGATCTTTTGTTGGGGAATTCTTTAGGTTTATGGTGTTGTAGTTAGTGTGTATATTGTTTTTTTTGGCTCTGCTTAATCCACTCCACCTCAGTATGTATAGATCTTTCTGTTCTCTGTATTTATCACATACCTCATTTCTTGTAACATAGTAATACTCCATTATAGCCATGCATCACAATTTCTTTAAGCAATTCCCCAACTGGTGGACATCTACTTTGTTTCCTATCCTCAGGTATCACAAAATGTTTTGCTATAAATATTTTGGAGTATATGGGGACTTTTTTCTTATCCATGGCTTCCTTTTGGGTATAAATCCAGTAATGGAGTCTTTGGTTCAAAGAGTACATATTAGTCATTTTATTTGTGTAATTTGAAATTGCTTTCACCATTTTTGCACCATTTAATAGCTCCGCCAACGTGTTAGTATGCTTTTCTTTCCATAACCCTTTCAAGAACTACTGCTGCCATTTTTGGTTATTTGTGCCAATTTGTAGAGTGTGAGGTGAAGCCTTAGGATTATTTTTATTTTCATTTCTCTCTATTAGTGTTTTGGAGCATTTTTAAAAATGTGGTTGTGAATTCTTTGCTCTTTTTCTTTAGAGAAATATTTGTTCATATTCTTTGGCCATTTATCTATTGGGGAGTGGCTATTATTTATATATATGTCTGCATATATAGGTATGTATACATGTATTCGTACACACACACACACACACACACACACATGTATATGTAGTTTATATAGCTTGGGTTACCAAACCCTTAACAGAAATTTGATACAAATTTTTTCCCCATTAAGCCACTTTCCTTCTTATCCTAGAGTCATTAATGTTGCCTGTGTAAAGTTTTTCATTTCTGCTGTAAACCTAGTATTATGTTCTTTCAACTACTTTAATCTTTTCTTTCAAGTCCCACCAGCTCCTTTTTCCTTACCTCAATCCCCTCTTTTTGTGTGGTGCCCCCTTCCCTTTAGGTTATTAGTGTTTTTTGTTCTCCTGCTTTTATTTGGTTGAATAATTTTTCACCCTCTTTTCCCACCTGAAATAGATTCTTCTTTCCTCTTTTCTTCATCACCTACTCTGGTGAATTGGTTTTAAATTTCATTTTTACACCCTTTTCCCAAAAGGATTTTTCTTACTCTCTTCCTTATTCATCTTTTCTTTCTATTTACCCTACCTCATCCTCTGACTCATGACCCCTGTAATTATATGGTCTCTCTTTTCTGTATTCTTTGAGCAATCAAAGTTCCAAAGTGTCCATTCTAAGATCTTTACTCTAGGTGCTTGCAGGGCTTACCCATGGATTCTCCCTTTCCATTGTGCCTCAGGTATCAGAGGGGAAACTGTCCCATGGTAGGCCCTCTTCCCTACTATGTCCCAGATTATGCAGCCCACTAATGATTTATACCCTTTCTAATTGACTTTTTTTTACATTTGCCTGAAAATCCCTCTCTGTATCAAAGCTCTTCCTTTCCTCCAGATGCCAATTGCTTCCAGGGGTTTCAAGTCTCCCTTACCCCGCCAGGACAATTAGACTTTTCAAGCACCAAATTCTCCAGGGCTCATACAGTATAAGGTCCTCATTTCCCTTCATTGATTTTTTCTCTTCACCCGCAGAAACATTCTCTTCACTCTGTCATTCCCTCCCCCCCACTTTTTACATCTTTTCATCCTCCTTTTCACCTACTTCTTTGTAGACTACAGAGGTTACTTTCCTCTCATTGTTAGTCCTTGAATGACCCCAGGACCCCACTCTTTTCTCTTTATGTAACCTTCCATGTTGTAACAGAGTCCCTCAATGGAAGCATTGATTTACCTCAAGGCAATGTATTGCCAAGTTCTGTTCATAATACTCCCTGTCTACCTGCCTCTTCATTGTTACCTCTACCATCTACCAGATTTCCACATTCATCCCTGTCTCCTTATGTATTTTAGAAAGAGGTCCTTTACTAGTCTTCTCTGTAGTCACTTTGTTGTTGTAGCTGTCCTTTTCTGCTGCATTTAGTAATTTCTCCTGTATTTCTGTTATTTGGGGCGTTCAGAGAGGTAAATAATCCCTTCTGGTTTGGTTTTCTTTCTAAAAATGTTTCAATATCTTCTTTGTTATAGAATTTCCATCTTTTATCTTATAGGTTAAGCCCAGATTTGCAGGGTAGATCACCCTGGGCTGTATCCTGAACTGCATCACTCTTAACACATTATTGCATTCCCTCCTTTTTCTAGTGGGTGCAGAATAGTATTGCATTATATGAATATAGTTTCCTTTTGTATTTGAAGGTCTTTCTCCTGATGACTTTCAGAACTTGTTTTTGAATTGGATTGTTAAAAATTATTTTGAATTGGTAAATTTAACTACTACTTGTTTTGAAGTTTCTAGCCTTGTTTGTTTTTCTTCTTGAGATTAATATTGTATTCTTTCAATTGAAATTTCATTTTTTTTATGTCCTGAACTTCTAGGGAGTTCTTGTCTATTATTTGTTTCATTTCAGTGTTAAGATTTTTTTTGACAGGGCAGAATAGGTTTTTTGCTTTTTTTGTCTTCTAGATTGTCCTTTATTCTTCTGTACTTGAACTACCCCTCTATTGTTCTCTCTTTTGTGTCTTCACTGAAGTTTGACACTGCAGATTTAAATTGTTCTATTCTATTCATAGTTTTTGATGTGTAGGATATACATTTTGTTTTCTTAGGAACAGCATTTTGTAATTCCAGGTTCTCTTCAAATTACACAAGTGTTGATTAATTTTCCTTTATTTTGCATTACTTATTCATAGATACCTAAACTCATTTACTAGATCTGGATGCCACATTTCCTTCTGTTAGTGTTTTTACTATTGATTTATCTGTTTAATGTTCAAGGTCTTTGAGTTTACTTCTTCCTGAAATCTTTGGTATTTTGTATCTTTCCCCCCCTCCCCTTATCTTGTTTATCACTTACTTTCTGACTTCATGCCCTCTGTCTGTGGTTTTCTTGGTGGCTAGATCTCCAAATATCCCAGCCATCTCACACACTAGGTAACTAGTGATTCATTCACCAGCCTAGGTCTCTGCCCCAACTAACTTTTGGGTTGTCAGAACTACCCCTAGCTGTATGCTATGCTCTTTCCTTTAGGCTCAGTGAAGTGCTGCACACCCTCCCCCAGGCATGGTACCCTGTCCTACTCCTTCTATTCCATACTTCTCTGAACCATCTAGCTCAGCACCAGCAGTTCAGAGGCTATTTTCCCTGATACCAAGCAGTTCAGAGCTTTGCCCTGTTGGTACAGCTGGGTTGCCACCATTGGCCGGCAGCAAAAGCTCCTGAAAGACTGTGACAAAGTTGACTGTTGAGTACCTAACAAAGTTCTGCAGCCTGGAACCGAGGTCTCCATGAAACAGGAAAGAGGGAGGGAGTCCAGGGCATGGGGTGGATTTAGATATAATTCTACATCATGTCCTTAGGTCTGTTAGTGCAGCTTTGTTGCCAGTAGTATTGAAGGTGGAGGAGAGGCACTGAGTGAGCTCACTGAAGACAGTATCATTTCCTGCATTTTTCTCTTCTTTTTAATCTCCTTTAGGGTTCTGAGCATCCTAGACCATAAAGACAGCTGAAGTTGATTTATCTTTGGCACATAATTTCTGTTTTGAAGAGTTCTAAGTAGTCATGGGGATTGGAGAAAATGTCTATTCTACAATTTTGTTTTTCGCATGACCAGCCTGCTTAGGAAATTTTGGTTTTAATAAGACCTTGATACTCAAACATCAGGAATAGATCAAAGAACAAATCTCAACCCAGGTATCACCATTTTCAATTGCCACACTGAGGAGACTAAATGAGCCTCAAATAGCATAGCCAACAAACATCAGATACCATATCCATTCACAAAAGGAAGGCAGACAAAGGCAATATTGGTATGGAATTTAAGTTTATGTATAAAATCTTACAGAAAAAAATATGGTGTAAGATTGTAAATCTGGTTGCCTCATGATACTGATCAGTCATGGAATATAAAGTAAATTTATTAAAAATCTCATGAGACATATAAAATAAGGCAGAAATCTCCCTTAAAGCCTATAGTATTTCATAGAAGAGGACCATGGGCATATATGTATTTATGTATGTATGTATGTATAATGGGAGTAATTCCATACTTCAATATTAGTTCTTTCGCAATGTAATCAGGGTAATGGCATGATGAAGTTTTCAAAAATAGATTCTTTAGTATATTTTATTATGTTTTAATATAATTTATTACATTACATTTTAATATTTTTCATATTTTAATATATTTTTATTTAGCCTAGATTTTACCCTATATCCTTCTCACCCCAGGAATAATCTACAATAACACATAGTTTTTTTAAGAAAAGAAGAAGAGGAAAAAATCAGCAAAATTGGTAAATAAATTGAAAAAATCTGACATTATATTCAGCTTTAGTAGTTCTTTTTCCAAAGCAAAAAAAAAAAAGATGGAAGTGCAGCTTTGAAGTATATTCATGTGATTCATACAATATTTGTTGTATCCCTTCACTTGATTTGAGTAATGTTTCCCCATTTAGCATTGGCTGTGGTTCTGTTTCCGTATTTCTGTAACTATTTGGCTATATCACTTAAAATGATGCCAAGAAAACACACAGAGACACACAGACACACAAACACAGAGACACACAGACACATATGAGGTGCTTAGCATTCCGTGGATGAAATAAAAGAAACTTGGGTTGATTGGCTTTCTATGGATAAAATAATTATATGTTGACTGAATTATTAACTTTTAAAATTATTTAGTCATTTTGCATAAGAATCTACTAAATTGACAGATTGTAATGGTATCAAAGGCAAATAGACAAGGAACTCCTTTTATTCTTCTGAAGCCTCTGTATTTACTGGTAGAAGACAATGAAAAATTCTCCAAATATAAAACAGGGTTTCAGTGGTCTGAGAGTAACTATGTCAAAATGGATCATTCTTTAGCTTTGCAATGGATTTTGATGATAGACTAGCTAACTTGCCTAGGGTTTAGATGAATTCTAACTTACCAGGCTATCAAGTTAATTCCATATATTAAACATTTATTCCAATTTTCCCTCTCTGGGAGATAATAAAGTTTCAACAGTGGCATACTCTACTTAATGCTTTACAGGTAACACCTCATTGTTTGCTATTAACTTTCAAAATTTTCAAAGGAGCTTGATAATGATCCTAGAGTTCTGTCCTGATGAAAAATGAGCATCCCGTCTACATACATTTTTTCCTTATATTATGTGCTACTGTTATAAAATTATAAATAATTTATAAGCAAATAATGGTAATTTAGAATCTAACTCTTTGTAGCATTTCCTTGCCATTAAACTGATGGAGAAAGGGACCACTTTCCAATTTATTAAAAAAATTATACTAAATAGCACTTCCATGTAATTCAACCAAAGCAAAATTGAGTTACTCTGCGGGTTATTTTTCATAACTGATTCTTTATAACAAAGAACTAATTCAAGACACTAGAGCTGCTTCCAATATCTTGGAATTGAGCTCAGAAACTACCCCTAAAATTTAATATTTTGATATATACACACATATATGTATATATATATATATATACATAAAACATTAGCAGCATAACTGTCAGTATCTTTAATTAAAATTACATTTTACATCACTGCAAGAAAACATAATGAGAAGATATAATTAGGATTTTAAAATATCTTATATAAATGATTAGTTACAATCAAACTGTTAGAAATTTGATTTTTATTTATCTAGATCGGGTAGGTTATCACTATGAATGCCAGAGACTAGAATTCCCAATTTTAACTGTCAATTTCTGATTGTACCATATAGCTTGATGCAAGAAATTTGTTTGGTGAGGCTAGCAATAGTACCTTTTTGTTATTAACAATATTAATTCGCAGGGTGACTAGGTGGTGGAGTTAATAGAGCACCAGCCCTCAAGTCAGGAGGACCTGAGTTCAAATCTGGTCTCAGACTCTTAACACCTACTAGGAGTGTGACCTTGGGCAAGTCACTTAACCCCAATTGCCCTGCCCTCCCCCTCCAAAAAGCAAAAAAAAAAAATTCCCACTTGAAGTTAAATATCTCTTTTCTTTAATGCCTTCAGATATCCATGAAGAGTACTGTATAATTTTATCTTGATTTCAACTATGTAGGCCAACAGAAGAAATAATGGACACATGAATGGCATATATGTATGTATGTATAATGGGAGTAATTCCATATTTCAATATTAGTTCTTTTGCAATGTAATCAGGGCAATGGCATGATGAAGTTTTAAAAAATAAATTCTTTAATATATTTTATTATGTTTTAATATATTTTATTACATTATATTTTAATATATTTCATATTTTAATATATTTTTATTTAGCCTAGATTTTACCCTATATCCTTCTCACCCCAGGAATAATCTACAATAACAGAAAAATTTTTTAAGAACAGAAGAAGAGGAAAAATCAGCAAAATTGTTAAATAAATTGAAAAAATCTGACATTATATTCAGCTTTTCACAGTATTGATCAGCCCTCATATCTCTGAAAAAGGAAGGGATGGGGCTTATATTCTGATCTCTCCTTTGGGGCCAAGCAGTCTTCATAGTTCTGCAACATTCTTTTTTTTTTATTTTGTGGTGGTTGTTCTTTATGTTTACATTATTGTGGTTGTCTATTTTGTTTTGGGAGTTTCACCCGTTTTTCTCCTTTTATCATATCTGCCTTTAAAAAAATAGCATAGTAATATTCCACTACATTTATCTACTACAATTTGCTTGACCATTCTCCAGTCACTGGGTATCTACTTTGTTTTTCACTTTTGGCTACTGTGGCAGCAAGCAGCCCTAGCACACCCAGGATGGCTACTAGCACAGGTTCTTTGGTTGCTTTTCTTAAGGAAAGCAACTCAAAAAGGGTTAACAATCTTACTTTAATCAATCAAACATATATCATTTACCTAATTCAGGGAAAAAACGTCAGCACCCTGAACTTCAGAGAATACAAACAGAAATTACAAGAGAAAATAACACAATTTAGCAGGCAGGGCTTCTAGCTGTCTGACCATTATATCTATACCTAGATAGTCACCAGAGAGAAGAACCAGCATCTGGGTTTTCAAAGATGGGCGCTCAAAGGCTGCCCAGAGTCTCAACTGTTTCAAATCACACAACTCTTCTCAAAGTGAGCCCCAAAGCAAGACCTTGCCTCAGAGGTATATATAGCCTTCTCCATCACAACCCTCATGACCCACTTGACTACAAAGTAACAAAAGTTTTGCCTTCCTGGAAAACAAGCCTCTCACCACAGGCTCCAGGTGAGCACATGCAGCCTATTAGGGGGCAGAGTATGTTTTCAAATCAGAAAAGGTCCTCAAGTTCAATTTAGGCTTAAGGGGCAAATTTCTATTACCATTACAGCTACCACAAAAAAGTACAATTATAATCACTGTGTTATATATAAAGCCTTACCTTTTTGTAGCTCTTTGGAGTATATGTCTAGCAGCAGAATCTCTGGGTCAAAGAGTATTAGCGCTTTAACCTCTTTGTTTACATAATTCTAAAATGCTTTCTAATTGTACTAATTAATAGCTCCTTCAAAAAGCTTTGTTTTTCTACAACCCTCTAACATTTACTATTCCCATTTGAAATTTTATGTATTTATTTATTAATTTTTTGCTTTTCTTTTCTTTTTTTTTGGAGGGCAATTGGGGTTAAGTAACTCGCCCAAGGTCACACGGCTAGGTTGTTTTTATTTGTGTGTGCGTTAAGTGTATGAGGTCGGATCCGAACTCAGGTCCTTCTGACTCCAGGGCCAGTGCTCTACTCACTGCACCACCTAGCCGGCCCCCTCCATTTGAAATTTAAATGTGTCAACATGATGGTTCATATCTTGTGATCTCTTTATGAGGTATGAACCTCTTTGAGTCAAAAAGGGAGTAGCGATTGACTAACCAAGCTAACTAAGCATGACTCTAGGTGTCTTAAATAGTTGAAGAAATTTAAACAGAAATTCAATATAGCAGTGAGGCAGTCAAACTGTGGACTCTAGACTCAGGAATGCCTTGAGGATGCAATTTCCCCGTACCAGAAGGTAAGGGTTGGCATGGGGGAAAAGCTCAAAAGAAGTGTTGCAATCTTCTCCCTCTTCTTTCCCTGCATCACATTAAAGAGATAGGTTAGGAGCTGACAGGATCAGGAATGGAGAAAAACACACTGAAGACAAACACAGAAAAAAATCCCCAAAACACTGCTATAGACAGACACAGAAAAATAGACTGCCTGAGTTAGAAAGCAGCTCCAAGGAACGTAACCCCTTGCATTATAGAGGGATGACATCTATAGACTCAAGAAAGGATGCCTTGTAACCAGGAGTTGTGAATTCACCATTTGGCCATACATCATCTCTGAGGATAGAACCTATCCTTGCAAATCTAGTATGCCCCCCAGATTTGGGGAGGGTGTTTCACACTGATTGTTCTTACTCTATGATTATAGTAAATGCCCTTTAAAAAGCTGACTGTTCCTCCATTGACTTATTGAAATTGGAAACACACTGGTGCAGATTTATAAATAACAATAAAAGAAATTCTGCCCCTTCTAGAGCCCCAAGTAGAAATAGTAGCTACTCCCAATGTGAATAGTGTTTAGGGGATTGAATGTAGAAGGCGAGTTATATATCTGTGTATACATGTACATGCATGCAAATGCTCACACAAATGTACATATGTACATGCACAGGACATATATGTATATATTCATACAGTATAAATATGTACATACATATGTGAACACATCCATTAAATATTACATAAGTACACTTTGTTGTCAATTATCTGGGTGAGCAAAGGACAGAGTGAACCACACATACATATGCACATATACACATAAATATATTCCGGTGTATCTATCCTCTATTAGATCTAGGTGAGATAGGCAGTGTGGAAGGAACTAAGAACAGTAGGTAGGGTGAGAAAATGAATTCAGTTATGCCCATAAATACTCTGGCCTTCTAAGTTGTAGGCAAAGAATGATTCTGAACCAGTTAGTGGAGAGGGGAATTAGTTGAAAGTATAATTGTCAGATCAGAGAAACAATGTTCACCTTATGAAGAATCTGTAAGGCAGATGGATAATCTACTTCTAGGTAAACGAGACTTACTGTAATCTTGATTTTAGTAGACCTTACCTGTAATAGGTAGGCATTTTTAGAGTCCAGGTAAGAATTGAGGAAACAGAAGGAATAAGTAAAAAAGGATGGATTAGAGGCAGCATGGAGTAGTGGATGATGTTGGATTTGGTGTTAAGGTTACTTGGGTTCAAGTCCTTCCTCAGACACTTAGGAGTAAATTACATTCTCTAAGCCTTAGTTTTCTCATTTTAAAAATTAAACCGTGAATAACATCTACCTCTCAAGGCTGCCATGAAAGTCAAATGATTATATATGTGTGTATATCTTTGTAAACATCGAAAATGTTATATAAATGTGAGTTCTCATGATCATCACTACTGAAATCTTTTTAAGGAAAAAGTAACAGAATCTGATTTTTCTTTCTTCATGCTCATTGTTCTCATCAGTAGTCCATGCTATCTCCTGACATTCTAGATATTTCGTTCAAAAAAGAAGTATAGCTACTCAATTATCTAATCGAAAGTGATCAAGTCCTCTTTGACATCCAGTTCTGTCAAAAGTGGCACAGACCTTAATTCAAGTACTCTCAGATTTCTGATATGTTGGCACTCAGCCACCATTTTCCTTTCTTTCAAAAATGGTAACTTAATTCCAAGAAAGTTCATTCATTCTGGATGAAACTATCAATGACAACAGCCTTCCATGTGGATGAAATTACAAAAAAAGGTAAAGAAAATGACAGATATCTTACATCTTAAAAATAGTTAGCAGGATGTCATTTTTACAAGGCCTTAGCACTCCCAGCAAATGTCTCACTTAGTAGCAATGATAATCAATTTTCTGATTAAATACAAATGCCAGGTGATATCCTTTACTTCTTTATAAATGTCATATCAGTCTAAGTTTAATTTCTTTGAATTCCTGATGTGTAGTCCATGCTAATAAGTAATTTTTTTTCATGTTCCAGTAATGACAAGCATTACTTTTCAGTTTTAGTCTTGTGACACACAGGACTAGGAGGTTTGGAACAATACTGGGGGTGGGGAGGGTGAAGGATGCCTACACAGATAATTTTTTTTTAAATGGGAACTTCAAATATTTCCCACCTGATAATTATGCTTTTATGGATTCTACTTGTTTCCTACCTTCTTATCTCTATAATTATGTGTTGTGATGGGCTGAAATGGGAAGGACTTTAAATGTCCTTTCATGCTGGCTCAATTTTTTTTTCTTCAGATGTCTTAGATCCCACATACACAAAATATCATTAATCACTAGTTTCATGCTGTGATGTACTTCACAATGTATTTTTATCCTTCATCCATACAGAAGAGCTATATTCAGCTTAGGATGAAGACAGAGTGAGCCTACAAGCTAAGCAGTATATTGTCAAGTCTCTAGCTGTGACTTCTAAGGGGCATCTTTGGGAATAATTTGCTATCCCACTAGTTTTTAATAGGATGGGGAAAATTGGTTTAGAATATGAACTTTTCAACTTTTCCTTGTTTTCATGCTAAATGCTTACCCCAACTTAAACCTGCCCCCAATTTTCCCATATGCTTAAGCATTTTTGTAGCTGTAGTTTTCAATTATACTCAAAGCAATTGAACTATATTAAGAGATTGCAGTCATAATGGCCAGAGATAAAATAGGCCAGAGATTGAAGTGGTCACAGTGTCATAGAATTTTTAGTATAATTTTTCCACTCTATGCTTTACTGAAACCAATCAGCTCTGAATTTCTGTAGGTTCCTCCCTGGATTCTGACCTTCATTTCTACAAAACATATTAAACCAAGGGTATCTTAAGGTAATGATAATTTTAACATTAGTATTTCCATAATTATAGTCTTTTCTGTTTAGAGTAATTTATGCCTTAATATTTTTAGTCTTGTGATTCTTTTTTGTTGCATAGAATGTAGTAATTAAGTCATGGCCAGTGCACTCATGATCCATAAATGACTATTCCAAGATAAGGTAATTTTCTTATAGAACAAGTATACACTTTTTCCAGTGCTGCAAATTATATGTTTTTTTAAAAAATAGAGTGCAACAGTTAGGGTCTGCTGGATCAGGGTCAATTCCTACCTTCCCCAGCTTCCACTATTTGTTGTCCTCTCTACCTATCAATGTATTGGGGATACCAGGACTACGGAAATGCTTTGATCTTGACCTTACCATGTCAGTAAACGTGAATTCCTACACAGCTTTGTCCAAGTCCAGAGGTATTTGATGAAAATCTTTAAAATAAAGACTGTAGGGGAATTCTTAGCTTAGTGGCAACCAATCAGAGGACCTACCAAGTATATGGTCCATGGACCATTAGTGAAAATCCTTACTTCAACAACATATGCATTTATCAATGATGACTTTTTTTTTTTTTTGCTTTTGGAGAGCAATTAAGGTTAAGCAACTTGCCCAAGGTCACAGGCTAGTTTTTTTTTTTTTTTTAAAGTGTCTGAGGCCGTATTTGAACTCAGGTCCTCTGGACTCCAGGGCCAGTGCTCCACTCACTGAGCCACCCAGCTGCCCAATGATGACTTCTTTAAAATAAAACTAACATTCTTAATACTAATCCTAAACATATAAAGCACATAATTATTTTGAGAAGAAAGGAAGAGGGAAAAGAGAAGAAAGAAGAAAAAGATGGATAGGGAGGAAAGGGAGGGAAGAGAGAAAGGTGATAAGGAGAAAGAAAGGAGAGAGACCAGGCCTCTGATATTTACCCTTCCTTTTGTATATGCTTCCTATTTACTACTTGTATGCTTTTTTTCTCTCTTTAAGTGAGCTGTAAACTCCTTGAGGGGAGGGAATGTTTTATTTTTGTCTTTCCCCTATCATCAATTAGCACAATGCCAGACTTACAGTAATCACTTAATAGTTTTTTTTTTTTTTTGCTTAGTTGAACAGAATTTTCATGCTAGTACTAGTTGATCTCTGCTGCTATGTTTTGACATGCCAAAAGGATCAGGTTGGAACCCTGTCAGATCCTATTATTGCCACCCTGCCACACTTGTAATCCTCTCACAAGCTTGAGACTAACAATGTCTACCACCTTGAAAATTAGCCTTCAGGTCAGATGAAAATTTAGAAAGTGGGATGAAAGGAAGAAAAAGTAGACAGATCTCCTTCCTCAGTGGGGCAGACAGAAATGTAAATGAGGCCAAGGAAAGAAACTGGGAGAGGACAAGAAGGGATGTCAGAAAAATCTTGCTCAGTAAAGGTTGAATTATTGCAATAACAACATATAGATAGAGATTAATCATATGTGGTGTAATCAAAAAGGCTTAGCTTGTATCAGTCAAATAACTAAGCAGAAACCAAGAAAATAATCCAAATCAAAACAAATCAGTGTGATGGTATGGAACAGGAATTCACTGGTAGATATTAAGCATTTGTATGTTAAGATTAGAATGCTCAACTTCAAAAAGTATTAGCAAATACATTTAAATGACCTTTTATTTCCATGAAACAATTTACTTGCAAAATCAATGTTTTTCTTGTTAAATGTCAGGTGAACTCATAACTTTCCATTTGGAACAATATTGCAACCAATTCAAATCTACAAGTCTTATTAAATGCACTCTACTTAGCAATGTGTGTGTGTATTTCAAATGAAATGTTCTTAGTCAATTACTGTTCAAGAACAGATTGGAAAGTATTTAGTGAATAAAGTTTCAGAATCTTTCATAATTATGAAAATGCAAGAAAATGTTGGCAAAGTGACCACTGGAAAACTGACATCACAAAATTTGCTTGCTCGGCAATTGTGAAAAGCAAAAGAACATTAGCAGTTAATATACAGCCAGAGTTACACTACGATTATATAACTAAGAGAAAGTCTTTTTCTATATGTTGAGTTTCATAGTGTCTTTTTTTTAGTTATAGAATTATGGAATTTGAACTGAAAGGGACTTTCAAGGTCATTTCTTCCAACCCGTTACTTTTATGAATTAGGAAACTGAGTCCCAGAGTGACTTTCCTAAGTTCACAAAAGGTAAATGAATTATTCATGGTCACAGAGATAATGGTAGAGCAAAGACTTGTATCCAGGTCTCCTGATGCCTGGTATGATGACCTTTCCATTGCATCTTAGTATATATGCTACTGAAACAAGCACTTTCCATTACATCTTGATGCTTTTCCTTCACTTTACAGAAAAAAGAAATCAAACTTTAGAGGTACACTGAAAAATGCAGTCAAATATTTTAACTCCTGTCTTAATTATCAGAGACTAAGCTATGAGCACCCATAGGCATATTGAATTTTTCCAGTTTTCAGCAACAGCTTGCAAAGTAAATATTGCCATGGAGGAAGACTTAAGAAGGAATCTTTTGTCTTTAAATTAGCCAAAACCCATGTCAGTAGATAAATATTGCCTGGTACTAGGTTGGTGAAAATTCAATCTGGCTTTAGACTTATGAATTTAAATGATAAGTTTTGATTCCATCCTTTAAGGCTATGTCCACAATGTACCTAAATATGTACTATATTTGATAAGAAAATTAAGTCAAAATAACAATGAACATGTAGTGTTTTTTTAATGAACATGTAATAATTTTTTTTTTAAATGACTGGATCTTATTCCTCAACTGATTCTTTAGGGAATGGATAGACACGTTCTAACTCACAGAGACAAATATTTTAAAGTTGGAAATGAATCACATTTTCAATTTTGGTTGACAAAATCAATAAAAAATAACACCAAAATCCTGATAAAGAATGAAAAGTTCAGGCTCTCATTGGGAAACATTTAACTCTCCAGTGTTATATAGTTATAGCTTTAGTGAAAGAACAAGCATTTTATATGAATAGAGGATAAATTTCTGAACATGAAATGCAAAATCTTCTTTCTGACTTCTCAATTTAAACACAATTTTACTGCTTTATAACAGCCTGTAGCTGTTTTATTCAACTATATAGCACTAAATAACTCTTTTGGACCAGAAAATGTTCTTTGTGTAAAAGCCCTTTGTGATTTAGAAGAAGTCCTACTATTTAATTTTTCAATTGGAGGATACTGGACTATCACTTAGGGACATCTTAAAGGAGGATTATTATTCAGGTATAGGTTGTTCTAATATCCCTGCGGTCTCATACCACTCTGAGATTCAGTGATTCTCAATTTCATTCCATTAGATTTCACTCACCTTCATGCAGCCCTTACTGTGTACTGAGCACTATGTTACTATCTGTGGGAAATATAAAAATCAGCTAAGGGGTGTGGTCTCTGCTGTTATAAAATTTATAGCCTACTGGAGTGATATCTCATATATATAATTACTATAATGCAAAATCAGATGTTGTTGTTTTTTGTCCTTTCTGAAGAGGACCATGACATCAGGAGGATGATGCCATAAAACTGAATTGGATTTAGGTGAGAGAGGGCTGTGCAAGGTCACTAGCCTTACTTTCTCCTCTGGAGCCATCTGGATCCAGTGGCAAAATATAGATCAGTATGAGTAGAGATGGCCCTCGATGCAGTGGGAGACCTTGACTTTTTTAAGTTAAGGTCTTTCCCTCAGTTTGACCAATAGATTGGTGATGCAAATAAAGAAAAATGAAGGAAAATCTAGAAGAGAATCAAACAATAATAGCATTAAAAGAAATATGCCTAGTATCTGAACAATACATACTAATCTCAAAGACATGATGCTTAGAGACAACCTGAAGATCATAGGTCTTCTTGAAGAACATGATAACACAAAAACCCTTGACACCATAATGCAAGAAAATAATAGAAAAGAACTGCCCAGAACTTCTAAACAGAGAAAATGAAATTTTAATTTAAAAAATTCACAGATCCTCTCCATAAAAGCAAACAAATTCAAGGCTACAAATTCCAAGACAGTGGTTAAATTTAATAATTCAGTTCAGAAACAAGGAGAAAGACCTTCAAATAGGAAGGAAAGGAAATCGAAAAAACAAGGCTATTGTGTCCACCAGAAAATGCAGGAGAGAATGGGACAATGTATCCAAAGAGCAATGTAGCTTGGGAGGCAGGAAGGGTGATCTATCCTGAACCTTATGGTTCATTTATAGTATAAGTGAGCTTAACCATAAATGAGAAAGAAAAAAAAGATGGATGTTCAATAATAGAAGATTTTGAAACATTAATAGAAAGAAAACCAGACCTGAATATATTACTTGCTTTTTGAACATACCCCCCAAAAATAAAGGCAAGAGGGGTAAATAAATTCAGTAGCTAAGGATATCAATAGCAACATAGTGATAACTCAGAAATCAGTAGGAGCCTTCTTTCTAAATGTATACAGGGATACAGGGGCAAAGGTGAAAGTCATATAGAGAAGATAGTGAGGAGACTAGCCTGAGGCATTATAGAAAGAACCAGGCCAACAATCTGTCTCTAAGTGAATCAGTGGGTTTTCTTTTTGTTTTGTGGGACTACATTACAAAATAGAAGAGTGTATGAAAGGAGAGAGAGAGGAGCAGGGGGATAAATGGGTGTGTGATGTGCCTAAGCAAATTGAGGGCTAGCAATAAGGGGAAGATGACCTTTGTGGTCTCTCAGGAAGAGACCTTCTCAGAGGAGTTGAGAGGATGGAAAGATTGAGAGAAATGGAGGCCTTGTTTTGGTGGTGGAAGTTGTTGCACTGATAAGTGCTCCTCAGAGTGAAGAGAGATGTTCTGTGAAGGGAGATGGAGACCTTCTGTTGTGTGTTGTCTGGGGGATTTGGTGGTTAAGGGGTTTTAGTGCAGTTGACAGTATTAGTCAACATGACTATGGCAGCCAAAAAGAAAAAAGAAAAATAACAGTTAATAAAAGGTAACTTAATCTTAGAATGTATTAAGAGGCCCAGTATCTCAATAAAGTAGATGACATCTCAAGGTACTGTCTCCTGGTAAGACAACATCTTGAATATTCTGTTTATTTCTAGCATCAGTATATTACCAAGAACATTAAAATCTTAGAATGCTTCCAGCAGAGGAGGACCAAGATGGTACATGACTTGAGAGCATGCCATATAAGAATTAGTTGGAGAAACCAGATATGTTTACCCAGCACCTAGAGAAAAGAAGACTTCTATCTGAGGTGGAGGATGGAGTTTGAACTCCTAGGAGCAACTGGCACTTGGTGGAGTGGGAAGGAGTGGGTGATTTTGAGGCAAATTGGGAAAAGAAGGTAAGGGAGGGTATATATCAGTGGTAGGCTACATAATCAGGGACATGGGGAGGGGTGAGTGTCCTACTATGGAACAGCACCACCTGCAGGAATTGGCATTGTTCTGGGAATGAAGGACAATGGAAAAGAAGAATTCATAGGGCAAGCAGAAACTGCATAGAAGAGAAAGCCCAGAGTGAAAACCTCAGGATTTTTGAGTCCATAAGGAATACAGAGAATAGACAAATACTAGATAATTATAGGGTCATGAGTTAGAGAATAAAGGTCTAGAGTAGACAAAAAGAGAGTGTGAATAATGAAGAAAATGAGAAAAATTCTCTCTGGAAAAGAGCACAAAAATGGAACTTTAAAAACTAATGAACATGATTAGTTGAAGGGGAGAGAAGCAGCAGAAATCTACTTGAATTAGAGGTAAAAAAAATGGGGCGGGGCAGAGAGGGAAAATTATATAACCAGATAAATTCAGGAAAGAAAAAGGAACTAATAAGTAAAAACCCAAAGGGAAAGTGATAACAAATGGAAAGAAGAGGAGCGGCTAGGTGGTGCACTGAGTAGAGCGTCGGCCCTGGAGTCAGAAGGACCTGAGTTCGGATCCGACCTCATACACTTAACGCACACACAAATAAAAACAACCTAGCCGTGTGACCTTGGGCAAGTTACTTAACCCCAATTGCCCTCCAAAAAAAAAAAAGCAAAAAAAACCAAAAACAAAACAAAACAAAAAACAAACAAACAAAAAAAAAACAAATGGAAAGAAGAGATGGAAAAAATTATTATGTATCAAATGAATCCAAAAGAGGAATTGCACTGACAAAGTACTATTAGCCTAAATTAAACTTAAATTTCCTCCTTCCAATTCCATTCATTTAACAAGAATTTGTTAAGTACCTACTATGTATTAGGCATTGTACTACACACTGAGGATGCAAAGACAAGTACAAAACAGAGTCTAACCTTAAGGAATCTGTATTTTCTTATTTCTTCTCTTTGTTACTAAGTTTTCCCTCCAGGGGCCAATGAGAACAAGCCTAATCGCTCCTGTAAATTAATGCCTTTCAAACACTTGAAGATAGCTTACATATGTCCCCTAAGTCTTCTTTTCTCTAGGTGCTGGGTAAACATATCTGGTTTCTCCAACTAATTCTTATATGGCATGCTCTCAAGTCATGTACCATCTTGGTCCTCCTCTGCTGGAAGCATTCTAAGATTTTAATGTTCTTGGTAATATACTGATGCTAGAAATAAACAGAATATTCAAGATGTTGTCTTACCAGGAGACAGTACCTTGAGATGTCATCTACTTTATTGAGATACTGGGCCTCTTAATACATTCTAAGATTAAGTTACCTTTTATTAACTGTTATTTTTCTTTTTTCTTTTTGGCTGCCATAGTCATGTTGACTAATACTGTCAACTGCACTAAAACCCCTTAGACATAGTCACATGAACTTTTCTATACTCACACCTCCCCAATTTCTTACTTGCAAACTTAATTTTTTTGCTCTTTTTTGGAAGGGGGGAAGGGCAATTAGAGTTAAGTCACTTGCCCAAGGTTACATGGCTAGTAAGTGTTAAATGTCTCAGTTAGGATTTGAACTCAGGTCCTCCTGACTCTAGGGCTAGTGCTCTATTTACTGAACCATGTAGGCACCACCAAACTTAATTTAAAAAAAATCCTTAATGGTTTATATTTATTTTTTACTATTTAGATATTTATTTCTATTTAGAAACATAACTCCATTTTTTTAATGTTTAGGACAACTATTACTAAATAGGCTACACAGAAGCAGACTCAAACCAACTTTTAAATAAAGTTTAGTTGGAGTAGAAATACAGAGACACTATGACATTGCTGTCTGGACACAGAAAGGTCATTTCGTGGTTGGGAGGTGGTGGTAAAGAAAAATGACCTGGCATATGGCAGTGGGGAAGAGGAACTTCCCCCTTATTAACTACTTGATATTAACTTTTAAACTAATTGATATTAAACTGAATTGTTTCTGTGCTCTTGAAAGAATTCAAGTTCTACTAGTGCATCAAAATTTTGGCATCCTGAACAAAGCCCCAGTTGTTCTCACTCCTTTCAAAGACCAAGTTCTGTCCCTACTCATTTTGTTAGATTTAACACATCTTTCTAACCTGTTGCGATAACTTTTGGTCTTGAATCTGTCATTTAGTGTCTAACCACAAATTTCTTACAGAGGAAATCAAGGTCATCCACATCTCTCTTACTTTGCACTTCTAAAACTCCTTCCACATATTCCATTTATTCCTATCTACTTCTTCCATCTTCTCCAAGAGCTTGTTCCATCAACCATTCTTTCTTTTTCTAGTATCTTCAATCCCAACTTTTCCATCCAATTTTATGACATCCAGGCTCCACCCAGGCCATCAACTGCACAAGATTCTTGGACTTTTCCCCAAGACTACTACCTTGGAGACTGAGAAACTAGTTTGGGTTTTATTTTGCCTAGTTTCAGGGTTCTTCCATCCTTCTTGGCTGTCTTGACATCATTCAGTCTCTGCTTGGGCCCACATCTCCACTTCCAACTCACTGAACCTTGAACTCTGCTGTTAGAATCATTCTGGGCTTTAATGGGTTAGCTATTCCTTACTTCTAGGCTATTTCCAGGTATACACCCTGATCCCAATTCCCCTGTATGTGTTGTCTTTCCTTATTAGACTGTAAGCTTCTTGAGGGTAAGGACTACCTTGTTTGCTTATATTATACACAGTGTGCACATGCATTCTCTGTCTTTCTCTTTCTCTCATATCTTCTTAGTTACCTCTTCCTCAACCAGCTCTATAGAATCATTGTCTACTTCCTGTCTACTATATATGAGTTTCTATCCAGGCTGTGTCTTTGACCCTTTTCTCTTTTGGGACTAGGTAAAAAGTAGTTTGCAAACCTTGGAATATTATATAAACATGAGCTATAATTAATGTTGGCATAACAGAAAAGGTTAAAATCAATACCAAATTAGAATGAAAAATAGAGATAAAGGAATTACACTATGTTTTCCCCTTCTATACTTTCTTTGCTATGCATTCAATTTTTTTACAGATGATTCCCAGAATTGTGTATATAGCCCTAATTTCTCCAGAGTTCCTCCTGCTTAGACATCTCTACTTGTGGATATTGTTAGTATCTCAATCTCAATTTGTCAGAAATGCAACTCATATTCTTTCTCTTTAAATTCTACCTTTTCCAATTGAGGGAATCACCATCTTTTAATTCAATCAGGTTTGCAAGCTCAGTAACACTTAATTCTCCCTTCTCTCTTTTTACTCTCTCTCTTTTAGATCCAATCAATTCCCAAGTTCTGTTGACTCTATCTCCATAGTATCATAGTATCTAGTTTTCCCCCCTTTTGACTCAGGAAGGCACCACTTTAGTTTAGACAGTTGTCACTACTTCCCAATTAGTCTCCAAACTTCTAGTTTCTCTTCTTTCCAATCCAATTTCCACACAATTGCCAAAATTATCTCCTGATCAGACAGATCTGATTATTTTCTGGGCCTGCTATCCCTTACCAAGTCTATGTCTTTCTTTTGAAGCCCTAACTTCAGTTGGCAGCTGGGATGCAAACACCACCTGTATCCTTAATAGCATTAGTTTCTTGCCCAGCACTTCATAAATTTTTAGAAATGCTTCCTAGGTTCCTTCTGGCAACATTATTTACCACCATGTGAATCACCAGGAGAGAGTAGTTGCTGACAGTTTTGACAGGTCTCAGGAGGCTTTCTGGCACATTCTGGATACATGACCTGGGAAGATAGCAGACCTCTCTATTATTCATGTCAGGTTGACAAATGCCTGCCTCCTCAGCAGGCAGTCACCAAAGTCTACTACTTGTTTCTTCTTCAGATATAAAAAAAAAATACAGAGAAACTTATAACCGTTAAATTGGTTACTTAGTGACAAATTCTTTGGCCATGACCACCCATGAAATAGATAAAAATATAAAATGGCTCACAGTCCTGTGAAATCTCCTTCTGCTTCCATAGTGATAATGGCATAATACCAGAAATGGAGTCTGAGCATCACACATTGACGTGGTTAAAAAAAAGGGGGAGAGGGAACCATATCTTGCTATGTTGATCTGCATAAAAACCATCACCAATAGGATGAAATCAGAGTTCAAAATCATAAATAAAGAAATAGAGAATGCATGGGATATTTAAGAAAGTATTGTCCCTTTTCTTCCCCCCTCTCAACTCAGAAATCTCGTATACCCCTTAAGAACAATGGTAGCTTCTATTTGTAACCTTGTCTGTAGGCTGATCTGCATTTCAATCTTAATGAGAAACTTTATCAGTATTAGTCTGAAATCAGACTCTCTTACTTTAATCAGTCTAGAGGCAAGGACAAAAGCAAAAAGAGTTAAAGGAGCTAGGACAAAGGGAACTCTGAATTTCTAAGAGTTGTTGTTGTCTTTCATTTTCAAAGGAGGCCAAGGATATGACAAGAGAGAGGGTTATTTCTTCACTTACATAGATGTGGGACAGAGCTATCCTCAGCCTCACTCTCTCCTCCAGAGCCATAAAAATCCAATGGTAAGACAAAGGTCAAGACAACTGGTGGCTGGCAATGGCCGAGGGTACAGTGGATGACCTTTGACTTTCTAAATTATAGTCTTTCCCAGGTCTCAGTTTGTCTGAGACCAATCCTGTACAATGACTGAAGGCTGAGTAAGAGGTGATACAAAAGAAGGCTCAATTTATCATCACAAACATATCGATCTGGGAGGGGAAGACCTTCAGAGTTTCTGGCCAGAATAGAAAACAATTGATATTTATTTTCATTTAAGCCACCAAAAACTAAACCACATAGGCTTGGGTTAAGGTTATTATTAATAGAGCCAGAGTGATTTGAGTTTTAAATTGGAATCAAGTAGCTCCATGAGGAAGGAGGAAGGAAAAAGGAGGGAGAGGGAGAGGGAAAGGGAGAGAAAAAAGGTGAGGGAGAAGGAGATGATGACAAAGACTACAATGACAACTAATAGTAACAGCATTCCCCAACTTTTACTAGAATTGGCAATTTGGGTCCCCCAGAGAGCAGTAACTACTACTCTCACATAACATGGTAAAGAGAATTAATACAAAGCATTCTCCTGAGAACCTAGTTCACTCCTTCCCACAAATATAGCCTCCATTGGAGGAGTAAGCTTAAACTTAGAACACCATGCTTGTAGTAAGGCACACATTTAAGAAATATTTATGGCAAACCTCGGGAGATAACGAGACCCAGGCTCCTGATAAAAAGAAAGACAGATGATAAAGAGATGGACACAGTTACAGTTGTAGTTGATATGAAAATGTCTGCTGTAGATGATAACTAAATAGAAGATTCTGTGGAGACCCTAGCAAGGTATCCCAAACCAATTAAACAATTATCTTGATATTGGCGACCTCAAAACAAATACACAAGTAGGATAGTGACAAATAGTTTGGAAAATGATTTGTGCTTTAGAAAAGCAAGAGGCTGAAGGCTTTTACATTACTCAGAAGTCTCCCATCTCTCACAAATTCTATCTTCAAAAAGAGAATTGAAAGTTACCAGACAAGGAGAGCACTGTAGCTCACAAAAAGTGAAGTTTATCTAACTTTCACAGATGATAGATTTGGGAGCTATAAGAGACCTCAAAGGTCATCTTGCTCTACTCTCTCATTTTACAGAAGGAGAAACTGAAAGGTCCAGAGAGATTTGTCTAAAGTCATACAGATGGTAAATAGTTGAGCTAGGATTTCGATGCAAATCTGTTTTTCTCCTTTACTACACTGCTTATAACACATTATCAGATAGGCATCATGTTCTAGCATACAGAAAACTATAGATTGTTACTTTCACAGGAGACATTTTAGAATCAGCTGCCTGTGTCTAGTCAGATCATCATTAGTTAGACATTATGACATAGTGGACAAAGGCTTGGAGTTGGTAGATCTATTTTCAAATCCTATCTCAGAAAATGATTAGCTGTGTGATCTGGGCTTAATCATTCAATCTCTCTGAGGATCAATTTTTTCATTTATAAAAGAGGGGGGTAGAATAAAAACTCCTACCCCACAGGATTTTTGTTTGCTTTTTTACTGGATTTGGGCTTTTATCAGTATAGGGGACTTCTGTTGAAATTGAAGATCCTTATTAATGTAGTTCTGTATCTTCTCTACAATTTATAGTTTTTGAGAATTAAATGAGAACAGTGAGAGGTTAAATAACTTCCCCGGTTTCACATAGCCAGTGGGTAAGAGATGTGATTTGAGTCCAAGTGTCTGTTTTCAAGGGCAGTCCTCTACCTACTGTGCTAGGCCACACATTTTTGTTGTTGTTTTTGTTGTTCAGTAGTTTCAGTCATGTCCGAGTCTTTGGACAAACAAGCACTAAGTGACTTGTCCAGGATCACAGGTCAGATTTGAACTCAAGAAGACTAAGCTTCCTGACTCTAGACCTGGTACTCTATCCACTGTGCTACCTAGCTGTCCTGCCTATGTTTATTGAAGTTAAGTGAAATAACATGTGTGAAATGTGCATCAGTACTTAAATCCTTATATGAATATTGACTATTATCAATGACAGATGATACCAAAATCCAAAATCAGTATGATAAGAAAAGATAAAAGGTGAGAAAATGCCACTATGAACAATGACAATAGCTCTAACCCAAGGTGAAGAAAGAGATTGATTATGGCCATTTTATAGATAATTTAAGTAATGTAAAAAAGGAGCCACATAAGGAGGTCAAATATGTGCCCCAAATATGAAATTATTAGATATATAGATGCTCTCATGTTGGAAAGACTTTATGTATAATACTTTAATGGACTGCATGTTGGTTTTTCCTGTCTGTTGTCTCTAGAAACCAATAAAGAAAAACAAAATGTACTTTACCAGATCTCAGAGGTCAAATACATAATATCCATCCAAAAATAAGAGTATGATTATTTTAAAGATGACTAATATAAACAAATATATTTCTTCAGCAAAAATTCAACATTAATATTAAAATATTATTGATTTTTCTTCGCAACTCTAATATGATTAATTTCTTGGTAAAATCAGTTAATTTAAAAACTGAACACAGGATTTCCTCCATAGGAGTATAATAATTCCTATTTCACTCAATGAAGAAATGTATTTCTAAAATTTGAATTCTACACAATTCAGGATTTTAGTCTAATTAAAATACTAGAATATATGAAGTCTATGAAATCATAAAATAAAAGTTACATGGCTTTAATTTTTCTACTTTATTAAAAGCTATACTTGGTGGAAAAATAATGTGTATATGTATGTGTATAGTATCCGGTATTCTAGAAGTTCATCTTACTTTCCTTGGTATGAATATTACATGCATATTAAATAGACATCAATCAATCAATAAGCATATCATAAGACCTAAAATGCACCAAGAATTATGCTAGGTTCTGTGGATACTGAAACAAAGAAACAATCCCTACTCGATATTAATTACATCCTAATGTGAGAGGTGGGTACAAATATATGTACAGAATAAATATGAAGAGAATAAATACAAAATAGTTATATTAGGCAGCTTAGTGATGCAGTGGGTAAAGAACTAGACTTGGAATCAGAAAGGCCCAAGTTTGAATCTTGACTTTGAAACCAATAGCTGTGTAATCCTGAGAAATATTACTTAATCTTTTCATGCCTCAGTTTCCTCATGTGTAAAATGGAGTTAGAATCAGTCTCTGATGTCCCTTCCAATTTTAAATCTATGATCTTACAATCCTAAAATAAGGTAGTTTAGCCATTAAGTAGAGATTCTATTAGATGAAAGTTACTGCAGATACAAAATAATTAGTTTCAGAGATGAAGAGAAAAAGAACATTTTAAAAATAGTTCTCAAAATTTTAATGATAATGACAACAGCAATAATATAATTTTATATGGTTTGATAAATTTCAACTAGATTGCCACCTTTTGGGTATCCCATCATTTTACCTACTCCGTATATAGTGGTAGCCATTTTAGGTGTTGGACCCATGTGGTCCAGATTGAATCTTTTATTCCCTTAAACTAATTTTTTAAAATTATTCTCCCAACCCCAGCTAAAAAAAGAGAAAATATTTTGTCTTCATTAGTCAATCAACAAGTATTTATTAAGCATTTACCATGTAGCAGGAACTGTACTAACTTCTAGGAATAGAAATATTAAGAATGAAATAATCCCTTTTCAGGAAAAAGAAAACCAACCGAATTCTAAAGGGGGTAGATAAACATGATATGCTAGGATATAATATAATGAACATAACATATTATGCTATTCTATTTATTTTATGTAATACACATATAGCACAACTTACATTGTAAGGATATACATATAATATCTATAAAAATTGTATATATCCTTAGGTACCAAACATAACAAAACCTATAATACTCTTGAGGGTGGTCCAAATGAAATTAAAATGTAATTGGGAAATATCTAATGAAATAAAAGTACAATAAAACATATATAATATTAATCTGTGGCTTTCTAAGTTAATAATGTAGCTTGCAAGAATCCTTGTGTATAGTTTAATAACTCCCATTTCTAGTTGAACTTGACATCCCTGATATCTACCCCATTAGAATGTTTATATATCTTATAATTATATATAATATAATACATAATGATGGGATTATATAGCCCAGTTGTGTAGGACTTTAAAAGCTATAATACAAAAAGGTGGTATACCAGTTGAAATTTATCAGACCATATAAAGTTTTATTATTATTGTTATTGCCACTAAAAATTTGAGAACAATTTAAAAAATATCCATGCTCTCATCATCTCCTGAATATAATAATAATAATATATAATGTTTATGTATATATATGCACATACAGTGATATCAATATACACATATATACATATACATATATATGCATGTATGTGTATAATATGCATCTACTTCATTAAAATATAAGTTGTTCTATACCTCCCACATATATGTATATAACACAAAGCCAATAAATCAAAGTATATACAAAGTAGTTAAATACAAGATGAGGTGGGAGGTAGGACACAGTAGTTGGAAGCATCAGGAAGGGCTTCATGTAGAAAATAATTCTTGAGCTGCATTTAAAGAAAGAAATGAAGAACTCGGTGAAGGAGTACATTTCAGGCATATGGGGTGGACAGTATAAAGGTCTAGAGGAGAAGGGCTGTGATGTGCATGAGAAACAAACAGAAAGCCAATTTGATTAGATCACAGAGTGTAGTAGGAGTAATAATATATAATAAAGATAGTTTGAGGCCCAGTTGTGTAGGACTTTAAAAGCTATAAACAGAGGAGTTTCTGCTTTATCTTTGATGCAATAGGAAGCCTCTGGAAAGGTTTGAGTGTATTAGTTACATGGCCAGATCTATGCTTGAGGAGAGTCACTTTGGCTGCAAAGTGTGGAGGACAGTGTGGAGTAGGCAGAGACTTGTATGAGGGTGACCGATTAGGAGACTTGTAATAAACTAGGTAGGAGGTGACAAGAATCTGAAGTAAGGGGATAGATGTGTGAGTAGATACCAAGGCTCTCCGCTTATCTTTTTCCTCCCAACCTCTGAACATTGAAAGCAAACAAACAAACAAAAAACCTGTCCTTTGAGGCTAGGTTCTTAGTGCTTTCTGGACTGAGAATGAATCAATGTTATAAATTCATATTGATGGTGTAACACTAAAAGATATCTCTCCCAGATTCTTTTTTCACCTCCAAGGAGACAATGCTCCTAATCTTATTGGTAGTACAACAAAAATAACTCTAATGGTAATGAGCTCAGTCTGGGTAATAGGGGATGTGAACACCAAGGCAAGACAATATAGAAGATATTTAGAGAGAAAATAGGGACTGCTGGCACATCTCAAAGCACAACTTTATAGACTATGTATAGGACAAGCCCAACTCTCCTATTAGCTGCATGATAGTGGAATTTTCCCATAGTAACTTGGTTATTTTATGACAGAATGGAATGCTTATTGTGAGCCTGGGTTACTTTAAATTGCTATCTGATGTTTTTAATGCCTAGTTTGTCTTCATTTCTCCATAAGCAAGCATTCTTTTGTAATCACAGAGCCAAGTAAATATAAGGAAAAACAGCTTGCATTTTCCTATCATCCTTTCCCCAAAGTATGAACAGATTAACTCCATAACATGAACAGCTTTCACTCACCTGGAACAAACATTTCAACTCTATCTGCACAACTAATGGAATTAGAATTCAACAGGGGAGAAAAAACAGAAATGAAGCATAACAATATTAGAAATATTCTAAGAAGATGAAGGAACATATTTTTAATCATTGTAAATTGCTAAATATGAGACACTTTGGGAACTTCCCCCACCAGACTGTAAAGCAACTCTGTTAACTCTGTTCTATGACTTAGCAGATAAATCACAGATAAGTCTGTGCTTGAGGCATAGAAGTGTTAAGGGATTTTTCCAGAATCAAACAGTAAATGTCAGAGGCAGGATTGGACCCAAGCCTTCTTACCTCCAAGTCCAACACTCTATCCACTATGTAAGATCACATCTATAGACTTTTAATATTTAATACCCCCTATAACACCTCGTTCATAGCTCCCATTATTGTTTTTTGGGGGCCTAATCCTTTGATTTCACTGAGAAAGGGAAATTCCTAATAGAAACAGGCAATTGTTTTATAATTTATGATCTTACAGACCTGTCCACTAAGTAGCTAAGTATCTCACCCAGGATTCCACAAACAGTATGTGTCAGAGTTGGGACTTGAATTAGGTCTTCCTGATTCCATGTCTGGTTCTTTATTGTCAGAGCTGCCTTACTGGTGAGTAACTGGGTTACATCTATTCAGCCCCAGGCCTCAGATCTGACCATCAGATCATGCTTCAAATCTCTTCCAGCAATACTCCCAGACCTTCTCACTATCAACTTTGCCTCCTTCCTCCCATGGAAAAGATACATCAACTGACTGACTATTGATTAACTCACCATCCCTGTGACTGTCAAACACTCCCTTCAATGACCACTGCTTCCATATGTCTATGCTATCTCCCCTCTTTAGAATGTAAATTTGTTGAAAAAGGAATAATCTTTTTTTTTTTTTGCACTTATATCTTCAGTACTTAGCATAGTATCTGGCACATAATAAATGCTTAATAAATGACTTTTAATTCATTTTGTTACATTACCTCTCAAACAGACAATTTAGTTATTTAACTTTCTTGGTGGCTGATGTGGTACATTACAAGCTTGAGATAGCTGATCATCAAATAACAGCTTTAGGCAAAGAAAGAATATCAGAGGTCAGTGAGTCTAACCTCATCATTTTACATATAAGGAAACTGAGACTCAGGGGAGAGAAATAACTTGCTTGAGCTCCCACAGATGGCATAATTAGGATTTGAACCTATAGTCTTTAACTCCAAACCCAGTGTTCTTTCAATCGGCTTTGAAAAGTTGAGTTAACTTTCTTAGGGGTCAGGGACTTACTTTATTATATAATACATGGTCTAAAAATCAGCTAGGTGGGTCTAGATATAAGCATTTCAGGGCGATTAAGTTGGGCCTATAAAAATAAGATTACTTCTACTTTTTAGGCTCCTAATTCAATCCTAGATCTAAATCACTAAAGTTATTCCAAAGAAACTGAAAGCATTAGTTCCCTTCCAAAAAATTCACTTTCACAAAGGCCTTACATAAATTTTAAACTATTATTTAAACACAGATATTTAATTGAAGGAAATTTTTAATAATTCTGCAGGACAGCCTAAAATGTATATTTTTTTTGCTACTAAGTGAAGAAAAGATTTCTCTGCTATTTATCATCATCAAATATGATAGTCCTTTTCAGACTAGAAAAATTCTACGTGACCCTGAATATCTGTTTCTATTAGGAAATCTACGCTTGAAGTTCTTCATCAGAAAAAACTTCATTTTCAGCAAAATACAATAGGCATTGGAAGAAGTCTGGCTTTTCTCCATGAAGGGAGAAAGCAGCATAGGGAGTGAGAAGCCTGTCTTAAACTAAGCCTCTTTACAGGCTCAGTTTTAGAAAGCAAGACAACCTAATCTTTTTAACTGCCTCCTCTGTGCCAGATGTGAGTTGGATAATTTTCAGCTGAAACCAGAAAGCTTAAATAAAAATGGTGAGAAATCCTACCAAGCTCTGCCTTAGAAAATCCATTGGGAACCAAAGTGACATGACAGAAGTGAGCTTTTGCCCCTAGGGCCTAGAAAACAAATATTAGGATATAAATGCAAAATTAGAATTTAAGTAATTATAGTTCAGAAAGAATTTAGTCTCAAGGCAACTTCAGAAAGTCTTTGCCTTTAATTTAAAAGTTATGAGGAGGAAAGCTTCTTTACAGGATTCCCATTTGTAGTATCCACAGTAAAACCTTTCCTCAGGCTCCACAAAGCTAGATGGGAGTTTGTCAAAGCTTTCCAATTTCATAACTATTAGATCAAATGATAGGGCAGATGGGTCACTGGAAGGCAACATTGTGGAGATGAAATTCAAAGGCCTCAAAGCAAATAAGGAATGTATAACATGGTAACCCTCTCCTCCACCCCCACCCTCATCTCTACCCAGAACAATGTAAAGGGAACTACCAGAGAAACTATTTTTAAGCAAGGAACCTTTAGCACATCTTATTTTCATTTGAAAGGTAGACATTCAAACCAAGATTCATTTTGTTTTGGCAACTGATAAAATATCTTTAGTTTTCTTTTACTTAAAAAAAATAAGTGAGCAATTATATGCTGATAACATGAAATTTTCTTCCTTTCCCCTGGCCTCCTTTTCCTTTTTTATTTTCTATTAATCCATTGACATTTGTAGTGTTATCTTTTGGTTAGGGTAGAGATTAGAAAATCGTTTAGGGACAAATAAAAAGAGGATTCTCTCTGACAGGGCCAAGCATGGTACTCAGAATACCTACCATAATGCTTTGAGTGGTTATGGGTAAAACCAGAGGCTTACTATCTGTGGACTGATGAGCTCTTCAGGCCTAGCCATTGGAGGATTTCTTAAATTTCCTCAGTCTTAATTTGAACAAATTCCTCTAATGCTCAGTTAAGTGCAGTTTTTAGTGGTTAAAAATGCTTATGATCATCACAGGTGAGTCTGAATAGATTCTAGACTCCCATCAGCCCACAATTTTAAGTGATATTCAGACTAATTTTTCCCATGGCATGCTCTTAGTATTGTATTGATAATGTGTTCTTGGCAGTGATACCAATTCCATTAGGCTTCTTCACTACCATTTAGTAAATTATGAGATATACTTGAAGAAGTAGGCTCATTGTTCATTATTTAAATAAAAATAATCCCCAAGGACTCATATTTATTAGAAATTTGGAGGTCCTGGGTTCTTAGGAAAGGAGCCAAATGAAGAGAGGGATGAAGGAAGGAGGGAAGAGACTGTCAGAAAGATTGATTAAGTTTTACTTTTATCTATGACTCTGGAAGTAACTACAAACAATTATACTAGCAAATAGAATTCTGTGTGCTTTGGTCCTATGGTTTGTTCAATTCAACAACAATTTATTAAAGGCCTACTATACTCCAGGCATTGTGTTGGTATTGGAAAGATAGAGATAAAAAAATGCCTGGCCTTCAGATGCTTAGATTGTGTACCAGGGGCATCCATTCAATAACATACACACATTTTCCCTGTCTCTCTGTCTCTGTCTGTCTCTCTCACACTCACACACACATACACACACAAAGAAATAGTACCTTTAATAAATTATGTAGTATTTTTTTGGAAGTCCTCAAAAAAGGCTAAGACAAGGGGCAAAGAGATGTAGGGGAACAACTATCAGCACCAGGCAGGTTCCCTTTCCAGTCCTTTAGAAATTCCAAGAGGTTTCAGACTTTTCCAGAAGAATAACTATCCAGAATACTATTTGTTCCAGTCTGATCCTGGGAGAGGCTGGTTGGTTGATAGGGCAAAAGCCCATCAAGTGAGTAGGGGAAGCAAAAAAATGAAGAAGACTGTAACCTGGTGGATGGGTGAAGAATGGTAAAGGTTAGAGTCAGAGGAGTGTCCTAGCTTGAGTCTAAATGCTGAATTCTGACAGTAGAAGCTCAACTGAGTTTCATTTAGACATCCTGTCTCCTCAAGAGACAAGCACTGAGAAGTCAAGAATATAATTCCAGAACTTCTCAATGCCTGTTTAAATCCTGATAATAATATAATTGTTTATCAGAATCCCAGTAGCTATCTAAATGCAAAAATGGGGCTGTGATAAGTTTATTTTGCACTGACTTTCTACTTATTCTTTCCTGGATGCAGACACTCTGTTCCCTGCTAACCTCCCCTCATTCCTTTCCAGAGGTACTTAATCTTTCCTTTGGTGGATGGCATGAATCCCTTTTGCAGTCTGATGAAGCCAAATGCTACTATGATTTGTTGCCTACATTCATAATGGAAGAAAATGCTAAATTTCAATTAGAGGCTAGTAAATATAAAGGTTCATGGGTTTTTTTTTCCATCCAATCTCATGGACCCACTGACATTTATCCATGAATTCTGTGCATTGCAGGTTACAAATCCTGGTTTTACTTATTCCCTAATGGAGAAATTAATAGAGGGAAAGCCAGCCATGGTTATGCTAATGGCAGCAAACTATTGCTGCTTCTCTAAGTGCTATTACTGTAAACCATATTGTTTTAAGCACTTTCTCAATATACTATGTACTGAAATCCAGACTGTCATCCAAATCTGGGCCAATTGTACATACATGAATGCTCACAGTAAGATTATGAAGCAGGGGAGGGAAAAAATCCTGGGGAGAGAAGTAGATTGAATTGGGGATTTTCTCTGTACAACTCAAGATAATGCTGCCAAGGTAAGACTTTGGTCAGGGGGTCCAAGGACTTAAGCATTAAGAGAGATGAGATTTTATTTGATGGAGAAAAGGAAATACCCATGAGACCCAATAATAACCCCCCCCAAAAAAAATCACAAATCCTGTAATTATGAAGGGGGAGGGAGACAGATATGTTATGAGTTGGCTATCATTTCTTTCCTCAGACTGAAAGTCATAGATGATTTTGAAAGGGGTCCCATTTATCCCCAAATGACAGCTCTTGGCTACATACACCAGCACATCCTGCTGGTTTAAACACACACACACACACACACACACACACACACACACACACAGTTGATCTAAAAGGTCCCAAGTTCACAGAGAAATTCTGCCCTTGTGAATGTACTGATGAAACAAATGAATAGCTCATGATTATGCCCCCAGTTGGAGAGTGAAAGTATCTAATGAGTTTGGAGTTGAGATCCCAGTCCTGCACTAGGAATGGTTACTGTCTCCTGTGTGGCTACTAGAGCTGTTTCACATCACCACATCCAGAAGGAAGAAATGCAAGAACGGGTGCACCACATTTCCATGAGAAATAAGATTAGATCAATTTATTTAACAGAATAAAAGGCCATGATTAGGAATGGATAGCCTTTCCACCTCTTTGAAGTAAGGTAGAGGGAAACAAGAACACAAATTCCACTTGTCTATTTTTCTCTCAGCACTTTTAACAACTTGAGCAAGTTCCTGTGATTTAGAACAAAATTAAAGAGCACAAAAACTTAGTTTTATACTTCCCACTTTTCTCTTTAATTTTCTTCTGTCCTAGTCTTGCTTGGGAGCTTTGGTTTAAGGAAAGGAAATAGAGTTATTGCTGCCACCAAGAAGTAGTTTTACTGCTCCCCGAGTCAGGGGGAAACCCATCACCTTATCACCTTCCTGTTCCTCTGCTCCAGTCCTCTCATGAGATCCCCCCAAATTGACTGTTTTAGGGAGAAAACTCCACTCTCTAGATCCGATCTTACATTAGTTTTTTCTCGTCCCACTCTGGGCAAAAATACAATTCCCCTACAAAGTTCTTCATCTTGGAAATTCACTATAGTCCTGGAATCTTCAGATTGGCAGTGCCCTCCTCCCCTGGGGCTTCTCCCTCTGATTGGATGGCTCTTCCCAGAATCTCCATTTAAGAAGGATCCCTTTGGCCAGTCATTTCTCCTTCCTGTCCGAGATCTACTCTGGACCTTTTATACCATCCCCTCCTCACCTTTACTTCTTCATTTTCTTTCATTTCCCTTTTATGAATTATCTTCTCCCTTTAGAATGTAAGCACCTCAAGGGCAGGACTGTCTTTCTTTTTCCATGTAAGTGTATAACCAGTGCTTAGCACAAAACCTGGCACATAGTAAATGCTTAGCAAGTACTTGATTTGACTCCCAGGGTCTTTGTGACCATTCTAATCTTTACCAGGAGACTATTATAATAACTTGATTTCACACATAAGAAAGTAATGGAGAATGGAATAGTTATAGTTTGAATATTTGACTCTAAATGAAAACATCTTTGTATACTCAGCACTCTGTAATAATGGTAATAATAGCTGGTTTTTATATGATGCTTCAAGATTCAAATTGCCTGAAAAATTCTTCATAACAAAACATTGAGGTAGGTACTATGAATACTCATCTCCATTTTAGAATTGGGAAAACAGACTCAGGAAAGTTAATAAATGTGTCTATGGGTAATGTAGGCAGCAGATCATAGGACCACAGATTAAAAACTGGAAGGAAACATTGAAAATTGCCTGCTCCAGGTGTTTCCCCTTTTGGGTCCACAGACAGATTTCATAGATAGATTTTATGGGGAGGTCTATGAAACCCCTGGATAAAAAATGATATTTTATGTTCACTATCTTTTGATTTCTTTTTTAACCCTAAAAATTTAAAACATTCTAATAAGAGGTCCATAGATTTCACCAGATTGCCACAGGTGTCTGTGACAAAAAAGCCAAAAACTTCTGATTTAATCCAACTCCCTAATTTTACTTATGAAGAAGCTGAATCTCATAGAGGTTTAATTATTTGTCGATGGTCATGCAGCATCAGAGGTAGAATGTGAAGTCATGCTACTCTAAAAGGCAGGCTTCAAGTCCATATTTTCCTGACTTTAAGTTCTAGACTCTTATACCATAATACTTTGTTAATAGTTGTCTAAAAAATGCTTGCTGTTATGAAGTGTTTTAGTCTAGTACTTCACATGGTATCTGGCAAATAGCAGATGCTTAGTGAACTCTTGTCAATTGATTTAGTCAAGTATTATGTTTGTTGCTGGTGTTCAGGTGTTCAGTCATGTCCAACTCTTCATGACCCCACGGACCATAGCACTCCAGGCCCTTCTGTCCTCTACTACTCCTTGAAGTCTGTGCAAGTTCATGTTTGTTGTTACCATGACACTATTCTTTGCCATTCTCTTTTCTTATTGCCTTCAGTCTTTCTCAACACCGTCTTTTCCAATATATAGTCTACTATAGTGAGCAGTTTTCATAGAAGTAGAATCTCAAATATACTCAACAAAAACGATGCTTAATATGCTTTAACCTTTCCCTGATTGCTTAGAAAGTACTGCAGGACATTGAAATGATTTAGGCTTATTGTTATAGGTATAAATTATTACTCAATGTATAGAACAGGGGTGGGGAACCTGGGGTCTTGGGGTCACATGTGGCCTTCTAAGTCTTTGGATGTGGCCCTTTGAGTCCAAATTTTATAGAACAATTCTTTTTATTAAGCAGGTTTGTTTTGTGAAGTCTGGATTCAGTCAAAGGATCACACTTGAGGACCTAGAGGGCCAAATGTGGCCTCGAGGTCATAGGCTCCCCTCCCCTGGTATAGAGGATCTATTTCTAGTGATATTTAGAAATCTTGATTAATAGGAAATTTTTATTGGTAGAATGCCAGATAAGTAAGCTTTTATTGCATTAAAATTAGGATGTAAGTATTTATGCCAATGGGTATCCCCCCAAATTTCAATATTCACCAAACTTAGTTACAAGTTGAAATTGGCTTGGGGTTGGGATTAGGGAGCAGGTGGCTCTAGCAGTAAATGAAAGTCCATTTGTGTAATTATAGGCTTGCTTCCTAGTCATTGGTTCTTCCCAGTTTCCCTTTCAGAATATCAATTAGCCACACATTGATTATGGCCTACAGAAAGGCTGTGCTAGTCCAAGTCCATTGAAGAATATCTAGAATGACTAGGAGGATGATGGATCTCATGACCATTCCAGGTTCACATTCCAAGGGATATTTTTGAGTGGAATTGCCTTTAAAACTGGGGAAGGAGGCCACTATGATTACCATGTAGGACAGTGGAAAGAAATTTACTGACCAACTAATGTTCAAGAAGTTTTAGATTTAAGCTGGGAAGCAGGTTCTTATGTTTGAATGACTGGTAAGATATGTTATTTTGCATTTTGGAGTACAGCAGAATGATTCTTCTGAGCTAGTTAGGTATTTAGCTAGTTAAGTATTATAATAGTAATTAACAATAATTTTAGTCTTTAAGGGGTGGGGGAATGATGTAGCAACATTCACTTTGTTTTAGAAATAAGATTTTCAAATTATAGTATAGCACTTTGCTTTAGAAGCACTTGGCTTAGAGGGCATGATTCTTTCAGACAGTTTGGGACCTTTATGACCTGTGAATTATGATGCCAGGCATCATGTTGACAGTGATTCATAACACTCAATTCTTAGAATTCTTGAGCTAGGAGGGAATTTAGAAATCATACAGCTGACCCCTTTTCATCATTCATAGATGGGAAAGCTGGGATGAAGAAAGGTTATACACATAGTCCATTTGTGATGGACGTGAGAATATAGCTTTAGCATCCTAATTCTTAATTTAATGAATGACCTTTCAATTCCACCTAGGGGCCTTCCTAAGTTACTCTGTAGTAGCCATTCTTAAAGTGTGGTCCAGGACACTTTCTGAGGGTCCAAGAGGTTAAAAGTATTTTCATGATAACAGTAAGATATTTAATTTCTGGTATGGTAGTTCTTGGTGGGGGAGGGTCCTTGATAATTTTAGAGAATGTAATGAGGTCCTGAGACCAAATAGTTTGAGAACTCCTGCTCACAGTGTGAGTGCATTGTAAATGCATTTCCTATTAGTGCTCTATGGCACATGCTCACAATAAAAAGAAGAGGCCAAAGAGGGTCCAAAGCTTAACTGTTGCTTAATTTGATATTTTTCCATAATGCCCATTTGTTCTCCTTGCCCTCCTTGGAATATGCTTAGTCAGCATTCCAGTCAAAAAGATAGAAGCTTATGTTGAATTGAATCCAGTAGCGTGTGATGGAAGGGCTATTCCTTCTCTACTTTAGAGCAGGTACAGATATCTTCTGATTGGTTCCCATAGGCCATGATGACTCATGAATTTGTACTGGGTGTCAATATGAAATTGTAGCTGGAATTTCTTGGATGTACTAAAGGGGTGATGTATGCTTATCAGGTCTTTAGTTTCTGCTGGTCTTTCAGTATAAAGGTAGCTCTGTGAGTTTTCTAAGGTGCATAGTGAGGGTAGGATAAGCCACAGGGTCACAAATGAACATATGTCTGCCTAGGTAAGCCTGTGCTTCAGAGAGAGCTGTCTCCTGTTTGTAATTTCTTTTATTCTTTTGCTACAAAGCCTTCTGATATCTTAAAAAGCAGCCTGTGTCTCCCCATTTCTGGGACTCCTAAGCATCAAGGTAGTGGCAACAATAGCAAAGGCAAAGCCTCCATAAGGGAGAGTCACCAATGGGAAGAGAATGAGATTAGGAAAGAGCAAGAACAACTTGCATTGAGTGTGTCACACTTGGTGGGGATAAAATGTAAAACAGTTAATTAGTAGACTTGAAAAGAAATTGGTTACAGATATCACAATGAGTCAAATATTAGCCTTTTAACTGACCAGACTTGTGGTGATTTTACTGGAATCTCTTCTAATCATTCTATTATTCTTTATTGCTTATCATTCACATTTTGGTGTAGTTCTAAAATCAACTGTTCCACATTCAAGTTTACTGAATATCTACTATGTGCCACACATTGTGCTAAAGATAGGAGATTTAAAAAGAGGCAAAAGACCATTGCTCTTCCCTCAAGTAGCTTACAATCCAATATGATTCATATTTATATTTTTGGTTCCCTATTAACTTTCCCTTCTTTGGGGAGAGAAAGGTTACAGTAGAACCACAAATAGAATTGTTCCCTAGGAATATGAGACATGGGTAGAAGTGAAGGGGAAGTCAAATTCCTTTATGGCAGAGAAATGGGGCACCAAAGTAATGAACTAAGAGCAAAATTCAAGTGTAGGTAAAGGATAGGGGAGTGATCAAGATTGCTAGCTCCCATGAGCTTAGCTGAGAGGTTCCTGGTTAACCACTGAATTAGATTTCTACCAGTACAATTATAATTACTCACTTCTTCATCAAAGGGGTATGATTATTTGTATATATTTGCTATAAAAGCAAATGTAAGAGCTTAGATTTATAGCTGGAAATGACTTTATGAAGCTATTTAATCAATATTCTCATTTTACAGATGAGGAAACAGGCCCAGAGGGATAAGGTGATTTACCCAAGGTCACATAGGCAAAACAAGGCAGAGCTAGGATTCTAACTCACAATTCAAAGTTCTTTACATTGTACAAAAAGAACAAGGAGCAAAGGCTACATTAGGTCATCCACGGAACAAATCACTAGGAGAACTTTACCAAGGTAAATATTATGGGAGTTCTGATAAATCTTTTTGAAAACTTTCATCATTTTTGAGAATTCTTAAGAATGATTAACTTTAAGATGTGCTAGCAAAAGCATGCCTAGATCAGAAAGTTGTGCATTTTTTGGTTTTTGAAATCTATTTTGTAATTAAGATTTTTGTCTGCATTTTCTTTACATGTTTCACTTCAATGTGCCATGCTTTGAACAGGCAGTATGTTATAATGGACGGATCTGACCTAAAAGCCAGGAATTCTTGGGTTCAAGTCTTATCTCTGACTCACACTAGCTGTATGACGCTGAACAAGTCCCTTAAGTTTTTGGTATCTCTAGAGCAATTCTCTAACAATGTCAGCTATAGAGAATATTGCAGCTTATGTTAATCAAGGGAGTTTCCTTACCTTTGTTTTCAGGAAACATTTTTTTTGTGTGCCATCTTAATGTTATAAGGCAAGGAATACCCCCTAACACAAAAGAATCATATTTAGCTTAATTACATTCACATTTTCAGTGAAAACTCATAAAATTTAAAATCAGCCAGTTGATTTGTTTGTCTTTGAAGCACATTTATTCCTGCCAGTAATAGTGTGGAGCAAGGCCAAGACAGCTCCATTTAAATAATGATGAATATGCTAATGCTTATTTTAACAATGGATCATTCATAGATAACTGGTTATCATTCATGACAAATGTCAATTTTTTAATATGCATATTATTAAAACCTTAAATATATCGATATTTTCAATATTTGATACTTATGTTGCTTATTACCATATGATCATTTATATAGTTTATTGTTCACAATTACTTTTTCTAAATTAAAAGAGTTAATATAATCACTGTAGAAAGAATTCTCTGAAATTCAGCAGAAAATGTTCTGTATCAAATAGCATTAGATTAAATGTCTTTTGAAATTGTAGGAAGAGCCACATGGTACTTGGAATTTATTTAAAATCCTCTGAATATTTCTTAAAAGTAAAGTTATAATTTTAGAAAATAACTGCACAGTGAGAACTGGGATAAAACCCTCCAAAGTTCAAGCTTTCTTCTCTTATAAACTTTGGCTACTCAAATCATTAAATTTCCCATATATTCACACAACAACCATTATCTTATTCTGTGATTTAGTTTTTTTTTCTATCTGTCAGGTTTTCTATTGCCTTCAGGAACAAATACAAAATGCTGCTTAGCATTAATCCCCTTATAAACTAACTCCTTCTTACCTTTCCTGTCTTCTTGGCCACTTAACTTACTGATTCAGGGACACTGACCTCATGGCTGTTCCACTAACAAGACATTCCATCTCTCAACTCTGGGTATTTTCTATGGCTGTCCCCCATTCCTAGAATCCTCTCCCTCGTCCACTCTGATTACCAGCTCCCTAGCTTCCTTCAAGTGCCTACTAAAATACTGCCCTCTACAGGAAGCTTTTCCCAAATTCCTCTTCATTCCAGTGACTTCCTGTTAATTATTTCCTACTTATTCTATATATAGCTTGCTTTGTATATATTTATTTACATGTTGTCTCTTTTCTTAGATTGCAAACTAACTGAGGGCAGGGACTGTCTTGTGTGTGTGTGTGTGTGTGTGTATGTGTGTGTGTGTGTGTGTATTGTCACCTCTTAGCAGAATGCCTGGAATAGGTGCTTAATAAATGTTTATTAACTGATTGATTTAAGCAGAATAAAAACTATAGGCTAATTTTCCAACTGAAAATTCAGCTGATAATTAAAATAACATTTTCAAAAAGATTTAAAGTAGGTGACGTTTAGTTCTATGATCTCCTAGGGCCTAGGGATAGGGACTGGATCCATAATTTCATTTGTGTATGGAATTCCTAGGTGATGTACCAATTTAGGTCGAGACCTTCCCTATAATTTACATACTATTTCTTCGAGCACTGAGATGGCAAGTGACTTATACAGGGTCATACACACAGCTAGTACATATTAGAGACATCAATTTGCATTATAACACTTAGAATTATCTAGATGTTGAATGGGATTTCTTAGAAGGTAATGGGTCCCTTTTCATTTAGCAAAAGACTATATGGCCATGTACCAGATATATTGTAACATGGATGTCTAGTATGAATGGATGATAGTGAGTTGGACTGGATGGATGCTTGTGTCCCATCCAAATCTAATATTTTGTGATTCAAGAAAAGATTAAAATGGAAATAAAATACTTTATGCAATTATAATAGTACCAATCTTATTTTTTTATATTGTCTTTTTTGTTTTTTGGAGGGGGTAAGGTAAGGCAACTGGGTTTAAGTGACTTGCCCAAGGTCACACAGCTAGTAAGTGTGTCAAGTGTCTGAGGCCAGATTTGAACTCAGGTCCTCCTAACTCCAGGGCTGGTGCTCTATTCAATGTGCAACCTAGCTGCCCCTCCATCTAACTTTTTATAAACAAACTCTAGACTCTGGATAATAGGAATGGGGCAGAAGTAAAGATAATTTACCATTTCTTACAGATATTAATCAATGGATAATAAACATTTCAGTCCAGAAACCATCTGAAATATAAAGGAAACTATATTTTCAGTGATTCCAAACATCAAACTACTCTTTTTAAAAAAACCCAGTATCTTACTAGAGAAACTATATGGTCATGAGTCATGCAACACCATGATCTTTGTAGATCATACTTTATAAGTCCCAAAGGATAACTGAAAAACACATAGAAGTGTATCAGCTAGCAGCAACTTATTCTCAAAGATGCCTTTTTTTTCCTTGAAGAGTGGCATAAAAGACATTGAAAACAAGTATAATAGATAAAAGAGATGGGATAGTCAAAGGTTTAGATCAAGGGATAGCAGGTGGATAGTTTACAAATCATTGCATTCACAATTATATTAAATCAGAGGAAGGCTCACAGTGACTTGGGTAGATCCTGAATAAAGGCTTTAAGGAATATCAAGGACCAGAATAACGCAGTATAAATGTATCAAAAGGCATTTATTAAGCACTTATTACATGCCAAAGCTTGCAGCTGAGTGCTGGGTATATAAATACAAAGGTGAAGGCAATCCTTGCTCCCAAGGAACTCACAATCACAAACAAAACACAGGGGTAGAGTTGACCAAGGGGGGCGACTTTGGTCTGGAAAGTAACAGGGTTGGTCAGTTGGTATGTAGGGGAGGACACTGACACATCCTGTCCAGGAAAAAATGGCAGAAATATTTTACTTATGGTTCCTGGTTCCAGAAGTGGAAGAGGGTGATAAAGAGAAAAGAGCATAGTGGCAAGGTAGATGGTGAAGAAGCTGTGGAAGAGGTAACCAGGGAAGATGGAGTGAAGCAAACCATTGAAGAGGCTTTCTGGAAATCTTGTTTTGGGAGAGGCAGTCATTAAACAGAGTAGAAAAAACAAGTTGGCATAGACATAAAGACCCAAGAGAAATAAAAGCAAGACACTTATTACAAGAAGTCAGAAACAAGGGAAGCTTGTATTTGAATATACTACACCTGATCTTGCAGCTAGGTAGCAGAGTGGACAGAGCCCTAGGCCTGGAGTCAGAACGACCTGCTTTCACATAATGTGACTGGGGAAATCACTTAAGCTGTTTGCTTCAGTTTCTTCATCTATAAAATGGAGATAAGATTAGCACCTACCTTCCAGGGTTGTTACGAGGATCAAATGAGGTGATATTTTTAAAGCACTTAGCACAGGGCCTGGTAGATAGAATATTTCTAGGACAGGGTGTTTGGTGTGGGTTTAGAGGCTGAAAAAGCATGGATGGACAATAATCACTGATGATTAGACTCCATATCAATGAAGTCTTGAATCCATTGAAATGGGCATAACATTCATCATAAAATTTGACTACTGTAGTAGCATCCTTAGGGATGAAAACCTCAGTCTCTGTCCTAGGCCACTCATGGCCTTTGAATAAGATTAGTCTACAAAAGGCTCTGAGATTCTTCTCCATAAATATCATCCTCCTTTATCAGGATAGTTGGGTGATGATGGTGAAGGTTACTTTCCTGAAATATCAATTTGAGCGACATGTTCAGCATGGCAGCTGTTTGCTAAATTGGTTCACTCAGTTTTTCCCAACACAGCAATATATAAGAATAACCTTTTGCAGACCTAAATAGGCACATAAAACTATTGCTCTTCTAGTTGAAAACTGACAGCCATAACTAATATTTCTTAAGTATCTTCTATGTGTACAGTATCATCCAAACACTGAGAGAAAAACGGTTTTGATAAAACAAGGCCTCTGCCCTCAAAGAACTTACAGTCTATGTTATATAAGACACCAATACAAATAGCTGTAGAGCACAGTATTAAATACATGTATTGTAATTATAATTAGTTCCCTCCTCATAAATTAAGGACAGTCACATGAAACACTACAATTGCTTTTACCTGGATAATCACAAAAATAAGAGGAAAAATCATTAATTGGTGGCAGTTGGATAGGAGAGGGTGCCAGAGAAACCTTTGTGGATCAGGAAGTATTTGAGTTGGATTATAAATGATTAGTAGGATTTTCACAAGCAAAGAGGCAGAGTTGGAAAAAATAATTTTCAATAGAAAAGTGTAACTGAATTTGTTAATGTTTATTAATAAAGCTAAAAGCACTTCTCAGTTTTGCTACAGCCTTCCTTCCCAGACTTCTTGTACCACATTGCCTTTCATATACTCTATTGTCCAGTTAAACTGACTTATCTGTTATCGTGTTCTCTTTCCCACCTCCATGCTTTTGCACAAATTGTCACCCATGTCTAGAATCCATTTCCTCTACATTTTTACCTCTTAGATTACATGGCTTCCTTCTAGTTTCATTTTAGGCTGTTATCTTTGACATCAGGTCTCTCCTGATTCCCTCAGACTTGTTAGACATACCAGGACACAATATTGTTTTGTATATCTTTTGAGTATATCTATGTTTGTGTTTCTCCTTAAACAGAGTGTAATCTTGAATGCAAAGATTGTTTTTGCCTTAGATCTTCAATCTCTAACCCTCATAACACAGTGACTGGTGCATGGCAGATCTCTATATAAGTATGTGAGCAGGATTCAAATTCACATTTTCCTGACTCCAAGTCTAACACTATCAATTGTGCCAATTGATAGCTATTATTATTATTTATTATAGCACCTATAAGCACATAACATGTTTATTAATGGAAGAATGTCAAGATCACCAGATGTTGCCTCTGCTTCTGGATTAATCCACAGTCGCTAATGGCAAAAAGCAATGATTCAGGAATAAAATCATATGTGATCTAAGAAAAAAAATGCATTAACTTAATGAAGAAATATTGTTAATTTAGAAGGTTAAAGGTTAGAAGATTACATTTTCCAGCTTTGAATCATTCTTACTGAGGGATATAAATTATAAGATGGCAAAGATTTAACTTGCTTTATAACAGCAATTAAGTTGTGCTTAATATATCATAAGATAATGACCAAATGCTTTGAATCCCTTGCCATGAGGAATCATTTAGTTCAGAGGCTGCAAGATTTCCCAGCATTTGGAAAGCTTCAGTGAAATCAACTTTCTAAAATAGCTGGAAATATGATTAGCTCTACATACAACAGACGTCATTAAAATTTCCACAGGTTCTCACCTGGCCAGTCCAATCTTTTATTTTTAGCTGCTTTGGATGTTTCAAATGCATTTCTAAAAATAATATTTTCTTTGCGCATGCAATTTTGTGCATCATTGCCCCTAATTGCATCTTTAAAATGCATGCTGTGAATATTTAGCCCTAAAGCACACAATGAACTTTCTAAAATGGAGCATGTTTTGATTGCTGTGACTTCTTAATTTTCCCCATGAAATGCATATCCCTCATGTATAAACTTTGGATGAGAACAATGCTGGAGAAAGCCTGTCTCCCCCCAGATGGCCTGTGCAGTTTGAATTCACACAACATACATATTCAACGATGATGAGGGCACGATCATCTATAATCCCTAGGCAATCCTGAGGCAGCAGAAACATAAGGGCTATCAACATTTCAGGCTCATATAAGCTCAGGGTCAGAACAGTATAATTTTCTACACTATCCAGGAAAATGTCTTTCAAAACTTCTTTATAAAGGCTGAATACTTCTTTGATTTGCTTTTCAGTTCTTCCAGTGAGGTCTTATTGATTTAAGTTTTCTTTTGCCCTAAACAACAACAACAAAATGGTGGCATGGAGAGTTGTGAGTGGGGGGCATTTAAATGGTAACATATTAATTCACAGTGACCATAAATGGTGCCAACCATAAATTAAGGGCAATCACATTTAACACTATAATTTTGTTCCTCTAGGGAGAAAAATGCAGCAGCATTATGAAGCATCCAGTATGGAATGTTATATATAGAGTCTAATGACTAATGAAAGAGTTCTATATGTGGAGTTAGAGAACCTGGGTTCATAGCTCAGGTCTTCCATTGAAATTTTAAACATCGTGTGTGTGTGTGTGTGTGTGTGTGCGCGTGTGTGTGTGTGTGTGTAAGTGCACATGGCATGCACACACTGTCACCCCCCCCACATATGTGTGTGTGTGTGTGTGTGTGTGTGTGTATGCAACATATATGCAATATTTCAGATTCATAGTGTCCTTGAGGTGGAAGGGACCTCAGAAGTCACTTAGACCTAGAGAAGTGAAGTAACTGTCCAGGTATCATATCACTATTTACTGGCAAATCTAGGTCTCCTGATGTCTAGTCCAGTGGATTACACTATGGGAAGAATAGAAAATAATTTTAAAATGAAGAGCAAAATCCCACAAACCTTAGAGCCACATGGATGCTTGCAATAATCTGGTCAATACTCATCACTTAAAGACAAGAAAACAAAGGAATTAGAAATTAAGAAACTTGGTTGAGGTAACACAGATAGGTAAGAAATGAAGCTGATGCTTGAAATCAACTCTAGAATTTCACTCAAAAGCTCTTTCAAAATTCTGGGCACAAATGATTTAAAGGTAAATTGTAATATACCTCTTGCTTTTCCTCTAAGTTTATCCATGCTTTCTGTAATGGAAATGCAGATTTAAAGCTCTTCCCTGCCCCTAGGCCCTTTGATTGGCTTAAGAGACTTTGATTGGTTTAAGAGACTGAGAACCTTCCTTGATCTGAAAATATACTCTGCCTCCTAATAGGTTGAATGTGGTCATATAAAGCTTGTGGCAGGAGGCTTGGTTTTCTGGAATGCCTACACCTTGATGCTGTGTGATTGGGCAGTGGGTCAAGAGGGTTGTGACATTCTCTGAGCCAGGAGAAGGCTATATAATCCCTGATGTGAGGCTTTGCTTTGGGGCTCACTTTGACAAGTGTTGTATGATTTGACCAGATGAGACTCTGGGCAGCCATTGAGAGCCCCCTGGCTTTGAAAACCCAGATGTTGATGCTTCCCTCTCTGGTAACTGTGATTTTGGTATTGATAATGGTTGGACAGTTTGGAAGCCTGTCTGTTTGATCTGTCTGTATACTCTGAAGTTTGGGGTGCTGACCTTTTCCCCCTGAACTAAGTAATATATGTTTGATTGATTAAAGTAAGCTTGTTAACCAATTTTGAGTTGCTTTCCTTTACAAAAGCAGATCTAAGAACCTGTGTTGGCAGCCACCCTGGGGATGTTGGGGTGCTTGCTGCTACACTTTCCCATCATTGAAGAGACAGAAAATGTATAGTAATACAATTATAATAAGTAACTGCTTTTGAGCTTAATTATTGGGCTTTAGAACTAAGGTTTGTTTCTAAATATGTTGGCCAAACAAATTTTGGTCTCTTACAAATCATGACAGAACACTTCTGGGTTTGTTCTTTTCTTTTGATATCTATATGCAAAAAAAGTGAGCATATATTGAATTATGAGGTATAGTGGAAATAACATTAGATTATTGATTCAGAATCTTATCTCTATTGTTTACTAACCATATAATCATGGCCCAGTCACTTAACTCTCTGAGCCCCAGTTTCATTATGTGAAAAATAAGATGATTAGGACAGATTAGGACAGAACCTCTATGGTTCTTGCAACTCAATTCAATCACACAAACTTTTATTAAGCACCTAATATATACAAGAAACTATGCAACATGATGTGAAACCAAGATAAAACAAAAACAAAAGTCAGTTAATAATGATTTATTAAGTGTCTAACTGTGTGCCATGCCCTGTTCTAAGTGTTGAAAATAAAAAGGACAGCAAAAAACAGTTCCGCCCCCCCAAGCACATCACAACCTAATGGAGGATACAATATGCAAATAACTATGTATGACTAAGCTATATATGTTTACCTGATAAATTGGAAACAATTAAGAGAGTGAAGGCAGTAGAATAATGAGGGATCAGGAAAGTCTTCTTGTAGAAGATGAAATTTTAGCTGGGACTTGAAGGATGCCAGGGAAGCCAGGAGGTACAGATGGGGAGGAAGAGTATTACATGTGCATGGCCAACAGTCCATGAAAATGTTCAGGAGTCAAAACATGGAGTGTCTTAGTTGAAGAAGAATAAGGAGTTCAGTTGTCAGGAGGGCAGGTTATAAAAGATTTTGAATGCCAAAGGACTTTTGTATTTGACACTGAAGGTGACAGGGAGATCACCAACTGAAATGTTATAGATGGAGAAGAGAAGATGGCCCAGGACAAAGCCCAATGGGACAACCAAAGTTAGCAGCTATGACCTGCATAAAGATCTAGCATAGGAGATTAAGAAGAACTCAGATAGAAAACCAAGGAGAATATTATCATAGAAACCTAGAGAGAAGAGAATATCAAGGAAAGGAGGGTGATAACCAGTGTCAAAGAATGTAGAAATGTCAAGAGGAATGAGGATTGGAAAAAAGTCATTGAATTGTGCAATAAAGATAACTTTATTGCCTGACAACTCTGGGGAGAATAGTTTTGGTTAAATGAGGAAATCAAAAGCCAGAATGTAAAGAATTAAGAAGAGGAGAGGAGAGGACATGAAAGCACATATTATAGATGGCCTCCTCAAGGAGTTTAAATTCTGGGTGATAGTGGGGGTAAATAGCTCAAGAGATGAAGATGAAGTAGTCATGTGTGTATTTGTAGGCAGTAGGGAAGCATCCAATATACAGGAAAAGGCTAAGGATAAGTAAAAGAATGGGAATGATAGAGGAGAGTACAGAATGGAATGGGATCACTTATGTACGCAGAGGGGTTAGCCTTGGCAAGAAGAAGAGCCACCTCATCACCATCAGGGATAATGAAAGAAATAGTGGTAGAAGACATCTGGGTCATATGAGGTAAGGAAGATGAGAAAAAAGGAAGCTCTTGGTAAATGGCCTCATTTTTATCCAATATAATGTGAAACAAGGCTCTTAACTGAGGTAGTGGAATGAGGGGAAGTGATGGGAGGTTTTAGGAGAGATGAAAATGTTTAGAAGAGCCACTGTGGAGAGTAGCATAGTAAATTAATTAGGGCAATGTCCAAGGATTGCCTTGCTACTTTGAAGGCCCAGTTTAGGTCATGTATTAAATTTTTAGTGAACTCAGTCAGTGTGATTTTGTGATTTTCTCCACCTTAGATCAGCAGCATGTACATAGGAGCAAAGGCAGGGGATGGAGGGAATTATCCAAGCATGAGGCCTGACAGGGCAAAATCCCTTCTCTTGAATAGCTTCTATTTTTATGGGTGGGGGTGATACAACATACAAACAGATAAGTAAATAAGATTCTTTGAGGAGGGAGAAAACACTAAGAACGGGAGAGATCAGGGAATGCTTCACTCAGGATGCAGCACTTGAATTGAGTCTTGAATTAATATAAAAAGAGGTAGAAATAAAGAGTACGTTACAGGCATGTACTGTCTGTGTGAAGTCACAAGAATGGGAAATGTAATGCTGAGTTTGAGGGACAATTAACAGTCCAGCTTGGCAGGATATAGAACGTATGAAGGGGAATCACATTAAATGCCTGGAGAAGTAGGTAGGATTCAGATTATATTAGATTTAAATGCCAGATGAATAGTTTTTATTTTATGTGAGCAGCAAAAATGTATAACTCAAGGTTTTTCAGGAGAGTAACAGTCACTTAGGAAATGTCTTAGAAAGATTATTATGACACTTGTGTGGAGGAAGGATTTGATAGGAGAGATTCTGGAGGCAATGAGAACAATTTAAAAGTTAGGATTGTAGTTTAAGAAAGAGATAATATGGCCCTGAATTAGAGTAATGACTTTGATTGTGACAGGAGCATAGAATCGAGAGATATTGTAAAGGTGGAATAAAAGAATTGAAAATGGAGAGTAAGAGAGAAGAAAGAGTCAAAGAAAACTATAAGGTTACAAAACGTGGGTGACTTCCTCAATATGGAAGTTTAATAGAAGAGGAGATTTATATGTGGAGATAATGAATTCTGTTTTTGAATTGTTTGAAGTCTACAGAATATCCAGGGAAAGACATCTAAAATGCAGAGGCAGATGGGGAGATCTCCCCTCTTCCCTCTCCCCTCTCTCTTCCCTGCTCCCTTCTTCTCCCTCCCTCCCTCTCTTTTAAAGCTATTTTAAAAGTTGACATTGAAATAAATTAGAGAAAATGTAATCCAATTAAAATTAAAATGGAAAAAACCAATTTCATACTTTAAATAAAAAATCCCAATGAATTTAATGTTTCAATATGCAAAAGATTTATGATTTCATCACCATGGATTCTCTACCAACCAACACGCACACTCCCTGCAGTACAGTGGGTTGTTGAGTTACTGTGGACAAAAAAAATCATCTCCTAGGCAATCTTCTAGTGAGTGTCTTAGAACTCACCTATGACATTCATCAGGCCAATATTTAAAGTTTTTCCTTAGTAGGTGCTTTCAGAATTTAGTACCTAAATATTTCAAAAATTTAAATGTCGGCCACCTTTAGTAACTCAAATGTAAATGACTTTCCCTTGAGGTTTGATACTTATTAAAAAGAACTGATATTTACATATAATTTATAGCTTTGCAAATATCACATCATTTGCTCCTCACAACCATTATGTGTGATATTATTATTGTTGTGGTTATGATTATTATTTATACACTATTATGTAGATGAGGAAACAGATTTAGAGAAGATAAATGACTCATTCAGTTTTTTGCAGCTAGTTGGTTTCCAAGGCATAATTCAAACCCACATGTTGATCATAGATTTAATGGATAATGATTTCATAAAAATGATCAATTTTACCTCATCATTCCTACAGTTATTTCTGCCCTCAAGGCATTGTGGTTGATATTTTGTTGTATAGAGTTTTAGAAATTATAGGGAAAAGGCATTAATGTTATAGAAGGTTGGAAACTTCCTGTACCTTTGTCTAAGACCAAAATATCCATTTCTCCCTCTTCTGACCATATTAGTGTATGAATATACATTTATGCCACACATTTTAAAGGTAACAATATTCTTAATAGGATCAGGACAACGAGTAGAGATTCAATGCATCTAGTCTTAGCAATTCTTTAAATCTGGTTGTTCTTCAGACCTTATTTCAAGAATAAGGTTGAAGGAGTGCTTGGAAAGGCTGCACAGACATTTTTCATTCTTTATACACATTGTAGATAAATCAAAGACTTCATTTGCCATTGCTGTCAATCTGAAGCCACTTGTGGGGATTGAATCCACTTTAAAAAGTATTTGAAAGAAGAGAGACAACATAAGTCATTCCAAACACACAGTAAAGTGATCAATTGAAAGTAAATTATGAACGAAAGAACATTTTCCCCACCAAAATCATGTTTCCATAAAGGTGAAATGAATGGTCTTAGATTTATTCTACTATCAAAAAAAGATGAGAGAATTGGTTTTAGAGGCACATCTTAGACTAGCATCCAAAGCAACATCCTTTCTAAAATGATCTTAACCTCTCCACTTGTTCTACTTGCTCTCCTTCCTCCTTTTTCTTTACTTTTTTCTGTTACCTTCTTTCTTTTCCTCCCTTCCCTCCTTTCATCCCTCTTTCTTTTTTCCTTCCCTCTTCCCTCCTTCCTTTTTTTCCTTAGGATATTTCATAAAAATAAACCTTGTAATACTCATTAGTTTCTACAATATAAAATTAATCAGAGCAAAATCAAAATAAGATAAATAAAATAACATGTCAAAGTCATATTAAAAAGAAAAAAAACCCTTTATTATTTGACTAGGAGGGGTCTCTTGCTACCTACCTAAAACCATAAGCTACCAATGAGGCTTTATGCCAGAGAACATTCTCCCTCACTGACTAATCTTAGAGCAGTTTCAGCTTTGATTTAGGATTTTGCTGCCTGATTGTGCACCTGAGGTAATTTGTTTCTGACTGTATGTGGTACAGAATGCAATATTTTGATAATTGCCAGAGATGAGCATAAAGTCCCAACTGTCTTTTCCATTCTCATTTTGTTTTTGATGAAATATTCATTCTATTCTCCCCATAGCCTCATTACTTTATAAGCCTATTAATTTGTCTCACTTTTACTGCTTTCATTATTCTTGAACCCTGGTTTTTATTTTCATCTATTGATTTAATAGTATCTCAGTCTATTTCCCCTCTTATTAACTTAAAACTCGATTCCTTAGTGATTTCTATATTTCTAGTCACTTCAGTTCCCTCATATTTTCCTTTTTTTAAAATATCTTATTGATGCTTTTAGGTTTTACTTTTTATGTCAGTGGCCCTTCCCAATATCTACTTTTGAATAGAATCCTCTCTTGTAACAAATAAAAACAATTAAGCAAAGCAAACTGAAACACAAATTACATCTAATAGCATCCATGACATTCTGTATTCAATATCCACCACTTTCTATTGTGAGAAGGAAAATATGAGCTCTTAATATGACATAGTGGAAAGTCTGCTGTATTTAGAATCAGAGATGCTAGATTTAACTCCTGGCCTAGCCATTCTACTACTTGTTTTCCTGGGAGAAGTCATCCAAGACTGGATATTGGTTTCATCATCTGTAAAATGAATGAATTGGACTAGATGGCCTCTAGGTCTCTCCCAAGGTCTAATCTATACTCCTTTGATTTGTAATCACTTCTGGGAGGAGGATATTAAAGCACTTGGTCTACTGATGGTGATTCTGTAGATTCTTCTTGGTATACAAATTCAACATTGCATTATTATGCTTCATCATTTATTTCTTTTAAATAAAAATTGGTCAAAACATTAATCTTAATTCAGATGCCTTTTAGAATGTCTTCCTTTACATTTTTGTGTTCATGACATTTATTGTCTTTTTATTCTTTTTCTTGATCTGTATCAGTTAATAAAAATGATCCATAGTTTCTCCTAATTCTTTTTGTCATTCTAGAGAATACAAAGACCATAGAGTTGGAGCTGGATGGAGCCTTAGAGATAATTTATTTTACAGATGGTGTCCTCATTTTGCAGGTGAGAAAATCAAGATCAAGATCATTTAGATAATACATAATAAAGTAGTAGATCTAGTGTTGAACTCAAGTCCTCTGTAGCACCATGATGCTGTAATATTAACCAATTTCACTGACTGACCATACTTCTTTCAGCCACTCTTGAGAAGATAGGCATGTATTTTGTTTCCAGGTTTTCTTTTTACCACACATAAAGAAGTGTTTCTATAAATAATATATATGGGATTTTTCTTTCTTTCTTTGATTTAGTTGGGGGTATATGCTTAGTAATAGTAAATATGAATCAAAGAGTCTATGCATACATATAAACTCTCTATGTATATATACATATATATCCTTTTTACTCTCAGTTTTTAAACTAGTATAGGGGAGAGAAGAGAAGAGGAAGGAAATGTAGAAGAGAATAGGAGGGGAAAGGTAGAGGAGTTGGGAAGGAAGAGAGGAAGGGACAGGAGGGATGAGAATAGGTGAAGGGAAAAGACAGAAGAGATGGGAGGAGGACGGAGGGGAAAGGGAGAGAAAAGGAAAGAGGAAGGGAAAGAGAAAGGAACATTCCATCATTTAATCCTTTTCCTTTCATCTCCTTACTTTTGATCTTTCTCCTCTTTATTGCTAAATTTCAGGAAAGAACTTATAGGATATTATGTACATTAATTTATGGCATTAGTATTATATAGATCAAAAATATTCAGATATTATATGTAATTGAGCAAAACAATAATATATTTGGAAGAACAAAAGATCTAGAATGTCAAGGAAAATGAGGAAATAAAAATGAAAATTAAAGGGACTCATACCTAATCTTAAATTACATCATAAGGTACTAATCATTTTCAATTCAATTCAATAAATATTTGTTAAGTGTTCCAGGCATTGTACTAAATTCTGAGGTTAAGAAAGGCAAAAGATAGTCCCTGCCCTCAAAGACTTTACAATCTAATGGGGGAAACTACATGCAAACAAATATATACAAAGCAAGCTGTATATAGCATAAATAGAAAATAATTTACAGAACAAGGGACTTAAATGTAAAAGATAGGGTAGAAGTGAACTGGTTCACCAAAGGTTCACTACAGGAAATCAAGGAGAGTGTAGCTCAAGTAAGGATGGTGGCCTAGGAGAGAAGGAGGTGGAAGAAATGAGGGTCATAGTGAGGATGGGGAACAGCGTTAAGAGAAAAAAAAAGATGATAAAAAGATGGTAATTAAAGGAAGTACAGAGTTCATGAACAAAGAAGTACAGCATTTGTGGATGATGGAAAAGTCTAACCATTTCTGTGTGACTGAGATAGAGTAGAAGATTAATTTATAGGCAAGGAATAAACTGAGCAAATGGGAAGTGAGGGTGTATAGAGTATCACTATGTAAATTACAGTGAGAAGGGGCATAAATGAGAGATGCATTCAGTTATGAGGGCAGGAAATGGATTGGAGAGGAAGACTGTGAGCCAGGTACTGAAACATAGTGTTCATAATTAAAAGTGCTGGAAGAAATGACAAAAATTAGTTAAGGATAATTGTTTTCTAGCACTAATCAAATAAGGTCTTCTTACCCTAGTTTGTTTTACCCTCTAAAGGTAAACATTAGAAATACCCCATGAAATGCACTCTACAGACCTCTGATAATAATAACAATAATAATAATAATAATAATAATAATAATGTACTTGTGTAAGAGCCCTCACAATATTAAATATAAAAGAATAATAGCAGGGTACGAACTTGTGCCTAGACCATGCTTATCTGAGCTTCCCCCCCAAAATATTAGAATGATATAGTAATGATAGCAATAATAGCAATATTTAATATTTTAACATTGTGTCATAGGATGCTTTTATGGGAACAGGAATTTAAGATCTTCCTGCCCCTAGGCCCTTTGATAGGCTTAAGTGATTCTGAGAGCCTTCCTTGATTTGAAAATATACTCTGCCCCCTAATAGGCTGAATGTGATCACATGGAGCCTGTGGCGGGAGGCTTGTTTTTCAGGAATGCCCACACTTTGTTGCTTTGTGATTGGGCAGTTGGTCAAGAAGGGTGTGACATTCTCTGAGCCAGGAGAAGGCTATATATACCCTTATGTGAGATTTTGTTTTGGGGCTCACTTTGAGAAGAGTTATGTGATTTGACCAGACAAGACTCTGGGTAGCCATTGAGCCCCCAGCTTTGAAAACCCAGATGTTGATGCTTCCCTCTCTGGTAACTGACTAGGTATGGATGTAATGGTCAGGCACCTGGAAGCCTGTCTGCTGATATGTTTCTCTGTCTGTATTTTTTTGTCTGCTTGTAACCTCTGTATTCTCTGAAGTTCTGGGTGCTGACCTTTTTCCCTGAACTAGGTAAATGACATGTTTGATTAAAGCAAGATTGTTAACCCATTTTGAGTTGCTTTCCTTTAGAAAAGCAAATCTAAGAACCTGTGTTGGCAGCCATCCTGGGTATGCTAGGGTGCTTGCTGTTACAAATGCCGAGTATTCATTTGATCCTCACAGAAATCTTGTGATAGGTAATAGATACATTTTTATTCACATTTTAATAATGAGGAAATGAAGGTACAGGGAAGTGAAATAAGTTCTCACATCTAAGTTTTCTGATATCAAATCTAATGCTACATTAATCGCACCATTACATTCAGACTCAGATGATATTTTATGTATTACAAACTGCTGTGTTCTAGTCTTCACTTTGTGATATGGTTTGAGGGGTGAAATAATGATAACTGACTTTATCTTTGGGTCTCAAAGGACCTTAAAGTTTATTTCTTTGTAATTTACAAATATAACTTTAAACCAAGCATGTTGGAGCAGCAAAGTAAGAGTGATTAAAGTGAAGACAATTTGAGAAAGTAGTCATCAATATAACAAAAAGCAGTATAGATATCCCTCATTATATAGGACAATTGTCTTCCTGTACGGTTTTGATGTGTTTAGTCATGTCATACTCTTTGTGACTCCATTTGGAGTTTTCTTGGCAAAGATACCAGAGTGGTTAGTGATTTCCTTCTCCAGCTCATTTTGCAGATAATAAAACGGAGGCAAACAGAATTGCCCAGGGTCATACAGCTGAGTGTAAGTGTGAGTAAGTATGTGAGGCTGGATTTGAACTCAGGTCCTGACAGGGCTGGCCCAGATGCTCTATCCATTGCATTATCTAGCTCCAGCCTCTCTCCTCCCCAGCCTCCCAAAAAGCTTATGGTTAAATAAAATCTACTTGTCTACTGATTTCTATAATGAAATTAATATTCATTTCTCATTAAAAAAACAAACAACTATCCAATATGCTGGATTGAAAACTTGGGTTAGTTAAGTACTTAAGCTATATGTTATTGTATTCAGGGTGATTATGATGACTGGAACTCAGTGGACATTTTGCAATTCTACTTCTCTGTTGTTGATTTTACTACCTACTCCTTTCTTGTGCTGAGTGTTGGAATATCTTGCATTGCCTTGAAGAATTACGCAATTCCCAGAAATCTTTCATTCTAGTCTACCCGCATATTTATGACATCTAAGAGCTGGGCTATAAAAATAAAAATTTATCAGTAAATGCCATCATCTAATTTAGTATACTCCAAGCCTGAAAATTCTTTAAGCCCAAAACTTTGGATTATGAAAAACCAGTTAGTATCATATTTCATTCATCTGGTAACTCGATGATAACTTATATTTCACTTATTTACAGAGCAGATAATAGTGGTGAAACTTCTTTGACTTAAAATTCTCCTTACAAAACCTTTGGATGTTTCTCAACTTTTAGCAGTTTTCATGACTATAATCAACTTAGTCTTTTAAATTAGAATATATTATAGGATTCCCTTATTTTATAATTACATCATCATTTTTTTGCAATTTTTAAAATTACTTATTTCTTCAATAAAGATTTCTTATGAATGAAAATAATCTATTTCAAATATATAACTTTATCTTGGAAAGACTAAATGAATTAATATAGAGCAGAAGAAGAACTAAGAAAATAAGATACTATAGCCATGATATCATAAAGGAAAATAATATTAAAAGAGGCTAATATTCAGGTTAATGTAATTAATTAATACTTGATTTCAGAAGAGAACTTATGATGAAACCAGGTATACCATGCTGGATTCTTCATATGCTGTCAGACCAGGACCAGGGGTGGGGAACCTGAGGCCTTGAGACTACATGTGGACTTCTAGATCCAAAAGTGTGGCCTTTTGACTGACTTTGACTGAAAAAAGCTTCATTTAAGGATCTAGAAGCCACATATGTCCTCAAGGCTGTAAGTTCCCCACCCCTGGACTAAGTATCTGGTTTGCTTAACTGCTTTTCTTTATTACAACAGAGAAGTAAGATTCTATGGAGGATACTGGAAAGTAACAATGATAAGCAAGTATTAATACAACATTTCTCAAATTATCAATATTTTCTTTAACACAACTCACATGTATCAAATTAACATATCTCCTATTTTACTTGCACTATGGCTTCTCCTCATCTTTCTCCCTTAGACCCTCATACCTCAGTAGAACCTACTGACTTCCTACCAGTGGAGTTTTACATAGAAATAATTGACTGGAGAACTGGGCCCTTGGGATTAAAATCATGTTAGACAATGTTGGGGCAGTGTGTTCTGAGCCGTTAAGAATTCAGGAAACCCTTTTGAATTGGCAAGGATAGAGTGATATTGTAACACATAGGATAGGTGCCACTATGAAAGAGAGAAATAGCTTCTCAGGAACACTTGGTAAAATGGGCAGCTGGCTGAAAACTTTTATTACTGTGGATGATTGACTAGAAACAGAGGCTATTGTGGTAGAGCAGAAGTGTTAACACTTGGACAAGGAATCTTTTTTTTTCCGTCTGCCAACGAAATGATTGCTTTGAAGCTCATAAAAATGTTGAGGAAAAGAATCTCTTTTAACAAAATAACCTTGTTATGAGTTGAAAGCCATTAGAATGGAAAGTCATTGCATTGTAATATAAAAGCCTAAATTGTTTCATGACTGTAGTTTCTATATGGTAAATATGGTTTTAACCCACTTAGCTTCATCTACAGCCTAATGTTCTTGCTTACCCAGTAAATACAGAAATTTTCTTTTAATGAAATGCTGAGTTTGAGAATTTAGATGAGCCAAAAAAAAATAAGTTTTTTTTTTTTTTAACAACCTCTATAGCTCCCACTCATTGCATTGCTAAAACTCCCTAGGTTGTATATTCTTGAGTGTCAGATAGAAAAACCAATACAAAGTTAACACTGGCTATCAACTCTTAGGCAATAATGTGTGGAGTAGAGCCAGCTGGAGCTCTGACTTTCTAAGCTTTCTGCCAACAGTAGGGCAGAATTCTCCTTGATAAATGTTAATTGCTTTTACTTATTGTTCTCTAGTTTTGTCCGTATTTGTCACCATTCAAATCTTTAGAAACCCAGTTTGGGGAAGTGTAACCCAGATTTCCTATTCTCCTACTTTCTGTAACAGATGGAAATATTGGCTTTCATAGATCAGAAGTAGCCAAAAGAATGTTCACAAACTTTATTTGGGCACTCAAGGGTTTTGTTTATTTTTTTCCCTTTATAAGTATTTACTAAAAACATGCTAACCTTCCCATACACATAAACACACAGTTTTTAAGCTCTGGCTATAAGATTACACTACTGAATTTAGAGGCCTGAACTTGGAGTCATAGAATCTGAGTTCAAATTCCATCTCTGTCACTGATTACCAGTTGTGATCTTGGGCAAGTCACTTAGGCTTCTCTAAGCCTTAGTTTTCTCATCTAAAATGAAGAAGTTGGGCTAGATAACATTTAAGATCCCTTTTCCAGCCTTAAATCTCTGTTTTCTGACTCTGTGAATGTATAACATCATATAAACTATTGGAGGGTTAGGGAGGGGAGAGAGGTCTGTACAGACCTCTGATTTCATTGCTGTGGGGAGCTTCCCAGTGAGGAAATGCTCTTTATCAATGCACATAAGTACCTATCCTGCCATTTCTAGTCATAGGGTCATAGGATCATAAATTTGAAGTTGGAAAAATTCTTAGAGAACCTCAGGTTCAAAGCTTAAATTTTATAGATTAGAAACTGATAACCAGAGATGGTCAATTACTTGCTCAGGGTGAGACAGAGAGCAAGTGACACAACATGAATCTGAACCCCATGAGTGCAGCATGCTAGTCACCGGAAAAAAATAAAGAAAATAAGAGATATAGACATATAGACAATAAGATATATAGATATAATTCAAAAGAAACCTACATTCTACTAGAGGGCTATAACACATGCATAGATAAGATAAATCCATATAACATATGTTCACATATGGAGAGGGGAGTCTTCTCTCTACTCTTACTTGTCCATGTCTCTTATCCATCTAGTAGAATGTAAGTTTCAAAAAAGGAAGAACTGCTTTACTTTTGCCCCAAACCAGGCCCAGCCCCTGGCACATGGTAAGTATTTAATAAATATTTATTGGTTGACTACGTGTGCTCAAAAGTAATACAACTGCCTTTATTTGAAATATTCTTTAGCTCTTCCTCCTTTATAGGTGGAAGTCAAGTCAACACATAATAATTAAATATTTACTGTGTGCCAGGCCCAGTGCTGAGCAATGGTGGGTACAAATAAAAGCAAAAAGAAATCTAGTCCATGCCTTCAAGGAGCTTATAGTAAAATGGGACAGACATAAGAAAATAATAGCTAGCATTTAGTAGTGCTTTGTAAAGTGTTTTATAAATATTATATTATATTATAAATATAACATATTAAAATTAAATTAAAATAATGTAATATATTATATTAAATATATTATATATTATATTATAAATATAAATATTTTATACATATTATTTCATTTGATCCTTACAACAGCCCAGGATGATGAGGAAACTGAGATAGAGAATAAATGATGACAGGATCACAAAACTATTAAGTTTTGGGCCTGGATTTGAACTCAGTTATTTCTGGATCCAGATCCAGTGTTGTATCTATTGTACCATCTAGCTAGTAGGATGGTGGGTAGAAGGTGGCAAAGTCTAGAGAATGAAGGTACCTAGTATGGGTCCTTCCTTAAAATGGAGGATTGAGAAAAAATTATCAATGGGAAAAGTGACCCACAGGGGAAGAAGAAATTAATTTGGAAGGCTGAGTGGCATGATGGATATAAAACTGGTTATGGAGTCAGGAGGATGCGGGTACAAGTCTTTTTCTCTGACACAGACAGTGTGACCTTGGGCACATCATTTAACCTCTCACTGTCCCAAGCAAATTCTCTAAGCCTATGGGACAATAGAAGCAGATACTAATCTATGTGAATAGAGACAGTTTTCTCACTGGGAGTTCCTAATATCAATTAAATCATAGATTCACCTTCCTCCCACCCCAATCATTCCGTCTGACTTTTAACACAGATTAATTAGCAAGGTTTTCTTGAATGTTCACAAGTATACAACTAGCATGTGTGGATTTAGCCAGCTGTGGTATGGTAGAAAGTGATCTGGGCTTGGAGTCAGAAGACTTAGGTTTTAGTATCATGTCTAATACATACTTGCTGTGGGAAGTTAGGTAATTCACTTAGTCTTTTTCCTCATCTGGAAAATGTTTATCTTAATAATTGAGTTACCTATCTTACAGCGTTCTTGTAAAGACAGTGCTTTATAAACCTTAAGGCTTTTTAAATAGTCTTATTATCTTTACTATCATTTGAACTACCATCATTATTGTAGACTAAAGAAACTAGCCCTGAATAAATACACAGAAAACAAAGTCAGCAGGAAGCTAAGAGTCATCTAGAATTATGAGAAGCTTAGATGATCTAATGACTTCTCTTGATTAACTCCAAGCTCAGTTTAAACAGAATAAATTTTGCCATTCTAGGTAAGAGGCAATGACCCATAGCTCTTGTATTTTAAAAACAATCATCTTACTAAATAAATTTGATCAGATTTACATTAATTAACCATTTTTTTCCTGGCCTCACCATAGCTGTCTGGAAAACAAACAAAATAAACCCAAATAAAATCCAGAAACTTCCCAAAGTGGGTCCACTACAAATCTATGTTTTTATCTTAATAAGGCCTTTGCTATAGTAGGATAATCTTTTTTCTCCTCTTTAATTGATCATTCTCCCCTTCACCACAGCAATTTTTCAAAACATTTTCATCCCTCAAGCCGTCTATTTTACTCTCTTACACCATTCTTAGTTAAGAACTTTGATTCATATTTCACTGAAAAAGCTAAGGATATTTGCTGAGAGCTCCCATTCTCCCCACTCAGCAAGTCTTTCTCCTTTATCTCCCCCTTCACCCCTGTCCCATATGAAAAGTTGACCTTTCTCTTTGTAAAGGAAAATTCCCCTACATTCACCATTGGTTTCATTCCATCTCACTTTCACTAACAGATTGTTCCCTCTATCATCCTCTTTCTATCTCTAATCTTCAATCCCTTCCTGTCTAGGAGCTACTTCCCTGCTGGCTACAAATATGTTCATGTCTTCCTTATCCTTAAAAAAACAAACAAATAAAAAAACAAAAACACTTCACTTGATCTGACTGTCCCCAGTAGCTATCATTTAATATCTCTCCTTGCTTTTGTGTTTCAATTCCTAGAGAAATCTGTAATGAGTGGCTCCACTTTCTTTCTTTTCATTCTATTCTCAATCCTCTGAAGTCTGAATTCCAGCCTCATCATTCAACTGAAATAGTTCTCTCCAAAATTACCAATAATTTCTTAATTGACAAATCAAATAACTTTTTCTCAGTCATCATCCTTCCTGACCTCTCTGCAGGCTTTTATATGTCAGTCATCTTCTAGATAGTCTCTCCTAAGGGACACTGATCTCTCCTGATTCTCCTACCTCTCTGATCATCCCTCCTCAGTCTTTGCTAGATTTTCTTCCAGGTCACACATGTTTATTGAGGGTGTTCCTCAATGCTTGGTCTTGGACCCTCTTACCATCTCTCTCTGTATTATTTCTCTCATCACTTCCCATGTATTCAATCATCATCTCTGAGCAGGTATCCTCAGACCTATGTACCTTGCTCTGATATCTTCTGTCCTCCATTCTCCCATCTTCAACAGCTTATTGGATGTTTCAACCTGAGTCTCCCACAGATTTCTTAAACTCAACATATTCAAAACTGAATATATTATATCCCCACAAAATATCATGTCCTTTTCTAACTTTCATATTATTACTGAGGGTAACGTGAATCTTCCATTCACCTGTGGTGTTTAAAAAAGGTTTGAGAGACATAATTTTGGGGCAATTTAATAATTTATTAGTAAAATCATTTCATTAATAATTAATCATTTAATCACTTTATTAATAATCATTTTAATAAAAGGATGGTCATTTGACCTCTCTCAGACTAAAGATAATGGTGATGGGCTCATAGTTTATATGTCCTTCTGGAAGAGGAGTGTGCAAAAGGATGGCAATTGACTCATTGGTTAACAATGAATTAGAACTGGACTTTACAAAGAGAAGTGGTCTTACTCTAAAGAGGGGATGAGAGTGACATAGAGTCACCCTTGTGATGGGCACAGACTCTGGCACCTCCCCCAACTCTCCTTGAACTTTCCCACAGAGTCAAGCCTCTGGCATTGATCTGAGGCATCTATCTATTCCAGTAATTCTCTCAACTGGCCTTTCATTGTGGCCTATGCCCACTCTCCCAATTCTTTGTTCCATTCTCTGTTACCTCTGGAACTCCCCTGGCTACTTGCCAACCTTGATCTTATCTAGACCTCATTTTCCCTTGGTCACGTGGTCCAGGTCCCTGGCATTCTAGGCCTCTCTCTGTTACCTTATGGTCACCCCAGCCTATTGGCCACTCCCATCCAGATCTTCCCTAGACCCCTTATCCCAGTCACAACAGACTACTTGGCCACTCCTAGATCCCTCCCACACTACTTCTGTATAAAAGATCCATCTTGACTCTGTGAAAGTGCCCAAATTCAGTCTGGCCTGCTTGCATTAGAGATAAAAATGCTGAGACTCCTTAAGAATTTGGCCAATCTGGCATATTTTTAGAATCATGCCCACTTATTGGTGTTTTAATAAAGCTTGTCTTTGGCTGAAGGAAGACTTGGATTGAATTCATTTGGGCAGGACCTGTGAGTCACTATTTGGGTCCCAGTACCCCTAAATCTCAATATTTGGAGAGAAACTGTCTGTATACTCCAACTACCTCTAGCCTTGGACAATTTAGACAAAAGTGTCTATCTTCACCCAAGTTCTATTGAATGGAATTCACCTTAGAGATTCCTTGTAAGGTTGGGTGGGGTAGAATAGAAGAGAAGGTTAGCTTGGCCTTCAGAAACTGGGGTCTTGAAGTGAGGTTAGAGAAAAGGAGAAACACTGAATCTTTCTAAATCCTAAGTTATTTATAATAATTTCTCTTACACCCAGGTTCACAACACACCTTCTTTGACTTCTGTCTTGTGCTCACCTCATATATCCAAACTGTTTCCAAGTCCCATCTTTTTAACTTTCTTAACATCTCTAGTATAGGTCTTCTCTCAATTCACATAGAAGCTACTCTTGTCTAGGTCTTCATCATCTCACATCCAGACTATTACAATAGCCAACTAGTTGGTCTTCCCTGACTCAAGTTTCTCCCCACTCTAGTCTGTGTTCTACTAAGCTACCAAAGTGATCTTACTAAAGCTTAGGACTGATTATGTCTTTCTTACCTCTAGGATCAAATATAAAATACTCTGCTTGACTTTTAAAACCATTCATAACTTGCACCCTTCCTACCTTTCTAGTCTTCCTATACACCCTCCCCCATCCAGAGAAGACTGCTATTTTTTTTATGCACACCATATTTAGTCTCCAATGCTATACTTTTTCATTGGCTGTTCTCTATATCTTGAATGTTCTCTCTTCATCTGTCCTTCCTGGTTTCTCTAACTTGCTTCAGTACTCAGTCCAAAGCCTGTTTTCTTCAAAAAGTTCTTTTCTGCCATCTCCTGCCTCCTCCTATTCTGCCACCTTCCCTCTAAGATTGCCTTCAATTTTTTTCTTTATATATCCTTTATGTACATAATTACTTGTTTGTTGTTTTCTCCATTAAAATACTAGCCCCTTCTGAGAAGGAATTTTTTGCCTTTCTTTGTATTCTCATCTCTTAGCACAATGCCTAGAACATAGTAGGTACTTACTAAATGCTTGTTGATTTGATATGCATCATCATTAAATAATATTTCCAGGTTTTGAAGAATATTTGCTAGGGTGAATCCTCATTTACATCATGTTGTTTTAATTAAAGTAGAATTTATATAAAATGACACAAGTGTATTGCACAGAAACACTGTTAGAGGTTTTTTTTTTCATTTTGTGCTCTTTTAGAAATACATTAGAGTATGTTTTATCATAGTTGCTACATATGTACATATTGTTCATATATGTAATCTAAGTCTTCTACAGATCATAGGATGTGGGGAAGGAGGATAGCAATCATATTTAACTTTTCCCAAGGGCTGAGTGAGAATAACTTTCTTCATTCTAGTTTACAATATATTTGCTTTCCTGTATATTTCTTGTTGGAAGAAGAGAATCTGGAGTCTCATGTGTCCCTTTGAGCCTGGAATCCTAACATCTTACCTAGACATGTCAAAAGCTGATTCAGTTAGGCTAAAATCTCAGGAAAACCCAGTTTACCTATTCACACTACTATAACTTGTAATTTACAAATGATTATTAATGAAATGATTTTGAGGAATAGATCTATGTGAAAATAATCTCATAGAGGATGGTTGTAAAATAGATTGAGAACTATAAAGAAATCTTATGTACTTTAATAGATGTATAAGTGGAAGTCTAGAAAGGATGTGACTTTATCAAAAATAAAAAAGTAAGCTATCAGAACAAAAATTTTAATCCAGAGCTACTGATTACAATATAGAACTCTTTCCAATATCCTAGACTTTATTTGAAATTCTATTTTTTAACCCTTCTCTGCTACCTATTAAACTCAGAACATATTAAAAATGTGTGTGCACTAAATTATGTTATTATAGAACAACTGGATAACTAAGAGGTCAGTGCAACTTAATCACACTTGACCATGATTGCTTGCTGATTAGAAACCATATATGTTGCATCTCCCCTTAACCCAGAAGAATGTAAGTTCCTTGAGGACAAGGTTTTTGTGTTTGCCTTTTTATTTACTGTGCCTAGCCCAGTGCTTGGAGTTTCTAGTGTATCCAACTACCCCACTTCTTATAATTTATAATTTATTACTCATTCATTTTAAGAGATTTGTGGATGAAGAGAAGAGGCATAAATAGAGTGGAAGAGTGGACAAGAGGGATTTGGAAAGAATACTAATAGGGATCTAATAAATATTGCTTGAATTGAAATGAGGGAAGTAAATAAACCCAAAGAGCTGACTTTTTCATTTGCAAAACTAAGTGTTATACGGGGCGGCTAGGTGGCGCAGTGAATAGAGTGCGGCCCTGGAATCAGAAGGACCTGAGTTCGGAGCCGGCCTCTGACACTTAATCCACACAAACAAAAACCTAGCCCTGTAACCTTGGGCAAGTTACTTAACCCCAATTGCCCTAAAGGGGCGGCTAGGTGGCTCAGTGAGTAAGAGTGCCGGCCTCGGAGTTGGGATGACCCGAGATCAGATCTGGCCTCAGAAAATGAGCACCCACACATAAATAATGACTAGCCGTATAACCTTGAGCAAGTTACTTAACCCCAATTGCTTTAAAAAAAAAAACTAAGTGTTATAAAATTCTGATTATTAGAAAGAAATTCACCTTGCTAATCATGATAAAGAAAAACGTATTTACAGCCAGTTATTGACTTTGCCTGAAAATTACTCCCAGAATGAATGATAATAGGCTGTACATTTTAAAAAGGTATCTTAAAGGAGGTTATAATATACCAATCTGATATTAGTATTCCATTTAAGCCAAGATAATTCTTTTTCATGTTTATTTGGGAAATTCCATCCTTAGTGTTCTCAGTAAAGGCTTTAGTTTTGATTCATTTTTTTTTCTTTTTCATTTATCTGTCACTGTCATGGTTGTCATTTTTTTCCAGCTTTGTATAGGCATGCTGCTGAGTTACTGTTGCAGAAAATACAAGAGGCAAAAATCATCTGGAACTTAGTCAAGTATAATAGTTCAGCTGTAGCCTCTTCACTGAGAAATAAATTCTAATCTATACTTGTGTGCGAGCATGCCTGTGTGTATGGTGGTGGGGGTGGGGAAGGAGAATGAATTTTAGGACTCTAGGAAGGGACCATATAGTTGCCCTGCAGGCAGAAATCTTTTATGGAACTAACACCATATTAGTTAGCAGCTGCATTGTAAGGTTCAACTAATGAACATTTAAAAGACATCTCCTCCAGGAGACTCAGGCTTTGACATTTGTCATGTGGTTTCTTTCCTGGTTTAGAGTTCCAGGTAAGTTAATGGGCACTTGGAACTTGGTCTTTGGAAATCACCAGTTTATTGGGTCCATTGAAGTTTCTGATGCAGAGAATCACTATGGTTTTGGAGTTGCCTTGGAGAGGGGTAAGGTTTGGGTTAGGGTCAAGGGAAACTTGTAGGGTTTACTACTACTTTAAATTCTTTGGGGGAAAGATCTGCTCATATGTCTATCTTTCATTCATATTTTGTCTGTGTATGTCGAATGCCTCACATTATGCCTTGGTTATTTTTTTAAACTTTTGTTTTGTTTTGATTATTGGAGGTGGGGCACAAAGTCTTCGGATCTATGGTTGAATTTGTAGAAAACTCCTTCCATCAAGGAAGATGATCAACTTCTTTGCAAGTTATAGTTGCATTGTGAGGTTAAGTGACTTATTCAGGATCATACAGCTAGTAGGTAGCCCAGCCTTGACTTGAAATCTGCTTTTTTTTTTTACCCTAAAACCAATTCTATACACTATGGATATATGGCCGGCCTCTCTTGTCTTGGACATAGTAGATACTGAATAAGTGCTTGTTGACTTGCATTAAATGGTTCCTCCACCATTAAAATTAGATAGATGCAATAGTCCTAAGCACAGAGCCTGGCACATAGTAACTGCTGGTTGTATTGTTTTGTGCTATAGATAATGTAGTTCCAGCATATTGCTCCTGCTTTAGTTAGTGCCCAAGATTTTATCAATCAAGTACTTATTAAGTGCTTACTATGCTCTAGGCACTGTGATACAGAGACAAAGTTAAGCTGTCCCTGTACTCAAGGGGCTTTCATTCTAAAAATAGGGAGAAAATAGAAACATATAGTAGTTAATACAAATCACATAAATAAAAACCACATGTAAATTGGAAGGGAATATACTATTAGTTGTGGATATCTCATCTTCTGTAATGTATTGAAACCCCTCAAGATTCTTGGCATCAATCCTTTCCATTTCTGATCTTCAACACTACTGGGTTTTTACCTCCATTTACTGCTTAGATCATGTAAAATAGAAATAAAGCTTCAAGGGGATGGGGGGGGGGTGGCAGGGAGGAAGAGGGTCTGAAGTGGAAAGAAGAGACACAACCTTTGTTAAGAAGTTGGACAATAGAAGAATATCACCCAAAGATGGAAGGGAAGGAAAAGGAAATTATACCATAGGCATAAAAAAACAAACAAACAATTTTTAGGTTCTTCCTGAAGAGGAAAAAGCTGTTTGGAAGAGGAAGCCACTGATTATCATCCAATGAAGGAGAAAGTTGAAACATAAAAGCTAACAGATGAAAGATCACCCAGTAAAGGTCAGAAGAGGAAAAGAATAGTGGTTAATGGGGTAGCCTCCCTCCCGAGAAAAACAGAGCTATTTGTCAAGATGATAACAAAAATAAGGAGGTCTATTGTCTTCTCATGTAATGGGGTTTAAATCTTGTTAAAGCTGATGACGACTATCCATTTCCATTGATTCACATATGCCCAGATGATATTGCCAAAAAGAACTTAGAAAGTATTGATAAAGATTACAAAGTCTCAGGTAAAAAAAAATAAAGATCCTCTGGGTACAAGTTAGCTTTACTCGCTCTTTATTGACTGAAGGTAAGGGATACAGAAAACATTTTTTTTATTTAGTAAGTGAAAAGCTGGCTAAATGAGGATGTCTGAGAATGGGATTTGGATTTAAGGACAATAGGTTGAAATACAGGAAGACTTTTGACAAGGAATAGAATATACTTAGCAAAGGTCAATTAGAATGCATTTACCCAGTGTCCTGAAATGACTTTACTAGAGAAAGGAGGAAAAAGAAAGAAAACTGCCTTTGGATTCACTGAGCTAGACACCATAGAAAACAGCTATGTGATAGGAAGAATAATAGCATTTGTGAGACCCAGAAATTAATGAGAGGAAAAAAAGAATCAGGTATAAAATCCATGGCCTCCAACGTCTACATACAAATTCCTAAGTTTAAACAGTAAACAAAAGGAAATAAAGATGAGTTTGTCTTCTGAGGTATGGGAAAAGGGAGGGAATACATACTTATATAGTACTTACTATACATCAGTCACAGATTTAGCATTATAAAATACCCAGAGGTCAGATAGTCAAAACTCCTCACTTTAAAGATGAAGAAACTGAGTCTCAGAAAGGTAAAGTGGCCGCCAGTTTCATGTAGGAAGGTGAGGGAATAAGCATTTAAGAATCTACTGTGTGCTAGTCATTTACCTTTGCAACAACCCTTCCAGGTAAGATACTGTTATCATTCCCATCTTGCATCTCGAGAAACTGAAATAAAAAGTGGTTAAGTAATTTGCCAACTCAGAGTCATACAGCTAGTAAGTGGCTGAGGCAAGATTTAAACTCAGTTCTTCCTGACTCCAGGCCCAGAATTCTATTCACTGTGCTATCAACTGTCTCTGTATTATTGAAACTTGGTGGGATAAAATCTATGGCAGGATTAAGTCTCTGAATGGGTATGCCTTATTAAAAACAAAAACAAGATATGTAAAAGGGGATGGGGAAGAGATGTATTTAAGAAAATATATTCATAAGAGAGATTATAGAGGCCAGAGGAGGGAAGCATATGATAAGGTACTTGAATGAAGGTCAATGAAAGCAGAAACAAGGGGTTGTTTCTATTGGTAAATACTAAAAATCACTTCTGGAGGAGAAAATAGACAAGGAAAATGAAAGACAGATTCCTAAACCTGGCATAGGGACATGAAAGAGTGGTAGTGGGGACCTTAATAATTTAAAAACATTGGAGTTCTTTCTCTGTTAACAGAAGAGTTTTGGCATGTTTTGATAATTTGATTCTTCAAAAAAGTGGAGGAAATAACAAGGGGCATTTCTCCCTTGGATATGATTCTCATTAACAGGGAGGGACTGATTGCTGCAAAGCAAATGAAAGCACTCTTGAGAGTAAGTGACCCTTCCCACAGTTTGTAACTGAAGAAAAAAAATTGGAGATAGTCTTTCATAATCCCTAGATTTGGGGAAAACATATTTCAAAAGGTTAATATGGAAGAACAGAGAACGGGTAAGGTGCCATGGAATAAAATTTTATAGAAGTAAGCCCAGGAGAGATAGAAAATTCTTAAGGATGAAATTATGAAGATATGAATAGCAACAACATTAGTGGGGAGGAAAAATGAATTTCCTGGAGAGAGCAATGTGGATACATAGGAAACTCATTAAGCAAATTTGGTTATAAAAAAGACAGGCATTTTTTTCTGGGAGAGATGACAACATGAATAGTTTGAGTCAAGCCTATTATCTTTGAGAAAATTTCCAGCAAAAATAAAAAAGTTTGCCAGGTGAAACAATGATTCAATGAAACTAAAGAGAAACAGTAGTTGGTCCTCAATCCAGTGCTAGATTGAACAATTAGATGGAAAGAAACCTATAGGCATTTTGAGTAAGAGGTCAGAAATCAAAGATGTACCTATCAAAAGGTGCCTGAAGAAAATGAAATCCTGAATCCTAGCTTATTGGAGCTGCACAGTGAGACAAAACTAATACCTGGCAGGTGAATGCCAAAGAGAATGAAGGAAATAAGGCAGAGATGTCCAGAGTTCTCCAGAAGGTTTAAATCTAGCCTAATCTACATTAGATTGTAACCTGTAAGAGTTCACAAAGGGACAAATCCAGGTCCTATGAAATGATTGTGCAAGCTGAAGTTACCAAGGAAACTGGTATACCTCACTATCCTTCAAGAGTCTTGAACCAGCACAAGCTCTGATATCTGGTCCAGATCTATTGTGGACCCCAGTGCATAAAACCAGTCCTTAGTAGGAGACTGACTATAGAGAAAAAGGCCAAGTTAGGACTGAGGATAGCATCCACATTGGGCTATCAAGAGGTGGAGACAGAAGGTAGCATACAACTGAATTCCAAATTGAGATTGAAGTGGAAAGGCAGAGGGCTTAAAGGTTAACAGAACTCAAATTATAGTATAAATCAATTTACCTACTCAATTTTTCTTATAGAATTTTGTTTAGATGACTCCTTAGATACCAGGTGAGGTGCTATAGAAGAAAGAAATTTGTCTTAGAATCAGAAGACCTGAGCTTGAGGTCAGTCTCTGACACTTAATCTTCTGTGATAAGAAAGTAATTTAGACTTTCTGAATATCAGTTTCTTTACCTGTAAAATAATGATAACTACTTCTATCATCTTTTTCAGTTATCCTGAATTGTTAAATTATAAAAGGTTGAAATTTTAGAAGTAAAAAGGGTTACATAGTGATTATTTACAAACCGGTGTTCATTATATAGACAAGGAAACCAAGACACAGGAGACTTGTCCAAGGACATAGTGACTTAGAAGATTGGGATTAGAAGCTAGGTCCTCTGACTCCAAGGCCAGTGCTATATACATAGTAAAACACATTAAGTAGGAAAAACATGAGTTATCTGGGAAATTTCTTGTTGAATATAGATTTTATACAAGGAAAAATTTATACACTGAAATGCATAGAGTAATGCTATTTTTATCAGAGGAGAAACTAGAACTCATGGAGACCTGGCAATATGATGAAAGATTAAAAAATGTATAGGACAATGTATACTGGAAAGGTTCTACTATGGAATAGAATACTCCTGAGGCAAGTCACTCAACCTCATTTTCCATATCTGTAAAATAATGGAATTGGTCTGGATGACCTTGAAAGTACCTTTCAGAATTAGTTCTAAGATCCTATGAATAAGCTACTAAATTTGTTTAGAAATTGAGTCATGGCAGCATGTGAAGGAATAGAGAAGCTAAAAAAATAAGGAAAGTATTGTGATGTGGGAAGATATGGCAACAATAAATCTCCTGCTACTCTTACTGGAGGTGTTCTAGTACCTATAATCATTCTCATGGAAAGTGTGTCTCCAACTTATAGCCAAAGGAAGTTTCCAGTAGGATTTTATGTTATTTTTCTTAGCAAAAGGACTAACAAGTATTACAATGGAATCAGGAAGTGTCAATACGAATGGAAAATATAAAATAGAATGTGGACTTGGGACAAATGGGTCAAAAGACCTGCCCTTTACCTTCTTCTTGAGGTATACTCCTGAATAGGGTGCCCCTTATGAAGGAGTGAGATTAACTTCTGTTGAGAAGCTTTACTTTTCAAATTCCTTCCTTTTTCTTATTATCTTGGAAGCATGGGACCTTTATTTTCCAGTTTCTTTTCCTTCAGGTGTCATAACTTGTTCTGCTCCTATTCTGTGCTTGCTCATTTGTGATTCTTCTTTCTCTCTCCTGTGCTTTCTTGCTCATTAGTCTTAGCAGACTCTTGATATGTCATATTTTTCACTGATAACAAGATAGTCACAGGATCAGAAAATCTTATGTGATCTTGCCAGAATTTCCCCCATAATTTCTCACATGTATTCACACATATATGTACATACACATTCTTCCTTTATTCACAGTCATCTTCTGATCCTTATCAGTTCCCAAATAGACTATTACAATAACTTTCTATTTTATTTTCCTGCTTCAAGTTCATCAGTTAGTCAATAAACATTTATTAAGAGCTTATTATTTTCCAGGCACTATGCTAAATGTTGGGGATACAAAAAGAGGCAAAAGATAGTCCCTGTCCTCAAGGGCTCATGATGTAATGGGAGAAACAATAGGCAAACAAATATATACAAACTATACAGATATATAAAAAATAAGGAAAAATAGGAAGAAAGACACTAGAATTAGGAGGGAATAGGAAAGGCTCCCTACAAAGGTTGGAACTTTATTTGGGACTTGAAGGAAGCCAGCAGTTGGAGATGATTGGAGAGAGAGCATTTCAGACATGGAGTTTAGCCAGAGAAAATGCCCAGAGCTGAGAGGTAGAATTTCTTGTTTAAGGAATATCAAGGATATGAGTCTCACCGAATTAAAGAGTATGTATTGGAGAGTAAGGTTTAAGAAGACTTTGAATCCCAAACAGAATTTTGTAGATCCTAGAGGTGATAGGGAACCAGTGGAATTTATCAGGTGGTGATTGTAGTAGGGGTATTATGGTGGGATCTGCTCTTTAGGAAAGTCATTTTAGTAGATAACTTGAGAATGAATTGGAGTGAGAAGAGATTTGTGGCAGGCAGACTCACAAGCAGGCTATTGTAATAGTCTAAGGGGGAAACCAACATGTGTTGGCAACAGATTAAATGGGGGTTGGGTATGAGAGATAGTGAGGGTCAAGGATGATAGCTAGCTCTTAAGCCTGGGGGACTGGGAGAATGATATTGCCCTAGACAACAATAGAAAAATTAGGTGGTGGGAAAGACTTAGGAGGAAAGATGATTTTGATTTTGAACATGTTGAGTTTAGCATGTCTATTGGACATCTAGTTCAAGATGTCTGAAAGGCAGTTGGAGCTCCTAGATTGGAGGTCAGCAGAGAGGTAAGGGCAGAATAATTAGGTAGATTTTTCCCCTCTTGAATTAGTTCTGACAGCTATTTTCCTAAAACATGAATCTGAACTTGAAACCTTCTTCCCTCTATAGCAGTAGGCGTGAGTGGGCCCCACTTGTTCAGAGAGGCCTACATGTGGAAAGGGTTTGTCTTTGTGTATGTGGCTTAAGGGAAGGCAGAATGGATATCTCTAGTCTCTCCTCCCTCCACCTTCTCTAAGGGAGACTTTCAATCCTGCCAGGAGACAAAGAAAGAGTTTGGGAGCAGAGGCCATTCTGCTTTCCTTAGAGAAAGTGAGTAATGAGCTAGAAAGGTCCTTCTGCTCCCTTAAACATTATTCATCTAGACAGTATGATCAGAATCCATCTAACTTTTGATTACTTTGTCATTTGGGGAAAAAGAGGGTCCCAAGCTCTACATCCAAGGCTTGACCTCTTTCCCAAATATTAATTCAACAACAGATATAGAGAATAACTAAAAACAAAAACCCCAACCCAAAAAAACCTATTTGTATAAATCATAGCAAAATCAGAGAAATAATACATAGGAAAATATACTAGACAATACAGAGTGATGAAACTTTTACATTGGGAGTGACATAACTTAGCTCAACCAAGAGAGACTGTCCTAGATTTCATCCAAGGAGAAATTCCTCAAAATCTCTGGAGTAGCAAACTGCTAACAGGGACATGATGAAGACTGCCAGCTCCTCTCGTATTTTTCCATTGGTCTTTTCCTTTGGCAGCCTGAAGTGAGGCTCACCTCTTTTATTTTCTCCCTGAAGCTGAAAGCCAACTTGACACTCAAAGAATACTTTCACTTGGCAGAGTCTTGAAGGGATTGTCCCTGAAGAGTCTGCAAAAAGGAGTGGTGAGAACTTGAGTTTTTTCACCTTTTACCAACTCCACAAGTTGAAAGTCCCATGCTAATGGGCCTTGGGAAAAGAGTTACACATAAATAATCTTCAGCAGCAATAGGACAATCATAAACTTCTTATTCCTGTTTTTCCAATATTCTTAGGCATTACTCCCTCCATGTACTCTATGGTTCAGTCATGATATTCTACTTGTTTTTCACATATAGCAATAATTCTTTCTTCTCCATGTCTTTTTCCTTCCTTCTCTCCTTCCTTTGCTCCTTCCATTCTTTCTTTCTTTCTTTTTTCTTTCTTTCTTTCTTTCTTTCTTTCTTTCTTTCTTTCTTTCTTTCTCTCTCTCTCTCTTTCTTTCTCTCTTTCTTTCTATAATTTTTATTTTATTTTCAATTTATTTTCTATCATAGTGGATTGAGTAATGGGCCTGAAGTCAGGAAGACTCATCTTCTTGAGTTCAAATCTGGCCTCAGATATTTACTATCTATGTGACCCTGGACAAGTCATTCAACCTTGTTTGCCTCAGTTCCTCATCTGTAAAATGAGCTGTAGTAGAAATGGCAAACCACTCCGGTACATTTGCCAAGAAAACCCCAAATGGGGTCACAAAGAGTCAGATACAACTGAAATGATTAAACAATAGCAACGTTTTCTCTCTTCCATTTTTCCCAATTGAAAACAAAAACAAAACCTTGCAACAGTTAGGAAAAGGTCTTGCTTGCTTGCTTGAGCAAGACCCAGCTTAAGTGATACCTTCTCCAAGCCTTTTCTAGCCCCATCAGCTGCTAATGTTTTTTCCTTTTATGGCTACCTTCTATCAACATACATATATGTATTATGTCACATACACACATACATACACATATCCATTTATGTATATGTTGTATCCATCATTTAGAACAAGAATTCCTTGAAGCCATGGACTATTTTTGCTTATTTTGGTTTTTTAGTATCCCAATGTTTAGAACCTGTTACTCAGTAAAAGTAATAATAACAGTGATAGCAATAATAGCTAAGTAACATTAATAGCACTTACTAGGTGCCAGGCACCCTGCTAAGCACTTTACCATTTATCTCATTTGATCCTTGACACAACCCTATGTAGTAGGTGCTATTATTATCCCATTATAAAGACGAGGAAACTGAGGTTAAGAGACTTGCCCAATATCACACAGCTAGTAAGTGCCTGAAGCACATTTGATCTCAGGTCTCCCTAACTCCAGGATTAGTGCTCTCCAGGATACCACCTAGCTGCCCCTACATTATTAAATGCTTGATTGTTAAATATAGAGTTGTAAGGGATACAAGAAGTTGTTTAATCAAACTCTTCTCTTTAGAGATGAGGAAACCAAGTCCCAAGGAAACTAAACCTCAGAGACAGGATTTGAATCCATGTACTCTTTCCAATGTGCCATAATTAATTCCTGCAACTGAAGACTTTCAGTAAAAGAAGTTTTTCTGCTTGAATCTACTCTTTCTGAGGATTTCTGATTACAGACAGTAGAACAAATGAGATTGCTCCAATTAAAAAATTAAATTCTCTTTAAGAAGCAAGCTTCCCATAAAATAATTTAATGATAGTACTTTGACTGCAACCAATCTACAACAGGTGCGTCAGAAGGAAGTAAAGGAAAGGGACTTAGCAGAGTAATTGAACATTATGAAATAGCCTCATATTTTCAATGTAGGAAGTGAAGGGGAAATGATGTGAAAAGAGAATTATGGGCTGGAGTAAGACAGGAATCAACATAGAACAGGATATAAATATATAGCTATTTCCGAAAAAAAAAAAAAAATCCATCACAGTGATGAGTAAAAAAGACAGTGATGGCAGACTTAAGGTTTCATTGTCTTATCCAGTCAGGGGATTTTTGTCTAGATAGATATCTAACAGGAAGGTATAAATACAGGATATGCCAGGAGGGAGAATCATTAGAGGATACTTGAGAAATGTGGTCCCTTCTGTTTTGTTTTCAGTTTTATGATGGTATTTTTATGGCTTTTTGGCATCCAACTCTCCCATACCGCTTCTATAATTTTCTATCTTGATCCCTCAATTTTGAGTACCTTAGGGTGCTTCACAGTCAATTACAAGGGATATCTCTGGGTCTGATGACTTCAACCTAGCTTTTATTACTGGGGTCAATGATATTATTTTGTCTTGCTGCAATTCCAGTTAGAACTTCCTTCAATGGTTTTCATTTCTGGTGAAGATCAGGGGACAGGCTACGTTTTGCATCTATAGATCTACTATTTGAGTCATCAGAATGAAACTAAGACATTTGTATGACCTCTTTCATCTGAGTAGCTCAAAGAGCTTCTCATCATTAATTTGTTAAGGCTTGTAGCACCATACAAGTAAGGGAGTAGAAAATATTTTCTGAAATGGAGCACAGCAACTATTTAACAGCATTTGGGGGAGCTAGGTGGCACAGTGGATAGAATTCTGGACCTGAAGTCAGAAGACTCATTTTCCTGAGTTAAAAAATCTGGCCTCAGACACTTACTAGCTGCATGACCTTGGGCAAGTCATGGAACTCTATTTGACTCAGTTTCCTCATATGAATAATGAGCTGGAGAAGGAAATGGCAAATCACTCCAGTGTCTTTGCCAAGGAAGTTCCAAATGGGGTCACAAACTGACAGGAACTGTCATGAAAAAGGATTGGACATAAATTTTGGGAAAGGGAAAAAAGAAAAATACTGTACTTAAAGAAGGAAAAAAGATTAAAGTTATATTCTCAGAGCCAGATGATATATGTTTTATTTCAGGAGATATTGGGTCAATATTTATGGACATCAGAAGGATTTGTAGTAAATAGTATATATTTAATACAAATTGCCTATTGATGATTGTGATGAAGAGTATTACCAGAAGAACAGGCAAAAGACGTAGTCACCTACATAGTGTGATTATGGTTGGGGAGAGGGGCTGGTACTTTTCTCAATTCAATTGTCTCCCAATTTTAGTTTCCCTTGGTGCCTTAAATGACACTGCTATAGAAGTATTTTAAGATTTTTTTTTGTTTCTAGTAGTTATCATTAAAAACAAATAGTCCTCAAAGATATAACTGATTAAGATGGGTCAGAGCCAATGGAGACTAAGCTATCCTACCTCTAAGTTACCAAACAACACAGAGATTACAAAGGAGCAGAAGAATTGCTAGGGGTGAGATCCTTTGCCACTCTCTCCACCTAAAAGTTATAGAACATAGCAATTGTATCACAGAGCAGACTACCACCTGGAGAGAGAATCCCATGCAGATACACTCTAAAATGCCTTCAAATTCCCATTCAAACCCTTGGGAGCAGTAGTTTGTGAGTCATAAAGACCTGGGTTCAAGTTCTGCCTTAAACAAACTCTGTTTAACCATGAGTAACTGATTCATCATTTCTGTGACCCAGGCAATCTCTAACACTACAAGTTGCAAATGAGATGGAGAGATTTCCCATAGTAGGACTTCAGTGAATTGTTAAGATCACTGATCTGGTTTTTATAAAAGTAAAAAAGCAGATCTGGTTATGGAATCTATCTCTCACTATATTGTTTTTTGTGATGGCAGTCAAAAGTCTCACTGTTTTCAAAGTAGTCTGCAAGCCCATACAACCTAAACCATCATCCCTACTCCGATCCACTCCAATCTACCACAAACACATAGCAGCTAAATTTACCCTTCTTCAGGTTTCTTCTACTACTTCCATAGGAAGTCCAGCTCTAGTCCCAGTCAACTCTCCTCCATTTTCAAACTTTTCACCACTACTTAATTCATCTCTTTGTTTTACTTGAAAACTGACTCTCCTTTAAGGATGCCACATTAGTTGCAACTTTTTCTGTTGGTAATTATCACTTTTCCCATTCTTTGATCAATCAATCAATAAACATTTATTAAGTGCCCACTATGTTACAGGCACCGTGCTAAGTGCTGGAGATACAAAAAGAGGCAAAAGATGACCCCCACCCTTAAGCAGCTTAGAATCTTGCTGATTCACAGTAGCCATAGATCCTATTACTCCTGTTGCTTTCATTCCATATATTAATAATAATAATATTAATTAATAATTCCAGATCACTCCATACATTAATAACCTTTCATCTTTTGAAGTCCATGTAACCTGTTGATTATTTTAATTTATCCTGTCTATAGCTTGTTTGCACACATTTAATTGCATGTTGCCTTATCCATTAGACAATGAGCTCCTTGAAAGGAGGGACTCTATTGAACTTTTCTTTAAATCTTCAATGCTTAGTCAGTGTCTGGCTTAGACAGTTCCTGGCACATATTGGGCACTTAAGAAATGTTAACTGAGTGATTATTTATACAGCTCTCACTCAACATTTTTGCTGTTGTCTACCACATTCCATAAATTGATTCTACTCTCTAGTTCAAGATCTTTCTCTTCATCCTTAACCCTACCTTCAGTTACCAGGGTATCAGTATTCATGCTAAGATTGGTAATCCAGTTAAAATGAGTACCCAATTCATTCACCTCAATTCTGATAGTCATATCAGTGTGTGACTGATGATGAGGTGATTACTCTGCTTGGCTTGAAGTCACACACTGATATGGCTACACCTTAGACCTCATTATCTCTCAGAGTTTCATCACCTTAAGAACTCTGAAATTCCATTTTCTAACAACCAGCTCTTTTTATCTTAACTTTGCCACCTTTTCACTCCCACTAAATCTATACTTTAATTTTATCATAACCTTGGATTCCTTTATACACATCTATTCTAGTTCATTTTCCCTACTCTCATTTCATTTGTCCCATTTTATCACATGATGTTTCAATAGCCTCTTTGAGCACCCCCTCCACCATCTTGACCTTCCTTCATTTTAAATCTGATGATCCATATTCTTGGTTTTCCCTGTTTTTCAGATTCTCCATTGTTACACTTTGGTTACTGCAGTGCATGAGTGAAATCTATTGTCTCATGACTAAATTTTCATATGAAGTATGAATTCTATACACTATGGCAAGGAAAGAAGACATTTTTAACCAGAGAAACATTTCAGTATTCTTCAAATCTGATCAAAATTGCTTACTTTCTATAAAAGTAGAGCTACTCTTAGGTGATATGAGGTAGTGAAAAGAACATCGAATTTTGAGTCAGGTAACTGGATTTAAATCCTGACTCCCTCACTAACAGTAGTGTGATTTTGGCTAAATTACAAAATCTCCCTTATCTATAAAATGAGGGGGTTGGACTAGGTGATTTGTAAGTCCCATTTCTACTTTAAAACTATGATTTGCTGAAACACACCAATCTTCCTTCCTTCCTTTCTTCCTTTTTCCCTTCCTTCTTTCCTTCCTTCCCCTTCTCCTCCCCTGCCCTTTCTTCTAGGCTAGAAGTGTAGCAAGCCTTCATATTGTTTATTAGTATGGAAGTTTTAACCTTTTTTTTAAAGCTTAGGTGGGTTTATTTTTCCTTAGGTAGCCTGGTAGCCCTCCAATCCTGTGGGCTCATCATATTAGTGTCAGAGTGAAGATACCAGATCAGTTCTAGCCCTAGTATAGCTCAGAATTCCCTAACCCAAGGAATCCACCAGCCTTAGCCTCTCCAAGTTGCTAGGTGCCCAACAAACCTGGATGAATAAGGACCTTATTAGGTTAAGAGACCTGATTAATGGTTCTTATGTCTAATCTTCTAAGTGAGGCTGTTTCTATGTACAGACTCAAAAGCAGAACTATCAACACCCAGACCAAGACTGAATATTTTTAAAATATGGATTTATTTTTTGAAAGACTCCCCTCTAGGTATGGAACCAATTTGGCCTCTCTTAGATGGGATCAAAAGCAATCAGCACATACACAAAAGCACAGTGGCAGGTTGGCTTCATCATTTGAAATATCAATTTAAGTTAGGAAAATTTACAGTACTGGTATTATATTATTTTAAAAAAATCACTGTTATTGTAAAACAGTATGGCCATGAATATAAATTTTGATCCCTGAAATCTCACAAGATATCTTGGGGTTTATGGACTAAATTTCTTTCCTAAAGACTGTGCTTTAAACCAGGATTACTAAGGCTCTTGTTGATTGACCAACAATAGGTCCAAGACCAACCCCCAGCTGGTCATTGTTTCAGCTCTGATGGCTCAGAGTGAATGTAAATGACAATTGTTTCTTTTTTGGCCAGAAACCCTGAGGATCTTCCCTTCCCAGGTTCACACAGACACACACAGACACAGACACAGACACAGACACACAGACACAGACACACAGACACAGACACAGACACAGACACACACACACACACAGACACACACACACACACACACACACACACACACACACACTGGTGGTGGTGATTATGCTTTGTTCTCAAAGAAAACCAAAATGACATCTCTGTGCTAAAATCAAGTTACAGTGTATTATTTAACTGTGGCTGCTCAGACCAATACAAGCTTAGAATATTCAGATATAAATAGCCCACATGAACATTTGGGGTGGATTCTCTAACTTTATGCATTTCCTGTTTCTTTTGAGGTACTTTAATTCTGCTTTGCTCATAGAACACAATACCTTCTCTGGTGCTGGGCAGTCCTATGCCAGTGTCTCCCATGTCACACAATCAATTCCAAAGTTCTTAAGAGAGACCTTGAGAGTGTCCTTGTATTGCTTTTTCTTACCACCATGTATGAGTTCTCTACAAAATAATCTTTTTTGGCAAGAATAAATTTGGCATTTGAACAATGTGGCCAGTCAATCAGAGTTGCACTTTCTGCAGTAGAGTTTGAAAGCTTGACAATTTAGTTGGAGAAAAGGCCTCAGTATCTGGTATCTTATCCTGCAAGGTGACTTTCAGAATCATCCTAAGATAATTCAAATGGAAGGAATTCAGTTTCTTGTCATGGTGTAGGTATACTATCCAGGTTTAACAGGCCTACAACAATGAGGTCAGCACAACAGCTCTGGAGAACTTTAGTTTGGTAGTCAGTCTAATACCTCTTCTCTCCCACACTTTCCTTCAGACCCTCCCAAAACACTGAGCTAGTTCTGGCAATGTATATATCAACCTCATTATCAATGTGTACATCCCTGGAAAGTGCCCTGCCAAGGTAAATGGACTTATCCATGGTATTCAAAACTTTTCCATTTGCTGTAACTGATGATTCCATGTTTGGATGGTATGGTGCTGGCTGATGGAGTATCTGTGTTTTCTTGGTGGTGTTAGGCTAAAATTAGCACAAGCTAAGTAAAAGAGATCATTTTTTGCTTCATTTTAATCATTGAATGGGTATTGCCTCAGTCAAACTGAGATCTGGGAAAGACCTTAGCTTAAAAAGGCCAAGGTCTCCTACTACATTCAGGGCTATCTCCAGTCCTCTGGTTCTATATCTTGCCACTGGACCCAGATGGCCTTGTGAGAGAAACTGAGGCTGGTGACTTTGCACAGCCCTTCCTCACTTGCATTCAATTCACTCACAAGTCATCACATCACCTTCTTGATGTCATGGTCCTCTTTGAGAACAAAGAACAAACAATAGTAGTAGCCACAACAACAGCATTATATAGCCATGAGGTAGGTCAATATTATATCCTTTTTGTAGAAAATAACATTGAACCTTTCAGGGATTACATAACTGCCCATTTCTAATTGATACTTGAACACAATTTCAAGTAAAGAGACACCAATTAAAGAGATAATAAAGCCCCCTTTGAACCTTTTCTATATTCTTAATTAATAATGTTTTATTGAGCACTGTTAATATGCTAACTCCTTAGAGTTTCAATAGAAAGAGATTAAGTAGAGGGGAGGAGTTCTGGAAGAGCTTTCCTCATTATTCTATTGATTTCTACCTGAAGATCCTTAGCCCACAAGGAATAAAAAGTCATCTATATCAAATGAGATAATGCACATAAATTATCTTGCAAACCTTAAAGTACTTTATAAATGTGAGATATCATAATTACTCTTATTTCTACCATTGACAATTTTATTGTCTAATGAAAAAATGATGATGATTTTCAAGTTATTTTGGTTGGAGCTTCTTCCTCTGCTTTTTTCTTGAACATATCTCTGTCTATTTAGATTCAGGCTCTCTTATTTCTTTCCAGTCTCAAGTATTCATCTCTTTTCTATCTCTGGGAATTTCTACCTGCATTCAAGGATAGATTCAAGTGTCATGGCCTACAGAGGGTCTTTCTTGATCTCCTAGTCATTAACGGTCTTTCTCAACATCTGGCACATTGCCTGGCATGAGAAGATGCTTAATCAATGATTTTTGAATGCAAATGAAGATCAACTCTCCACCTGTGCTCAGAATCCTTTTTGCTCCTTACCTAGGTGTAATAGTAAGCACCCTAGCATACCCAGGATGGTTGCTAGCACAGGGTCTTTGATATGCTTTTCTAAAGGGAAACAACTCAAAAGGGGTTAATCTTACTTTAATCAAACCTATATGTCATTCACTTAGTTCAGGGGAAAAAGTCAGCATCCTGAACTTCAGAAAATGCAAACAGAAATTACAAGTAGACAAAAAATACAGACAAGAGAAAATAACACAATTCAACAAACCAAAAGACAGGGCTTCTTACTATCTGACCATTACATACATACATTTAGTTACCAGAGAGATAAGCACCAACATCTGGGTTTTCAAACCCGGGGGTCTCAAAGGCAGAGTCTCATCTGGCCAAATCACACAACTCTTCCCATAAGTGAACCCCAAAACAAAACCTCATATCAGGTATATATACAGCACCTTTTCCAGAGTCAAAAGACATCACAACCTTGTAACAAAAGGTATGCCTTCCTGAAAAACAAACTTCCCCTAAGCAAACTTCTCTTGTTGGACTCCAAGTGAGGCCCATTAAGGGTCAGTGAAGATCTTCAAATTCCCCTACCATTACACTAGGCTGAATATCCTATTCTACTTATGCCCTCCTTTTTGTATCTCTTCCTTTTTCTATCAAACTTGAACTGGATTACCTTGTTTGAAAATAATCATAGCAATAGAAAACATGTAAAAGTTTAGGATGTTCCTACTACTTCTTCTAGCTATTATTTATTTCTCTAATTTCTTTTTTCCCCAACTTTTTTTTCAAGGAGTATTTTACATCAACCCTTCCTTTTCCTCATCATTCATATCCTTCTTAAAATCTTGCATTTTGACTTCTGAAAGTATCATTATACAGCAATTATTGTCACCGATGATTTTCTTCTAACTATATTCAAAAGCCTTTGGTTCTTCATCATATTTCAAGCCTCTAGCATATTTTGAAAGTATTGATCATTCTTTCTTATTTTAAGCATTTTCCTGCTTCCATGACATTTTGGTATCTTTATCATTGTTTTATCTCTTTGAGTCTTTCTCCTTTCTCTACCTTCCTTTGTTGATAATTCTAATCTAATCCAATAGACACTTATAAAGTAGTCAGTCCATCAATAAACATTAACCCTTCCTATGTATATGCAAAGCTCTTCGCTAGGTACTGGGATACAAAGGCAAACACAATACATCCCCTACCACCAAATTCTGTCTTCTAATGAGCAACAGACATGTGCACAGATACATCAATAAAAATATAGGGATAGGGGAGTTGACCTCTGATATTATTAGTAGAGAAAACCTCTAGATTCTAGATGAGGATATTCCTTCTACCACCACAGATCAGCACCTTCTCCTTGACTTATATTGTGATATCTGCCTATGATGGATACAAAAGTATTTATCAGAAACATTGCTATTCACAAGTTCAAATGATTTATCGAGGGTCACATAGTATATATCAGATACAGAAATTGAACTCAGGTCTTCTGGCCCAAGATCTGTTTTCTACTACTCCATTTTATCTCTCAAAGACACACACACACACACACACACACACACACAGACACACGTACACATATATAGTAGTTGTTTGTGTCTGACTCTTTGATACCATTTAGGGTTTTCTTGGCAAAGCTACTAGAATGGTTTGCCATTTCCTTCTCCAGCTCATTTTATAGATGAGGAAACTGAGTTTTACTGGGGTAAATACAGTTAAGTGACTTGCCTAGTGTCACAAATGGAAGTGTCTGAGGCCTAATTTGAACTTGGGAAGATGAGTCTTCATGAATCCAGGCCCAGAACTCTATCCACTGCACTACTTAGTTGCTTTGGCTGAAATCTGACCACTATCACACAGGCTAGTCTCCTCTGTCTCCAAGGCCAGCTCTCTATATCCATTACATGACTGATCTACTACTCAAAATCTATACAAAGTAAATATTAAGAGATGGGGGAAGGAGGTGCTAAGATTAAGAAAATCTTTAATGAGATGATGTGAGCTGAACATTGAAGGAAGCTAGATATTTGATATATGTATGTAAGGGATACCTTCCAGTCATGGGTCACAGTTCCTGAAAGGCATTTAATAGGGAGATTTAATCTCATATGCATTGGTTAGTTTGGAATGCAGAGAGGATGGAAGTCTTAGAAACTTAAGCTGTATCCAGATAGTGAAGGCATAAAAATGTCAAACAGAAATGTTTGTGTTTCTTACTAGTTGTGTGTGTGTGTGTGTGTGTGTGTGTGTGTGTGTGTGTGTTTAAGTTTTTAAGCAAGGAAATAAGATAATTAAATCTGTGTTTTGGGAAAGTCAGTCTCACAGCTGTATGAAGGATGAACTGGAGACAGAGAGAAATGATTAGCAGATTAATCATTTAGGAGATGATTGTAGTTCTCCAAGAAGAGGAAACTGGCATAGGAGGGGGGTGTATGAGCACAGGAAAGGGGATATAAAAGATATTGTGAACCTCCAAGACCCTTCCATCTCTAAATATATGCTCTTAACCTAGAAATTGACTTTACTCACTTCAAAAAAACATTTCAGTCACACCATTTGACAATGGGAAAGGACATCAGTGCCCACCTGTTCCAATGTAAAACTGACAAAGGAATCCTTATTATAACATAGTTGACAAGTGTTCCTCCTGACTCTGAACATGCATACTATAGGAAATTACATTAATTCCCAAGGTAGCCCATTTTATTTACGGGAAGATTTAATTTTCAGTAAGTTGCTTAATTTTTTTTTTATTTTTCCTATTACAATTTCTGTTCTAGCTTCTGTTTCTAGTACATATAATCAGAATGCCCTCCCTCTGAGACCACCTCTAATTTATCCTGTATACATATTATTTGTATATAGTTGTTTGAATATTGTCTACCTTATTAGACTGTGAGAGAAGAGAATTTTTTTGGCCTTCCTTTGTATCTCCAGGATTTAGCACAGTACTTGGCATATAGCAGGTTTAATACTACTAGATGACTGATTGAGCAAGGTCTGATTGCTGTCCTACATGGCTGCCCTGCAAATGCTGGAATTATGCAAGGGATTCTGAGATTTCAGAAAAGCTAGCTTTTGTAGAGACCTTTATACCTTTCAAAGCCCTTGCTTACATATTCTTTCATTAGATTTTCATGACAGCCTTGGGAGGTAGTAAGGATAGTAAGTACTACCTTCATTTTATAGAAGCAGGAAAAAGACTCAGAGAGTTTAGTTACATGACTTGTCCGTAGTAAGAAACTTTTAAGTGTCAAAACTGGAAGGAACCCTTAAGGTATTCTCTTATTGATTCAGTGTTCCTTTTTACTATATCATGCTGGTTCTAATCACCTATTAAACTGACCTGCCATCTTTCTCCTTCATTCCTTTTCCCCCCATTCCAGCCAGGCTAATATATATACACACCTATATTCTCTCTCTCTCTCTCTCTCTCTCTCTCTCTCTCTCTCTCTCTCTCTCTCTCTCTCTCCTTATTTCCATATTCCTGACTTTGGTTATGCTATTTTGTCCTAGGGAGTTTTGTTTTTCACTTGTTTCAGTCGTGTTCAACTCTTCACAAACCCCATTTGAAGTCTTGGCAAAGATACTAGAGTGGTTTGGTACACTTCCTTCCCCAGCTCATTTTACAGATGAGGAAACTGAGGCAAACAGGACAAAGTGATTTGCCCAGGGTCACACAGATAGTAAGTGTCTGAGGCCAAATTTGACCTTAGGAAGATAAGTCTCCCTGACTCCAGGTCCAGCACTCTATCCACTGTGCCACCTAGCTGTCCATAGCCTATCCATTCACCAAGAGACAGTTCATGTTCCATCCCCTCCATGAGAAATTTGCAACCAACACCAGGTTATACTGAGGTTTCCTTTCTTTATCTACTCTTGTCCTCATTATCTATACCACATAGCTAATTATTTTATTATATGATGTCTTGGTTTGTAGTTCTTTTATTCATATTTTAGAATAGGGATTATATATTAATGTTTTGATTATTTTATACACCTCCCATATATCAAAGTATCTATCAATGAATTACTCACATAGATAACTATACAAGTAAATTTTAATCACTCATCTGTTGATACTGTTAGCTCATAGTAGTAGCTGCTCATAGACTTGTGAATAAGGTCTTGCCTCCTTAATCTTGAATGAAAGAGATTCTACTTATTATTACTGAAAAGCTGAAAGAGATACCTCTTGGTAAATATGAGGCAGGAGGATAATAACTGGTATTTATATAGCACTATAAAGTTTACAAAACACTTTATATCCAAAACTTGTTTGACCCTTAAACAACCAAGTAAGGAATGTATACTACTGTTATGGTTATCCATATTTTTAAAATGCAGAAACAGATTTGGAGAGAACAAGTTAATAGTCTATAGTCACATAGCTAGTAATTGGCATAGGCAGATTTTAAATCTGTCATTCCAACTTCAAATATGGTATTCTACCTAATATACAAGATTGCCTCTCAGATGTTGAGAAACGCTAGGTATTTGGGTTTGGAAACTGATTATGCCCTTCCTAAACTCTTACTGACATCAAGCTCTATCCTCTATGTCAATCAATTTCATCTAGGGGCAGAACAACATCCTAACCTCCAAGCCCCATGCAAGTTATACTAAGTTTTCCCTAAAAATCACTAAAACTCTCCTTAAGATTTTATTAGTTGAGAAGACTAAATGCTTGGGATATTTACATTATAGCAAAGTGGCACACTGGGTGCTGAGGTTGGAGCCAGACAGGCCTGAGTTCAAATATGACTTTAGATAACTTACTAGCTATGTGACCTTGAGAAAGTCACAACACCTTTTTTCTTCTCTGTGAAAGGGGATAGTAATAGCACCTACCTCCCAGGGTTTTTATGAGGTCAAATGAGATAATATTTTATAAGGTATTTAGCACAGTGCCCGATATATAATAAGCACTATATGAATGTTAACATAATAATAATAATAATAATAGTTACTTCCTGGGTAGCTTTGTACAAAATAACACTGAAGAGCTCCAGACTCAGAGGAGATTTGCATCCTCAATGCTTAGCCTTGATGAACATTTCAAGAAATTACCATTATGCTTTTTCAAATAAAATAGGAAGCAGTATCAAGTAATTAAGAAGTTGAAAGAAATCAGTAAATGTACCTAATATTCACATGCTTGGGCATACTTCATTGGAGAGGAAGGGAGAGAAGGATGCAGTGTAGGTGTAACATTAAATCCATCTTTATTCCAAGGTCAATGCCAACATAACCTTTCAATTCAGTAAATGCCATAAAAATGGAAATTAAAACATTAGCCACACTAATTAGTTGGCATTGACTTTCCTTCTACTTTTCATTCATTTATTTTAAGATATAATCTCTTTGAAGACAGGGGCATTTTTGTTTCTTTTCATAATTATTAACAATGTGCATTTATTATACTACATGATAGGCACTGTTCTAAGCACTGGAGACACAAAGAAAGACAAATTCCAAATATTTAGCATAGTGTATACAGTAGGTGCTTAATAAATTTTTGTAAAATAAGATAGTGTCTACATACTGCTATGAAAACTCGGGGGTGAGGTAGGTCCTGTTACTTAAAGGAAAATGGACCAATGCACCAGAGCATTGTCATCTCTGGCAAATGGCATTGCCATGCTACATTTTATCAATTACATGAGATTTAGATAACCCAGATGGCAACTATCTCCAGCTCTATTAGTCTTTCCCTGCATAGATATACATACAATCTGATATAGCTTTTTATTTATTCTCCAAGAACCAAATGATTATTCATTCTCCTGAGGTATGTGCCTCAGAGATTTGCTTGGCAAATGGGTTTGTTGTTTTGGAAGATGAATTTAATGCCACATTGTTTCCACAGCTTTCCCCTTCCTCAAGATGTTTGATTGTTGATGGAACATGTCTTGCTTTCTGTATTGTGACTTTGTGAAAAAATGATTTGGAGAAACTACAATCTATGACTTTCTCTAATCCTTCTCTGTTCAACAGGCTCCCAACCCTGGCAGAGGCTGAGTTTGGAAGGTGTTTTTCTTTACAGTTTAATTCTGTTCTCATCTAATGCCTGTTGGCAGGCCAAGTTTTCTCAGTGAGGGGGCACCTTAGTAATACTAGGTACAAAGATTAGATTACTGTAACATATGCAGCTATTCTCTTCCTGAAAAATTGCTCTATTATACTTCAATTACACAGAATACAGACTTTCGACTCTGCCCTCTCCTGAACTCAGTGTTTTATTCCTCTAAGGAAATGCAATTGATTTCTTATTGAACACCAAATTGATTTTAAAATTTAACAAGTTAAAGCACATGGGACAGGAAAAGATGAGTCTATTTCCAAGTTACTATCCCTATATGAACTCATGCCGAATTGCTTTGGGTTCTCTGAAGCAGTGTAACTGGTTATTCTAGATAGGAAGGAAACCATTTCCTGAATGAGTGAGCACCTACACTTTCAGCTATTATTGAATTTGAATTTGGGCCTCAGCAATGAATCCAATGAACTGGCTGAAATGTACACTCAAGCCTTATCTTTTAAACACAGGTATTTTCTGATGAAATGTTTCCTCATCTCTTTTTTCTTTTATATGTAGTAATTGAAAAAAAAATCCATGGGGATATTATGGCACAAAAGAAGCTTCCTTCTCATTACAACATGGGTTCTTATTAAGAAGGACCTATAGACCTGCCAGATATACTGACCAAATACCAGTACATGAAAAAAAATCTTGCTCATATACTTCATTGCTCCTACTTTCTACTGGGACAGGTGGTAAAATAATAATTTGCATCTATATAATGCTTTATGATTTGCAGAGGGCTTTATAGACATTATCTCATTTGATCCTCATATAAACCCAATGAAGTAAATATTGAAAATATCATTATTCCCATTTTCTAGAAGGTCAAGTTTCTTGCCTGTCTGTAGTCACATATCCATTAACTGTGAGAGATGAGATGTGAACCTGGGTCTTTCTTTAATCCAGTACTGAAGCATTCTTTTTCAGCATAGCTCACTGCTTTTTGGTGGAAAAAATTCTAGAATAGGAATTAGGAGATATAGGTTCCAATTCCACAACCATTACTAGTTAGCTTAATGAAAAACACTAACATTTATGGGTCTGTTTTCTCCACTGGGAAGTAAGAGGTTTGGACCAGATGACTTCTGAGTTTCATTCCATCTCTATACTTTGACTTTCTTCTGTGATCCTCATCAATTTTCAAATAGGAATAATGTAACTGTCATCACCTCATAGACAAGATAACCATGTATTTATTTACATCCCATAACAAAGGTATCATAAGGTGAGTGAAGCCTGTAAGCATGATTTAAATTTCACTCGAGTCATACTCATATATAAATGGAATAAACAACCAGCAACTTAGTGTATGTTGTAGACTGGACTAATTTAGGAGACTCAAGTGCTTCAGATATTGATATTAGAATAAAACAACAGAGATATTTGCTCACTTCCCACTTGTCTGCCTTACTTTGATATTTCACTAACTTTTCCACCATGCATCAGGAAGCTCATTGTTGGGAAACACTGTTATCTTGCAAAATACAATCAGTACTGACACTCATCTTACCACTATTCTTGGGTCTCTTTAATTAAAGAGAGGAGCCATGGACTCTAAAACTTCCATTTAAGAAGGGGGATCAGCCATAATATCGTCTCATTTCCTACCTGACTGCACTAATTTGGGACTTCTCTGAATTCCTCATCATGTTCCCAAGAGGAGAAAACTCCCAGCAATTTTCAACTTCCTTCTCTATTATCTCCCCACATTAGGGTGTAAACTTCTTGAGGACAGGGATTATCTTTCCTTTTTAGTATTTGTATCTTCAATGCTTGGCACAGTGCCTGGAATATAGTAGGTGCTTAAGACTGCTGACATTTGTTGACAATCTAATAGTTAATAAAAAGAAATTTATTTAGCCATAGCAGGTAAAGGACATTTAGCAAGGATATAGAATTGGTTCAGTTAGGTGCATATTTATTATGCTGATCTGCTGGTCAAAGTCTGAGGTAGTTGTTCCTGATTTTGCCTACTCTGGTTTTTGTGCTTAGATCATCAAGAAGCCACATAAGTGATTTTAACTTTAGAATCCTGATGTCAATTAAATCTGAAGTTCAACTTCAATATCTTTTTTAGAAAAAAAATAAACAAAGTCAAAACTGATTATTTGTGGTAAGACTTTAGGATAACTGCTCCTATCAGAAGTGGTTGGAGGGGTTAGGAATCCTGTCTCAAAATGCTACTAAAAATTAAGTTTGGAAGGGAAAGCAATAAGCATGTACATACTACCTGATATATGCCAGGCACTGTGTTAAGCAGTTTACAAATATCTCACTTGATTTTCACAATAAAAAAATGATGATGTAAATAGCTTGCCTTTATATAATACTTTATGGTTACAAAGCATTTTTTTCATACCACTGCAGATGAGTAGAGATGGTGGGAATCATAAGGCATCTTCTAATTTGACCCCTTGATTTTACAGATAAGGAAAATTTATACTTTACAGCAATCTAATGGAAGTCAGTCATGTATTATTAACTCCTTTTATAGAGGAAGGAACTGAAGCTCAGAGATTTTAAAGGACTTGCTGAAGGTTACAAAGCTAGTAAGTGGCTGAGTCAAAATTAGAACCCATAGGTTTAGGTGCCAGTGTTACATTTTGTGATCCTTTTGACTTTACATGATGCATTAATTTAGAATGGAATTAGTCCATCAGAGATAAATAGGAAAGGTTAGTACCGTGATTAGTGCTCTCCCTACTCAATTTTAACTGTAATATTTGTGGATAAAAGTGAAACCTTGGAGTATTATATTTTTATGGAAGTGTTGAATAGAATCTTGCCCAAGACCACTAAATTTCTAAATTATTGTAGATCCCATAAGAGTAGCCTACTTTCCTACAGAAGACTGAAAAAATCATGTTCTGAATCAGTAATTATTGTTTCTATCCTAGAAAAGTAACATGCGATTATTTTCACTAGACAAGAAAAAGATTTCCAAAAGCTGCAGGAAGTGGCATCCTACCAATGATGGATGGAGGCCTGTAAAATTCACAGGCTTGGCCAAATACCTGATGTGTCATTTTCTTAGAAAGCTCTGCATATTGGAGAAAGTAATTAGAGTTTAGCAGATCAAAAATTAGAAGTGGGTAGAACCTCTCTACCGGTTTTCATTGTCATATTTTTTTTCTGCTCCTGAACTAAAGTGTGACTTTGATATATAACTACAGCATGTAGATCACCCTGAGTCATTGGAGATTATCTAATGTAATGAAAGCTCAGATAGCTCCTATCAGTATTGAAAGTGACTGTTTAAATATCTATTGCCTGACACCAAATCCAGCTAAGTTTCCAGGGGATTAGCTGCAGTAAAAAAGTTGATTTCAGGGTGATGAAATTTTTAGCCACTACTCTCAAAGACCATTTACAAAGCTGCAGAGTGGTTGGCATCTATATAGGTAGAAAAAGTCCCCACACCAATAAAATCATACCCTTTAATCTGTCAATACCATTGCTAGGTCTATAATCTCAAAGACATAAAAAGGTGGGGAGTACCGCTATGTACAAAAATGTATCAGCTCTTTTTTTGGTGGCAAAGAAGTGGGAATCAAAGGGATGTCCATTATTTGAGAATGGCTAAACAAGCTATGGTATTTGTAATGGAATATTATTGTGCTATAAGAAATGACAAGCAGGATAATTTCAGAAAAACCTGGAAAGACTTATATGAACTGATGCAAAGTGAAGTGACAGAACCAGGAGAACATTGTATACAATAGGAGAAATATTGTTTGATGAAGAATCATGAATGTCTTAGGTATTCTAGGCAAGACAATGATCCAAGAAATTCCTGAAGGACTAATGATGAAGCATAGTAACTGCCACCAGAGAAAGAAGTGATATTGTTTGAATCCAGACTGAAGCATATAATTTTTCACTTTCATTCTTTTTCCTTTGAGTCTTCTTATATAAAATGACTAATATTGAAATGTTCTATATAATTGCACATGTATAACCTAGATCTGATTGCTTACTATTTCAGAGAGGGAGGGAAGATAGAATTTGGAGCTCAAAACTTAAAAAAAATGTTAAAAATTGTTTTAACATGTAGTTGAGGGAAAAATTTAAAAAAAAAAAGGTTTGGGGACAGCTAGGTGGCACAGTAAATAGAGTACCAGCCCTGGAATCAGGAGGACCTGAGTTCAAATCCAGCCTCAGACACTTGGCACTTACTACCTGTGTGATCTTAGGCAAGTCACTTAACCCCAACTACCTTGCCTTCCTCTCTTCAAAAAAAAAAAAAGGAGAAAGGTTTGTAGCCTATGGAATAGCCAGACTCAGAGTCATCATTAATGGTTCAGTGTCCATGGGTCATTAGGTCTCCAGTACAGTGCTCAGGGATCTGTGCTTGGTCCTGTGCTATTTACCTTTTTTTATTAATGATTCAGATAAGAACATAGATGGTGTGCTAGTCAAACTTAAAGATGACAAGAAGTTGTGAGGGACAACTGACATACTGGATAAAAGAATGAATGATAAAAGAATGAAAAAAAAATTTTGAATTATTGCAAGTTATTACATTGGGCTGAATCTAGTAGGAAATTTAAAATATAAATTAATCTTACAATTCGATTCAAAAATTCAATTTCATAAGTAGAAGATGAGGTAGGCATGGTTAGACATCTTTTGTTTGAAAACCTTTTTTTTCCCAACAAATTGAAAAGTTTTGATTGAAACCTCAATATGAATCAGTAGTGATATGACAACGAAAAATCAAATACAAAACAAAACAAAACAAAGCAAAACCTTGCCCATGATCATACAGGTAGCAGAGCTAGGATGGTATCTGACTACAAAGTATAAACTCTTTTCTTCTCCTTGGACTAAGGACTTCATAGACAGGACTTCTTTGGCCACATAAACAGTAAACTGAATTATAGGGCATAAATATGAGTTACCTTCTTCTTTCTTTCCTTCCTTCTTTCCTTCCTTCCCTCTTTCTTCTTTTCCTTCCTCTCTTGCTTCCTTCCTTTGTTCCTTCCTTATTCCCTTCCTCCCCTCCTTTTTCTCTCCTTCCCTTCCTTCCTTCTTTATTCCCTTCCTTTGTTCTTTCTTTCCTTTCTTCCTCCCTCCCTTCCTTTGTTCCTTTCTTATTCCCTTCCTCCCTTCCTTCTTATTTCCTTTTCTTTCTTTTTTCTTTATTCCTTTTTCTCCCTACATCCCTCCTTTCCTTCCTTCCCTTTCATTATTTGCTGCTTCTGTGGCAAGATCTTCAGTTCATTTTTTTATATAAGGGAACAGAGAGAGCTATTTTCATTCCTACCCTTGAAAAAGAAAACATTTAAACTTCTGTGCCTCACTCAGACTTGTTAATGCTTCTTTCACTCAGCTTTTTCATCTGTAATTTTGTACCATTACTCAGGATAGTTCCTATGTCCTTTTTGGTCAGTTCCACTAAGGTACTTTTCTCCATCCTTTAAGACCTCATTACTTTTCACTTCTTGCAGAAAGTAATTCCAGACAGAATATAAGGAACATTAAAATTCTTTCCAAACCCATGACCTACTCAATCAAACTACTGTAATACAATGAACTAAGTATATTCTGTATATAATTTTATTTATTTTTCAATTCATAACCTTAGATGCATTTTTTTATCTCATAGGTAACTATCTCATGGCCTTTAGATCCATAACTAGTATTTTATTTATTCGTTTGTTTTTAGAGGGAAAGGGCTATTTCCCCCCAGTTTTATTTGCACAAACTCCAGAGTAATAACATTTGTGAAAGAAAAGTATTACCTGATAATTCTGTACAACAAAATCCTACTTTTATTGAGCAGGCCCCAAAGTATATGAATATGTGTTTGTGTGTACATATGTTTGTATTCTGTGGTGAGGAGGGGGATCTCTAAGGACACATATATTTCTACTGCGGTACAAAGTGTAACTTCCCAAGAAATGCCAAACAAAGCCTATTTTCACAAGGTAAGAAGAAAGAAAAAGACACTCAAAGAAGAAAGACTGAATATGTGTCATTGCTTCTATTAACAGCATAGAAGAACAAAGGCATTTTTTCCCCCAAAGGCATGGTTTATTTGGAGAAAATTTATAGTAAAGTGATGTGAAAAAAAAAACAAAACTGAGGAAGGCATAGTTATACATCTCTTCGAAAAACTTTTTTTGGGTAGATTATAATCTGAATATGAATCAATATTGTGATGTGAAACCTCAAAACCAAAACCAAAGAGAACAAAACAAAGCCATGATCATACATCATTTGCAAAGCATGATTCTTAACTCTTAATCCTTTGGTCCTAATTAGAAAGAACTGCTAAAGTACAGGAGAACGTCCTAGGCAGTCAGCAAAAGGATCAACCTATTATCTACAGGCAAACTTTACAGAGCACAATTCCCTTTGTGAAATTCACCATATCTAAGCTGTGTTTGGTACAAATTAATTCATTATGTTTCTATACAGTTTCTTCTGCTTTATATAGCTTAACAACCAGGTTCCTGTCTTTGAATTGGGCGTGTTTCTTTTCTTTTTTTTTTTTTTTTTTTTTTAGCAATTGGGGTTAAGTGACTTGCTCAAGGTTACACGGCTAGTCATTATTTGTGTGTGTGTGTGTGTGTGTGTGTGTGTGTGTGTGTGTGTGTGTGTGCTCATTTTCTGAGGCCGGATTCGATCTCGGGTCATCCCAACTCCGAGGCCAGCGCTCTTACTGCGCCACCTAGCCGCCCCTGGGGCGTGTTTCTTTAACCCAGTCATTTCTTACCCTGCTGTGCTCTTTAACCTTCAAACTGGAAGTTAGGGGACTATTCCCAGGAGGTGCTAAACCACTCAACCTCTGAACTCCTTAGGGCCATCCTTCTTTGCTCCAGCATCTCCAACCCTGCTCTTTATTTGCATACTGTCTCTCCTCCCTCTTTTCATCCCTCTTCACTCTTCTTTCTCTGAAAACTGTAATCAGATCCACACTACCATTGTTCCTGGAAAGGGCACATCAGTCAGTCACCAAACATTTATTGAGCACTTATTATATTTCAGGAACTATGCTAAACATGGGAGATACAAAAAAAGGCAAACAAAATAATGGGGAAGAAAACATGAAAATAACTAGGTACATATAAGACACAGACGTGGGAAATGATGGCAATATGAAGAGAGAAGACATCAGCAGTTTTGCAGAGTGAGTAGAATAGGAAAGGCCTTCTGTATGTGGGCTTGAGCTGAGCCTTGAAGGTAGCCTGTGAAGGTAAGACTGAAGAATGTATTGGGCAGAGTCAAGATGGCAGAGGAGAAACAGCACTTCCACAAAACTCTTGCCCACACCACTTCAAAATTGTGTAAACGGGGGACTCTGAATGACCTCTGGAGCTCCAGAACCCACAAAATGACACAGAGAAGTTAACCTCTGGCTGAGGACAGCCCAGAAGCCCAGCAGGGAGTGGCCAACACAGTGCTCTGGGAGCCTAGCCCAGGACCATGTGAATCAGAGGTTTTAGCCCCAGGGCAGCTGGACTAGCAGCCAGCTGGAGGAACCCCAGAACACTAGCAGCTGTGGCTTTTCCAGAATTATCAATAAATAGATGACTAGGACAAAGTGAGAGGTCAGTGCCCCATGGACTTTGGGACTAGTTGGGAGAGCTGTCAGCTTCTTCCCCTGGGGTCGGGAAACCACTGAGGAGCCAGAGCAGCTTGCTCCACATTGCCACATTGCAGCTTCAGCTGCTGGCTTGTGAACTATAGGGAAGTCCAGCGATCAGTCTGGGGGGTAATCACTCTTGTTTTACCCTTCTTGGATCTGGATTGTGGTCTGGGGTGGAGGACTTGGGGTGTGTGACCAGCTTGTGGAGGCTTCAGAGAGGCCACCCAACTAATACCTCCGGCAGTTGAGAAAACCCCAGCATTTGGGACAGAAGCTCCCCTGGCTGGTGGCAGAGTACTACTGTGGCAATAAGCCCAAAAGTCAAGTAATTGAGTAGCAACATGGCTAGGCAAAGGAAACAAAATAAACAGAAAAATTCAACATTAGACTCCTATTCTGGGGGCAAAGAGGGTCAAAGCATGAAACGGGAGGAGGACGGTGAGGTCAGAAATCCCACACCAAAAGCCCCAAATGAAAATATGAGCTGGTTACAGGCTATAGAGGACCTTAAGAAGCAGATAAGAGAAGTGGAGGAAAAATTGGGAAGAGAAATGAGAAAGATGCAAGAAAAATATGAAATGACAGTCAACAGCCTGACTGAGGAAAATAACACCTTAAAAAAATAGACTAACTCAAATGGCAAAAGAAGTTCAAAAAAGCAATGAGAAGAATGCCTTAAAAAGTCAAATTTGCCAGATGGAAAAAGAATCTCAAAAGCTCACTGAGGAGAATCATTCCTTCAGAATTAGACTGGAGCAAATGGAAGCTAGTGACTTTATGAAAAATCAAGATGCTATTAAGCAGATCCAAAAAATGAAAGACTAGAAGGCAATGTGAAATATCTCATGGGAAAAACCACTGACCTGGAAAATAGATCCAGGAGAAATAATCTAAAAATTATTGTACTACCTGAAAACCATGATAAAAGAAAGAATCTAGAAATCATCCTTCAAGAAATTCTCAAGGAAAATTGCCCTGATGTTTTAGATCCAGAGGACAAAATAGAGGTTGAAAGAATTCACCGATCACCTCCTGAAAAACATCCCAAAAAGAAAACTCCTAGGAATATTCTAGCCAGGCTCCAGAATTCCCAGACAAAGGAGAGAATATTATAAGCAGCCAGGAAGAAACAATTTCAATATTGTGGAAACACAATCAGGATAACCCAGGATCTGGCAGCTTCTACACTGAGGGATCAAAGGGCATGGAATATGATATTCTGGAGGGCAAAGGAGCTGGGATTAAAAATCACCTACCCAGAAAAACTGAGTATCATGTTTCAGGGGAAAATATGGTCATTCAGTGGAATAGAATACTTTAAAGCATTCTTGAGGAAAAAAGCAAAGTTGAATAGAAAATTTGACATTCAGACACAAGAAGCAAGAGATGCTTGAGAAAGTTAACAGAGAAAATAAATCATAAGGAACTTATCAAAGTTGAACTATTTACATTCCTATATGGAAAAACGATAACTGTAACTGATGAAACCTTTCTCAGTATGGAAAAAGCTAAAGAAGGGTATATGGGTATATGAATACATATGTGAATGTGTGTATATATGTTTACAGGTATACATAGATAGAGGGCACAGGTTGAATTTAATGGGAAGGGAAGATACTTAAGAGGTGAAATTGACAGGTGAGAGAGGAACATAATGACAGGAGATGGGGAGAGACAGAATGGGGTAAACTATCTCATGTAGAAGAGGCAGGGGAACGTGGTTGCAGGGGCGGGGGAAAAAAGGAAGGCAAAAAAACCCAAAACCTTATTCTCATTGAATTTGGCTCAGGGAGAGAATGACATACATACTAAATGGGATGGGATATCTCACCCTACAGGAGAGTGGGGGGGGAGTAAATGAGGGGGAAGATGATGGAAGGGAGGGCAGGCTGGAGGGGAGGGAAGGTGGAAGGACCCACTTTTGAAAAGGGACAGGATCAAAGTGGGGAGTGGAGCAGGTGGTATGTGGGATAGGAGGGAGGGAAATGTAGTCAGTCTTTTATAATATATCTACTATGGTAATGTTTTGCATAGCTACACATGTACAACATATACTGAATTGCTTATCTTCCCAGTAAGGGTGGGTGACAAGGGAGGAAGGGAATGAATCTGGAATTCAAACTTTTGAAATCAAATGTTTTATATACATACATATATATAATACTATTATTATTACTATTTTACATATAATTGGGAGATAAGATGTCCAGGTATTGGGGTATGGGGATTCACCTTGTCCTACTGGAAAAGTCAAAGGGGATATAGGAGAACAGATGGGAGAGTGCAGATTGGATGAGGGGATATCCTGTGGGACTGCTATTCTGGGGCCATGGGTAGGGGAAAAATGGGGAAAAATTGTAACTCAAAATCTGAGGGAAATGAATGATGTAAACCAGAAGTTAAAGCATTTAAAAAATAAAAGAGACATTTGGAGTTGGCCAGTGAAAAGACAAGGAAGATAGTAAAATGAGTGTGTGTTGGAGCTGCACTAAGTATGTCATTGTTGCTGGATGGAAGACTATATAGAAGGGAATAAAGTGTAAAAAGTTTGAAAGGTAGAGAGGAACCACGTTATGAAGAAATTTAAATGACAAATAGTTTATATTTGATCCTTATGGCAAAAGAAGCCCCTGGTAATCACTTAGCCAGAGAAGGTGACATAGTCAGGCACTTTAGAAAAAAATCACCTTAGGAGCTGAAGAGAATATGGATCAGAGTACTAAGAGATTTAAGGCATGGAGACCTAGTGAATATTAGAATAGAGGCCATTCCAACATTTCAGTCAAGAGGTGATGAAAGCTGAACTAGAATGGTAGTCATGTGAATATAAAGAAGGGCACTTGTACTAGAGATGTAGAAACAACAGAATAAGGCAATGTCTGTGTAAGGTGAGTTAAAGTATGATAATTAGGATCATATAAGATTGGAAACCTGGGTTAATAGAAGAATGATATCCTTGACAGTAATATGAAATTTCATAAGAAGAGAGGGATTCATGTGCAGTCATCTTTTTAGTATGCTATTTTATATAAATGCTTGTTTTATTCCCTAAATTAAAGAATAAAATAAATAATTTTTTTAAAAAGAAGGGAAGGTTTGAGGAGGAAGTTGTGTTCTGTTAGGAGTGTATCTTATTTGAGATTCCTATGAGACATTTTGGTTTAAATATTCATAAGGCAATTGATTATGTGTAATTATAGCTCAAGTAGAGATCAGGGATGCAAATCACCAACATAGAAATGACAATTGAACCCATGGGGGATGATGAGATAACCAAGAGAAAGTGTACACAGCAACAACTGGAGAGGCACCATGACTAAGTCTTGGGGGACACCCATAGTTGATGGATATGCCATGATGAAGAACCAGAAAAGGAAACTGAAAAGGAACATGTCCACCTATTACTTTGTTGTTCCTCTCATAATCCTTTAGACCTCCCAGACCAAAATATCCTCCCCTTACCTCCATTTCCCTACTTGTATTGTGCCCCATTTTGACTCTAAGTTCTCTGAGGGCAGGGACTTTCTCACTTTTGCATTTGTATCCCCAACATTTTGCATAGGGCCTAGAAAATGCTTTTATTCATAGTTTTGGTCTGGGAAAGGCCCTTCTTAGGGCTTAGAAAGAGATTCACTGATTCCTAGCCTCTTCCTTATTCTACATTCCATTTGAAATGCATTGAAACTTGGGTTTCAACAGTATAATACTTTCCTTGAGCCCTGGTACATGACAGAATCTCCTCAGCAAAATCCTTGAATATGTAAAAGAGATTGATCAAGTTATCTATGGTATAAAAACAGAGTGGATAAAAAAATGTATTTTCTAGTCTAGGACCTTGTTATACTACAAAATATATACTACTATATGTTATACCTCTATAACTACTGTTACATTAGGAAGGAGAAAGGAAGAGAATGATGAGAAAGAGAGAGAGAGAGAGAGAGAGAGAGAGAGAGAGAGAGAGAGAGAGATAAAGATTAGATAAATAGAAAATATGCTTTAGATCAATCAGAAAGGTACCTCAGAATTGAATAGGAAGAAATCAGACCAGATTGCATTTGGCAACTACTATGGTACTTTTAAAGATTTCAAACTACTATTGCTGAAAACCCCTCTACTGTTTAATCCCAATATTCTCCTGATGATGCTGCATGGCTGCGAATCATTAAATATCATAATCTCAAGGAATAAAAATTAAAATTAAGACAAAGGGCGAGGAGAAGATTCATAGAAGTCTTCATTACGCTGTTACGTGTTACTAATGATAACCTGAAAGAGAGATGCAGTGATAACCTGAAAAAGTGATGCAGAAGGCATTATTAGGGATATGTGTAATCAGAAAAGGAGTTGAGCATTACATGTGGTAAAAAATGAAAGACAGCAGACGGATGGTCAAAGTGTTAAAGTGTGATTTCTTAGATACAAAAAGGAGAGGAAGGCATCCAGCACAATGAGTTTATCAAAAGATATGAGCAAGAATCACACAGAAAGTGTGGAAGAGCTAAATATATATATATATTTGAGTCTTCCAACTATCCTTCAAGGGAGGTAGTATAAGCATTCTTATCTCTATTTTTCTAGATGAGATAAAAGATTCAGAGAGGTTTAATAACTTATCTATGATCATTCTATGTGTCATAAAGTATAGAATAATAGGTTTGGAGTCAGGAAGACTTGAGTTGGCCTAGGTTTAAATTCAACATTAGACACTACCCAGCTGTGTGACCCTAGAAAAATCACTTAATGATTCTCAACATCAATTTCTTTCAATGTAAAATGAGGATGAATATCACGGCACCTACCTCATATACTTTTGAAGATCAAGCAAGACTTATAATGCTGATAATAATCACAATAATAACAGTTTCACAGGCAGAATTCCACTCCAGCTTTACCAAATTGGTCACTCTGTCTACTTGACCTGAGATGCCAAATTCACATTCCTGGGCTATGAGTGGCTATAAAATTTTGCAATAGGATTATAATTGGGGATATTTAATAAAATAAATAAAATATAACACAAAATTGGTAATATTAATTTGTGGTTTTCTAAGTCAATATGTCACCTGGAGGAATTTGTGTTTGACACAAGCGTACTAGACCATGCTATTTCCTTTTGAGATTATTTCCTGGTAGGAGGACTCCTACATTTGAGCAAAGCAAAAACAAAGAATTAAAAAAAACCTTGACCTTTTGCTTTTTCATTAGAACAGTTCCCAAAATTCATCCTGTATTTTTTTTCTGGTCATCTTTTGTACTTCAGATTTCTAATGTAATTTAGACAATCTTAAAATAATATTTTTTCCATTTGTATACATTTTTCATAATCTCTCCTTGTCTTACTTTAATGACTCCTAATGCTCTTATCTTTGCCCAGTTTTGGTACTTTATTCCATCTTGGAGAAGCAAGCTGTAAAAAGCAAGACTCTATATGGACTGTGTGTCTGCCATCTAAGAATCAGAAGATTGACCACTAGGTCACAGAAGCTTGTGGATAATGTCTACTAAGTCATGGGGGACATTGTATTCTGTATCAGTAAAAAAACTCCATATTGATGATATAATGATCCCTGACATAAAGAAGGAAATACTTATAGGAAGGTTTTATTTTGTCTTACTGAATTTACTCATGAATTGCATGAGAACAATATGTTCTGTTTGATGTCAATCATACCGCTTAGCATAATGAGGAAAACAACAAATCTTGCATAAAAGTAGACCCAAATATTGTAAAAGTAGAAATTGTAGCATCTAATTTGCTTTGACAAATCCCTCCATAACCTTTGATTCAGAAAAGTCTTTGTACTAAAGAATTGGGTTACTCTCCATGACTGTCATACATCTCTTGGCTTTCTTCACCCATTAGGTTGGCCATGTCACATACCAAATGACTACTCAGAAGTCTTCCACCTTTAAAATCTCCATATATAAATTTTTTCTCTCTTTCCTCACCCTCCTATCTTCCCATCTCTCCCATTCCCTCACTTATACTGAACCTCCACACCATTCTCATTATGCCCTTAAGTCCCTTGACTCCTCCTTTATTCATTCCCTTCATCAGTTCTCATCTTTTTTATTTGTCTACCATTCTAAGGTTTTCAAAGATGCTATCACAATTATGCAAGAAACTTTCATGCCCCTGATCTTCTCTTATACTCATCGACAATATCTAAGCCAGTCTCTACCATACACTTTTTGTCAGGCTCGCTCATAAGTTACCAAGTGTTGCTAGAGAATCGTGAAAGTGTGTTGATTGGGTCCATTGCAAATTTGTTCTGTTTGATAGCAACTAGACCCTCAATGTGGCTTGCTCATTTTTAATTCTCTCTTTTCAGTTACCTCATTTCCCACAATGGTTGCTATAAACATTTTTAAACTATTATCAAACTTACTCTAAGCAGATGATCCTGCTTACTCTTTTCTTTAGAAGAATGATGCCATTTACTATGATCTCCCTAACTTTTCCTCTTTGTACTTCTTAAGTGTCTGTGATTCTTTTATTTTTTAAACAGTTTTCCTTGTACTTTCTTTTCTGTCTTAAAAATCAGAAGTGCACATATACATATACTGATAAAGAAAGGAAATTGTCAGCAATCTATCATAGAACTGAATAGACAAAGGATGTATATATCTTTGTAGGATGGAAGACATTGAACTCTGCCTTGCCTTCCCCCAAAAAAGCTACCAGTATTGATGGTAAAAAACATATATGTGTGTATATATGTATGTATATATGTATGCATGCATATATAAAACATTTGATGAAGGGAAAGTGAACTTTATGACAATAACCTTCAATTTGAACTAAACTTGCCTTCCCAAATGAAAATGAGAAAACAGAATCCAGTAAATTGCTACATATAAGAAACACACTTAAAACATGAAAATATACACAGGAGAGATGAGTGACTAAAGTAAAACTTACTGTACTCAAGGAAAAGGAATAAAAAAAACAAATTTGCAATCATGATTTCAGATAAGACATCAGTAAGAAGATATTAGACAGAGAAATTATATCATGTTTTAATGCTCATACAGATAATGAAATAATTTTGATATTTAATACCTAAGTGCAAAATAGCATAGTCTAAGACCCTAAAGGAAAAGTTAAAATAAATGAAAAAGATCTTGATTAAAAGAAAATGATGTGCCAGTCCTAGAGTCAGGAGGATCTGAGTTGAAATCCGGCCTCAGACACTTAACACTTACTAGCTGTGTGACCTTGGGCAAGTTACTTGACAACAATTGCCCTGCCTTGCCCCCTGCTAAAAAAAGTGAAAGAAAGAAAGAAAGAAAGAAAGAAAGAAAGAAAGAAAGAAAGAAAGAAAGAAAGAAAGAGATGGAGGGAGGGAGGGAGGAAAGAAGGAAGGAAGGAAAGAAAGAAAGAAAAAGAAAGAAAGAAAGAAAGAAAGAAAGAAAGAAAAAGAAAGAAAGAGATGGAGGGAGGGAGGGAGGAAAGAAGGAAGGAAGGAAGGAAGGAAAGAAAGAAAGAAAGAAAGAAAGAAAGAAAGAAAGAAAGAAAGAAAGAAAGAAAGAAAGAGATGGAGGGAGGGAGGGAGGAAAGAAGGAAGGAAGGAAAGAAAGAAAGAAAGAAAGAAAGAAAGAAAGAAAGAAAGAAAGAAAGAAAAAAAGAAAGAAATAAAATGATTACAGCTATAACATTTTTCTCCAAAACTTGATAAATCTAGAAGGCAAGAAGTAAAATAATACATATGAACAAAATACTGAAAAAATAGTTAATTTGATAGTTATGTTGAGCTGGCATTAAAGAAATAGATTTAGATTTGTTGTCAGAGAACATGAATCATATTGCTATTCAACTGGTGGTTACCTGTATGACCTTTGGTATGTAATAATTTCAGTGGACCTTGGTTTCATTTGTTAAATAAGGAGCTTGTACTACTATACATGACCTTTATGCTTCTTTTCAAATCTAAACTTATAAATAGATGAATCTATGATGTCCCTGAGTGGGAGTACTAACTTGTATACTTTTTTAAACATCAGAGAATAACTTTGAAAGACATCATGTTCTGAGGTATTAAAACATAAATAAATGTAGAAAAACAAATATATTAAACATTTATAGAACATAAGATTATAAATGAACAAAAGAAATCTAAATAAATGAAATTCATCCAATTGAATAAATTATAATATTCTAAATAATGTTTGGATAATAGAATAAGTGATAGAAGCAATATTTATTTTGATTAATAAATTTTTATTAACTGCCTCCTATAAGAATAAAAAGATAGAGATTATGCAGTTCTTGCCCTAAAGGAGATTTTCTTTTTGGGGAGGGGATAGAACAGGTACACAGATAATACATACATATATACACATGCACAGATATAATTGGTGAGCAGGTAGAGAAACAGAGGATTATTTTAAAAATAAAAATACCCAAACTAAAAAACAACCAAGTGGAGATCCTAAATAAACCATTCCCAGAAAAGGAAATAGAATAGCTAGGAAGTAATTCTCAAAGAAAAAGATCTAAATTCCAATAGTTTTATAGGAGAATTCTACCAAATTTTAAAGAATAATTAATAACTGTCTTACAAAATATTAGCAAAAACTGAAAAGGAAATCACCTAACTCTCTCTCTTTATTTTTTTACTTTTTGGAGGGCAATTGGGGTTAAGTGACTTGCCCAAGGTCACACAGCTAGCTTTTGTGTTAAGTGTCTGAGGCCGGATTTGAACTCAGGTCCTCCTGACTCCAGGGCCAGTGCTCTAGTCACTGCACCACCTAGCCACCCTGACTAACTCTTTTTTTTTTTTATTAAACAAATGCTTTATTAACTTCTGTTTTACATCATTCATTTCTGCCAGATTTTGAGTTACAATCATTTCCCCCCCATTATTCCCCTACCCAACCTCCCAGAATAGTAGTCCCACAAGATAGCACTTCCTCCAATCTGCTCTCTCCCATACCTTCTCCCATACCCCCATCGACTTTTCCATTAGAGGAAGGTGAATCTTTGTGTCCCAATGCCTGCACATCTTATCGCCCTATTACAAGCGAAAGAGTATTACTAATAGTATTTATATATATTTGAAACATTTAATGTTACGACCTCAAATTTCAGATCCATTTCCTTCCTCCCTTGTCACCCATTCCTTCTTGGGAGATAAGCAATTCAGTATATGTTGCACATCTAGCTATGCAAAACATTATCATAGTAGACATATTGTACAAGGCTGCTTATAATTCCCTCCCACTCATCCCACCCCCCACCTGGTCCATTCCCTACATGATCCTGTCCCTCTTCTATAGTGGGTACTTCCAAACTCCCCTCACCCCAAGGATGCCCTCCCATACATCATCCCTCCTCTCATCCCCCTTTCCCCTATCCTGCTGCAGGTTGAGATATCCCATTTAGTATGTATGTCATTTTCTCCCTGAACCAAATTCAATGGGAATGTGGTTTTGTCTTTTTAGCCTTCCTTATTCTCCCCCTCCTTTGCAACCACTTCCCCTTGCTTCTTCTACATGGGATAGTTTACCCTACCCTGTCTCTCCCCATCTCCTCTTGCCACTTTCCTCTCTCACCTCATAATTTCATCCCTTGAGTATTCTCCCTTCCCAACAAATTCAACCTATGCCCTCTATCCATATAACTGTAACCATATACACACACATTCACATATGTATTCATATGACCACACCCACTTCTTCCATTATTTTCATAGTGAGAAAGATATCATCAGTCACAGTTATTGCTTTTCCATATAGGAATGTAAATAGTTCAACTTTGATAAGTTCCTTTTGATTTCTTTTCCCTGATTACCTTCTCAGGCATCTCTTCCTCCTTGTGTCTGGATGTCAAATTTTCTATTCAACTCTGGTTTTTTCCTCAAGAATGCTTGAAAGTCCTCTATTCCACTGAATGACCATATTTTCCCCTGAAACAAAATACTCAGTTTTGCTGGGTAGGTGACCCTTGGGTTCATTCCCAGCTCTTTTGCCCTCTGGAATATCATATTCCATGCCCTTCGATCCCTCAGTGTAGAAGCTGCCAGGTCCTGGGCTATTCTGATTGTGTTTCCACAATATTGAAATTGTTTCTTCCTGGCTGCTTGTAGTATTTTCTCCTTGATCTGGGGATTCTGGAACCTGGCTATAATATTTCTGGGAGTTTTCTTTTTGGGATCTTTTTCAGGAGGTGATCGGTGGATTCTTTCAACCTCTATTTTGCCCTCTGGATCTAAAACATCAGGGCAGTTTTCCTTGAGAATTTCTTGAAGGGTGATTTCTAGGTTCTTTCTTTGATCATGGCTTTCAGGTAGTCCAATAATTTTTAAATTGTCTCTCCTGGATCTATTTTCCAGGTCAGTGGTTTTTCCCATGAGATATTTCACATTGCCTTCTAATCTTTCATTTGTTTGGATCTGCTTAACAGCATCTTGATTTCTCATAAAGTCATTAGCTTCCATTTGCTCCAGTCTAACTCTGAAGGAATGAATCTCCTCAGTGAACTTTTGAGATTCTTTTTCCATCTGGCAAATTCGACTTTTTAAGGCATTCTTCTCCTCATTGCCCTTTTGGGCCTCCTTTGCCATTTGAGTTAGTCTATTTTTTAAGGTGTTGTTTTCCTCAGGCTGTTGACCCTCATTTCATACTTTTCCTGCATCCTTCTCATTTCTCTTTCCAATTTTTCCTCCACTTCTCTTATTTGATTTTTAAAGTCCTTCTTAAGGTCCTCTATGGCCTGCAACCCGCTCATGTTTTCCCCTGGGGCTTTTGGAGCAGGACTTCTGACCTCACAGTCCTTTTCCTGCTCTATGCCCCCAAATAGGAGTCTAGGGTTGCATTTTTCTGTTTCCTTTGCCTTGGCATGTTGCCACTTAATTGCTTGACTTTTGGGCTTGTTGCCACACTATGGCTTTAAGGCCAGCTAGAGGAATTTTCGTCCCGAATGTGTGGGGGGGCAACTTCCGTTTCTGGCAAGCTGTAAACCCACCCACAACTTCCACCCTAGATCACAATCCAGATCCAGGGAGGTTAAAGCAAGAGCGATTACCCCCCAAGACTGATCGCTGGATCTCCCCATGATTTGTAGGCTGGGAGCCAGACCTGCCTCTGAAAACTACAAAATGGCGTGTCTCCTCAGCGGCTTCTAGCCCCCAGGGGAGGGAGCTGACGCATTCCCCAAATACAGGTCCCAAAGTCCATAGGACACTAACCTCTTACTTTGTCCTAGGCATGTCTATGTTGATAATTCTGGAATCGCCACAGCTCCTGGTGTTCTGGGGTTCCTCCAGCCAGCTGCTGGCCCTGCCGCCCTGGAGCTAAAACCTCGGCTCAAGTGGACCTGGGCTTGGCTCAGCTCGGCTCCTGCACTCTGCGCTCTGCGCGCTGCCGGCTCCCAGACCGCTGCGCTGGTCCTTCCTGCAGGGCTGCTGGGCTGTCCTCAGCGGGAGGTTAGCTTCTCTGTGTCGTTCTGTGGGTGCTGGGGCTCCAGAAGTTGTTCACAGTCCTTTTTTACATAGTTTGTGGGGAATCTGGGGGCAGAGAGCCTTGGAAGAGCTGTTTCTACTCCGCCATCTTGGCTCCGCCCCCCTAACTCTTTTTTTAAAAGCAAATATATTCTTAAGTCCTAAATCAAGTAAGAATAAAACAAAGATAACTATAGATCAATATCATTAATGAATATCAGTTGTAATTTTAAACAGAACCCTGGCATTAAACTTGGAATATAAAAACATATCCAAAACTCTTATAGTTTATAATTTACATTTCCTCATTTGAAAACGTCTCTTCCATCACAGTGGTGATGGCAAACATTTTTGGTAAGCATACATCTCTATTTTGTAGTAGGCCTGATGTTTATGATTAGAAGCTCATTGAGCAGGGTTATTTCTTTTGCTACATATTTCAAGAAATTTTGACATATGAGAAACACCATTCTGGAAAAGAGCTTTTAAGGTGGATATTGTTTGACCAAATCATTTTTTTCATATTCAATAAACAATAAGAACAGTACTTCATTCTCTAAAATTTTCAGTCATTCTGTGAAATATTTAAGATGCGATCCATTGTTATTACCTTGGGAAAGCCTGCTTGTTCCCTACAAATAATACCCTCATTGAGCATGTTTTCAATTCATGTATAAATAATTCTCATAAAGATTTTATAAAGCTTGGGTGTTGGTTTGGTTGTTGGTGTTTTCCTGGTCACTTCCCCTTTCTCTCTCTAGCAGAAATCCTAATCTCTCTTGGAAAATCATAGGTGGAAAAGACTGAAGAAATATCCATTCATATATCTCTGCAAGATACATCTATACACTCCCACGTGAACAAAAGTAACCCATTTGGGCAACAAAACATATATACAACATTCCCTACACCGGTATTAAGGTTCAAATTGGCTTGGGTTTTTCCTTGCATTTTTATTTTCTCTTCCTTTTCATACCTCACCTCTTAGTATCTTACCACTCTCATAATTATGTCTCTTTTTAAAGCATAGGTTTCTTTTATAAACATTTGAACAAATCAACCTGTTTTTCTCTACCTGTATTCCTGTTGTTTTTTTTTCTTTTAGTGCTTTTTTCCCTCTCTCTCTATAAGCATATATCCCCCATAATGAATATGTACTCAAAGATTTCTTGTTGGGTAAGATTTTATTTCAAATATAAATTTTATTCTAAAATTACTTTACCTGCAACCCATAAATTTTGGTTTACTTGTTTATTTCTATTATTCCCTTTAATAAAATTATTTTTGACTTCCTTTAAGATTTAGCTAAAGTGTCATTGTCCTATAAGAGTTATTTATGGATTCCACCAGAACCATGTTCTGTTGACATATAACTGCACAGTATATAGACTACATGAAAAACATTTAGATTCATTAATCATTAGACAGATACAACTGAAAACACCACAACTATTGAATGGGAAATACGGTAAAAGATAGAGGGCACAAATAGAAAATAATCCCAGAAAAAGTAGATTATAACTAAATTTTTGAGGGCCTTGAATGACAGCATGAAAAAGTTTGAAATTTAGTTGATACATAATGGGAAACTATCTACAACTTCTTATAGTATAATTTTTGGCAAATCACCAATCTTTCTGGGTATCATTTTATTCATCAAGAGAATGGGGATGATAATTATGCACCTCACTCAGTGTTTCTGTGAGGATCAAATGAAATAATATATGTATGGCACATCGTAAAACACAAAATGTTCCATGTGTCAGCTATCATCATGATCATATTTATAGAGGTGATACTAAAAGTTCTAGGGCAGTTTTAAGTTTTTAAAAGCTGTACTAAGACTTTCTGGGACATACTGTATTTCATATCACATTCATTTTTTTTGTGTGTCAGACTTTCCTTATGAGTATAAAAGGGATGTTTGCCATGCCTCAACCCCAATTAATGTAACTAAAATGATGCTCTAAGTCAGAGCTTCTTTTTTGTATTTTTTTAAAAAAAAATATTTCAAGCAGACAATTTAAATAAAATTCCCTTTTAATTTAGTGTGACAACTTCCCATGATAAATTACTTAAAGAGCAGCTTTGGTCAAGAATGGAATGAAATAGCCAATCCAAAGGACATCACTGCTGACTTTTTAAAATGAATACAATCACTAATTTTACTAAAAACAAAAACAAAAATAAAACATCTACAGTTTTAACTTGTGGTAGGCTCTTTCCCATATTCATGCAATGCTGGAGCTGCATTCTGTCAAATATTTGTCATGCTAGAAAATGGAAATACTGCTTCATAGATTCATAGCCCCTGGATCAAAGACTCTTTCTTAAGTCTTGAAATCCCAGATTGTCATTGCTCCATCAAGGACAGAGGTTTAAAATTTGTGGCAGTCTTGCTTGTCCACTTCATAAATAGACAATTAGGTAGTACTGTTTTGGTATGGCATATCTAGGGCAGTGTGCTATCCTCAATTGTGGCTCTCTTGTCCATGTTTGCCCATGCAGAAGTATTCCATGGCAGAGATGTTGAGCTGGATGCTCTATTCTGGAATGTCTAATTTGGAGATGAAGTTTCAAGGAGCTTCAATCATCATAATTAAACCACCTTGGGCAGCAGTCATGGCCAGCAGCCACCATGCTATTCTCAGAGACAAATGACACACTCAGGAATAGGAGGAACTCTATTTTCAGCTGTGAAACCATATTTTGGAGGCATTGGCAACTGATACAGTACTATCATGCCTGACCCAAGTAAGGCGGTTCCCATGTCAGAGAAACTAACCCCAGAGACCCAACCACCACTTCTGGTATCACCAAACTTGACCAAAAGATATCTTGGTACCTCATGGAGTACTGACTGGTTTTTCATCAACTTCTTTAATGTAGGCAAAAAAATTCTGCATTTGGAGTCACAAGATCTAGAAGCCAGCAAAAATTATTGGGGTGGAAGTCCAGACTAAGGATAGTAGAATGAATTAACTTTTTTTATGTGTTTGCTCACCCACCAGTCATTTTCAGACTCAAAATAGTACACAGAAATCAGTCAAGCTCCACTGCTATGGCAAATTTATTCTCCAGGGGAGACCATTTCACAAAGGTATCTGCATGGTTAATCTTCAGGACTACCAGGGTTGGTTTCCAGATGCCATCTTTCTGTCTCCAGATATAAGCATTATGGTCTGTACTACAAGTTACAATTCAATTGCTCTTGGGAGCCCAGTTAATACCTGTGATGTAGCCATTGTGTTCTTTAAGTTCATGTGCTCCCATTCATTGGCTCCCATTGTTATTGTAAATATAGACTTCATGACTATTAATGGTAAGGGAAATCTGAGTGTGATATCTGTTCCAAGTATGGTAGGTGATTGGCTCTAGTAAAAATTTATGTAAGAACATTATTCTTAGTGTTTTCAAAAGGGAAAAAGCTAGAATGGGGAGGGTGCAGATGGCCACAGGGCAAAGGATTCAGACTGTCAAATCAGAGGTTCTTAACCTTTTGTACCTGTGTCATAGATTCCTTCTGCATATGGTAAAGCCTATGAATCACTTTTCAGAATATTGTTTTTAGATGCATAAAATACACAGGATTACAAAGAAAAATTATATTAAACAATAACAACAAGAAACACATAGACCTAGGTTTAGAACTTTTGCTCTAAGTCCTGCTATCTTCATCCAATGACACTCATCCTGGACTGAGTTAAAAAAATCAAAGTTGGGGGGTGGAGCCAAGATGGCAGAGTAGAAACAGCTCATCCAAGCCACTCTGCCCCCAGATCACCTCCAAACTATGTAAAAGGGGACTCTGAACAACTTCTGGAGCCCCAGAACCCACAGAATGACACAGAGAAGCTAACCTCCAGCTAAGGACAGCCCAGGAGCCCTGCAGGAAGGACCATCACAGCGCTCTGGGAGCCAGCAGAGCAGCGGCGCAGAGAGCAGAGAGCCAAGCACAGCCAAGTGGCTGAGTCCCGGTTTTAGCCCCAGGGCAGCAGGGCCAGCGGCCGGCTAGAGGGACCCCAGAACACCAGCAGCTGTGGCGACTCCAGAATTATCAACATAGACATGCCTAGGACAAAGTGAGAGGTTAGTGCCCTATGGACTTTGGGACCAGTATTTGGGGAGCGCGTCAGCTTCCTCCCCTGGGGGCTAGAAGCCACTGAGGAGACATGCCATTTTGCAGTTTTCAGAGGCAGCTCCAGCTCCTGGCCTGCGAACTGTAGGGAGATCTAGTGATCAGTCTTGGGCGGTAATCGCTCTTGCTTCAACCTCCCTGGATCTGGGTTGTGATCTGGGGTGGAGGTTGTGGGTGGGTTTCCAGCTTGCCAGAAAAGGAAGTTGCCCCCACCCCCCCAAGTTTGGGGCGAAAGTTCCTGTCTGGCACCAGGCCATACTGTGGCAACAAGCCCAAAAGTCAAGTAATTAAATAGCAACATGAAAAGGCAAAGGAAACAAATTAAACAAAAAAATGTAACCTTAGACTCCTACTTTGGGGGCAAAAATGATCAAAGCATAGAGAGAGAGGAGGACTGTGAGGCCAGAAGTCCTGCTCCAAAAGCCCCAGGGGAAAACATGAGTGGGTTGCAGGCCATAGAGGACCTTAAGAAGGACTTTAAAAATCAAATAAGAGAAGTGGAGGAAAAATTGGAAAGAGAAATGAGAAGGATGCAGGAAAAGTATGAAATGAGGGTCAACAGCCTGACTGAGGAAAACAACACCTTAAAAAATAGACTAACTCAAAGGGCAAAGGAGGCCCAAGAGGGCAATGAGGAGAAGAATGCCTTAAAAAGCCGAATTTGCCAGATGGAAAAAGAATCTCAAATGCTCACTGAGGAGATTCATTCCTTCAGAGTTAGACTGGAGCAAATGGAAGCTAGTGACTTTATGAGAAATCAAGATGCTGTTAAGCAGATTTAAACAAATGAAAGATTAGAAGGCAATGTGAAATATCTCATGGGAAAAACCACTGACCTGGAAAATAGATCCAGGAGAGACAATTTAAAAATTATTGGACTACCTGAAAGCCATGATCAAAGAAAGAACCTAGAAATCACCCTTCAAGAAATTCTCAAGGAAAATTGCCCTGATGTTTTAGATCCAGAGGGCAAAATAGAGGTTGAAAGAATCCACCGATCACCTCCTGAAAAAGATCCCAAAAAGAAAACTCCCAGGAATATTATAGCCAGGTTCCAGAATCCCCAGATCAAGGAGAAAATACTACAAGCAGCCAGGAAGAAACAATTTCAATATTGTGGAAACACAATCAGAATAGCCCAGGACCTGGCAGCTTCTACACTGAGGGATCGAAGGGCATGGAATATGATATTCCAGAGGGCAAAAGAACTGGGAATGAACCCAAGGGTCACCTACCCAGCAAAACTGAGTATTTTGTTTCAGGGGAAAATATGGTCATTCAGTGGAATAGAGGACTTTCAAGCATTCTTGAGGAAAAAACCAGAATTGAATAGAAAATTTGACATCCAGACACAAGAAGCAAGAGATGCCTGAGAAGGTAATCAGGGAAAAGAAATCAAAAGGAACTTATCAAAGTTGAACTATTTACATTCCTATATGGAAAAACAATAACTGTGACTGATGAAATCTTTCTCAGTATGAAAATAATGGAAGAAGGGTGTATGGTCATATGAATACATATGTGAATGTGTGTATATATGTTTACAGTTATACATGGATAGAGGGCATAGGTTGAATTTGTTGGGAAGGGAGGATACTTAAGGGGTGAAATTATGAGGTGAGAGAGGAAAGTGGCAAGAGGAGATGGGGAGAGACAGGGTAGGGTAAACTGTCTCATGTAGAAGAAGCAAGGGGAAGTGGTTGCAAGGGAGGGGGAGAATAGGAAGGCAAAAAGGCAAAACCACATTCTCATTGAATTTGGTTCTGGGAGAGAATGACATACATACTAAATGGGATATCTCAACCTGCAGCAGAATAGGGGGAAGGGGGATGAGAGGAGGGATGATGGATGGGAGGGCATCCTTGGGGGGAAGGGAGGTTGGAAGTACCCGCTATAGAAGAGGGACAGGATCAAGTAGGCAATGGACCAGGTGGGGGGTGGGATGAGTGGGAGGGAATTATAAGCTGCCTTGTACAATATATCTACTATGGTAATGTTTAGCATAGCTAGACATGTACAACATATACTGAATTACTTATCTTCCCAGAGGGAATGGGTGACAAGAGAGGAAGGAAATGGATCTGAAACTCGAGGTTTTAAGACTAAATGTTTCAAATATATATAAATACTATTATTAAAAAAATCAAAGTTGTAAACTAGGTATGACCAAGTCTCTAATCAGTGTTTCTTTTCTTTTTGTTTTTTTGAGGGCAATTGGGGTTAAGTGACTTGCCCAAGGTCACATGGCTAGTTTTTGTGTAAAGTGTCTGAGGTCGGATTTGAACTCAGGTCCTCCTGACTCCTGGGCCAGTGCTCTATTTACTGTGCCACCTAGTTGCCCCTCTAATCAGTGTTTCTTGAACTATGGGTCATGACCCCATATGGTATCACAGATTTTCTGAATACTCAATGACCAAAAATTAATTAAAAATCAAATGCATAATGAATCTGAGGTGTTTCTGGCAGCACTTGCCTGTGTTGCACCAAGTAACTTCACTGCAGCCTTGATTCTGAACACACAGCATGTGTACTTTGCACTGCTGCCACACAATGTCAATGACCTCTTCCAAAATGCAAAAAAGGATCAGGTGAATCAGTTAATCAATGATACCAAGTATGAACAAGTTCTTAATCAATGTGGGAGGAGTTACTTTTGGATGAAATAAAATGATATTGAATTAGAAATATCTTGTGTTTGAAAGAAAATTGTCATATGTCTTTATGCCTTTGGAAGTGTGTATAAAATAGGAAGCCTGCATTCAAATACTAAGCCAGCTCTGTAGTGGAGTTGCTCCAGTAAAGCCTCTGAGAGTGGTGAGTAGTGAGTGGCAAGTAGTGGAGGAGACAGTGTGTTTTCCTTTCCCCAACCCTCAATCAGAAGATGCCCTCTTTCATATTTCTTTCTTTAAAAAAATAGAAAGAATGAAGCTTACCATCAGTATCAGCATCCCTAGAATAGCAGTGGTTGTTTGTAGTACTTACATCTGGAGATGAGGAAAACTAAACACACCAAGAAGAGGCAGCCTCAGGACTCTTGTGCATAAGCACTGAATCTTAGAACTCAGCAAACAGCTATACAAACAAAGGGAGAACGTCATGAAGACTCCATAAGGGGCAAAAAGGATCTGCAAGTTACCCCTCTGGCACATGTGCTCTCTAAGCCTGAGCCAACTCTTCCCAGGAACCAAGTGTATGATAAAGTGTGCCTTTAGTTTTGGAGAATGTTTCTATAACAGCTCTCCTCACTAAACCACCTTAGTAAGTGAATTTCCATTTATAAAAGTTAATTGACATCTATTGGTTAAACAATATTGGGGAAGACAACAAATCGAATCTTGAGCAAAAACAGAAGAAAACCACCCAAACCCCTCAGCATTTACCCTGGAATCTGAAAGGGAAAAATAATCAACTGACTTTTAGGAACTTGATTTACCAATACAAGTTGAGTTAGGAACAGTGAATCTCTAGTACCTGGCACATTGGGGTGAGGGGGAACCTGTGGCCTGGAGGCCACATGTGGCCTTCTAGGTCCTTGGGTGTGGCCTTTTGCCTGAGTCCAAGTTTTATGGAACAAATCCTTTTATTAAGGTGATTTGTTCTGTGAAGTATGGATTTAATCAAAGGGCTGTACTTGAGGACCTAGTGGGCCACAATTGGCCTCAGGGATGTATGTTCCCCACTCCTGCACTAGAGTATAAGCCATAAAGACTGTTAAGTGGTATGGTGGATAGAATTCTGACATTGGAATAATGAAGATCTCAGTTCAAATCTAGTCTCAGACACTTAACGATATGGGTGACCCTGGGTGAATCACTTAATCTCTGTTTGTCTCAATTTCTTCAACTATAAAATGGAGATTATAGCAGGGTTGTTGTGATCAAATGAAATAATATTTGTAAAGTTCTTAGTGCAGTGCCTGACACATAGCAAGCCCTATATAGATGCATATCCCCTTCCCGTTCTCTTCTTTCTTGATGATAAGGATTATGTTTAGTTATTTTTGTATCTCATCCTTGGCATACAATGGAATACCAGGCACATAAAAATCATTCAAATGTTTGGTGAATGAATATAGAATGAAAGACCTCCTACCTTGAAACCTAATACAACACAGTAGCATCCAACTACTGTAGAGGTGTTAAATACAGCTCGCATGCTACCCACGACAGTCCTGAGTGCCACTTAAACAAGATTAAAATGTAATTTGTAAATATTTAGCAAAATAAATAGAAGTACAGAAAATGGATAATGTAAAATATGGTTTTCTAAGTCAAAAAGAGGAGGTTTCCTTATGATTGGTTTAGTAGCCCCCACTTCTGTTAGATTTGACACCATTTATCCAGAGGACCACATCACTAATAGGGAATTCCTTTTCCATTTGAATTCTGTTAATAATTTTTCCTCCTTGATAGTGAAAATGCCTTCAGCAAACATACAAATGTATATTATCTTTTTTTTTTTTTGCCTCAGCTTATATCAAAATTCATAGTCGTTGAACAAAGTTATGTATATTGCTTGACTAATGCCACAGGGTCTACTGACAAGTAGACCTTATCTTTTATCTGGCATTAAAATTGGGTCAGGTTCAGCTTTTGAGAAGCCTGTTAGGCTTTTCATTCTCATATTCATTGGCTCATCAACACAACCTTTTTAAATAAAACTGCTAATTATAAGAGAACTTCTGGCTCTCCTCTAGGATTTCCCAAAGAAGGGCTGAAGTAAAAAACAAAAAAAAGTACCAATATACAAATATGAATCAAGTGTGTAATAAGGGATCTATCACTTTATAGACTCAAGCAATGAATCACCTTGGCCTTGGAATCCCCAGAAATTTTTAGGGAATCTCCAGGGACACAGTGTCTGGAATTGTCTATGTAGTCTCCTTTAGCCTAACTATAATGAGAAAATTTCTCCACTGATTCAGGGGTCTGATATCCCCCATCCCAATCCCAAGCATGCTGACCACAGAATTTAAAAGGTCCATTTCAGTTTGTTACTTATCATTGCTTGACTGAAACTCTTTTCACACTAAGTCCTCTATGTGGTATTTCTATCTCTGATGGTAGTGATCACCTGGTGTATTTATCTCATAACTGTCAAGGTTTACTCATCACTCTCTATTAGTGTGTTTGCTCCATTGCTGCTTCTAATTACTGGTATGGTCAGTGACTGTGCCAAGTGGTGTCTATTGTCAGATTTAGGAAACTCAAGGCTTTCTTCTGGAACCCTAGATGTTAGCTGTTCAGGCTGAAAAATGGAAAAAGAAGAAAAGAAAATGTATCAACAAAAACTATCAGTATTGGGGCGGCTAGGTGGCGCAGTGAGTAGAGCATCGGCCCTGGGAGTCAGAAGGTCCTGAGTTCAGTTCCGACCTCAGACACTTAACACACACACAAACAAAAACCTAGCCGTGTGACTTTGGGCAAGTTACTTAACCCCAACTGCCCTCCAAAAAAAGCAAAAAAAAAAAAAACCTATCAGTATTTCATAAGGACTTATAATTGACTTAAATCTATCACAATTAAATGATCAATAATACCAGAAATTTCTTACTAGCAAACCGTTGTTCTACTTGGCAAGCCGGGAGGTACTGTATCCACTGGCAATACATATTTATATTAGAAATATACTAGTAAAATCAGGGTGGTGGCTACATTCAGAGAAAAAACTACAGAGTTTGAATGCAGATTGAAGCAAACTACCTGCTCTTTTTGTTTTTCTTGTTTGGTTTTGTTTCCTCTTTCTCATTGTTCATTCCATTAGTTATAATCCTTCTTTAAAACCTGACTAATGTGAAAGTATTTGCAGATCCTATACTTGATTGCATGTGACCATAGTCCAGGGTGGGGGGGAAGGGAGGAGGGGGAGAAAATTTGAAACTCAAGGGATTGTTGAACTGAAGCTTATAAACAAAAAGTAAACAAATTGATAAAGACAAAAGAAAAGAAAAGAAAATCAGGATGGTGAGAGACAATAAAAATAAGAAAAATATCTTAAAAACAGTGAAAAACAGTAGAGGAATAGAAAATTGGCAGAAAATTTTGTAAGAGACCTAAGCTAGCTGATCCTGAGCAAGTTGAAAGTGAAAGGAAGAAAATGAATAGACAAAAGTAGAGACCTGTAAAGCTATATGTAGCAAATTTTTTAATCAATAAAAGTAAAACTACCCATATTTGGAATCTAACATTGCAATCTGATATGCTACATGAGGAATTAGAAATGGCACCAAAGAAATCAATAATGACAAGGGCATGGACTATTTCAAGTATACAAAACGTCTAGATGTAACAAAATTCTGAGGTCGCTGAGCAACTAATTTTTATGCTATCTCAGGGGAGACAGGACATCAAAAATGTGGAAAAATATAGCAAGCATTATAGTTAATCAAAAAGAAATCAAAGAAAATATCAATAACAACTAACCCGTAATAATTTTCCCATTTGTAAGAAAACCCTTAAGAGAGTAATCTACACACACATCTAGGATACCTTTGATGAAGATATGAAAAAGGAACAGAGAGGATTTTACAGGTGATAACTGCAGAACACATCTTAACAGTTACATAACTGACTGTACACTGTAAAGAACATAAGATTCCATTATGCTTATTGCTTGCTTGCCAAAAAAAGCAAAAACAAAAAATAAAACATTTGAGTTGACTAAGCAAAATGCCATTTGAAAAGTTATCCTCCAAAAAGACGTCTCCCATGGATACCTAAAAGTCATATAAGATTCCTTGAAGATATAGCAATGGACATAACTTTGTTCAATGATTCTATGGATATTAATATAAACTGAGACATAAAACAGGGAAATATATGCTTGCCAAAGGAATTTGTGACTGTTATTGAAGAGAAATTAATGAGTCCAAACGGTAGAGGAATTCCCTCTTAATGGGCCTTTTGATCAGTGGTTCCACACTTAAATAGAAATGGGGTCCACTGATCCATGCATATAATCTCTGTAGGCCTCCTATTGACATAGAAAAGCACATATTAACATTATCCAGGTTCTATTTTCATTTTTTATCTTTTTTTAAAGCAATTGGGGTTAAGTAACTTGCTCAAGGTTACATGGCTAGTCATATATTTATGTGTGGGTGCTCATTTTCTGAGGCCGGTTTCAATCTCGGGTCATCCCAAGTCTGAGGCCGACGCTCTTACTCACTTCGCCACCTAGCCGCCCCCATATTTTCATTTTTTAAATATTTACAACTATATTTTAATCTTATTTGGGTGGCATTCAGGAAAGTTGTGGGTTACATGTTGGGGGTATTTAACACATTTGCTTTAGATGGATGCTACTAAATGATAGACATATTCAATGAAGGAAATAAAATTCATAAGCAAAGGAAAAATCAAGTGGATAAAAATGTTTACCATCCAAATTGTGTTTTTCAGTTGGATGGACAGCCTATAGAGCTGATTCAGCAGTGGCATATGTTTTAAGTAAAATTGTGGATAGACAATGAACTGGGCCAAGAATTAAATAGGAGAGAAGGCAGAATTTTTTTATTAGACAGTGCTTTTGATGACCCCTTAAACCAAAGACCTTCATAAGATGGTTTACATTATTCCTCTTTTAATGACTGTGAATTAGCTGAGTCATGAAATGCCATAGTGTTTGAAGAATTAAAGTTTTAAGTCACCTAATGGGGAGGTTTGTGACCTGCATGAATAGGCTGACACATATTTCCAGTAAAGAACCACATAGGAGAAGAGGAATAAAAGGATATCATCATGGAGATACACAATCAGGCAAGACAGGACAGCCCTGGATCACTGAGGGATAACTGATGTATAGCTGGCATGCTTCACTAGTATCCACATCATATCAAGAGACTAAGGGAAGTGCTTCCAGCATTTTAGATAGACCTTGAACCATTTTTGAGAATTTATAGGAGGACATAGAGTCCTTTGAAGATACAGAATGCATGACTTATGATCACCACTGCTGGAGGTGATACTGATATCAATGAGATCACAGCTGCACTGGATTACTGAATTCCCAAGTGTTGGGCAATACCCTCCATATGGATCAATGATTTATTTTTTACTTTAAACTTTTGTTATTGTTTTAGTCTGAACATATCATTTTGGTCAGGCATCTAACTCCTAGCATGAAAATTCTTTTCACCACCACAAATTGAAAACTCATCTGTGACTATAGTCTTAGAATTCCCTGGGACACTGAAATGACTTGTTCTTGGTGACATAGTTATTATATGTGAGAGGCAGAATTGAAACCTAGGTCTTCCTACACCTACAGTTAACCAGATTTTTTAATCACTGTGCTATGTCTCTCCCTATATTAGGGTAAGAGTGAACATATTAGGGGGGCAGAATCAAGATGGCAGAGTAGAAACAGGACTTCCTCAAGGATCCAGCTTCCACCTTCACCAATCCATGTAAAAGGTGACTCTGAACAAACCTTGGGGCTACTGAACCCACAAAATGACACAAAGAAGCTAACTTCCCACTGAGGACAGCCCTGCAGCCCAGCATGGAGCAGCCAGCACAGCGTTCTGGGAGCTGACCCCATTCTGTCTGGAGAGAGTTTTTAGCCCCAGGGCAGGCCTGACCAGCAGCCAGCTGGAGGGACTTCAGAACACCAGCAGCTGTGGTTGTTTCCAGAATTATAAACACAGATGCCAAGGACAGAATGAGGGATCAGTGGATTTTGGGACCAGTAGTGGGGAGAGCATTGGTTTTTGCCCCCAGGGAGAGAAGCTGCCAAGGAGTTGCAGTGCAGCTGCTGCCACATTGCAGCTTCAGCTCCTGGCCTACAGACTGTGGGGGGACCAGGCAACCTGTTTGAGGGGTAATCACTCTTGCTTTAACCTTCTTGGATCTGGATTGTGGTCTGGGGTGTGTGACCAGCTTGCCAGAGCATGTGGAGGTTTCAGAGAGGGCACCCAACTAATACCTTCCACAGCTGAGGAAACCCCAGCATTTGGGACAGAAGCTCCCCTGGCTGGTGGCAGAGTCCTACTGTGGCAACAAGCCCAAAAGTCAAGTAATTGAGTGGCAACATGCCCAGGCACAGGAAGCAAAACAAACAGAAAAATCCAAAATTAGACTCCCATTTTGGGGACAAAAAGGATCAAAGCATGGAATAGGAGGAAGAAGTGAAGTCAGAATTCCTGGACCAAAAGCTTCCAAGAAAAATAAGAGTTGGTTATAGGCCATAGAGGACCTTAAGAAGCAGATAAGAGAAGTGGAGGAAAAATTGGGAAGAGAAATGAGAAAGATGCAAGAAAATTATGAAAGGAGAGTCAACAGCCTAACTGAGGAAAATAACACCTTAAAAAAAATAGACTAACTCAGATGGCAAAAGAGGCTCAAAAAGGCAATGAGGAGAAGAATGCCTTAAAAAGCCAAATTTGCCAGATGGAAAAAGAATCTCAAAAGCTCACTGAGGGGAGTCTTTCATTTGGATTTAGAATGAAGCAAAGGTAAGCTAGTGACTTTATGAGAAATCAAGAGGCTGTTAAACAGATTTAAACAAATGAAAGACTAGAAGGTAATGTGAAATATCTCATGGGAAAAATCACTGACCTGGAAAAGAGATCCATGAGAGATAATTTAAAAATTATTGGACTACCTGAAAGCCATGATCAAAGAAAGAACTTAGAAATCATCCTTCAAGAAATTCTCAAGGAAAACTGCCCTGATGTTTTAGAACCAGAAGGCAAAATAGAGGTTGAAAGAATCCAGAGATCACCTCCTGAAAAAGATCCCAAAAAGAAAACTCCTAGGAATATTCTAGCCAGGTTCCAGAATTCCCAGACGAAGGAGAGAATACTACAAGCAGCCAGGAAGAAACAATTTCAATACTGTGGAAACACAATCAGATTAGCACAGGACTTGGCAGCTTCTACACTGAGGGATCGAAGGGCATGGAATATGATATTCCAGAGGGTAAAAGAGCTGGGACTGAACTCAAGGGTCACCTACCCAGCAAAACTGAGTATCTTGTTTCAGGGGAAAATATAGTCATTGAGTGGAATAGAAGACTTTCAAGCATTCTTGAGGAAAAAAAACAGAGTTGAATAGAAAATTTTGACATTCAGACACAAGAAGCAAGAGATGCTTGAGAAGGTAATCAAGGAAAAGAAATCAAAAGGAACTTATCAAAGTTGAACTATTTACATTCCTACATGGAAAAACAATAATTGTGTCTGATGAAACCTTTCTCAGTATGAAAATAATGGAAGAAGGGTATTTGGGCATATGTTTACAGGTATACATGGATAGAGGGCACAGGTTGAATTTGATGGGAAGGGATGATTCTTAAGGGATGAAGTTAAGAGGTGAGAGAGGAAAGTGGCAAGAGGAGATGGGGAGAGACAGGGTAGGGTAAACTATCTCATGTAGAAGAGGCAAGGGGAAGTAATTGCAGGGGAGGGGAAGAACAGGAAGGCAAAAAGTCAAAACCATATTCTCATTGAAGTTGGCTCAAGGAGAGAATCACATACATACTAAATGGGATATCTCATCCTGCAGGAGAGTAGGGGAAAGGTGGATGAGAGGGGGGAAGGATGGAGGGGAGGGCATTCTGGGGGGAGGGGAAGTTGGAAGTACCCACTATCAAAGAGGGACAGGATCAAAGTAGGGAATGGACCAGGTGGGAGGTGAGATGGGTGGGAGGGAAATATAAGCAATCTTTTACAATATATCTACTATGGTAATGTTTTGCTTAGCTATGCATGTACAACACATACTGAATTGCTTATCTTCTCAGAGGGAGTGGGTGACAAGGGAGGAAGGTAATGGATCTGAAAATCAAAGTTTAAAATTAAATGTTTCATAAGATGTCCAGGCACTGGGGCTCAGAGATTCACCTTGCCCTAATGGCAAAGTCGAAGGGGGTATGGGAGAAGATATGGGAGAGAGCAGATTGGATGAGGGGATATCTAGTGGAACTGCTATTCTGAGGTGGTGGGTAGGGGAAAATGGGGGAAAAATTGTAACTCAAAATTTGGTGGAAATGAATGATGTAAACCAGAAGTTAATAAAGCATTTGTTTATAAAAAATTGATATATTAGCACAAAAGTTCACAGAATTCTAGGAAATTACTAGTGAGGAAAGTGTTTTGCATATTACCAATTTTATTTTATATATTGTATTTTGTGTACTTTTATTTCATGATTATTGTGTTAGGAAAAGTGCATGTCATAAAAATTAATGTTTTATTTTAAAGGATTATATGTAGAAAAGTACATTTCTAACAATCTCTAGTGGAAGATTACAATTTTTGGTGGCTGTGTGAAACTAACCTACTTCCAATAGGTTCAATGTATCAACATCACATTTTTGACTTTCACATTATTTTTTAGGAAAGTTACCCATGAAAGTTGATAATTGACTGTTTTAACTTTTTTCTTTAATGAGTTACCTGAAAAGCTGAGGGGCTAAATGACTTGCCCAAGAATATAGGAGGGTATATTTCACAAGGAAGAACTGAATCCAGGCATTTTTGGGTGCATTCCCATCACTCTTCCCACAATTTCAATGTTGGCTGATAATGATTTTTGGTGGTGATGTGATGGCAGTGGTGATGGTAGTGAGGATAGCTAGGTACCATGGCAGATAGAGTGCTGGAAGTCAGGAAGACCTGAGTTCAAATCCCATCCTAGACAACTACTAGCAATATATCCCTAGGCAAATCACTTAATTCCTCTAAGCCTCAGTTTTTCTATCAGTAAAATGGGGATGATAAGGAAAGAAGGAATCAAGCATTTATTAAGCACCTATGATGGGCCAGGAATTGTGCTAAGTGCTTTGCAGTTATTATCTAATTTAATTTTCACAATAATCCTGAGAGGTAAATGTTATTAATATCCTTGTTTTGCAATTGTGACCTGAGATTAAGTGGCTTGCCCAGGTTCACTGGGCTAGTAAGTTCAGGAGGACAAATATGAACTTAGATCTTTCTGACTCCAAGATTAGTGCTCTATTTATTTTGCAGTTCTCAAGGAGACTCCATTCTATGATGGGTGGGGGGAATACAGTTTGTTCAAAGATAAACAGATACATATTATATTAGAAAAGAAATAGAAAATGAAAAGGGATGGTATCACAATTGGTCAAATCAGGAAAGTTGGTGGCATGAAAGGAGGACAGCTAAATTTGGAGTCAGAAGACCTCAGTTCAAATCTTTATTTCTGTACTATAGTGATTCTTCTTGATACCTTGGGTATCAAGAGGTGAGTTACCTCACCTCTCTGAATCTCAATTTCCTCATGTGTAAAATGAGGGTGCTGTACTGAATGGTATCAGAATCTAGGACCTTATAATTAAGAAAATAATTTTATAGGAAGTAGCACATGAACTAAACTTGGAAGGACCTTAAGAATTGCAAGAAGCAAAGTGAAGAGAAAGTACATTGCAGTCATGAGGAACAGCCTATGCAAAGGTGTAGAGGAGGGAGAGGAATATTGAGTTTTGCAACATAGCAAGCAGGTTAATTAAATTGGCAAGTATGAAGGGAAAAATGTAAATTAAATAAGCCTAAAGGGGGGCCAAATTCAGACTGGGAAAATCTTTAAATTCCAAGTTGAATAATTTGTATTTTTATCTTATCATTAATAGGGAGTCAGAAAAGATTCTTGAGCAGAGAAATGTCATAGTCATATGTATGTTTTAGGAAGATAATTTTGACTATGAAGATAATTTTCCACTATGTGGAAAGTGAATTAAAGAGATGAAAAAATGGAGGAATAATTACAATTATGAGGTTATTGAATGATCCAAATGAGAGGAACTGGGAGCTTGAACTAAGGTGATAGCCATGTAGGTAGAGGGAAGGGGAGAGATGAGAGAGAAATTGGAAAGAAAGAATTGGTAGAACTTGGGAACTCTTTAGATATGATAGGTAAGAGGGAGGGAATCAATTACAATGTACAATGCTAAAGTTGTGAAACTGGGTAAGTTGAAGGATATTATTCTCATTAGAAATATGGAAGAAAGGTAGGTTTGGAGGGGAAATAGGGAAGATACTGGGTTCTGTCTTCTACATTCTGATTTTGAAATACTTATGGAACATTCCATTAAAAATATAAAACAAGCATTTGGTAATGGAGTGGAACTCAGAAGAGAGTATAAAGCTGGATATATAGATATGAAAGTTATTTGCTAAGTTATAGTTAAACCTGTAAGGGTGAGCTAAAAGCCTAAAAAAACTTTGATAATTCATATGCAAATGGAAGACCAGGAAAGAAGGTAAGCAAAAAAGGCAAGAATCTGGCACCCGGTCTTAATTCTCTTCCCCTCCCCTCAACTTCACCATAGTATCTCTATTATTTATATCACCTAGTTCCTTTCTAAATCTCCACTAGGCTGAGGTAATGTTATAGCTGAGGATTCTAAAGGGAGAGCTATCTGGCTGTGACTTCCCCAGACTGCTGGAAGGGTAAACTCCATACTGTTAGTAGTTGTACCTCTTTTTTTTTTTTTGGTCACACTCCTGATTATGTACCACAGGGACAATAGTTGTCCTTACACTGGATAATCCTGAGAGTTGAGCTGTTTTCTTCCCTTTTCCATCTCTATTTTCACCATCTCTGACCATACATAACCCCTTCCCTTTACCACCAACAGAATCTGCTTTCTTTCTTGGAATATAAGCACATTCACCAACCCATAGGCAAATTCCCAGTTGACCTGCCCTAGTTACCTAGTTAAAGCTTTAAAGTTAGCAATATGTGCTCAGACAATTTTCTAAAACTTTAATGGATTTAAAGATCAATTCACCTTTGTGATAACATGGGTTTGCTAAAAGAAACAAATTTCGTTTTGTACCTAGACAAGCTTTTATTCAACTTTAGATTGAATGATTGTTGTCTACATGGCTAGCAGCCTAGTAGGGGAGGGATGGGCAGGATCCAGTCCAAGCAATCTCTCTTATTTCTAAGGATCTCTCTAGCCACATCAGGCCAGGAATGTTTCTACCTCACACTAAATATATTTGACCTAGGGATATAATTTTAAGAGTTCAGAATAAAAGACACATTCTCTGACCTTCCTTAAATAAAGAGTAATACCTTATCACTGCCAACTTAGCTCTTCCACTCTCCCCCAGCCCTGCCACAAACACACACCTTGTGCTTTTCATGCACAAGATCATCAGGAATGGCTAATACACCTTTTTATCATTTTATACTAAATAGAAATCATAGAAAGTTATATAGATTAGAACACATCAAAGATTGCACAAGGGCAAATGAGTTCATCTGGGAATGAGATAAAATCTCAGTCCAAGCAAGGATAGATCTCACCTAGGGGTTTCCTTTCTTAGCAGTCTCTAGGATACCAGGTGCTAGTACATATTGGGGGGGGCATCTTAATCTGAAGAAATCCCTTTTCCACTGATGTAGGCATACAGCACTGCAGTGTGGTGGAACAGGTGTTATATTCATATAGAGAATGTTTAAAAATTCAATACCAAGATGATTTTTTTTAAAGGAAGGGAACTAGGGGAATCAGGAAATGTCTAACAGAGAAGGTACTTGAGCAGAATTTTGATGAGCTGAGAAGTACTTTGAAGGTATGAGGAACAGTCAGTGCTAAGATGTACAGATGGGAGGCAGAGTGTCCTGTGTGATGAACAGCAGGAAGATCAGTTTATCAGGACCACAGAGTGTGAGGAGAGAAATATATAAAAAGGTTTAATACATAAGTTGGGGCCAGGTTGTGAGGGGTTCCAAGTAAAGGAGCTTATATTTAATCTTGGAGGTAATAGCCACTGAAGCTTACTGAGTAGGGGAATGGCATGTTCAAGGCTACACTTTAGGAAAGTCTTTCTGGAAGTTGTGTGTAGGATAGCTATAGAAGGGATCAATGAGACAGAGAGCTTAGTTAGAAAGCTACCACAGTCATTCAAGACAAAGGTAACAGAGGCCTGCACTAGAATACTGGTTTGTGAGGAGAGAGAAGGGGACTGATATGGAGATTATCATGACCCCTGTACCATCATAACATTTAAATTCATGATGAATTCCATGTTTCTCTTTGTTTATCTAGTACCCCTTGTTGTTGTTAGTCATTTCAGTCATGTTCAATTTTTAATGACCCCATTTAGGGTTTTCTTGGCAAAGATACTGGGGTGGTTTGTCATTTCCTTCTCCTGCTCATTTAACAGATGAGGAAACTGAGGCAAATAGTGTTAAGTGATTTGCCCAAGACCACACAGCTAATGAACATCTGAGGCTGGACTTGAAGTCATGAATATGAGTCTTCCTGATTCCAAGCCCAGTACTCTATCCACTGTGCCACCCCACTGTGCTACCCAATACCTTTTGATCCCCACCCTAATTAGAATATAATACCCCTAGAGAATGGGAACTATTCCATTTTTGTCTTATTATTTTCAGTGTCTATCACAGTACTTTGCACAAAACAAGTATTTAATAAATGTTTATTGAGATTATTTGAATTAAATCGGCATTTAAAGAAACTATGGGGCATACAATATGTAATAACTATAGACATTTGCTGTTAGGAATGCAACGAAAAATTCAAGTTTTCTTGCCCTAGTAAGTCTATAAGCTTACTGCGGCTCTGTTCTTGCCACTGGCCTTTCTTAAAGAGGTATTCTAACAGGCTATAGATAAAATTTAAGTGATTTACACAGGTTTTTTACTAACAGGAAGAAATGTCTAAGTTCCCTGGAGCAGTCACACTTTTAATCCAATAAAGGTCATAAATCACATTCACAACTTTCAGTCCTCAATCAATAGGATATTTTATAGTCTGTAGCAAAATTATCTAGAAAGAAGTAGGAGAAACACAAGAGGGGATATAGACAGGAGACCACACACAGCTGGGTTCTGTCAACCTAAAGGAATTAACTTGCCAATTTTAACAATGAGTGATCTATCCTGGAACAGCAGTGTATTTATGAACAGCACAGAGCTAGTGCTAACGAAGCATTTTGGGAGGACACAATCAATAATATCAAAACAAAGAAAATGGATTCCCCCTTTTATTTCAGGTCGGGAACAATTATCAATAATTTGCTCATTAAGTGTGGGACAGGGCTTTTTTTGGTTCTAATAGAAAAAAATTGTCATGATGTTTGTCTTAATTGACCTTGTTTGATGGCTGCTACCTGAAAAGTAAACCTATTTATACCAAACGATTCTCAAACCTCAATGACATAGCATTTTGGATTGAATTATCTGGGATTTTTCTTCTTTTTTCGCTTTTTTGGAGGGGGAAAGGCAGGGCAATTGGGGTTAAGTGACTTGTTCAAGGTCACAAGGCTAGTAAGTGTTAAATGTCTGAATCCGGATTTGAACTCAGATCCTCCTGACTCCAGGGCCAGTGCCCTAGTCACTGTGCCACCTAGCCACCCATCTGTTTTTTTTAAGAAGTATCTTCATAAAATATTCTCAACCAAAATAAAATTATCAAAATAGTTGGCTTTGATCTCAAAGCTTAATTTGAAAATAAGGATCTAAAAGAATTAGAGCTTCCTAAGAATATGCTCGTGGGTGTATTTAACTGATTTTTCTGTGCAAATGAATTGGATATTAATAATTTCCAAAGCATTATGTTTACAAAATCTATGTCCTCTGCCAGTTTAAAAATGCCTTTTTAAGAGAGGTAAGCAAAATTTCATTGACAATATAAAACTTTACATTTTTCAACTAGTGCTTACGTGAATTGATGGAGAAGTCACAAAAGTTCAGAATTAGAAGAGACCTCCAATTGATACCTGACCAAGAATCCTCTGTATAATGTATTCAATAAATGGTGATCCAGAATCAGCCTGAAGACATCCATTGATGTGATAAACCCTTCATACTTTGCCCTTGTCAGACCTCATATGGAGTATTTATCTGAGCATCGTGGTTTTAAAAGGAAACTGATAAGCTGGAAAGAGTCCAGGAGGAAGCTACCATGAAAAGTCTTCAGTTAAATACATGGGCTCTGAAAATCTGTTGAAGTAAATGGGCATTTTTAGTCTTAGATGAAAGACCCAGGATAGTGGTAGCAGTGGTAGGGATGAGATGGCTACATTTAAGTAGGAGGTTTCTCATGTGGAAGAAAGATTAGATTTTGTTAGGCCACAGAGGATAGAAGGCACAAAGAACCAAATTTAGACTTGGTGACTGGAAAACAAACAAACAAAAACAAAACAACCCAAATGACTTTCTAATAATTAAAACTGTCTAAAAGGGGATGACTTGCCTCAAAAGGTTGTGGATTGCTCCTCCTTGGAAGTTCTCAGGTAGGCTGGGCAATCCCTTGTCATATGTATTAGAGACTCCTTCATGGATAAATTGGACAAAAGACCCAACAAAGGCATCTTCCTAATTTCAAATTCTATCATTCTGTAACTAATTACTTCTTGAGGCATTTCATTATACTTTGGGGTAGCTATAATTGTTAGGAACTTTTTCCTTAAATCAAAGGATGAGATAGCTTCATTCAAGTAATATGGAAGAGGGAAATTAAAGTCTGAATTTTCCTCTTTGCAACTTTCAACTGCTTGTTGAAATATTACCCCTTAGAACCAATGAGAACTTGCATTCTCCAAGTAACTGCTCTTCAATACTGGAAGGAAGTTGTAGTATACAGCCAAGTGTAATCCAATCCATTCAAATAGGCATTTACTATATACTTGCTACATGCAAGGCATTATACTAGGTACTGGGGATATAAAGTCAAATTGTAAAATGATGCCTTTTTGAAGAGATTATTTTCTACCATACAAGTAGGAGTATATAGAAGTATGCAAATAGTAATTTAAAGAGTAGGGAGAGTATAAGAAGTAAAGAAATTCAGAAAGTCTACCAATAGGAGTTGGACCTTGAAGAAAGCTAAGGGATTCTAAGAGACAGAGATTTAGAGTGTGTAATCTAGGTATGGGGGATAGCCTCTGAAAAGGTAAAGGTGAGAAGTAAAATACAGAGTTTGGGAAAGAGAAGGTAGTCCATTTTTGGTTAGAATACAGAGAAGGAGTATAATATACCCTGAGACTGAAAAGTTATGCTGAAGTTGGTTTGTGAAGGGATTTAAATGATTGAAAAAACTATATTTTATCTGAGAGGTAACATAAAGTGACTGAAAACTCTTGAGCAGGGAAAAAAACGGTCAGACCTGTGTTGAATGAAGATTATTTTGGCAGCTGTTTGGAAGATGGTTTGGAGAGGGAAGAGAATGGAATTATGAGGCTGCTGCAATAAACTAGGCCAAAGGTGATGGGGTCCTGACACTATGTGGTGGACATGTGGGTGGAGTGAAGATGAAGAATAACTATTGTGGAGGTGTAATTGATAAGATTTGATTAATTATTACATATGGGGGTGAGGGAGAGGTTAAGGATGACTCTGAAGTTATGGACATTGGTGACTGCAAATTTATCAATGCCTAAAGAAGAAGTGGCCACCTAACAAAGGAAACTTGAGAGTACTCAGAGTCATGATGAGAGGAGAGATCAAAGTTGAGAAAACTCAGGGAAGAGAGTATTGAGAGGAGGAGTGTGGTTAGCAGTATCAAAAGCTGCAAAGAGAAGTCAAGAAAGACTGAAGATACACCATTGGATTTAGCAAAAGCCCTCTGATAGGTGGCATGGTGGATGGGGTTCAGTTTCTGGAGTCAGGAAGTCAGAAACATTCACATCCTGCCTCAGACACTTACCACCTGGGTGATCTTGGGTAAGTCACTAAACCTCTATCTGCTTTGAAATCCTCATCTGTAAAATGGGTATAAGAGTAATTCCTACCTCCCAGGGCTATTATAAGGGAAAAAATAATACAAAAAAAGCATTCTGAAAACTTTACAGAGTTATACACATTGCTAGTAAATCTTATTCTTATTACTTTTTATCCAAGTCATGCACTCACAATTCTTTCAATTTATTTATAGTATGACCTTAAATCCTTTACCTTCCTCTGAAGCAAGTCTGCACAACCTGTGGCCCACAGGCCACTTGTGACACACTAAAAGATTTCAGGTTACCCGTGAAAAGGGTAGAGGGGATTTTGGGTAGCCAGCAAAAAACATAGAGGACCCTTTACATTTTTTACAGGCTGCTCAATATCCTTTGATGTGCTACAAGCTGATCATGGTTCACACATTGTACAGGCCTGCTCTGGATGCTGCAACTTAAGGATATTTTAAAAATATGGCCCCCAAAACTGAACATGATACTCTGGATGAGGTCAAATTATAGTTGGGCCATCATATCTCGAGAACTTGACACAATGGCTCTCTTAATACAGCATAGATTATGCCAACTTTATTAACTATTGAGTCATATCAGTGACTCCTATTAACCTTGTAGTTCACACATAGGTACATGTGCAAACACACACACACACTCTCATAAAAAAACTGAGATCATTTTAAGATTAACTGGTTAATCTAGTTAAAATTCTCTCATTTTGTACTTGTAAAATGTTTATTTTTTTAACTGTGGTATGACTTTACATTTATCTCTATTAAATTTCATCTTGTTAGTTTCTACTTAATATTCTAGCTTGTTGAGTCTTCAGATGCTTGCCATTATATCTGGTTGTTAATTCCCATAAATAGCAACACAAGCCTAATAATAATAATAATTCCACAGACATGGAAAATGGAGAAACACAGCCAGTTCAATTAATAACTTTCTTACAAGATAAGCTACTTCAATGTTACCTTCTGTTTATCTTATCAGCTAGGTGGTAGAAAGGATAGAAAGCACTGATCCTGTAGTCAGGAAAAACCTAGTACAAATCTGGCATGAAACACTTACTACCTGGGTGACCTTAGGCAAGTCACTTAACCTCTATGTGCCTAACTTTCCATTGCCACAAAATGAGGGCTGTTGTGAGGAACAAGTTAAATAATACTTATAAAAGGCTTAGCCTGTTACATTGCAAAAGGAAAAATAACAATAAAATGCTTTGACTACAACACATTGTGTAATTTGTTAATAAGATGCTTCAGTCATTTAAAATTAAATCATAGACCAATAAAGCCCTGAGGCTTAACCCTACTGCTGATCTATCAGTGCTCTTGCCTAGACTATTTCTGCCTACCTAAATGAATGGTAAGATAGTTCTGTGGAAAGTGGAAAGGTCTTGAAAACAGAGAACTTAGACTTAAATCTGGGCTTCATTACTTACTAATTGTGTGACTTTGGACAAAACACTTAACTGATCTAAGACTCAGTTTCCTCATCCGTAAAATGGGGACAATATAACTGTCCAATGAGAGTAATTTTTTTTTAAATGACAGTATTTTAAATTCAGCCTCCCTATTTGTACTTACCATACAAATCACTTACCTTACAGGGTTGTGGTGAGGGTCAAACATAATTATGTCTTCCAAATTTCAAAGCACTATATGAATGTCAGATCATTACAAGAATAGGGGAAATATCTATTATTTCATCATTGTATGGAAATGAGGTGGCAGCAACACCAGTCACTAACATAAAACTCTACCAGCATGCCGATTAGTAGATAAGTCTAACAGAAATGCCTACAATATTATATAGAGGTTAATTTATTTACCTAGGATTACATAACTAGTTAGTATCAAAGCAGGATTTGAACGAAGTTTTCCCAACTCCGAGCCCACTACAATATCTGGAATGCCATGTTGCCCCAAGGTTATTATTAACAGTGTTATCACTTATCTTCTTCAGACATTTTGGCTTTCTTTAAACATTTTCCTAGCTCTTTTTTCTGGAGGTTTTATTTCTTAATTTCTTAATTCTTTATACAGAACATTTTTTTATCCTATCTTACTTTTCTAAGTGAAAATCTCAGAGGTCACCTTGTTAGGACCTTACACAAATGTAGTAAGTGTCTATAAGAAAGTGATAAAAGGTGAGAGATGGGTTAGGTACTAGAAAAGGAGGAAATGTATAAGAGTATATATATTTCTCCAAATCCTCATGTTTTCAGTTTCCATGGTCCTTGAGGAAACTTCTTTCTCTCTAACTGCTCAGAGAGCTAGGGAAGTAAGGGGGTAAAAGTTACACATACTGTTGGATAGATAAAATAGTAGAAATTGTGCTCAGATTGACTTTTTAGGGTTGGTATAACCCTGACCTGAGTTGTTGTTCAGCTACTTGCTGTGTCTGACAGAGATTCTTAATCTGGTATCCATAAAATTGTTTTGTTTTAAATTTTGAAAACTGCATTTCATTATATATCTTATAAAGACATTTATCATCATTAAGTATTTTTATTAAGCATTTTTCATCCCAGCCATAGAAAAGTATACTTTCTAAATTACATTGGCAAAGGAATCATTTAACTTACAACAGAAAAGCTTTTCATTGCCTGAAAAATGACAGCCATTTTAGAGAACAGAGCAGTAATTCTGTGCAACAATTTAGGATAGGATGGAACACACTGGAGCATATATTGAAGTTTGAAGAGTTATTCTTAGGGCGGGAAGGAGATGAGGTCAGCAGATCTCTAGCATCTATTTCATGAATTTGACATCGACATTTACCCTAAATGAATGTGGCAAACAACATCTTTGAGTTCTGCAAACAAAAATTTCATTATACTGGATGAAACAATTTGTTCTAATTATCTTAAAAATCTGCTCTGCTATAAATCATATAATGAAGCCACATAGGGGGAAAAAAAAGCATAAAGGATGTGCTGTAAGAAAGTAACCCATTTGCCAGGCAGTCCTGTATTGGGTTCAGGGCAGGACACAAAAGTATTTTTAGATTTCAGGAAATTAAGGCGGTTCCATTTAATAATGTTTGAAGAGACCATAAAAAAATCACCGATGGGGGGCACAGAATGGGTTTTCCTATATCATATTCAATATCCTATCCAATGTACATGTTTGCATTTTTTATATTTTACTAATTTAACTTAAAAATAAACTTTGCTTCTTACTTATTATTAAGGGTTGTTGCTTTCTGACATGAGTTCATTAAGATTAACTTGGGCTATAAAGTATTATAGTTATAGTAGCCTGGACAGTGAGGTAGTAAAGTAGATAGAGTATGAAGCCTGGAGTCAGGAGGACCTGAGGTCAAATGTGGCTTTGTTACCCTGGACAAATCACTTAATCCTGTTTGCCTCAGTTTCCTTATCTGGAAAATGAACTAGAGAAGGAAATGGTAAATCACTTTAGTATCTTTGCCAAGAAAACCCCAAATGGGTTCATGAAGAATCACATACAACTGAACAACAGCAAAGTTATAGTCTAAGAGTTCTCATTAGTATTTTTATTAACAATAATTTGTTTTATTTATTATCAAAAGCAAAAAACTGATTACATTTTTTCTCTGAATCTAATCTCACAAATTATAGTTAGAAGCATTTCTTTATAGTAGCTAATTTATTTTTCACCAACCTTATTTTTCTTCTCTAATTCCTATTCTCTATACTTGTTGTTATAAACTATTATAAAACTAATCAACATTAATGAGATTATATTTTAAATTATACTCCTAATTGGCTCTTTCTCTTTGAAATGTCATTAATCCTATAAATTAATTATTTTGGTATGAATATGGATGACATACAATTTTCATAAAAGTCCATTCTAATTCCATATACTGAATGTGCTGATAATCACCCACATAAAATTATGTTTATCATAACCATACAGTATTTATTGAACAGTTATATATACAAAGCACCATGCAAGGTACTCCAAGATTATTCTGTTATTTTCTCATCTATGGTCTTGCTTCAGTAGTTATATCTTCTGTAACTTTTAAATTCAACAAACATTTATAAAATGCCTACTTTGTGAAAGATAAGTCCTGGTACTAAGGTATTTTGTTAAAGAATTGTTTCTCTCCTCCCTCATTTTTTATTCTAGTGGGTACAAATATGTCCCTCTAGTGGTTAGGATGAAATTAGTGGGAATAGGTGGCAAATTATTAGCCTCTATTCAGGGATCACTTTAGAGCAAAACTAATTAGAATCTACTGATTGTTAGAGCCATAACTATATATATATATTTAACCTAGGTAAAATGGCACAAACTATGCCTTTAATTTAGTTGGGGAAAGATGATGGACATAAGATACTTCAAGGCCTCCAATGAGGAAGACAATATGGCAGTAGTAGGGAACAGGTCAGGCTTAGTCCAGACTTTGCTCACTGGCAAAGTTCCCATTCCTTTTTAAAATTTAATTATAGCTGCTAATTGGGTACAAAAGTCAGTCATTTCTAATCTGATTAATGACTGGAACCACTCTCTGGGCCTCTCTAAATTCGGGAACTAACTTTGAGCAAAATCCTAGCTGCTCTGCCCTAGTTATAGCTCTTTCCATTATCTTTAACAAAGACAATGATGAAGTACAAAAAAAGAGCAGTGGGTTTGGATTCAATAGTGATGAGTCCAAGTCTGGCCATCCCATTTTAGTAGGGTAAGTAAGTCAATTACCCTCTTTGAATATCAATTTCTTCATCAGTAAAATGAGGGATCCAGTGCAATTCACATGGAATGCTATAAGTATCAAATGAGATAATTTATGTGAAAGTGTGTTGTTACCATAAAGCAAAAGAATATAAACTCCTCTAAGGCAGGGACTTTTGTGTATTTGCCTTTGTTGAGATGTTTCAGCATTTACCATATCTACATATAGTACATACTTTTAAAAATGGAGAATTTAATTGAATAAAGCACAGGAACAAATACTAGGTTTTAGTATCATTATCATAAGTGCTTTTATAATTACTATAATCAAAGTCATCATCAGAGGTCTTCCACTACAAATCTTGTCATTCATTTAATCAGTCAAGAGCAAGCTGGAATCAGAGGAGAGATTGGCTAGACCAAGGGTTAAGCTCTATCAATCAATTTTTAAAATGTTGCTTCAATGTGATATAGAAGTGATCATGGGTCCTTGAGGGCTATATTAGTTGAACACGGATTTTGTTAGGCTCTTCTGAGCTAAAAAGACTTCAAGTAATGTCCCAAAAATTGGTTTAAATTTATTTTTTGTTATTGGTGGAGCCAAGATGGCATAGAGTATCCAGGAAGCTGAGAGAACTCTCTCCAGTTTCCCTCAGAAACAACATTAAATCAAGCTTCTAAAAGAATTCTGGAGTTTTAGGATCCACAGAAAGATGGAGTGAAACAATCTAGCCCATGATAACTTAGAAGGATTTGAGGAAAAGTCAGTCTCAGCTGGATAAAAGGGAAGCACAGCCCAGCACAGGCAGAGTCTGTGTCTAGCCACAGCACAGATCAGCAACTGAATCCTATTGATTCTGGCTCAGCAGGTCAGTGGTGCAGCAGATCAGCTGTGAAGGCTTTAGCCCCAGCAGAGAAAGCAAACTGCCAGCACCAGAACTCAGACAACAACAGGTATGACTAAGCTGGGGCACCCTAGTGCAGTGGGCAAGTCCCCAGCCTCAGAGGCCCTAGGGCAGAAAGTCAGTGAACAAGCCCCTTGCCCCCAGGGCAAGAAACTTGGGACAATATCCCCTGTATCCCAGGAGCAGAGCTCAACTTTTAAAAATGAGCAAAAACAAAAAAGAACCCTGATCACAGAATGATACAATGGAAACAGGGAATATCAAAACAAAACAAAAAAAAAGTGTACAAAAATATCAAAATGCCTATATGAGAAGCCTCCAAAGGGAATATAAATTGGTTTCAAATCCAAAAAGTCCTCTTGGAAGAACTCAAAAAGGATTTTAAAAATCAAGTAAGAGAGGTAGAAGAAAAATTGGGAAAGAAATAAGAGATATGCAAGAGAATTATGAAAAAAGAGTCAAAAGCTTAGAAGAAGCACAAAAATTGACTGAAGAAAACTCCTTAAAATATAGGATTGGTCAAATGGGGAAAAAATACACTGAAGAAAATAACTACTTTAAAAACTGAATTGGTTGGGGCAGCTAGGTGGCGCAGTGAGTAGAGTGTCGGGCCTGGAGTCAGAAGGACCTGAGTTTGGATCCGACCTCAGACACTTAACACACACACAAACAAAAACCTAGCTGTGTGACCTTGGGCAAGTTACTTAACCCCAATTGCCCTCAAAAAAAAAAATGAATTAGCCAAATGGAAAAGGAGGTACAAAAGCTAAGAAAATAATTTCTTGAAAGTTAGAATTGAGGGATGGCTAGGTGTTACAGTGAATAGAGCACTGGCCCTGGACTTAGGAGGACCTGAGTTCAAATCTGGCCTCAGACACTTAACATTTACTAGCTGTGTGACCTTGGGCTAGTCATTTAACCCCGATTTCCTTGCCTTCCTCCCTCCAAAAAGAAAAAAAAAAGAAAATTGAGGTCTATAGAAATAAAATTACTTATCTCCCACTGTAATGCAATATTGTACTAGAAATATTAGTTTTAGCAATAAGAAAATTAAAACAATTGAAGGAATTAGACTAGGAACAAAGCTATCACTCTTTGCAAACATATGAGGGTACATTTAGAGAATCTTAGGGGACAAAATAAAAGACTACTTGAAATAAGTAACTACTTTAGCAAAGCTGCAGATTATAAAATAAAATAAGCCCACATAAACCATCAGCATATATTGCTATATAGTGATACAAACAAACCTCAACAAGAAGAAATAGAAAGAGAAAATCCAATTAAAATAATTGTAGGAGGTGGAGCCAAGTTGGCAGAGTAAATGTGGAGACTTGCCTGAACTCTCACCCAAACCCCTCCAAATACTTTTAAAAAATTACTTTAAACAGATTCTAGAGCAGAAGAACCCATAAAAAGACAGAGTGAAACAAATTTTCAGTCAAAGAAAACCTGGAAGGTTGATAGAAAAGGTCTGTAGCACCAGGCTGAGAGAGGAGCACAGTCTAGTGCAGGCCCCACTAGCACAGCCCCAACCCCAGCAAACCAGGAGCAGGACATGGGAGTGACTGAATCAGCAGAGGCAGCAGCTGCTTCTGGAGCTTTCAGCCCATTGATTCTAATGGGGTTAAACAACTTGTCAGAAGAAAATTACAGGGGTCTCTTTACTAGCACTGAGGCAGGACTCTGTTGTTTTTCCCATACTCAGATCTAGGTCAGTCCTGGCTAGTACCAGGTTGTGGAGGAGAACTAGCATAGCAGAGCTTGTAGCTACATTGCCACAGGGACCCTGGTCACAGTTCCAAAGCAAAAAAAGAATGCTTGTGGTTGCTCACAGACCAGAGAACAGGCCAAGAGAGTGGAAAACACCTCTTCTTAGATCATACCACATAAGAAGAACTGAAAACTTAAAGGTCCCTAGAAGTATCTCTAAAAATAGCTGAATAAAACCCCTGAATCTTGGGACAATGCACCTTCCACCCTGGAAGCAGAGGCTTACTTTAATAAAGAATTGAAAGTCAGCTAATAGGGATGGCTAGGTGGCACAGTGAGTAAGAGCTCCGGCCCTGAAATCAGGAGGACCCAGGATCGGTTCTGGCCTCAGAAAATGAGCACTCACACATAAATAATAACTAGCCATGTAACCCTGAGCAAGTTATTTGACCCCAATTGCTTTAAAAAAAAAAACAAAAGAAAGTCAGTTAATAGTCTGGGAAAATGAGGGAACAACAGAAAAAAAAATCCTTTGACTATTGAAAATGACTATGGTGACAAGGAGAATCAGAACACATACTTAGAAGACAACAAAGTCAAAGTGCCTACATCCAAAGCCTTTAAGAAAAATATAAATTGGTCTCAGGGCATGGAAGAGTTCAAAAAGAATTTTGAAAATCAAGTAAGAGAGGTAGAGGAAAAATTGGAAAGAGAAATGAGAGTGATGCAAGAAAATCATGAAAATCAAGTCAATAGCTTGGTAAAGGAGACACACACAAAAAATACTGAAGAAAATAACACATTAAAAAACAGACTAGGCCAAATCATAAAAAAGGTCCAAAAAATCAAGAGAAGAATTCCTTAAAAGCAGAATTGGCAAAATGGAAAGGGAAGTTCAAAAGCTCTCTGAAGAAAATAATTCCTTAAAAATTAGAATGGAGCAATTGAAAGCTAATGACTTTATGAAAAAGTAAAAGACAACAGAACAAACCCCAAAATGTGAAAAAAAAGAAGATTATGTGAAATATCTCATTGGCAATACAACTGTCCTAGAAAATAGGTTCAGGAGAGATAATTTAACAATTATTGGATTTCCTGAAAGCCATGATAAAAAAATAGCCCAAACATTATCTTTCAAGAAATTAACTGGGAAATCAAAGCAACTCTGAGGTATCATATCTCATAGATCAGATTGGCTAAGATGACAAATCTTAGCTCTCTATAGAAAACAGGAAAATTATGAATGTTGGAGAGGATGTGGAAAAATTGGGACACCAATGCATTGTTGGTGGAGTTGTGAACTGATCCAACCATTCTGGAGAGCAATCTGGAACTATGCCCAAAGGGCTATAAAAAAGTACATACCCAAAGTACGTACCCTTTGACCCAGCAATACCACTTCTAGGGCTATATCTCAAAGAGATCATAGAAGCAGGAAAAGGACCCTAATCTATGAAATATTTATAGCAGCTCTTTTGTGGTGGCAAAAAACTGGAAATCAAGGGGATACCCATCAATTAGGGAATGGCTAAACAAGTTGTGGTATATAAATGTAATGGAATACTATTGTGCTATAAGAAATGAAGAGCAGATGGACTTCATAATAGCCTGGAGAGTTTTATATAAACTGATGCTGAGTGAGGAGAGAAGAACCAGGAGAACTTTGTACACAATTACAGACACATTGTATGTGTGATGACTAACTTTGAAAGACTACGCTCCTCTCAGCAATACAAGGTTAGAAGACAACTACAAAAGACTCATGATGGAAAAATATATACACACCTAGAGAAAGAACTACAGAGTCTGAATGCAGAATGATGCAAACTACTTGTTCTCTCTCTTTTGTGTTTTGTTTTGTCCCTTCTTTCTCATTGCTCACTCCATTGGTTATAATCCTTCTTTGCAACTTTACTAATGATTAATGTGATGGTATTGGTAGAACCTATATTTGATTGCATGCCACCATGGGGGTAGGAGGGAGGAGAAAGAGAAGGAGAAAATTTGAAACTCAAGGAATTGTGGAACTGAATGTTGTAAACTAAAAGTAAATTAATAAATTAAAAAAAGAATTAGAAAAAAAAAAGAAATTAACCAGGAAGACTGGACCAATATTCTAGAACCAGAGGGTAAAATAGAAATTGAAAGAATCCATAGATCACCTCCTAAAAGAGATCCCAAAATAAAATAATTGCAGACATAAAATATTTAGGACTCTACTTGCCAAGACAAACCCAGGAACCATAAGAGCACAAAACACTTATTACACAAAGTCGGAGCTAAACAATTGGAAAAATATCAATTGCTCATGGGCAGGTCAAGTTGACATAATAAAAATGACAATTCTACCTAAATTTATTTATGGTTTCAGTGTAATACCAAACTACCAAAAATTATTTTATAGAACTAGAAAAAACAGTAAAAAAATTCATCTGGAAGAACAAAAGGTCAAGAATATCAAGGGAATTAATGAAAAAAATGCAAAGGAAGGTGGCCTAGCCATACCAGATCTAAAGCTATATTATAGAGACAGTAGTAAATGATTATCGTAATCTATTGTTTGATAAAAACCAAAGACTCCAGCTCCTGGGATAAGAATTCACTATTTGACAATAACTGCTAGAAAAGGTAGAAAATAATATGTCAGAAATTAGGCCTAGACCAAAATCTCACACTGTATACCAAGATAAGGTCAAATAGGATACATGATTTAGACATAAATGATGATATCATAAACAAATTAGAGGGCAAGGCATAGTTTACATATCAGATCTATGGAGAAGGAACAATCTATGACCAAAAAAGAGACAGAGAATATTATGCAATGCAAAATGGGTAATTTGATTTAATTAAAAAGTTTTCACACAAACAAAACCAATGCAACCAAGATTAGAAAGAAAGCAGAAAGATGGGACACAATTTTCACAGCAAGTTTTTCTGATAAAGACCTCATTTCTGAAATATATAAAGAACTAAGTCAAAATTATAACAGTACAAGTCATTCCCCAGTGAAAAATGGTCTAAGGATATGAAGAGGCAATTTTCAGACAGAAAAATTAAAGCTCTCTATAATCATATGAAAAAAATGTTCTAAATGACTATTGATTAGAGAAATGTAAATTAAAACAACTCTGAGGTACTACCTCACACTTAACAGATTGGCTAATATGACAGAAAAGGAAAATGATAAATGTTGTAAAAGATATGGGAAAATTGGGGCACTAATGCATTGTTGGTGAAATTCTGAATTGATCCAATCATTATGGGGAGCAGCCCAAAGGGCAATCAAACTGTGTATACACTTTGATCCAGTAATACCACTATTAGGTCTGTATCCCTAAGAAAGCATAAAAAAGGGAATGTACAAAAATATTTTAGCAGCTCTTTTTGTAGTGGCGAAGAATTAGAAATTGAGGAGATGCCCATCAAATGGGGAATGGCTGAACAAAGTCGTGGTACATGAATGTAATGGAATACAATTGTGCTATAAGAAATGATGAGCAGGCAGATTACCAGAAAAACCTGGAAAGACTTAAATGAACTGATGTTGAATGAAGTGAGGAGAACCAGGAGAATATTGTACACAGCAATAGCAAGATTGTGCGATGATCAACTGTGACTAACTTAGCACTTCTCAGGAATACAATGATCCAAGATTGTTCTGAAAGGCTTATGATGACAAATGCTATGTACATCCAAAGAAAGGACTATGACATCTGCATGCATATTGAAGCATATTATTTTCACTTTTTTGGGTGACTTTTCTCTTTCTTTCTCTCCCCCGCCACAACATGACTAATGTGGAAATATGTTTATATGATTATACATGTATGACCTATACCAGATTGCTTGCTGTCTTGGGGAGAAGGGAATGGGAAGGAAAGAAAGAGAAAAAACTTGAGACTCAAAATCTTGTAAAAAATGAATGTTGAAAAGAATCTTTACAAGTAATTAGAAAAAATAAAATAGCAAAATGAAACAAAAAAATTGTCACCTTTAAAAATACAGAATTATTCTCATAGTACTTGAAGAATATGCTCTAAGGAGTAGTTGAGCTAGGTATGGAAAGCTTTGGCTGTTTGTCATATGACACCTTTATCATCTTATAATTATTATTATTTTGGCTCAGCAATTCATAGTGGAAAAAATGTCGTGAGGTGGAGTAGAGTGCTGGATTGCCTCAGGCTACTATTTTGCTTTCATTGGCAAAGATTTTTTTTGCCCCCTTCACTTTTCCTTACCAAATCACACAACTTCTCTTGACCTCATTTTTCCATCACAAAAACAGGGAACATAACACTGTTTTTCTTATAAAGTTGTTGTATGGATCAAATGAGACAATATGTGTAAACCTTATAAACCTTACACCGGTATAATTATATGCCTTATAAACCTTACACTGATATAATTATTATGATGATTGTGATAAACATTGATGGAAGAAAGATGGATATTAATATAAGCAGAACCTTTCAAAATCAAAATATTATTCTGTTCTATGAGTCTTATCAATTCTAGCACACCACCAGTGAGGTAGGCCTGTTCTACTCTTAAGAGCAAGGGAGCTGGGATAATGGAATAACAGACTTGGCTTTAGCATCAAGTATTTATTGAAATTCAGAGAACTGTGACTTCTGGCAAATGACAACCCTTTTAATTCAGATTCTCCATTCTAAAGGATGAAATTATACTTGCTGCTGACATGATAAACAAAAGCATCCTAAGTATTGCCAAGAGCACATTTAAAGAGCACTTTAAGTTCCGGGGAAGAAAAGCACCAATAATAAAATGTAATATAAATAATAAATAATCCCTTGCTCCTGATTCAAGAAGTTCTGTGCTTCTAGTTCTACAATAATATTAAATCACTATTACCAGGAGACCTAAATTTATAAACCAAGTTTGGCCTCCAAGTTAAGGCTCTAGTATTGCCTTCATAGGCAAAAATGTTTGCTTTATCTTCCCTTTACTTTTCTGTTTGCTTGGTAATTTAAAATAATTGCCACAGTGTTTCAGTAAATTTATGGTCATCAGCTTTTATGGTTAGTAGGCACCTCTTTGGTGTTAAATTGAAACCCAAAGGCACAGTGATATACTGAACAGGGGAAAGGAAAACAATAGACACCACAATATTATTGGCTTTATGGCTATTTAGACATCAAATGTAGGAATGAATGAATGAATGCATGAATGAATGAATGCATGAATGAATGAATGGCATTTTCTTTGAATTCCAAATGGCACGTGAAGAGGGCACTCTTAAGGGGCAGCTGCTGAGAATCTGTAAAGTCTCAGAATGAAGCAGAGAGAAGCACTTTGGGTTACATGATTGAGTTCTCTGAATCACAGAATAGAAACTTTCTGATACCAACTAACTATGTGAAGTGTCCCTGAAATTAGGGGAAGCACTCTTATGATTCCAGTGTCAGGGTACTTTGGGAGATTGGATCATAGATATTGTAAGAGCAAAGAAGTGAGTAAAAATTCATTTATCTTACCCTTTTGATGACATTTTTAAAATGATGGCAGAATGTGTTATTTGTCAAGCCACAAGGTTAGTGAGTGAGTGAGTGAGTGTGTGTGTGTGTGTGTGTGTGTGTGTGTGTGTGTGTGTGTGTGAATATCAAAGAGACAAACAGAATTTGGCAAACAGAAACACAGAAGACAGCAAAGTTGTAGTTCTGGAACCTTAGTGTACAATTATAAGCAACCTTTTATCAGACAGTAATGGTTAGTGAAAATTGAATAAGATGATAGGCATGTACTTCTATCCAATAATAGAAGCACCTTTACCACTTGTACATGCTTCTGGTACAGAGGAAAGTATGCATATAGCAGTTCAGGTCCCAAATTCCTCACTGTAGACACTATACGACAGCCTTTGATTTCAGAGCTCCTAGCACCTATCTATAGGTCCATCTAGACATAAAAAAGGTAGATATCATGTATGCTAAGCTTGATGTATGAAACAATTTATGAAGATTAGGTGACTTTAGTAGATGGGGATATTTGTCCTTCGATATATTTCCCTGAAGTATTTGATGGGCATTTGATAAATATTGTATCACTCCCCCCACCCTAACTCCACCCCTGAGGAGATCACTCTGCAAAAGAGTCATTGGATTACTTTCTGTGACAATGTATTATTTACCAGTGTCAAATATACTAGGGCTTAGACTAATCATACACAGGGGGATTTGGGGAGCACTAATAAGTTACTCTGAGGAAAAACTAAGCTATTTTCATTAAAGCAAAGTAATGCAGGAGTTTTTCATATTCATGAGAGTCAATGTCACTTAGTGGCTAGTGAGCCACCCTTTTAGGAGGATCTGGGTTTAAGCCCTACCTTTGAGATATATTATGTCATGATCCCAGGAAAATCACTTTATCTCTCAGTAATCACAATTATAATAGTTAACCTTTATATAATGCTTTAAGGTTTACAAAATACTTTACATATATTATCTCTTTTGACTCTCCCAGTAGCCCTATTAGGTAGATGCTATTATTACCTTCATTTCACAGAAGAGGAAATTGAGGCTTAGAGATGTGAAGAGATTGTCCAAGGGCACAGAGTTAGTATCTTATTTGAACTTTGGTCTTCTCAATTCTATACTTATTACAACACCTAGCTTCCTCCCAGGAGAAACTGAAGTACTGTAATCTGTATTGGAATATTTGCACCAATGAAATCATCCTTCAAAGCATGAACTTGTCAAGCAAATTCAAGATTCTTTGGAGGTTAAGCTATTTTGTTTTTGTGAAGAGAACTCTCTGTAAACTTTAAAATCACTGTATAAACATAAGTTGCTAAATATTAGGTAGTTGAGGGGTACAGTGGAGAGTGCTGAACTTGCAGTCAAGAAGACTTGAGTTCAAATCCTACCTCAGACACTAACGGATTGATCCTAGGATCCTGGACAAGTCCTTTAACCTGTGTCTCAGTTTCCTCATCTGTAAACTATATATGTAAAGTTCTTACAAATCTTTAAGTGCTATACAAATGCTTTTTGTTTTGTGCTCAGTTGTTTAAGTCACACCTAACTCTTCATGACCCCATTTTGGGTTTTCTTGGCAAAGGTACTGGAGAGGTTTGTCTTTTCCTTCTTTAGTTTATTTTATAGATGATGGACTGAGGCAAACAGGGTTAGGTCACTTGCCCAGGGTCAAACAGATAGTGTCTGAGGCTAGGTTTGAACTCAGGTCTTCCTGAATATAGGCCTAGGATTCTATCTAGCTGGCCTATATAAATGCTGAGTATTATTATCAGTTCACTAGGCAACTCTATAAATCCTAGAGGAGGTACTAATCTGCATGGGTAGAAGGAATTTCCTTCTCCAATGAGACTACAGGAGTGGTGGGGAGAGGGTAGGGAGAGGGGAAGAAGAAAAAAAGGATGATGTAGTTCAAATTTGTTATTTTAAAATATATCCTTAGAGAATTCTGGGAAGATGGAGTAGTCAGATCAACTTTCCAAATTTCCTCCACAAAAAAAGACAGAAAATAGCCTTAAAGCAGCAGAAATAAACATGGGTTAAAACAGTAGTCCTCCTAAGACAATTTGAGAAGACCCTAGTAAAGACCCAATCTCCAGGGACAGGGATTCAGCCTGAGTAAAGTGCAAACACTTCTAGGCCAACTCCAAACAAGTCCTGGGGGCATCTGGGTTGAGGAGTAGTCACCCTTAGAAACTTTGATTTTGTAGACAGTGTGGGAGTCTGACTGCTGAGTAGGAGAAGATTGAAAAACCTTTCATTGCTGAGGGATGCCAGGTACAGTCTGTATTTACCAGAGGCATGAGAGGAGTTACCACACACCTGGTAAGTGCAGTAGTGAGGGGGCAGGGTCCTATTGACTGTGGGTACTTGTATAAGAGCAGAGTCTCTAGTTTCAGTTCCAGAGCAGAGAGGACAGTTGTAGTTTGCAGCCACCAGAGAGACCAAAGGGAGCAAGATTATTTGTGGGACAATGTGACTGGGGCCCCTAGTTGGGTCTTAGAAGGAAAGATTAGAACTCAAGGTTAGGCCCTGAGATATATCTCAGAAAATAGCAGTAAGAAGGACCTGGGACTTAGGGCATCATTCCCCACACCTTGTGACTATATTTGATTATACGAATAGTGTCTAAAAACAAAATAAAAAAAAATGAATAAATAAAAATGAGTAAACAAAGGAGAAAGAATCCAACCATAGATAGTTATTATGGGATTAGGGAAGATACACGTTCATATTCAGAGGAAGAAAATGGAACTAAAAAGTCAATCCTTTTTCAATGAGATATATCAAATGGTCCCATGCCCAAAAAGGACTTTTGGAAGAATCAAAAAGGACTTTAAAAATTAAATAAGAGGGGCGGCTAGGTGGCACAGTCAGTAGAGTGTCGGCCCTGGAGTCAAAAGGACCTGAGTATGGATCCGGCCTCAGACACTTAACGCACACACAAACAAACAAACAAAAAATCTAGCCATGTGACCTTGGGCAAGTTACTTAACCCCAATTGCCCTCCAAAAGGCAAAAAAAAATTAAATAAGAAAGAGTGAGTAAAAATTAGAAAAAAAATAAATAAAAGAAATCCAAGAAAACTATGAAAAGAAAGTCAACAAACTTGAAATAGAGAATAAAAAAAAAAAACTTAAGGAAAAAATAATTCCTTGAAAACTAGAATTGGGCAAGGGGAAGCTAATGACATTCTAAGATTAGAAGAAATCATAAACACAATCAAAGGAATGAAAAAATAGGAAAGAAAGTGAAGTATTTCATTAGAAAAACAACTGATCTGGAGAAGAGATCAAGGAGAAATAACATAAAAAGTCATACTTCCTGAAAAATATGATTAAAAAGAATTTTATACATTATTATGACAAATTATGAAGGAAAATTGCCCTAAAGTTCTAGAACAAGAAGGCAAAGCAAAAATAGAAAAAAAAAATCTATCAATCACCACCTGAAAGTGATGCTAGGAGGAAAACTTACATGAATATCATAGCCAAGTTTCAATTCTCCCAGGTTAAGTAAAAAAACATATTGGAAGCAATAAAAGAAACAATTTAAATACCATTGAGCTACAATAAGGATTAGACAAGACCTAGCAGCTACTACTTTGAAGGACCATAGGTCTTGGAATACTATATTCCATTGAGCAAAAGAACTAGAGTTACAATCAAGGGTAACTTATACAGAAAAATTAAATATAATCATGAATTAAAAAAAAGAGCACTTAGAAAACTGAAATACTTTCTGGTTTTTGTGACAAAACCCCCAGAACTCAAGGGAAAATTTGTCACATAACATCCAGGAGAAATATAAAGTGAATATTAAAGACAAAATATAATGAACTCAATAAGGTCAAATTGCTTACTTCTTATATGTGAAAATATATGACTGTCATTTATATTTTGGTAGTTTAACAGAAAGGTTTGGTCTGAGCTGAATATGATGAGGGTGATTCTAAGAAAATAAAATTGTGTAGGGAGAGATAAAATGAAATGATTATCTCATACAAATGAGGCATAAAAAGAAAAATTTTCACAGGAGAAGCTAGTAGGGGGGAAGGTGGATAGTGCTAGAACCTTGCTCTCATTGGGAATGGGTTAAGAAGGGAAATATATATATATATTCTAAATTCAGAAAGAAATAAGGGGGCAAGGGGATAGGGTGGGGCAAGAGGATAAGGGAGGGACTTTTAGAGGGGTGGATAGGGTAAGGTATAGGAGGGCAAGGTAGTGGGTGGAATTAAAGCAGAGGAGTGAGGAAAGATAGGGTAAATAAGTGTGGAAAATAAGAAGAGAGGAAATACACAACAAAAATCATAGCTTAGAATTTGACTGAGATTAATTTACCCATAAAATGGAAATGGATAGCAAAATAAAAATCTGAATTCAACAATATATTACTTTCACACAACAGTATAAAAATGAGAGATACGAAGATAAAATAAAGGGCTGGAGTAGAATTTATTGTGTAAAAAAGTAGGGATAGTAATCATTATCTCAGACAAAGTTAAAGTTAAAATAGATTTAATCAAAAGTGAAAAATAGAGAAACTACACTATGTCAGCAATATTATTCAATATAGTTTTAGTTTAGACCATTTAAAATACTAGACAGTATAAAATACCTGAGTATTTACCTGCCAAAACAGATATAGGAACTAGATGAACAGAAACATAACACTTTATACTAATAACCTCAGATCTAAATAACTGAAGCAAAATTTATTGTTCGTGAGTAGGTAAAGCAAATATAATTTTTAAAATGACAATTTTGCCTAACCAAATTATTTGTTCCATGCCATTCCAATTAAATTACTAAAAAAATATTTTGCTGACTTAAAAAAATTATAACAAAGTTCATTAATAAATAAAGCAGTTTAACCTCTAGAGAATCTTGAATTTGCTTGACAATCTCATACTTCAAAAGATCTGTCATGGGGCGGCTAGGTGGCACAGTGAGTAGAGCGCCGGCCCTGGCGTCAGAAGGACCTGAGTTTGGATCTAGCCTCAGACACTTAACACAAACAAACAAAAACCTAGCCATGTAACCTTGGGCAAGTTACTTAACCCCAATTGCCCTCCAAAAAGCAAAAAAAACCATCTGTCACGACATTGGTGTGGGCATTCCTTCTTCTAATACAGATTACAATGTCTCTTTGCCACCTTGGAGATAGCTAGATGTTGAAGTGGAAAAAATACTGAGCCTGAAATTGAGAAGATCGAAGTTCAAATCCTGCCTTGTATACCAACTAGCTGTGCAAAAGTGGACAAGTTACTTAACATCTCTAGTCCTTAGTCTCCTCATTTATAAAATAAAAAAGTAATAATATCTATCTTATAAGGTTTCTGAGTCAATTGAAATAATACACATAAAATATTTAGTAAACCCCAAACCACTATGTAAGTATAGCTATTTTGATTATGAATTTTATGATTTTTGTGCTATGAAATTCTTGTCCAGTCATTTCAATAAATTGTCCCTGGAGGATCTATCCACCACAGTAAAGAATTTTTTCTCTCGGGTTATTTTTTGTGCATGTATATGGTTATTTTGGGGGCACCAATTTATCACTGAGAATGCTTCTCTTCTCTATTTGACTACAAGATAAGCACATCTCATTTTTCAGTAATACAGGTACTGTATGACTCATCTTGTTCTTTTTCTGTCATTTGTCATATTCAGGTAATTGCTGATAGCACGCTTACTTAAAACCACCATGGTTTCTTCCACTGCACTTTGGGTTATTTATAATTTTAATTCCTTTGAGATCATAGTTTTTATGAATTGCAGACATAAAGCACTGCTTCCCCAATACTGCTGTTAAAAATAAATTTTAGGCAGTTTGAAATATTGACAACACTTTAAATTTTTCCAAATTCAATTCAGCCTGACTTTCTGTCTCAATTCTAGGCCCTGTTCTTTGTCTATCTGTGGTACTCATCCAATATATGAGGACTAAATCAAGGGGTTGAGCATCTGGGTACATGTTCAGATTCTGGGAAATATAAATATATCATTAACTTTATTTTTCAAGTTTTGGTAGGATACTTTCTGTGCATGTTACTGAGAAAGTTTTACACTGCTTTAGGGCTAGGTGCATCTCTAGGGTGGAGAGTGGAGGGAGAAGAAAAGAACTACATGATAACTTTTTATATATTTAAGAGGAATAGAAAGTTGTACATAATAGACTTGTAGTTTCATGTACAATCATCTTTCCCCACCATTCTACTATGTTATGAAAATGCTTGTTTTGCTTCTTAAATTCAGAATAAGAGAAAATAAGCAGCACAATCAACATCATCTGAAAATAGTGTTTTCACTTTCAATAGCAAATATATTGAAAACATTTTTGTACTCTGTGTGGGAGATCTTGTAAAGTACTGATGAAATATTTGAGTAGAGAACATCTCAGTATTGGACTTTGCTGAATGATAGTACTCAGAGGTTTACACAAGTTATCTCCATTGTATCTATCTCTATACATATATACATACATATGTGTATAAATATACATGTGTGTATACACACAACAAAAATATACATGTGTGTATGTATGTGTATGTACATATACACACACATTTATACTTTTGATGTGTCTAAGGCCTTACCTTATACTTACCTAAACTACTATTGTGCAGAGAATATGGACAAGGCAAGTGCTTACATAGAGGTCAGAAGAAGAGGCACAGGAACACTCTCAAGGTGTCTCTGAAGAACTTAAGTATTAATCGTGAGACATGGGAGATGCTGGCACAGGACTACCCAGCATGACATGTCCACATCAAAGAAGCTGCTGTACTCCATAAGCAAAGCAGAATCACAGTAACACAAAGGAAATATGAGCTGCACAAAACCAGAGACATCTGGATCTCAAATGTTCTAAATGATTACTTGTACCTGGTAGAGTCTTGCAAATTTGTATTGGACTGATCAGCCTCAGACAAACATGCTGTACCCTGAACCCACCAACATGACATCATTAGTTCATCTTGAAAATAACAGATAAATAGCAAGAATATGTAGGGACATCTTATTTGAGGGCAACCTTTGAGACTGCATTTTAAAATCCCAAGTCATATGCTTTTTCAAAATCATTAAGCAAAATACATAGTGGTATATTATTGTCTTCTACCCTTGCAAAACTCCTGTATAGGTTCTGGCCATTGAAGCTAAATTCCTTGGAAAGGCTATCTATAATAGACACTTCTATTTTTTCCTCCTTCCCTTTCACTTTCTTCTTAAGCCCTTACAACTTGGCATCTAACTTGATCATTCCACTGAAACTGCTCTCTTCAAAATTATTGATGATCTTTTACTTATCAGACCCGATGACCTTTTCCTCAGTCCTCTCTCCTTGATCTATCTTCAGTCTTTAACACTAGTGATCACTCTCTATTTCTTGATATTCTCCAGTTTTCAAGGCATCACTTTCTCCTGAGTCCCCTCCTATCCAACTTCTCTTTCTCTGTTTCCTTTACTGGATTCTCTTCCAGATCATACTTTCTATCTGTGAATATCCTTCAGGGCTGTATCCTAAGCCGTTTTCTCTTTTCCATTTAAACTACTTCATTTGGCAGTCTCATTAACTTTCAAGGATTTAATTATCATCTTTATGCTGATATTTCTCAAATCTGTCTTTCCTACCCCAAACTCTCTGCTCACCTCTAGTTTTGTATCTCCAACATCCTTTCAGACATCTCAAAATGGATGTCCAATAGATAACTTAAATTCATTATGTTCAAAAAGAACTGGTTATCTTTCCCTCTAAATGCTCTCTATCTCCTACCTTCCCTGTCATGTAGAGGGCAACACTATCTTCCTAGTACCTCAGGCTTGCAACCTAGGAGTCATCCTGGATTTCTCATTTTCTCTCACCCTACATATCCAAGCTTTTGTCAAGGCTTTTTGATCTGACCCTTGCAACAGTTTTAAAATATGCCTCCTTCTCTTTGACAATACCTCCACTCTAAGGTAGGTCCTCATCACTTCACACTTGTACTATTATAATAAACTGCTAGTGTGTCTGCCTGTGTCAAGCCTCCTCAATCTAATACATCCTCTATTCATCCACTAAACTGATTTTCCTAAAGCACAGTTGCAGTTATGTCAGCCCCCTCCTCAAAAAAATCCCAGTGGCTCCTTCTTGCCACCAGAATCAAATACAAAATACTCTGTTTGGCTTCAGAAACCTTCATAATCTAGGCTATCATACTTTTATAGTCTTCTTACACTTACTTTTCAATCCAGCAACATCCTGACTGTTCCATAAACAAGATATTCTATTTCCCCACTCCAACAATTTTCTCTTATTTCCTTCAATCCCTGGAAAACTCTTCCTCCTTCAATTTGACGACTGACATCCCTGGATTTCATTAAATGCCAACTAACATCCCGTCTTCTACAAGCTTTCTCTTAATTCCAAAGCTTTCTCTTTACTATTTTCCATTTATCTCACACCTATCTATCATCTATCTATCTATCTATCTATCTATCTATCTATCTATCTATCTATCTATCTATCTATCTAACATGCTTTATATATAATTTCCATTTGGTCTCCCCCATTAGACTGCATTCTACTTGAGGGCAGAGACTGTCTTTTTCCTTTTTTGGTACCTTTAGTACTTAGTAGAGTGGCTGGCTCATATTAGGTACTAAACAAATGTTTACTGATTCATCAATTCATTGATACTCTATAGGTCTCAGTAAGTTATATGTCTGCAAAGACATAGTTTATTATTGAAAACTATGTATGGAAAAGCTATCCATGACTCATATTTTCATCAAGCATACCCATCAATATGTACATAGACCATTCTTATAAAGATTTTAATTGCCAATGACCTCAATAGATCTCTCCCTCTCTCTCTTTCCCTTCCCTTCTGTGCCCCCCTCCCTGATATTATCAAAGCACCATTTATGACATTTTCTCTTAGGAGTTTTCCTTCTTTGAAATATCTTCAAAATCAATCTCTTAATGGCTTTAAAATAGTGCTTATTCCACTATTTCTTATTCTTTACATAAGTTGATACTGTTTCTTGGTTTCTATCATGCTACTATGACATGTTTTGCAAATAAGCACATACTGTAAATGTGTTGCCATAGGCTGCCATGGATCTCCACTTGGCAAGGAGATTAAGTATTTGAAGGGCAGTGACAATTTCCAAGCTTTTTCGGATTCCTATGCCAATAGTTTTATCCCAGTTAAACTTCTTTAGGATATATTGACTGAATCAGCATGTCTACTTTTGTTCTTTTTTTAATCAGACAGCTAGCTCCTTTTAACAGGTCAGACTGAAGACACTTAACTATATGCAGTGTTGATTGCCTTCTCATCTTTACTATTTTTTTTCCTAATTTAGTGTTTACTTTTATCTGTAAAACCCAAATGATCTATCTGACTGCACAAACTGCTGTGAAATGACTGCTACAGCTATACTCAGTTGTTTGCTGTCTATTGAGTTATACCCAACTTAATTTTTTTAATGTCACTTAATGTTGGTCACGTGCAATTCCTTTCAAATATCATCATGTGTGAAGCTTCTGAAAAGCTTTTGCCTCCTCAGTTTTTCTTTTAACCGCAAATTATATTTTCTAATATAGAACCACAGGATTTCAGAATATGTGTTAGAAGGAAAATAAGTGGTCATCTAGTCCAATCCCATCATTTAAAAAAAATAAAAGGTCTGGAACATTTTTTTCTTCACCTACATCATACAGGAGTCAGGGGGCAGATTCATGATTCAAACCCATGTCTTCTGGGTTCAACGCTGGCCTTCTTTTCTTTTCCTCTTTAAAAATGTTATTATTTATTTCTTTTAAACATTCTTTTCTTTTTAGAGCTCCAAATTGTCTCACTCCTCTCCCACCCACTGAGAAGGCAAACAATATATCAATTATACATGTGAAATCATGTAAAACATGAAATCATGTAATTTCCATATTAGCCATATTTTTCCAAAAAGCAAATTAAAAAGTGTCTGTTGTCTCCCCTGGAAAACAACAAACTGTCCCCAAGGGTAGAGACTAACTGGTTAGGAACCCAGTATTTTTTGTACATTGTAAGTATCCCTTAAAAATAACTCTTATTGTAACCTAATATCTAGTATCTAATAGCACTATCCATACTTGCTTTCTCTATGGGCCAATTGATGCTTCTTCCTTCTCTGGCTTATAACTAGGGATGAAATAATGCTGCTTTGTTGAATCATATTCTAAATTGTAAGCCATGGAATTTATTTTGATGACACTCTCTTGTCCCAACATTCCTTATGTGACCACCAAATAGCAAAATGATTTATACTGAATTAGTTTGAAGTCTTGTTAAGTTCTTGCAGATTTTCTCTATGTGCTTAGTCTAAATGGAATATTGGTATGTAAGTTGAAACTTTATTTATTATGTTCTGTTTGTGCTTATTGTGAGTAATACATGGCAACATGTTTAAGACTGACATGATTTGATGTTTCTTGTTTGCTTTGGACATAAGATGAAACCAACTTTGTTAGTTCTTTACATATTTTTCTGGGACTAAAATCTGTGAGCCATCCTTTCATTTCATTATAATTCCTGTGTATTTTGGTTTTGTTTAAAATGAAAATATCAAGAGGAATGTAGCTCTTTCCATCTTGCAGCATGGCATTTTAAAAATTCTTTCATTTTTTTCAATTGAAAATGTTTTTTCCCCTCTCTCCCACTTATGCCCTCTCTCACGGAAAAAAGGAAAACAAAATAAAAACCCTGTACCACACATAGTCAAAACAAATTCTCATATTGGCCATGTCTCGAAATATGTCTCATTCTCTATAATTAGTTGGTCTCCTTTCTGTTAGGAGTTAAGTATCAGAAGATGATTCATAGTGAAATAATCTGAACAAGGAGAACAGTGTATAACATAATGCTAACATTGTGTAAATGAACAACTTTGAAATCACTAAGAACTCTCATTAACATAATGATCATTAACCCTCTAATTAACACAATGAAGCAGCAAATCAGCAAGTTTTTGAAAGTTGAACTTGCTTTAATCCCCTCTCCTCACCCCATTCATGTAGTTTAGGTTTTAGACTGTCCAGTGTTCCAAATCACCCACTGAATTATCCCAGCATTCCTAATAATTATAACCAATGGCTTTCATTAACCAGCCATCATAATTGATTATCTTTTTTTTTTCCATTTGCCTGAGTCTCTGCTTTATTGAGAAGCTCTAAACATTTCACCTTCAGGCAGGTGAGGTAACCTAGCCCTGAAGAATCCATATGGTAAGTTTTGGTGGCTAATATGTTGAAATCACAAATTTTATTTGTAGGCCCTGTTTCTGCCTGACTGAATAATTTCATTGTTGAGTAAATTTCTGTGGTGATGCAGTTTTATGTATTGAATAACTGCATATTGAATCAATTTATCTCCAAGCATGAAGATAAGGAGTGGAATGGCAGAATGATGGCACAGGGAAGAGATCTTGGCATTGGAAAATTCATGTCAAAGTAAGGTAAATAAATAAAATAATGAGTATGGAATTCTAAACAGGGACTATGTAGCTTAGAAGTTATAATCATGTTGCTATATGGTATCCATGAATTAGATAGTAATAACACATTTCTTGTCCAAAGTTTTCAGATTAGTAAAAATTATAACTGGAAAGGACCCTTAATATCAGTTGGCTTTATGTTTTCATTTTCTTTTCTTTTTTTCTTTCTTCACTTTTTAGAGGGCAATTGGGGTTAAGTGACTTGCCCAAGGTCACATGGCTAGTGTTTGTGTTAAATGTCTGAGGCTATATTTGAACTCAGGTCTTCCTGACTCCAGGGCTGGTGCTCTATTCACTGCTCCGCCTAGCCACCCCCTGTTTTCATTTTAGAAGGGAACTGCGATTCAGGAAGGAGAAGTGACTTGTCCATCGTGTAAGTGGCAAAAGGGCTTCCTGAGCCTAGGCTTTTTGGTGCTAATTTTTTTTTTTTGCCTTTTGGTGGGCAATTGGGGTTAAGTAACTTGCCCAAGGCCACACGGCTAGGTTTTTTATTTGTGTGTGCATTAAGTGTCTGAGGCCGGATCCGAACTCAGGTCCTTCTGACTCCAGGGCCGACGCTCTACTCACTGCGCCACCTAGCCGCCCCATTTGGTGCTAATTTTAATCTTCTTTCCTCTCTATATTACTACTGGTGCCCATGGGACTTTATTTTTTACATCAAAATGGAGAAAAAGAGAACAAGGAAATTTGTTGTGCTATAATTCATTTCACAGGTAACCCCCAGGAGTGTATATTGGAATATTAATATATGCTGAGAAATGATGTAGTAAATAAAGGACTGAACTCAGAGTCAGAAGTCTTGGCTTCAAATCTTCCCTCTGCCACATCCTGGCTGTGTGATTCTGAGAAAGTTACTTTATCTCTTAAGTGAGCCTGGTGACTTTCTTAGACTATAAGTTGTAAAGCAGGCTCTTATCTGTATAGATAGAGGAGTTTCTTCTTGAGGAGTTCCTTCCTATTCCAGTAAAATTATAGGTTTGGAAAGAAAGGCAGTAGCTTATATGAAGTAAGTACTTATCTACTGTTGAATAAATGACAATAAAATTATCAACCTAACCGAAATTATCAAGATTTTAAAGCATGACACATAAGTTGGACAAAACAGGCAGTAGAATATACCTATATACAGGCAACATGCTGACCAATTCAACTTGACAAACTGTTACTCAGACTTTTCTGTTGCTAATGACATGATAGGTATTGTTTAACATGCAAAATAAATATATAGCATATTCTTTGTTCTAAAGGAGCAGGACATCTGAGAGAGTATGTAAAGATATAACTTATTAAGTGCAAAATAAGTTAGTATATAATTAAATGTTGTGTTGAATACCAACATGCCTAAATGTATAGGACAGGAAAAAAACATAATTAGTTATCAGATATATTTTAGGTTATTTTCAAAACCTGCTTATGTGAATTTTAAAAATTCAATTTGTTGTTCAAGTATTTTCAGTCATGTCCAGCTCTCTGTGACTTCATTTTTTTTTTGGCAGAGATACTGGGGTGTTTGTCATTTTCTTCTCTAGCTCATTTTACAAATGAGGAAACTGAGGCAAACAGGGTTAAGTAACTTGCCCAGGGTCACACAGCTACCAAGTGTCTGAAGCCAGGTTTGAACTCACAAGGATGAATCATCCTGATTCCAAGCTCTATCTAGTACCACCTAGATGCCCTATAGATCACACTGTCCATGGAGTTTTCCTAATATAGAATGATTTGCCATTTCCTTCTCCAGTAGACTAAGGCAAACAGAAGTTAAGGGATATACCCAGAGTCACACAGCTAGTAAGCATATGAGACTGGATTTGAATTTAGGTCTTCCTGTTTCCAGGCTCAGAACTCTATCTTTCAAGTTAAGTAACAGAAGTAGTCATGCTTCCTAAAATTTTGAACTCTTCAAAAAAGGAAAGAGTCAGGGGGTGGCTAGGTGGCACAGTGAGTAAGAGCAATGGCCCTGGAGTTGGGAGGACCCAGGATCGGTTCTGGCCTCAGATACTCAACACCTACACAAAAATAACTGGCCGTGTAACCTTGAGCAAGTTATTTAACACCAGTTGTTTTAAAAAAATGGAAAGAGTCATCATAGGAAACCCCCCCCCCAACATATTTCCCATTACTAGAGGTTGATCTGTAAGTGAAGGATGAACATTTGTAGGAGATGCCTCTTAAGGAATTCCTATTTGAATAGTTTGGCCATGATGGCCTCTAAGACCCCTTTGATTCATTATGATTATATGATATACAATATTTTAATCATAACATTATTTAGTATTGAGACTTTTATTCTGGGTCTACAATCATTAATCTAAGTCAAATTATATGTGGGAAAAATCCAATTATCTTAAACATTGGTAATTTGTTTTAGGTTCTCGAAGATTTTACAAAGTATTGATGACTTTCTTAAAGGTTATGTAGGAGTGGCTAAGTGGTGCAGTGAATAGAGCACTGGCCCTGGAGTCAGGAGGACCTGAGTTCAAATCTAACCTCAGATACTTAACACTTACTAGCTGTGTGACCTTGGGCAAGTCACTTAACCCTAACTGCCCTGCCTTCCCCTCTCCAAAAAAAAATTTAAAAAATGTCTCTGCTCGATTTTCTAGGAAGATTGAGGGCAGGTGAAGGGAAAAAAAACATTAAAAAAGGCTATGCAATAATGCACAAAAGGAATAATTTAATACTTTGCCTATTTTATGTTACATTTTAATTCTAGTAGATGAATGCAAATGAATCAGTTTGGAAAATAGGACTCAGGTTGTATTGCCACAGAGCCTGGGGGGATGCATAACATCTTTCTCAATGACTTAATTATCTGCAAATTAGGACCAATAGAATAAATGGCAAAATTTCAGGCCCTTCTCAATGAGATGCCTTTTTATCTGGAAAATGCCATAGATGGGGTAAAAAAGCAATTATTTGTCACATCTCCTGCAAAGGTTGCAGCTTTCAACTTACTTTAAATGACAGATTGCTCTGAGGGTTAGGAAATTAGCTACTGAATAGGTCATAGCTTCTGCAAACAATCCATTTTTATAACCAACATTCTCAATTAGGAAAAGAAAGCAAGAATGACTTTGGTGACATTAATTCAGAGCTGTCAGGAATTCATTTTGGATACTTATTGCCATTTAAGGGAGTATTTATAGGTTCCATTCATCCCCTTTCCTTTTAAAAAATGGGGGAGGGAATCAGAATGGTATGAAACACTTTGACCATGTTCTTTTTAAGTTATCCCTAAAATGACTGTTTAAACTGAACACTAACAATTTTTTATACAATATCCTTTACACCAAAACATGGTTTCTCTTCAAAGTATTTCTTATGAAATATGTTAAGACTCAAGTAGGTTGCAATTTATTTGACTTTTCAGAAACTACATTACTTCATAATAATTGTAACCTGTTGTCTAGAATCCTAAATTCTGGGCTGGCATGATTTGGGTTCAATCTTGACAATTTTCATAAATCACTCCTTTGCTTCTCCTGCAAAGCTGAGAAAATTACTCATGTCTAGATGTCCATGGATGTAAGTAAAGTGTTCAAAGTTACTGTGGAAGCACTTAAGCTAATATTATCTTCTGTTTACCTCTCTTCTGTCTATCATCTATGTGACTGGCTATTATCTACTTAGCCACATATTTGTCTACCTATCTATATGTCTGTCTACTTATCTTCTTTTCTCCAACACTGATACCATTCTAGGGCAGGTCTTATCATTTCATGTAAAGACTATTGGGTAATAACCTGCTGGTGGGATGCCTGCCTCAAGTCTTTCCTCAAATTCATCCTTCATTCAGCAACCAAAGTACTTTTCTTTAAGGGCAAATCTGATCATGTCACCCTCTACCCACCTACTTAGTAAATGCCAGTGATTCTCTATTACTCTAGGATCAAATATGAAATCCTCTATTTGGCACACAAAGCCCTTCATTACCTGGTCCCCTCCTAGTTTTCCATTCTTACCATACATTCTTTGATATAGTGATATTGATGTCCTTGATATTTCATGGCCAAGAGATTCTATCTCTTGGATATAGGCATTTCTCTGGCTGTGTTCCAGGCTTGATTGCTTTCCTTCCTGAACTTTGCCTCTTGACTTTCCTAGCTTTCTTTAAATCCAACCTAAAATCCCACTTTTTTTTGCTGTATGCCTCTCTCATTCCCCCCATTTTTTCTTCTTAATGTTTATTTTTTAATTTCTGAGATAAAGAAGTATTTCTATAACATAGTACAATTAAAAAAAGATGATAGTACATGAAACTGCAAATCTACTATGCACAACTTGCTATACCTTTCAAATGTATAACAAAATTATTATGTAAACTTTTTTTCTTCTCTCCCATCCCACCCTAGAGATGACAACCATTAGAAAATTGTTCTATACATACTTCTCTTGATCAATTCTTTCTCTGGATGTAGATAGCGCCTTTCTTCATATATTTTTATATGTAATTTGGGTATTTATAATAGTCAAAATAGTTTATCCTTTCAAAGTGGTTCTTAAAACAATATTGCTGTTACTGTATACAATGTTCTCTTCATTTAACTTATTTTGCTTTTCATCATATCATGCAATTCTTTCCATGTTTTTCTAAGATCATTGAGCTCATCAATTCTTTTGGCCCTGTAGTATTCCATCACAATTATTTACCATAACTTGTTTAGTCATTCCCAATTGATGGGCATCCCTGCAATTTCCCACTCCCTATTCATTCTGGTAGCTTTCTTCTGTTGATTATGTTCTATTTTTCATATATACAGTTTTCTGTGCATATATTTCTTTACATGTTGTTTATGTCATTAGATTGTATGCTTTTTGAAGACATTTCTTTTGTCTCCTTTTGTGTCTCTAGCACTTAGCGTGGTTCCTGGCATATAGTTGGTGCTTGATAAATGTTTATTGATCAAATGGTTATGTGTCTATCTATTATGTACCCACCCATGTCCTAGATCTTTATTTTTTCTCACAAAAAGACTAAAAAAAACCCACAAGAACTCGTAAGATTCTATATTCAAACAAGATAATACTTCTTCCCTCTTCAGTGCATTCCTCTTCCCTCCAGTGACTGATATAAAACTCTAGACTCATTGTGCCTTCCCATTGTTCTGATTTTTCCCTGGAGCAAGGTTAAAAGAGATATTTGAACCTCTCTAAGAGATATAATCAGAGTCCCAAAAGCCTCACTTTTAACCTCATCAAGTTCACTAGCTTCTTCTGGTCATATCATCTACCAGGATTCATACCCCCATAGTACTTTAGAGTTTCACAAAATGCTTTCCTCATATGATTTGTAGATAAGTGGTGCAAATATCATTCAACATCTTTTTATCATTAAAGAATGAAAGACTTGAAGAAGTTAAATGAGTTGTTCACAGGCATTCGACTTTTATACATTTAATCTAGAACTTTCTCTAATTCAAGTTTTCAGACTCTAAGGCTTGTGTTACTGGTACTACCACACCCCTTTTAAAACAAACAAACAAAACCAACTGTATTCTGAAGTGAAATTTTCACACACATAATTTAAGAAGAAAAAGGGATCTCAGAGGTTATTGAGTCCAACCTATTCTCTAGTAGGGATTCCCTCTAAAATATCCTTGACAGGTGGTCATTCAATTTTCATTTGAGTCATATTTGGCAAATTCTTTTGACAGGATTAAAACTGTATTCACTAGAAACTTTGTTAAGACTCATATGAACAATTCTCCATGCAAATAACAATAATTTATGTATATTCTAGTAAACCTACAATGATTTCTTAGTTCTTGCCAAAAATCATGTCCAAAGTCCTTTATATTCTTTTCAAGGCCCAACATAACTATATCTCATCTTCGACCTAACCTATTTATTTCCCCAACTTCTTTTTAAAATGAACCCTCTCTTCCAGCCTGGCCAGGTTTCTCACTGCTTGTGAAACACACCATGCTTTTTAACTGATGCTGAACCTTTTCCCTAGCCTTTGTTAACTCTGCCTATTTATATCCTAACATAAATTTTAAGGCCTATCTCAAGATTAATCCTCTTCAAGAAGTTGCCCACAATATTATAGGATGCAAAGTTAAGAGAAATTCTAGAGATTACCAGATCTAACCCTCATATCTTATTGATGATAAAATTGAGACACAGAGAAGTTAACATGTTTTACCTAGGGTTTATAGGTTCACAGATATGGAGTTGGAAGAGACTATAGGGGCTACTTCATCTAACTTCTTCATTTTATGGGTTCAGAAACTAAGGCTATTAAAAGTTAATTTATTTGCCAATGCTAATATAGCTTCTAAGTATCACAGGCAGGATTCAAACTGAAGTCTTCCTTACTCCAAGTCCAGCAATCTATCTATCATACCATGTTGCCTCTCTCACACAGGAGAAGGGGAGCATTTAAATCCTAGATTTTCCAACTACAAACTAAATTATCTATTGTGTCTTGCCTTCTCTTGAATCATAGAACACTTAATAGATGTAATTGACTTTATAGTCATTTGAATTATAGATTCAAAATGATATATGTAGATACTTAGTAGGTGTTCAATAAATGGTTACTATACTATTTTGTCAATGAAGCTGCCATTAGTTTTGAAAAGGGTTTCATAAAGTTTAACTTGGGACTAACTATGGGGGGGAAATGATTTACACAGCAGAGGGGTTGTGATTCATCAGTATAGGTAAGTTACATAAAAACAGTTATTTAAGACAGTATGTCACTCAAAGAAGGGATTGAAGGAGTAATAAAAGAGACTGGTAAGGACCCTCCATGGAGAAAGATAACCTTAGAAAGAACTAGGAGTGCTTGAGATTAATGAGGCATAATAGCAACTTTTAACCATTTGAAGAACAATGTAGGAAAATGAGCATACTTGTTATTTTTGACCCCAGAGGTCAGAACTAGGACCAAGTGATGGAAGTGAAAAAAAGGCAGATTGTGACTGAATGTAAAGACAATAAAAGCAAACAAACAAGACAATTACTTAAAAACACTTAAGGCTGCTGAAAAGTTAAATGTATAACTTTGGCTAGGTTTCCCTTCACTTAAAATCTTCAAGAAGATGCTAGATGAGCCATATTGTAAAGATCATTAGTCTGAAATAGGTGAGTTAAATAGTCATAGAGGTGCCAGTCAACTGAGTCTGCAATTCTATAAAATGGGATGCTATGTTTCAGGAAAGGATTGAGTTTAACATTGTCAAAAGATGTAAATGAGTCATATAGAATAAGGAGTAGGTAAAAAGCACTGTATGAGACAGCAAAAGATCATTAATACCCTTTGAGAGAGATGTTTTAGTGTAGCAGTGATGTCAAAAGACATTCTGTATGGAATTAAGAAGTGGACAGAAGTTGAAGAAATGGGTTCAAAAATGTTAATGATTATTTCAGGGCAATTGGTTGTGAAAGGGAGAGGATATATAAGATGATAGCCTGAGGTGATGGCAAGGTCAAATGAAAGTTTTTAAAGGATGAGAGGAAACCTGAATATATATTTGTAGGCAGAAAGGAAGGAGTTTAAGTTGAGACTGAGGAGAGAAGTAATGATTACAAGGACAATGGATGTGATGAAAGAGAATGGGATCAAGGACAGAGGACTAACTCTTAGTCAGAAATAGAAATAAGGATAGAATGGAGGACTAAGTAGAATCAAGTTCCTCTGTGGAAGGGGAGACCTTACACAGGGCATTTAAAAAGAGAAAAGAAAGTTTTGAACTCACTCTCCCATTCCTCACAGAGAGCATCAGGAAAAATTAAAAGAACTATTGAGTTCCTCTACAAAACTAACAGAATAGAAAACTATTTATGGAAAATAAGATATTAAATTTGACATTTAGAATATTTAAGGAATTGTTAAGTCCAAGTAGTAATTTGTAGTCAATAATGGATAAATGACCACAGGACATGAACAATTTTTCTTTTTTATTAATTTTTTTTGCTTTTTGGAGGGCAATTGGGCTTAAAAGACTTGCCCAAGGTCACATGGCTAGTTTTTGTGTTTAGTGTCTGAGGCTGGATTTGAATTCAGGTCTTCCTGACTCCAGGGCCAGTGCTTTACTGTGATACCTAGCAATCCCTTATGAACAATTTTTCAAAAGAAATAGATGATGTTTCTAATCACTTGAAAAATTCTCAACCATTCTGGTAATCAAAGATATGGAATTTAAAGAAACATTAGAGTTCTACTTCATGCAGATCAAATGGGAAATGGAATAGTAGATGTAGTCATCCATTGCTGGTGGAATTACAAACTTATAGATTCCTTTTGGGGAATAAATAATCTGGTAGTATACAGTTATAAAACAAATGTTATAAATCCATTTATATTACTTAAGGCAACGATATACTCTGATATTGTTATTGGGGAATATACCCTGATATTGTTATCTCCAGTATGCTGCACTGATATAATAGAATATTATATTTCATTTAAGTCAGGTCAATAGAATTTATTAAGCATTGATTATATGACAGGCACTGTGCTAAGCATTAGATTTAGACATTTTACAATGATAGACAAGATATGAGTGGAAAGATGTAGAAATTATGAAAAGATCTACATGAAATTATGTATTATTATTCAGAAAGGTATAGTGGATTGAGAGTTAGCCTCTGAGCAAGAAATACCTGGGTTTGGCTCTTGCCTCTGAAACTGACTGTCTGGCTCTGGGCTAGTCACTTGATCTCTCATTGTCTCAGAGATCTGATCCTAAATTGCTCTGAGACCCTAAATTGCAAGGAAAGTACTCATCTGCAGAAGAAGATTCTCACTGAGCACTCTCTATGTTGCATGGTGATGTCCTTCAGATTGCCCTCTTTGAGGGTACCTTGTACTAATTGGTCAGATCACTGAAGAGGATCCTGAATGATACATGTCAGGCATTCAGTATAGCTATCAAGTCAATGACAAGTTGGGTGACATAATTATAATATCTAACATTTATTGTTTGCAAAGTTCTTTACATATATTTTCTCCTTTGTTCCTCACAATATTTTTTTGTAAAGGAAGCTATTGTTATTTGTAGAATATTATACATTCAGAGGCAGACACAGGAATGCTAAGAGACTAAACTTTGCTCTAGAAAGAAATGAAATAATGCAAAATAAAAGCAAAACTGGAAGAATAGATTTAAGGACAAAATGACCATATAAAAGGAGAGTTAGAACAAATAGACTGAAGATGACTTAGAGGGCGTGCCTGAAAAATTCTTTTGAAATTTTACACAATCAAGTTAATTTGAACATAATTTCTAAGCAAGTTTATTTTGTTACTCTGATGCATTTTAGATTTGTTAATGAAGCGTATTTATTAAAAAATAAGAGGACTAATGATAAATTTTGCGAGCCCTACTTGGGTTGAAATTATAGAAATTTGTGATAGTTACAAATGAGATGGTTGTATGACTTGCTCCAACAGCATTAGCAAAACATGAATAGGAACAGAGAAGGTAGATGATGGTTATAACAGTCCATAATGTGGGTATAGAAAGTCATGGAAAGTCATAAAGAGGAAAAAACTGTCAAGGGAAGTATAGTTGGACTAGCTAACTCCATGGTCTAATAATAGGGATAGGTTAGCTAAACAGAGAGTGATGGAAGGATTAGAGGTAAATGTAAAGATAAAAATAGGTTTAGAAAAAAATGAGGCAGAGGGAGAATTTATAGGAGGTTATGATCAGAACAAAGAATTTCAAAAATCTGGATTATGAAAGTAACACAGTTGTAGGTGGCAGTAAAATTTAAAATATGGTCTGGGAATTGAGAGGTGTGAAGAAATCAGAGTGGAGAGATATCAGTGTAAATATTTCAGTTTCCTATCACAAAGACATGAATGTAGAGAAGACTGTGATCCATGAATAAGGACACAACATAACTTGAAGGTTGGCAAATTAACTGCAATAATCATCTGGACAGAGTGATATAAATGAAAGAAGAAGGTGGTAGAAAGTAGTATGGAAACAGCAGTAAGTCTAGAAGAGATTGTTCAGTCAACTTCATATTATTGTCTAGAAACAAAAGCCATTCTTTAATATCTTGTTTTATTCTGGGGGGTTAGCCTGAACAGCCTGAATACCTTAGACATATCACTTAGGATCCTCTGAATTTAGGATCTGAGACCGGAAACAATCAGCATAATGTCATCCTCCAACAGGGGAATCTGGACGACCTCACCATTCAATGTCTCAGTCTGGCCTCTGAATAAGAAAAATCTCCTTCTTGAAAGCAGTGAACATTGTTATTATGAGTCTCCATGTTTTATGTCGTGCTTTATTTAATTATCCAAGAATTTCAAACAAGGTTATACTTGTTCTCATATTTTTCAAGGAATCTTGCTCATTTTCTCAGTCTATTATTTGACTTTTAACTCTTTGTTAATGTAAGACTCTGCTTTGATGCTGGAGAGTGTACTCCCCCAAGCTTCAGGGGTTTGTGCAGCTGTTTTTAGTGATATTTCTAGGAATCTCTAAGTTTTCAGTTCTTCCAGGGTAGAATGATCTAAGGAGAGGTGTGTTTACTATTCTCCTGGCCTGTGCTCCTGTCTGTGACCACAAATGCTCCCTTTTACCCTGGCACTGTGAAAGGGGTCCCTGCTCCATGGTGGCTGCAAGCTCCGGTGTACTAGTGCTCTTCCTTACCCTGGGACTGTCCCTCAGGACTGTGACCCAGATCCAAGTATGGTAAAACAACAGAGTCTTGCCTCAGTGCTAGGCAAAGAGAGCCTTAAACTCTCGTGACTTAAAATCCCTTTATGATCTGTGGGCTGAGAGTTCCAGAAGCAGCTGCTACTGCTGCTGATTCAGTGTCTCTCAAGGCCTGCACCTGGTTTGCTGGGGCCATAATTGTGCTAGTGTGGCCTGAGCTGGACTATGCTCCACTCTCACCTATGTGCAACAGACCTTCCCTGTTCACCTTCTAAGTTGTCTTTGGAGTCTGTGGCTGAGAGGTCTGGAAATTGCCACTGCCACTGCTATACTGATTTAGTCACCCCAAAGCCTGCTCCAAGTTTGCTGTGGCAAGTCTGCTCTGGACCATTCTCCTTTCTCACCCTGGTGCAATAGACCTTTCCTGCTGACCCTCCAAATTGTCTTGGTCTGGATAATTTCTCCACTCCAACTTTTTTATGCATTCTACTACTCTAGAACTTGTTTTAGAGTCATTATTTAAAGGTATTTGGAAGGACCTGGGGGAGAGCTCAGGAGAATTCTGGCCTTTACTTGCCCATCTTAGCTCTCCCTCACCAGACTCATTTCCACAAGACCGTATGTGTTTAGCTCACACAGTGCTGCATCCTGAGTATCTTTTCAATGCTATTAAATAATTTTCTTTAATCTGTGTGTATAATTTCCTTCCAATTATGAGCCTAAGCTTTCAAATTAGGTTAAGGTAGGTCTGAACAACAGTGATGAAAGGTATAAGGCTTCTTAGTAGTCTACATGTCACTCACTTCTCTCACTCCTCATTCCTTATCCATAATTTTCTAACCTATTTATCAGTGTCTTAATATCTTTTCATTGAAATCACCAACTATCAGAGTAGATGCTGAATTAACTCAGAGGGTCTTCTCTATTTCACCCTTTGTAACAGATATTGACACACCAACTACAATTATGTCCATGCTGACCTTTAAAAATATTTATTGTGAGAACTGAAAATATTCCATGAAATGATTTTTTTGTCTTCCCTTTGCTTACTCTTCCAAATCTATTTTCATTTCCCTGAAAGAGAACTGCAAGCCATCTTTTCATTTAGTTGAAACTTCCTTTTGTCTTCTGGATTCATTTTTAGGGAGAATGTGGAGATGAATATAAATAAGTTCCTCTAATAATCAGTTCATTCATTAGTTATTGGGAAGGATCTCAAAATTTGAGTACCACCAATGAAGTCAATGTTTTTACATAAAATTGGGTAATTCTGAGTACCCTCTGTCAGCTTGTCATCATTACTTCTGAAGCAGAATGAGGTTATATATGACAGAGCACTACATAAGCAGTGTGCTATTAAGGAGCCCCTCTGAGCTTATCAAATCTGGTCTTCAGAAAGAAGACATAGTCTTCTTTCCAGAAAGCTTTTCCAGCATGGGGGAAGCTTGAACTCTATTGGTATTATCTTTGAAAACCCAAGGTCACTATCACACCATGATAAGGCATGAGAACAGGATTCTGTGGAATATGAATAACATGTGGGTTATTTACATCATGGCTTTCACCTATTCATATGGTTAATTGAGGGCTGACCATGTACATCTGCAAGAAACCATCCTTGAAATGGAAAGCACTGTAGTGTGAATGTGAAGCAATGCCTCATCAAACTTCTATATGGTACTGACCTGTAAAATTCTTGACCAGAATGAAATGAAGTATTTTCTTACCAGGTAATTTCACAAAAAAATGATTTCATATGGGTTGATTCAAATGGCAGTGGTACATAAATATTCTTCAACAAATATACTCCAACTTTTTAAGAAACAGCACATCATTTATTTCTCAAAATATATTTTCACCATTATAAAGGATTACACAATTTTTAAAACTGAAAGAGGATTTTAAGAAATTAGTTGCTTTTATTCCCTAACCAAAATAAAGTCTTTCAAGGAGGCTAGGTAAATGTAAAAAAGAAAGGGAACCTTTACCTCTGGTTCTTTTTCTTTTCTTTTTTTTTGAAAGCTCATACTTCAGCATATGATTCAGGTACAAGTAGGTAAAAATATTCAATCCTCCAGAATTCCACTTAGAACTCTGGTTCTTTTGAAACTTATATTTCTATACAAAAGCTCCATTACACAAGAAAGTGTCTGACTCCATGAACTTTGTATTGTTTTTTTTTCCTTCGGAGACACTAGCCCTTGAAATCACTTGAAGGATGGGTAGCAGAGCCCTAAAGTGTGATACTACAGAACTAACAAAGTAATAGAATTTGCCTTTTGCTCCTGGTCCAGCATCCATGCTGGACTGAGTCTACAGGACTGAGTCTTTATCTGTTTGTGGTCATTTGGATTTAGAGATTTATTTTCTATAGAATTTGGTTTAAAAATGATACCCCACTTGCCTTCATTTATATTCAAGTCTAGTTGAAAAACTCTGTACCTAACATTTATTTTGAAATCATTGTTCACCACCACATTAGGAGAATGCTTAATTTACTGAACATCTTTTAACTTCTAACCCAGAAAGCCAGCCACATGCTGAATATAGTTATTACTCATTCCGTGAAAAGCAATGAGAGATAGTATCTCATCTACCTAATAGGATCATTTCCCCATCCTATTTCTGAAAAAAAAAAAAAAAAGCAAAATTCCTCTTTAAGTCAATTCACACTTGTGGAAAACTCCAGGTTTCATAGCAGATTCTTAGCCTATATAGCACTTCCTTGTGTTAAGTCAATGATAAAGATAGTTGGCTAGAAAGAAGTTTTACCAGAGGCAATGGAAAACTATATATTCCTTCTAAGCATTTATATATACATATATATATATATATACATATATATACATATATATATATTCCAAAGGGGTTTGGATCATGATTTATTTAAAATAGGAAAATATGGAAAATATAATTTTAGATTACAGAACTTCAGAATTAGAAGAGATCTAGCATTGGTTGGGGGAGAGGAGGAAATCAAGACAGACTTCATGTAAAGGATAGTTCTTGAGCTGAATTTTGAAGAAAACAAGAAATTGTAAGAGTTGAAAATGAAGGAGTACAATTCTGCCATGGATGGGGGTAGTTAATACAAATGTGCAAAGACGGGAAATGAAAATGCTGTGTGTGATGATTAGCAAGGTCAGGCTGGCTGGACTACAGAGTATGGGAGGGAAAGTAATGTAATATGGTAGGAAAAGTAGATTAGATTTGGAAGGGCTTTCAACACTAAACAGAAGAGGTTATATTTAATCATGAAGGAGCCATTTAACTTTTTGAGTAGTATCATGTCATGGTAAGATATAAGTTTTAGGAAATCATTTTGCATGGAAGATGGATTGGAGTGGGAAGAAACCTGAGGCAGGAAGAACAATTGGGAGGTTATTACAGTAATCTAGGTGAGACTGTGAGGAAGGCCTGATCTATTCTTGTGGTGCCTTAATGTATATAGAGAAGAGGACATTGGAAAAGAATGTTGTGGGGTAGAAATCATATATATATATATATATATATATATATATATATATATATATATATATATATGATAACTGTTTGGATAAATGATGTGAGGGAGAGTGGGCAGGCCAGGATAACTCAGAACACAGTAGTAACCTTTATAGAAATGGAGAAGTTCAAAAGAGGGTTAAGTTTTGGGGGAAAGGTAACATATAATCTTAATGCATAGGCATACATTCTGAATCTCACTGGTTTCTTTCTGGAGTAAGAGAGTAAAAATGATTACATTTTGCTCCCTGGAAATTTTAAAAGAATTGGTAAAATTGGTTAGAAAAATTGGTAGCTAATCAACCATTTGAAGCTTCTTTAGAGCTGGGACAAAATATCAATTCTACTTTGAAGAGTATAAGAAAGAAAAACAAAGTAACTTAGACAGACTTTAGAGCACTATTAAGTATACCACCTTATCAAAATTCTCTGAAACATACTGGACTTATACAAACAAAAAATACTATATATTTCCATAAGCAGGAAAAGATAAGAAATAAAACAAATAAAAGAGACCCAATCTCCCCACCAGTAGGATTTAATAAGTGCTTATTTTCCTCTCACTGAAGTTGGCTCCTTCTGCTTCATATTTATATTTTATGTCTTAAAATGGCATTTAAAGTAAGAGTTTTTCAAGAGTGCAAATATTATTAGAAACAGTTATAATAGAGCCGTCTTTGGAGTTAGACTATATTCATCTGAGTCAATTTAAGAAAAGTCCTGATTGAAGGTTGGGTGTTAACCAAATAACTAAACCATAGCATAACTGTCTACATGCAGATGCAACTAAAGTTCATTTTAGCCTATAAAGTATCCAACAAGAGTTTCAACTTATTATGTTCCTCTATATTTCTTTATTCTTTCTAAAATTTTGCTTTTATTTTTACTTTTGGAAACCTCATCCATAGGATCTAGATTTTCTCTAGATTTCATTCTCTTTAAATTTTACTGTAACCATACTCCAGGTAGCATGAAGAAAATTCTATATTAACAATAATAAAAATAACATTTTCTCTCATAGCATGCTAAATTAATGAATTCTATTACAATGTAAGCTCTTTAAGGCTGGGAAAATTTTTTCTTCTTCTTCTTTTTTTATCTATCCCCAAAGCCATTAAAGTGACTCATACAGTATAGGAGCCTAATAAACACTTATTGACTTGACCTGAATGGAACCCCAGTAGGAACTTTTGAGTTTTTTCTTAAGCACTTTCCAATGTAGAAAAGAAGATATAACATCACATTCAAAATTTAGAATACCCAAGGAAATGGCTCAAAACTTAAGTGTCAAACATTTTATGGCAATAACAACAATAGTTAAGTTTCACATTAATGTCCAGCTATATAGATTGGGGAACAATGAAGACTGACTTTAATAACTACAGGGCAAGTGAGATGGGGAATAGGGTAAGAAATAGGACTACATAACTAGAATTCTAAGAGCTTTTTTTTTTTACATAGAAGAGGTAGACAAGAACAACATACATCCTTATTCCACTGCAGTTTGCCTCAGTTACTTCTTTAGATTAGGTGATTTAAAACTTGACATTTGTCCTTTTTGTTTTAGATCTATGATGAACTACTTACATATCCAAGGTGACTGAATAGACTTTTTTCTTCAATTTCATTTGATCTCTGAGACTAATAAAATGCTTCTTTACAAAATGACATGGTCAGCTTTGAACGATATAACTTCCTTATGGTGGTGATGACTGGAATTGGGGTCATAAAAATGTTTGACAGCTCTGAAAAGAGCCAGGAAATGTGATTCTTATTGGAAATATCCAGCAACATATACAGCATGGAGGCTGGGGGGCAGTATCAAGAAAAGTAGAGGGAACTTGGGAAAACTAAATGCATTATTTGGTAAGGCATAAAGACTACATATTTTTAAAAGGTCCATGTTTCTGTTTGACAATTCATGTTTCTATATATTTCTATACTGCTAAAAGTATAAAACCTATGAAGCAGTTCTTAGATATTTTGGTCTCAAGATCTCTTTACACTCTTCAAAATTGGGGTTACCCTGCCCCCCAAGAGTTTCTGTCTGCATGGATTATATCTATTGATACTACCAAATTAGAAATTAAAGTGTCATAGCTAATTATGAAAATAGAGACTCCCTAGACTACTCTTTCTGACCACTGCATAAACTAAGGTTAACTAAGTTATACTTATGGTCCTCAAGACTATGTCCCTGTGCCCTTATTTTCTTTATAAACATAATATATACATATAAAACAGAACAGAATTCTGATTTCAGTGGTTTAAGAAACTTCCTCTTTTAATTTAGATTATCCTCTGCTTTACAATTTATAGGCTTAGAGAATAGTTTAGAGGCTTGAGAAGCTAAATGATTTGCCCAGTTTTAAAACCCAATATGTGTCAGAATAAGGACTTGATCCCAACTCTTTCTAAAATCAGACTATCATTCTATCTACTTTCTGAGCTGCCTCTAAAAAGATAACGTATAAAGATTTAAAGTAAGAAAGGGCGTAAGTAAAAACTCTGAGAAGTCTTTTAAGAAAAGAATCTTTGCTTTGGTGCAAATCAGAGACTGAACTGGATCTTTTCAAATTAGAGATGTCAAATATTTTATTGGAGGTTAAAAAAAAAGATAGTGCAATGGTAAAGAGTCCTAGGCTTAAAGTCAGAAGACTTGACTTTGAGTCCAGATTTGTCAATTACTAGCTATTTCATGATGGACAATTCAATCTTTGTCTGAGCCTCAGTTTTGCCACCTGTAAAGTAGTAATAATACTTGTACCATCTATTTTAAAAATGAAGAAGTTAGGTGGCTAGGTGGCTCAGTGAATAGAGCACTGGCCTTGGAGTCAGGAGGACCTGAGTTCAAATCTAGCCTCAGACACTTAACACACACACACACAAACCTAGCTGTGTGACCTTGGGAAAGTTACTTAACCCCAATTGCCCTCCAAAAAGCAAAAAAAAATGAAGAAAGTGCTTTGAAAACTATAAAGTTATACATCCATGACAGATATTTGTCCCTGTCTTGTCTTTAGCCATCACTTTCTTCTAAACCATATTCCTAAAATAAACCTGGGTAGCTTTGTCAGAGTCAGATGTTGGGACAAGATTTCTTTTCTTTTTCTTTCGATAAAAAAAAAAAGATTTATGTAGATTCATTTGCTAAAGTTGGAGGGACTTTCAGCCTCTAAGAATCTGACTCCTATTCCTATGTATCCCTAGTGCAGGACTTTCAGGGCCTTATATAGGGTAAATCAATACAGTAAAAGATTGGCTTTGAGTCCTGACTCCACCATTTGTCAACTGTTATCCTGAACAAGTCTCTTAAAATTCTCTGTGTACCAATTTTCTGTATCTGAAAAATGGGCAAAATAACAATTCTACATTATACCCATGTCATCATAAGCATCAAATAAAGCATACTTGTAATTTGTTTTGCAAAGTCAAAGAACTAAATAAAATGCATTATTGTTATCATTACTTAGGCTGTTTCCAACAATTCTACCAATGTATCTTAGGACTAAAGGGGGCATATCAGACACCTCCTTCACCCCTTCTTAAGATCTGTCTCTAGGCTCCCCCTGAGACTCTCATTTCTAGCTGCCTGATTTAGAAAGGCTCTTTCATATTTGGTCTCTAAAAATTATATCACTGGGCCCCATGCTTTTCTTCATTGACTTGGAAATAGTTTCCTTTATTCTCTCCTAGGGCTTAATTCAATTGGAAATCAGAAGCAGGATATGAATTCAGGTCCTCAGATTCCAAATGGTACCTATTTTTCAGAGTCTCTTATATAAATACTCATCACAGTGAGAACACAGATCCATTGGAAATAGGTACAAATTTATTCTCTTTCAGGTCAACACACAACATCATACAATTGAAAGGATTTTAAGAGATCCTGTAGTCCATGCTTTCTGGCAGGACCATTCTCATACTATTCTAAGTAAAGGAGAAACTACCTTGTAGAACCCTTGAAATAATGGGATTTTGCAATTTCCCTTGATAACTCATTCCAATTCTTAGCAACTCACCTTCAAGAAAAATTTTCAAAACTAAATAGCTCATTTTGCAATATAAACCAGGTGCCTCTTTTTTTTCCTCATTGGATATTGAGATAAATTGTCACCATACTCTTCACAGGAGTTGTTAATATGCTGGAAGCCCATGATTAAATTTCACCCCCACCCTACCTTGTTCAGTCAGTCATGCCTAATGAATACACAGGGTTATGCTAGACATAGTTCAAAATGTAAACTAGAAAGACAATATAGTACTTGTCTATTAAAATTGTCTAAAATTATGGACAATACAGAAGAAACAAAGTGATGTGCTCTTATTTTATATTTATTACTATATTTTAACATCTTAGTTTTGCTATATTGTGCTTTTGTTTTCAGGCTGAAAGGAAACTTAGAGACCACTGAGTCTAGGGGTTCTTGACCTTGTTTGTATCAGAGAGTTCTTAGGTGGTCTAGCAAAGCCTATGTACTGTATCTCAGAATTATTTTTAATGCTTGAAATAAAAATATAAAATAAAAAGTTCATCAATTGTATTTAAATATAATTTTCAATTGAAAAAAATCACATACCCCAGGTTAAAAACCCTTGATGTATTTCAAACCCTCTAATTTGACAGATGAGGAAAATGAGGCTGAAAGAAGTTTAAGTAGTTGTGAAACTTTTCCATGGGAGAATGGGGACTGGAAAGGTTTTAGTTTAGATTCTACTTACAGTAGAATCAAGTGTTTTTCCTTCTCTTTATGGGATAAATCTATAAGGAGAGGATTGTGGGAGAATAGATAGGTATTAAAGAAAGAAGAAAATGCCATTCTTAAAATGAGGATGTATTCATGATACTTCAAATTTATCAAAGTATTACTGAGTATATATGATTATGTTTCTACTACAAACGAGGTAATATTTGTAAAGCATGCAACCCAGAACCTAATACATAATAGGGACTTAATAAATACTTGTTCCTTCCTTCTTCTTCACCATCATTTGCCTGGGAATGGGGTTGCTTTCTCTAGGCCTCAGTTTTCTTATTTGTAAGATGAGTTTACTGGGCTAGATGACCTCTTAGGTCCCTTACACCTAAAAATGTATGATCTAGGAGGGAAAAGTAAGAGGAAAATGCTACTGGAAAAAACATGGGAAAATATGTAGATTGGGGACAAAAACAATAAAAAAGGAATACCAACTTTTCCTAGCATGGGCATAACTTTAACTGATTTTTATTCTTTTCTGCTCCTGAGAGGCCATTGATTAACTCCCATAACCAAGTCCATGCCCATTCCATATCTAAACCCTGAAAAGATCAAGATAATAGCACATTTTTTGTAAGACTCTTGTTTTACACCTGCCTCAGCAATTCTGTGAGAGATGTTAAGGAATGCCTTTTAAAAGGTCTAATGCTAATGACTTGAAAAGCAGTGGGTTTTTTTTTTTTTTTGTATTGTTTTAATCTTTCCACTGAAATGAAATCCTCAGATAGTTGTCAGCAAAGTTCCGAATAGGTCTTGTGGCAATGAAGCATGAGGAATGACTTTCAATATTTGTTTCCTAATGACCTTTATTTTGCCTGATATGAAATAATTGTTCTCTTCAGTATTTTGAGAAGGTAGAAAAGGGTGATGGGAAGAAATGATAGATCGACTTTTACTTTTAAAAATACTTTTTTTCAGAAAAAAATAGCCCCCTTATCACCAACAGCAAAGAGATATTTCTTGAGCACTTAGGTAATACTTTGAATGTGACACTAAGACCAATAGGATACTTTTAAATGACTGCTACAGAAATAGTTTCATGAAAACAAACACCATTTTAAATGTGTTTGGGTGACTGTGTGCATGAACATTTGTGTGCATGTACATATATGTTTAGAAAGAACTGATTTTTGAAAACCATCCCTGAGAGCTCTTCTACAATCTGAAAAAGCAAAACAAAACACCCTCCCCCAAACTTCCCCTCCCCCAAACTTTCCCTTCCCCCAATAGATAATCAACTTTCAATAAAGGTTTATTATAGCTAGCATATTCATTTTGGCTATGTTCATTATAAATTTAAGTTGTATTTTTAAATGCAATGTAGACATTTAGGGCCCTTAAATAATCAGAGTTCACTATTTAGGCCCACTTTATTCAGCTTAGATTATGATTTTACTGTTTTAAATATAGACCTTTATAGGCATTGAATTTCTGCTTTAATGGTATGGCATATTGTTGGTCATAACTGTGATTTCTTTGACACTATTTATGATTAGGAATAGAATTGTCAATTAGATTTTTGAGGCTATGGGAAAACACCATCAGCCTTATAAAAATCTATCTCATAATGTGGTTTCTAGGAATACACTGTAGATAAAATTAGGTACAGCCTATTCACAATTTTTCTTAGATCTGGCCCTGCTACAGTGACCATTCTCCCCTAGTAGACCTGTTGGTAACTGTGAATGCTTTCATACTTTCTCCTTGGTTAGCATGGTGACATTATCTTTCATGTATAAAACTAGAGGTTTCTACTACTATTATCTCCTTAACGGCAGTTTCTCCACCTTTCTCCTTGCTGAACAATTCTAGTTTCTTTATCTTTTTTTTTCTCCCCCCCAACAGATGGGCATTATTTTCAGTCCTTTGATCATCACTGTAGTATTCCCATGAATCTTTAATAAATATTCCATATTCCACTTTAGGTGTAAAGTAAAAATTTAGAAGGCCTCAGTCCTAACTGGAACTGTGGAGGGCCAAAGAACCTACCTACTGTTCAGGGATGCTGGAAAAATTGGAGCTGATTTAGACATGGGAATTGAAAGGCAAAGTGTTTTTTTTGGGGGGAGGGGAGTTACTGGGAGGTGGTAATCAGAGTAAGAAATCTGCCAAATTTAAAGTACAGTATTGAATTGAACACAAATTTATTAATTACCTATTATATACTAAGCTGAAAGAGGTACAAAAGGTAGTGACATTCAATGACAGAGGTGAGAACATGGGTTTAGACCTGGGGTGGGGAACCTGCAGCTTCAAGGCCATATTTCACCCTCTAGGTCTTCAAGTGTGGTCCTTTGACTGAATCCAAACTTCACAGAACACATCTTAATAAAAGGATTTGTTCTGTAAAACTTGGACTTAGTCAAAAGGCCACATCTGAGGACTTAGAAGGCCATATGTGGCCTTGAGGCCGCAGGTTACCCCCCTGGTTTGAACCCTTTCAATATTTTCTTTTTTTAGTTATGATATTTGTCTCACTTTTGATAAAGTAAAGATAAAGTTTTTATTCACAGAAACTATTGCCAAGGTTTAAATTGACTTAGGTTGTGAAATAAAAACTAGTCCGTTGCTTCTTATTTTACCCTTTTTTATTTCTTTTTCATTCTATTATAGAGTAATTAGACACATTTTCTATGGTTTTACAAATTGACAGAAGACACATAAATACAAGTAAGGTATTTTTATGAGCTTTTCTATTTTTCTAAATGGATCATATATAGGGCAAAATGGTGAGTTAACATTCAATGTGTTGAGGCTAATGGGGCTTTAAATAAAATGGTAACAGAGACTTAGAAACTAAATGTTTCCAAAACCAAAGAAATGTTGTGACTTTGATGAAGACATTTCCTGCATAGAAGTAGAATTATTAGTGTGTACCTTTCCCTCCTGAGAGTGCCATATGACAATGTCTAAACCATTAAAATTAATGACCTGGAATGTAAGTGGCTTAAATAGCCCTATTAAGTTGAAAAAAATTCTATCAATTCTCAAAAAAAAAAAGATGTAGCATTTATCTAAAAGATACACTTAATGCAACACTAAACAGCCAAACCATTGAGTAACTAAAAAATATCAAACTATTTCTCTTTCATCATTGTCTAATTCTTGGGAGATGATTTGCACAGTAAGTTTTAAGTAAACATGAAGTTTGAAGGATAGAGTTTTGCAAGTGGATATTCATGTTATCTGGATGATAATAGACATTATTCATAGAGAGAAATGAATCTTAAAGTCATTGAGTCTTAGGAGCATCTGACAAAGAATGCTCTCTAGAACAGATGTATCAAATATGTTGTGTCCCTGCAAGAATCTAAATAAGCAACTGAAAAATATTTTTAAAATAAATAAAAATATAATGGGACATAGATAATGTTAATGTATGGTTTTCTAAGTCAATATACAGCTGACAGGGATCCTTTTGTATAGTTAGGGACCTCCAGCTTCTATTTGCATTTGACACCAATGCTCTACAACATGCCCAAGGGATCATAGAGACTCTGCTTAGAGAGTTCTCATCAAAAAAGATACACTATCATCTGAGGTAATTTTTTTTTTTTTTTACTCTGGGTTAGCTCTAATTGTTAGGGAGCTTTTAGACAGAGATGAAATTTACTTCTAAGTGACTTCTACCCATTGTTCTCTACAAGACAAACAGTATAAATCTAGACTTTCTTCTACATGGCAGTCTTTCAAATATATGAAAACCTTTGTTTTGTCTTCCCTAAGTCTTCTCTAGAACAAACATCCCAGGTTCTTCAAATGGTCCTCATATATGTGATGCTTACCAAGAGGTCCTTCAAAATCCTGGTCACTTTCCTCTATATGCTCTCTGGCTTATCAATACCTTCCTAAAATATGGCATCCAGAATGGTACACTGTGCTCCAGATTTTATATAAGGCTGAAAATAGTGGGATTTAAAATCTTTTAATGTAGACTCTAAAAATCTCTTAACTCAGGTTCATCCTACACCTCATAATAAACTCATTTATTGGAGGTGCTGAAGTGATTTAGTTGGGAACTTGATCTATATGTGATACTCATCATTTAACTGTCCAAGACAAAAAAATTCATGTATATGTATATGTATATGTATATATACATATACATGCATAAAACCCTATGGTATACATATATATATATATATATATATATACACATATATACATATACACACACATAGGTGTGTATGTATGTGTGTAAATAATAAATTTCTGTGATAAACAACTTCTGAGAAAGTATGAAGACAATCCATTGTCTAGGGGTTTTATTTCAGTTGCTACTTACAGGGAAGGCAGCATGGATTACTGGAAAGAACCCTGGAGTCAGAGAACCTAGGTTTAACTCATAGCTCTACTACTCACTATCTATAGGACCTAGAACATATATAATTTAACTCTATAGGACCCAATTTCTTTATTGATGACAGATTTCTAATATGATTCTAAAATTCCTTCCATCTTTAAAATTCTCTGATCCTAACTGTGGAGACATGACTGGTCAATGCTTCAGAGTGCCATTGAAGTTCTAATGAATCTTAGGAGTTTTATTATACATCTGAGGAGGCACTGGAAAGTTTAGGAGGACTTCTGAATAGGTGCTTCAGTTTCAGACTACCACTTGATGGAAAAAGGAAGAAAAATCAAAGGCTATTCAGAATAATCCCTTTGGCATACTTAGTTAATGTCTGTAGAACTGTCTTTGTGAATATTTGGATTAGAACTACACATGGATGATAGAACCCATCTAGCTATCTGTAAAGTTCATTGGAAAAGGAGCCAAATTAATCCAACAGTAAACCTTCAAGGTTGCTTTCAGTGCTTGGCTTGTGAGGTTGGAGTTTTATCAATATTTGGAGATAATAGTACAGTATCAAATTGCCAGATGACATGACACTTGGAAAATGATTAAAATTCTGGAAAATACCATCTGGGTTCAAAAGAGACTGGTAAGCTTCAGTAACAAGATGAATCTAAAACCAACAAATTTAACAGAACTAAACATAACATCCTACATGCAGATTAAAAACTAATCAACCACAAGAATAGGTGAAGCCATAGGGGAATGGCTGTGTTACAAAATATTCTTAGTGAAAAATAATTGATTTTTTAAGTTAATATACTGCCAAGATCAATATTAATCACTATCATTAAATAACCTCTAACATAATCTTAGGTTATATCAATAGGCACATAGTGCCCAGAATAAGAGAGCTAATAACCCTGATATACACTGATATAGTCAATTGACATCTGGAGCAGGGTTTTCAGTTTGGAAACATTTTAGGAAACTCTGAGCTTGAAAACTTTGCTTGTGTCAAATGGAGGGTGGGAAGGTCAGTGAAGGGTTTTGAGAAAAATTCCAAATAAGAACCAATTAAAAGAACTGGGGACATTTAGCCTGCTGATGACTTGAGGTGACAGTAGCTCAATAGTGTGAAAAATGATTTTAAATCCTAGTAATCAGTGTCTTGAAGACTCGGCATTTCTTTGCCCTCCACCCACTCCCTCAGTCCCCTCTTCCTTAGAGATTCAGCCTCTTTTAGAAGGACATTACTGATGATGAAACTGTATTGAATCTTCTTGTCCTGGTCAAACCTGACCCAAGTCTGAATTGATTTTTATCCTTCTCAGGGTTGGGTGGAGTTAGACTCTTCTGCCTAGACAGCCCAAGACTGGGGGTGGCCTGATAGAACAAGAATTTCCTCTGAAGACAGAATGATGGTAAATGATACCAGCCCCTATTGAAAAGGTATTGTGTCAAACTTAAGTGAACGAAGTCATTTACTCAAGACCTCATTTTAACTTTAGCCCACCTCTCAATATGTTCACCAATCAGAGTTGATTGGCGCCACTTGGAAATACCTACTCTTTGAAGAGCATATAAACCTGTATCCCCAGATCCCAAATATAGCCAATTCTGAACTGGTTCCCTTGGGGGGAGGGGGGGCAGGCACTTTTGGACTGAAGTCCCATGCAGTGCATAACAAGCCAGCTTGAGAGAAATTAAAACATTGACACACACACCCTAATTTCATTTCTCTCTCTCTTAGAACAGACTCTACTTCAAAATTAGAGTTTGACATTAAATGGTGCTGTGACTCGAATTTGGATTTTTGCAGGATTCTCCTCACCAACAGTGCTGGGATTGGGCACCCACAGGACTTTCCCTTGAAATTCCATCCCTGAAGGGTAAGTGAGTCTTATAACCCAAATCCCTGTTCCTCATTACTGGGACTCCTGTATTAGGTTGCACTCAGGTTTTCTCTCCAAGCATCTCTGGGGGAAGAGACCTCAACAGGTCTCCTGGAAGAAAGGAATATCCTCTGTAATTTTGCTATGAGTCAATCAGAGTAAATTGGCATGTGTTAAACTGATCAGGTACAGACTCTGGGAACCCCCTGGAGCTCTCCTAGTGGCTCTGCCCAAATCTTTGTTACTAGCTTAGCCCTCCTTTGTCCAGCAACTTCCCACCCTTGAACCTACCCAGAGCTCTTACACCCTAGAGCTGGCCTAGCCCACCATTGTCTGTAGCCTCCAGCAACTTCCCACCCTTAATGGCTCATTACTAGAGTCTGACCTCATCTGACTGCTCCTGGAGACCCTCCCCTAACTCCTCTTCTAGACCACCCCTAGATTCCTCCCACAACCTTTCTGTATATCAAACCCATCTTGCCTTCAATGGAAGGCCAGAGAATGATCTAGCACAGACTCACTCTGTGTTAGATGATTGGGGCTTGCTTGTCCAATGCAAGAATCACAGATACCCAGGCTCCTTAAGAGTCTACCCAATATGGCGAATCTTTAATATACTTTGCTTTTCTTTGGCTGAAAGAAGACTTGAGTTGAATTCATTCAATAGGACCCAGCGTATTTTGGCATTTTGAGCACCCCTAAACCCTAACCTCCTCAAAACTGTACTGTAATCTGAATTGTTTGCTTTTAGAAAGATGTGAAACTAAAAGAACTCTGAATTTTGACCGGTCTAATTTTAATTCTAATTCTATATTGATTTATAAGAAAATTAGACCCATACATACTCTGTCTTGTCATTATGTCTCTGTGTCTCTGTGTGTTTGTAAGGTGTTTAGTGTTTGTGCTGAAAGATTTAAAATGAAATCAGAAAAACTTCTAAGGAACTAATAAAGTCTTTAATTAGAACATTGGGAAAGAACTCTCACCTTAGGCTTTCAGTGGGGTATTAAGACTCTTTTTCTTTAGGGTCCCAACAGTTGCCAAATTGGTATGCCAGAATAAAGTTAGAGAATAAGTAATGGAAAGCAGGGCATGACTCTCCCAGTGTTGTGCTGAAAAAATTAGCAAGTAAGACCAGGGAATAAATTTAACGTGTATTTTAATTGAGCTTGTGATTGTCCAGAGTGTAGACTCAAACGGAACAACAGCCAGTAGGGGTAGAGCTAGAATAAAGATAAAAACCGCAAAGTAATGGTCTGATCTATGCAAAAGCAGGAACTAACAGAATCAGAGAAAAGCAATTGGTTAATACTCAGTTTAGGACTTTATATGGAATATGGTTATGTTTCAATTTCCCAGAACATGGTGCCTATTTCTAAGAGATATGCCTTAGGTGGCAACGTTTCCTGGGGGGCAGGCTTTTAACTTCTGTGAAGAAGGGAGCACTCGATGGAGGGTACTGACACAACAAGGAGGGTGACTCAGGGTTGGGTACAACACCAGTAGTTAGTGGAAGGTGAAATAAAAGTTGGCAAGCAGTCTTTTACTGAAAAGGATATAGAGCAGCCAGACCAAAATAGCAAAGGCTGAGAAAAGAAAAAGCTGAGAGTTTGAATTCAGATTTAATTAAATCCAAAACCTAAAGTTTGTACTTTATGTTTAAATTAAATCTAGAAAACTGTTTTTTCACCCCTTCCACCAATATATATATACAATATCAGGTAATGTGTTAAAAACTGCAAAAATAAGGTTTATTCTGTCTTTTCAAATGGAGATTAGTTTCCAATCATAAACAAAGTACATTCATTTGGTCAGCTACAGAGCACAAAAAAGTCAAAAGTTTCCCCCCTGGATCATGTACTGTCAGAAAGAAAAAAAAATGTATAGGTCAAGAAGCTGTTAGATCATTCTATTTGACCATATGTTGTAAGATTTCTAGTACTATAATTTAATAAATCATAAACTTTTGAGTTTTGTCCATATTTAAAAGGAAGTTTTGCTAAAATTTGACTATTGCTTATGAAAATCAAGATTGTTAACTAAGCTATTTGGAGTTCTTGTTTAAATCAAGTATTTACAAAAGTATTTTTGTGAAAAGAAACTTGGTTTGGGGGCGGCTAGGTGGCGCAGTGAGTAGAGTGCCGGCCCTGGAGTCAGAAGGACCTGAGTTTAGATCCAGTCTCAGACACTTAACACACACACAAACAAACAAACAAACAAAAAACCTAGCCGTGTGACCTTGGGCAAGTTACTTAACCCCAATAGCCTTCCAAAAAAGAAAAAAAAATGAAAAGAAACTTGGTAATTATACAAAGAAAAGACCTTGTAAAATCTTGTAATTTTTCATCTTGTGTAAGAGGTTTTGTTTATGGAATTCTTTTTTTTTGTTTTTTAAAGCAATTGGGGTTGAATAACTTGCTCAAGGTTACAAGGCTAGTCATTATTTATGTGTGGGTATTCATTTTCTGAGGCCAGAACCAATCCCGGGTCATCCTGACTAGGGGGCTGGTGCTCTTACTCACTGTGCCACCTAGCTGCCCCTTATGTTATGGAATTCTTTTTTTTTTTTTAAATACATTTCTTTATGATTTATTTTTTTTATACTTTAGTTTTTTTTGTTTTTTTTTAAACAAATGCTTTATTAACTTCTGTTTTACATCATTCATTTCTGCCAGATTTTGAGTTACAATCATTTTCCCCCCATTATTCCCCTACCCAACCTCCCTGAATAGTAGTCCCACAAGATATCGCTTCCTCCAATCTGCTCTCTCCCATACCTTCTCCCATACCCCCATCGACTTTTCCATTAGAGGAAGATGAATCTTTCTGTCCCAATGCCTGCACATCTTATCTCCCAATTATAGGCAAAAAGAGTATTAATAATAGTATTTATATATATATATATATATATTTGAAACATTTAATGTTACGACCTCGAATTTCAGATCCATTTCCTTCCTCCCTTGTCACCCATTCCTTCTTGGGAGATAAGTAATTCAGTATATGTTGTACATGTCTAGCTATGCAAAATATCATCATGGTAGATATATTGTACAAGGCTGCTTATAATTCCCTCCCACTCATCCCACCCCCACCTGGTCCATTCCCTACATGATCCTGTCCCTCTTCTATAGTGGGTACTTCCAACCTCCCCTCACCCCAAGGATGCCCTCCCATCCATCATCCCTCCTCTCATCCCCCTTCCCCTATCCTGCTGCAGGTTGAGATATCCCATTTAGTATGTATGTCATTTTCTCCCTGAACCAAATTCAATGTGAATGTGGTTTTGCCTTTTTAGCCTTCCTTATTCTCCCCCTCCTTTACAACTACTTCCCCTACATGAGATAGTTTACCCTACCATGTCTCTCCCCATCTCCTCTTGCCACTTTCCTCTCTCACCTCATAATTTCATCCCTTGAGTATTCTCCCTTCCCAACAAATTCAACCTATGCCCTCTATCCATATATAACTGTAACCATATACACACACATTCACATATGTATTCATATGACCACAGACCCTTCATCCATTATTTTCATAGTGAGAATGATATCATCAGTCACCGTTATTGCTTTTCCATATAGGAATGTAAATAGTTCAACTTTGATAAGTTCCTTTTGATTTCTTTTCCCTGATTACCTTCTCAGGCATCTCTTACTTCTTGCGTCTGGATGTCAAATTTTCTATTCAACTCTGGTTTTTCCTCAAGAATGCTTGAAAGTCCTCTATTCCACTGAATGACCATATTTTCCCCTGAAACAAAATACTCCGTTTTGCTGGGTAGGTGACCCTTGGGTTCAGTCCCAGTTCTTTTGCCCTCTGGAATATCATATTCCATGCCCTTCGATCCTCAGTGTAGAAGCTGCCAGGTCCTGGGCTATTCTGATTGTGTTTCCACAATATTGAAATTGTTTCTTCCTGGCTGCTTGTAGTATTTTCTCCTTGATCTGGGGATTCTGGAACCTGGCTATAATATTCCTGGGAGTTTTCTTTTTGGGATCTTTTTTCAGGAGGTAATCGGTGGATTCTTTCAGCCTCTATTTTGCCCTCTGGATCTAAAACATCAGGGAAATTTTCCTTGAGAATTTCTTGAAGGGTGATTTCTAGGTTCTTTCTTTGATCATGGCTTTCAGGTAGCCCAATAATTTTTAAATTGTCTCTCCTGGATCTATTTTCCAGGTCAGTGGTTTTTTCCCATGAGATATTTCACATTGCCTTCTAATCTTTCATTTGTTTGGATCTGCTTAACAGCATCTTGATTTCTCATAAAGTCATTAGCTTCCATTTGCTCCAGTCTAACTCTGAAGGAATGGATCTCCTCAGTGAACTTTTGAGATTCTTTTTCCATCTGGCAAATTCGACTTTTTAGGCATTCTTCTCCTCATTGCCCTTTTGGGCCTCCTTTGCCATTTGAGCTAGTCTATTTTTTAAGGTGTTGTTTTCCTCAGTCAGGCTGTTGACCCTCATTTCATACTTTTCCTGCATCCTTCTCATTTCTCTTTTTAATTTTTCCTCCACTTCTCTTATTTGATTTTTAAAGTCCTTCTTAAGGTCCTCTATGGCCTGCAACCCGCTCATGTTTCCCCTGGGGCTTTTGGAGCAGGACTTCTGACCTCACAGTCCTTTTCCCGCTCTATGCCCCCAAAATAGGAGTCTAGGGTTGCATTTTCCTGTTTCCTTTGCCTTGGCATGTTGCCACTTAATTGCTTGACTTTTGGGCTTGTTGCCACACTATGGCTTTAAGGCCAGATAGAGGAATTTTCGTCCCGAACGTGTGGGGGCAACTTCCGTTTCTGGCAAGCTGTAAACCCACCCACAACTTCCACTCTAGATCACAATCCAGATCCAGGGAGGTTAAAGCAAGAGCGATTACCCCCCAAGACTGATCGCTGGATGTCCCCACGATTTGTAGGCTGGGAGCCGGAAATGCCTCTGAAAACTACACAGTGGCGTGTCTCCTCAGCAGCTTCTAGCCCCCAGGGGAGGGAGCTGACGCATTCCCCAAATACAGGTCCCAAATTCCATAGGACACTAACCTCTTACTTTGTCCTAGGCATGTCTATGTTGATAATTCTGGAGTTGCCACAGCTCCTGGTGTTCTGGGGTTCCTCCAGCTGGCTGCTGGCCCTGCCGCCCTGGGGATAAAACCTCGGCTCACGCGGACCTGGGCTCGGCTCGGCTGGGCTCCTGCGCTCTGCGCTCTGCGCATTGCCGGCTCCCAGACCGCTGCGCTGGTCCTTCCTGCAGGGCTGCTGGGCTGTCCTCAGCGGGAGGTTAGCTTCTCTGTGTCATTCTGTGGGTGCTGGGGCTCCAGAAGTTGTTCAGAGTCCTTTTTTACATAGTTTGTGGGGAATCTGGGGGCAGAGAGGCTTGGAAGAGCTGTTTCTACTCCGCCATCTTGGCTCCGCCCCCCTGTTATGGAATTCTTAACTGAGTAAATGGGTCCTCCTTACAAATACCTATTAGAATAGAGAATTTAGGTAACTAGGAATTTTGTGGTAATTAGGAAATTGTAAGCTGTTTTAAGAAAGGGAAATACTTTTACAAAGACATATTTTGCAAAACATTTGTGGGATTTTAGAAGGCTAAATTTCCATTTGCAAGCTAATTTGTTGCAGTAATAATTTGATATTGATGACAATTATGTCCAAACCTACTGTGAATTTTGAGTGTCATTCCTAGATTTGCTGTGTTCTTGGACTATCCTCAAATGGATGTTTTCATAGAAACAGAGTCAGAGTCAGCAGCTCAATGGGAGATTTATATTAAGGAACAAGCTGTAAGTGAGAAAGATCTTGCTGAGATGCAAATGTATGATCTTAATAGGAAATGTGATTTTATGTGGTTATTTCAGCAGAAATTAGAACATCTGTAGGAATGTATGCAAACTACTTAAGCCTTCCCTTAAAGATGCTCCCAATCAATGTGAGATTATAGTCACATATCTGAAACTCTGATCATTGGAACTTGCTCGTCAAGACCTCATGGGTATGATTACCAATGAATGCTATTGAATCACTGATCTAGAATATCAGCACCCCTATGGGGTTCATGGACTGCATCTATGAACTGCAGAGAGTGATCTCATGGGAAAAGTTGGGGGGAATAATTATTCTGCATGAGCTGAGGTAGCATTCTCTTGACTCAATTTCTCCACTGTGACACCAGGCAGATTTCAAGCCTGGCTCAATGCAGTTGGCCATCTATATCACATTTGCATAGAGTTGACATGAAGTTAGGGAAACATTGTTCCCTTACTAGAGTTATATCAATTCTTTTTTATGGGAATTTTCTATGATCAAAAAGTTTTGTAAAACAATATTAAACCACATATTAAATCTACTAAATAATACATTGGTAGTGGAACATCTGAAGTTGTTATAAGATTGAGCTACTTGGTGTGAAATTTAAGCCCAGACCACTAAGTTAAATAATTTAGCCTTGACATCTGTTATTAGTATATATTGCTGTATAAGTTAAGGTTCTTTAATTCCTCATAATGATGCAGGGATATTTAGGTCCAGGACTTCTGAAAGAAGAATATTATTCTGTTACTTAGCTATTATCATGCTGTCTCAGTTTTGTTACAAATAGTGAAAAAAAAAAAAGAACGGTTTGTGGTCCATCTTAGTAAAAGCCTTAAAGGAAGCATCTACTTTAATTAAGCACTATTTATTTGAACACACCAGAAATTGGAATAGTTTTATTATAAATAACTTACTTGATTTTTACTGTTTTAAAATTGATCAATCAATCTATTATGTATGTATTGGAGTCTATCTTTTTATAAAAAGTCTTCAGTTATTAATTCCTTAGTGGAATCTCATTCTTCTTATGGGGGAATGAATGTGAAGTATTAAAATTGGGTTCTAATTTTCCTGTTTTTATTTGAGTTTTTCATCAATGTGACAATTGGCCAGAGTTCCCAATTTGTGGGTTTTATAAAAATAGAGATATAAGGGTTGAGTTAACTTTCATTATTTGACCTAGTTATTGGCAAGGTAATTTAAAATTGTATTAACATCAATCTTGTAGGAGATTTTAACAAAGAAAGAGGATCTTTCTCTACAAGGAGTCTCAAGAGAGTCTGCTTAAGATGGTCTAGAAACCTCTTAATAACACGCTGACCAGCAAACTTCATCAGATGGTGTCCTGAACACCAGGCAACTGTATGAGATGAGACTTCTGAAGCTTAAATGGACAATTTATTTATTGTTTACTTTTTCACTTTGGGTTGTTGTACTTACTAAGAGGACTGCCCCCTTTTGATTTGTCAATACATTAATCATTTTCTCCCCTTCCCCATATTGTTCCTGTAATAGGATTGAAATTTGAAGATCCCTTTGTATTGCTAAACTAAGAGGAACTTAGTACCTAGTTTCAAATTAAGTCTTTGTTAAAGAAACAGAAGGTATGATCCCCCGTTGCTGACATAACAGGAAGGGCTAAACAGGGAACCCCTGTTGCTGACATGACAGGAAGGGACTGAACAGGGAGAAGGTAATACTGTATTTAAGAAAGAGCACAAGCTGGACAGTCAGAACTTCTTGGGAAAAGCATCTGGAGGCAGAGCAGCTGCTGCTGGAGGGACAGAGAGAGAGAATTTCTCTCAGTGAACACCTGAATGTTGGGCTGCTGCTGTTGGACTGGAACTTCCATGGAGAAAGTGATTTTGATTTTGAGAATGGGAGGAAGTGATTTTGATTTTGAGAACAGAGCTGCTGAAGGCTTCTGAAGGCCAGCTGGAGATGCCAGAGGAAGCATGACTGTGGTGTCAGTACTTTGTCTGTGGCTCTGTTAAGTTTTCTCTTCCCAGGAATAGTAACTGTGAAGGACTTGAGGTCCACTGGACACTGTGAGCTTCAATATGGAGCAGGAACTGCATGGACAGCTGGACAAGGAACAGGGAGCTGTCTGCCTTTGAACTCGGGTGGCAGTTGGTTAGATTCTGGCGGGAGCTGGGACCATGGAAGAAGAACTATGAAAGCTGAAAGCCTGCCCCAAGTCAAGATGAAAAGATTTCCCTGTGGGTTCTGAGTATGTAAGGGCCCGCCTTACTGGACTTACGTCAGACTCACCTCTCCAGCCACCTCTGTGGCACTACAGTTGCCTTCCGAGATTCTGGTCGCCTTACTACGACCCTTATGGTCACCCCACCACGACCTCTCAGAGAGTTCCTTTCCCAGTCGCCCCACTGCGACCTCTGGTTCATCCCCACGAACCCCTCGGGGGATCCTGCTCTTCCCAAACAAACAAAGGAGTCCTGACACCAAGATGTGATGTATCTTGCCGTTTAATCTCTTTCTCGTTCACAATCCTCTCATCTCTCCCTCCTCCTGCTTTCACCTTGCCTCCCTCCTTTTATCTCCTTTCCTCTCCCCTGACTCTGTTCCCCCACGTTCCTCAGCAGTAGCAGGCTTCTCATGGCAGGAGAATGCTCCCCTGTTAGCAGCGCATACTCAATACCCTGAAATCATGGGGCAGAATATACGCTCAGGTGCCTCTAACCCTTAGCCTGAGTTGCTCTATCATTTGCCTGAGTTTTCAGTGGGTTCTCAGAGTTCGGGTAAGTCTTAAAGGGCCCCAACATGAGTAGTGACTGATGAAATTTTAATGTACTACCCAGGGGGGAATACTTTGACTTTTGTACTTTGTAGCCTCCTTAAGGATGACTGAATGAACAGAAAATTTGACTTTCAAATACAAGAAGCAAGAGAAGCATGAGAAAGTAAACGAAAAAGAAATCATAAGGAACTTATTAAAGTTGAACTATTTACATTCCTACATGGAAAAATAATTGTAACTCATAAGACTTTTCTGAGTATGAGGATAGTTGAAGGGACTATATATATATATATATATACACATATACATATATGTATATAATTATCTCACATAAAAGAGGCGTACAATGAGAAAACTGTTACAATGGAGGGGAAGAGCAAGAAGGTGAAAGGGGATGGGTCAACCTTAGTCTCATTGAATTTGGCTTAAGGAGGGAATAAAATACACACTCAATTGGGTATCTTACCCTACAGGAAAATAGGGGAGAAAGGGATAAGAGGGGGGATGATAGAAGGGAGGGTAGATTGGGGGAGAGGGTAGTTAAAAGCAAACACTTTTGAAAACAGACAGGGTCAAAGGAGAAAACTGAGTAAGTGGCGGGCAGGATAGGATGGAAGGAATTATAGTTTGTCTTTCACAATACAACTACTATGGAAATGTTTTGCATAATTACACATGTACAACCTATATTGAATGGCTTATCTTCCCAGTGGGGGAGGGTAAGTAGGGACAAATGGAAAAATCTGGAACTCAAAGTTTTAAAAACACATGTTTAAAATAGAGTGGGGGGGGGGAATGAGGGACGATATAAGAGACAAGAGATTGGGGGAAGGGATATTCAGTACGCTTGCTATTTTGGGATGGGGGTAGGGGAAAGATGAGAAAATTTTGTATCTCAAAATCTTGTGGAAATGAATGTTGAAAACTAAAAATAAATAAATAAATAAATAGCAAAAAAAGAAATATATTTTTAAATAAGAGGGCCAACTTTGAAACAAACTAGAAACAAATTGCTTTTAAAATAACCCATATAAACAAAGCAAAGTATTATGGGAGAATATTGGAAAACACTAAATTATAATCTTTACTCACAATAATTTCAAAATAAGATTATGATGCAACATTTAATGATTATTGATTTGCTTAAAATATAGTCAGAAGACAAAATAAGCTAGATGAAGTTTTAAAAGTGTTATCTGAATATTTTTTCACATCACATTTATTTGATGGGAATTGAAAAATGGATCTCTTATGTGAGGAAATATTGGGAATATAAATTTTAGCAATTGCCAATCATTTGAATTAAGTAAATTTAAACCATCTACTAGATGTGATCAAAAAGAACTTAGATTGATAGAGTCATTTGTTAGTGTCTCTTTGAAGGAAGATAAATATTACTCAGAGGGATATGCTTCTGAGATGTGTGGTTTTGATTTTGAAAGATGTCACTGCTTAAAGCTAAATTTTTAGAATATGCCATTAAAAATAAAGGCACCTTTCATTTCTAATATTTCCATTTTCCAATTATCATTCGCTGCTGGTGATTTCTGAATTAGTCTTTAAAACATAATGTTTCCATAGAAATAAAATAAATTGCTACAATTTGCTCTCATTAAAATGTTTCAATTCACTTAGTTTATTTGCTTATAATTCTGATAAGTACTTCATTTTCCAAGTTTTAAATATATTGGGGAAATCTCATTTTTTAATCCTTATGGAAAATTATGCTTATAATTTATTTATTGGTTTTATATATGTATATATATAATGTGTATACATGTATATATATATTTATATAATGTGTATATATATGTATATATATATTTATATGGTTATAATTATTTATTTTTATTTCATCAGTATAGAGAATTCCTAGTGAAAAAATCCATGACCAATGCAAATCCCTACCTTCTCTTAGAAACTTGCCTGGAATACTGAAAAAGTAAATGAATTGCCCAAGATCATACAGCTGTTTTGAGTCAGAGGTTGAATTTAAACTCAATTCCTCCTGATAATGATGTCAATTCTCCATCTGCTATACTACAGGGCTCATGATTTACATTATGCCAATTATTCTTTTGCACCTATAATTTCTTGTTCTAAATATTTCATCTAGAAGTCAGATGTTGATCTCATCATTTTATAAATTTACTACACCAAGGTCACTGACCACTTATGTCTAACTAGGAATTAGAATGACTCTTCCTATAACTAGAGTAAAATTTCAACTAATCATAGCATTAAATTAAAGATTTACCTTATAATAAAGATATGGGCTAAGAAACAGGAGTAACAATAGTGGTAATAAAATTAGAGGCTATGTGGTGTAGAGGAATATGTCCTAGACTTAGATTCAGGAAGACATTGATTCAAGTCCTGACTCAGAAACTCAGGCAGTGAGTGACTCACTATCCAACAAAAGTTATGTAAAGAGATGGTAGCAAATATGGAATATTAACATAGGCTGCAAAAATTTAGCAACTATTGGATACTTACCAACACATGACCTGATGCCTAGAATTATGTATCAGAAGCATTCTTATCTTTATGAATATAAAATCAAAGAATCATAGAATCTTTCTAATCATCCAGAATCCTTCTGGAGCTAGAAAGGACCTTAGAAGAAACTGAGTTAAACCCTTTCATTTTGCAAATGAGGTAAATCTTCTCCCTTTTATTTATGTGCATATTGTCTCCCTTAATAGAATGTAATCTCCTTAAGGGCAGGGCTATATGTCTTTGTCTCTTTAGTACTTGGAATAGCATTAAGCAAGAAATACTGCTTGCTAATTCATTGATTTCAAGAAATTGCAACAGAATTTTATTAAAGGAGGGGAAATAAATGAAAGGAAGGGAATGCATTAATATATTGCTTAGGCACTGTGCTCAGCATTTTACAAATATCTCATTTGGTCCTCACAAGAATTCTAGGAGGTAGGTGCTATTATTATCCTCATTTCACAAATGGGAAAACTGAATTAGCCAGTAGTTAAGTGACTTGTCCAGGGTCACATACTCTTCCTCCCTCCCTTCCTCCCTCCCTTCCTCCTTTCCTTCCTTCCATCTTTCCTTTGTAAATATATGTATACTTAACATATTATTATATTTAATATACTTAATGTTTAATAAATACTATTTAATAAATTGTTTTCCATCTAATTGATCTAATGGGATATTTAAGTGGAAATATTTAGATGTCAAATGGAGACTGTGTGGTCATCACTTGAATGTTTCATCAGCTCAGATCAAAAACTATTTAGTACCTAATATTAAGTATGATAATTATAAGCATACAATCTAATAATATAACAATAATAAATATATTACATATATAGAACAAAAAACTCGTATGGAGGGTGGTGGAACATATAGTTTGGATAAGACAAAATTTCTACCCTCGTGGAGGTCACTTTCTAATTCATCATGTCTAAAATGGACTTTTTCACTTTCTTCCTAACACTGACTCTTCATTCTTGATTTTCCTATTTCTTTTTATATTATCACTATTTTTCCAGTCAAGCATATGTGAAAATTCAAAATAGCTTTGTACTCATTTCAACTCAATATCCAATTAAGTCACCAAATCTGATCCATCTTTACTTTATATTTTCTCTCACATTTCTTCATTCCTTCCCATTTCCACAATGAAAGCTCTTCTTCAGGTCCTAGCAAGATAAGACATAGAACCATAATGGACATCAGAGACTATTTAATCCAAACCCTTATTTCTTAGATGGGGCAACTGAGGCCTAGGGAAGTTAAATCACTTGTTAAAGTTCAAAAGAGTAATAAATTACATAGGAGGAATTGAATCCAACATCTCTTCCTGCAAATCTAGGGCTCATTCCCTTGTATCACATTCCTTCTAGTGATATTGCATATCAACATATCATGGTATACCACAATATCTAAAGTAGTGATGTCAAAGTCAAATGGAAACAGGAACTAGTAAATTATTGTAATGGTAATGGTAATTTGAAGATCTTCCCTGCCCCCTAATAGGTGAAATGTAATCACATGGAGCCTGTGCTGAAGGGTGGAGCAGAGCCTGAAAGAAGCTGGGATTCAGAGCAGCTAGATGGTGGGAAAGGACATAGCCAGGGAGACTGCTAGACTTGTGAGTATTTGTTTGTGGGAAGGCTAAAGGATGGTGTGGCTCCCTGCTGTGCTGTGGTGTATTAAATTCTTTGTTGCTATGATGGATTTGGTTTCATGGTGTTGGGATTTGGCTTTCTGGTGTCTGAATAAATGTTTTACTTCTGTTTTATATATGGATAGTCTGTTATATTTTGTGATTGCAAATTATGCTGGCATATTCATAGTCAGTGCTATGAATATTGTGTTGGCACTGCAACTATTCATAAAGATTACTGACAGTTGCATGGTCTTAAAAAACACATATTAACATTATCAATATTTTTTTATTTTGTTAAATATTTCCCAATTATATTTTTAACCTTGTTTGGGCTGCATTGGGGAGTGTGTGGGCTTTAAAATCTTTTAGGGAATGTTGATGTAGGATGATTGGCAGTATCATTTCATAAAAATGTTAAATAATGGAGAGAGAAACAAGTTGAAAGAAAGCCTTTCAAGAAACTCAACTAAGTCATTATCCCAGAAGCATTTGAAGATGAAAATGGGAGAACAACAAAACACAAAGATAGAAAAAAAACCCTGATTTTTTAAAAAAATATGAAACTCCTTTCATCATCAAGGACAATGAAGTTATGACATTTAGATTCTACCATAACAGTTGCAGATATATTTATAGTAGCAGCAGAAAAGGCAATGAAGAAAATAAAGACAGTGAAAAACAAGCTTGACTAGTATCATATGTATACAAAGTCTGTGCCAAAGGTAATAGTTTACCTCAAGTATAATTCTCAAGTATTATAAAGTATTTTAAAGTATTTACTGAGAGAAAATCAGTAACTATTAACTCATAATTCCCAAAGAATCTTAACAAGAAGAAGGCTGAGATTACATGAGTAGCTATCAATTCATATATGTACTTTTTGGATATTTAAAATTTTGCTGAGAATACTGAGTACTAGCTACATTTTGAGAATACTATGAGAAGGCACTATGAATCACATGGTGTTAAATTGTTTATAAGCATTTATTGGTATTCTTAAGTATGATATCCCTGTTAAATGATAGAAAATTAACACAATTCCAGATGAAATCAATGGTATCAATCTTGGCAATTTTACTGTAAAGGAAACCAGAAGATAAGAAATATGTAGCTAAACAATAGGATGTATCAACAGGTAACCTTTGAGAGACAAATAATGTACTCAGTAATGTCAGTCTTATCAAGCATCCAAAAGCAACAAAGAAACATTATCTCATGAAACATGCTATTATTTTGTATTGCAGTGATAATAATTATAAGTATTTGCAAAAATACCACCATGAACATTGTAGCAGCTCATATGAAAAATCTGTTGTAGAGGATGAAAAGCAGGAGTCTACAATGAACTTGATAATAATTTTCCAAATTAAATCTAATCTATATATACTTTCATTTTCAGTAACTTCAAAGGAAAGATGAAAATAGATGAGGATAGTAAAGAATACAGTGGGAAGTTTGGTTCAAGAGTGAGAGAAGCCAAAGATTTGTAAATTTCACAATAGCCCCACGGCTCCATATCATTAATTCTATCTTCAAGAAAGTAATCAGAATACACTGGGAGGGTATAATGAATCCTGAATATCATCACCAAATTAAAGAGAAATTTATCATATTTTAAAAGACAGGAAATGACCCATCATAGATTCAATAGTCATTCCTGAATCAGCTGTCTGGGTATAGCCTGACCATCATCTCATTAAAGTAAAGATGAAGAATAATGCAAAGTTAGAAGAATAAAAACTGAAAAAAGACTTATTTTCAAAGGAAGCTAGCAGTCAACATTGGAAGGATTATAGAAAGGCATTTGTTGAACTTTTCTAGAAAGGAATTTAGAATTATACAAATAAAGTGTCTAAAGTATTCATAACATCTGACCAGAGACTTCAACGTTAGATAATAAAATGGTGGAGTGTATAAAGAATTGAACTTAGAGCTAGAGAGACCTAAATTCAAACCTTGCCTTGGACATAATCTTGGTATGTAGCCCTTGGAAAGTAACTTAAGGTCACAGTTCCAATTTGCTCACCTAAATCAACACTTATCTCTTAGAGTTGTTGTGAGAATCATATGAGGAATTATATGCAAAGTACTTTGTAAAGCTTAAAGTATCCAATAAATACTAACTACTGCTATTGCTATCATTGATGTTATTATTATATACAAAGGACATTGTTAACCCAAAAGAAAGTCTTTATATTCAAGGGAACAAAGATTTAGAAGTAAAGTTGATGCCCATTGATTGGGAAACAGTTAAATAAATTATGGTTTGTGAATGTAATAGAATATTGTTATGCTAGAAGACATGACAAGTTAAATAAAATGACTCATAAATAAATGTTACATGAACTGATGCAAAGCGAAGTAAACAGAACTAGGAAAATATTTATGCACTACTACAACAAAGTAAATGAGAAGATAACAGGCAATTTGTTGTTTCATGTACAATCATTTTTTTTACTGTGTGATCTTAGAAAATGCTTGTTTTATTCCACAAATTAAAAATAAAATAAATTTAAAAAAAGAAAAGCAATTCAAGGCAAATGATGTAGAATTATTTTAAAAAACTCCCACCAAAATCCCTTAAAGAAGAAATGTGAGAAAACAACTCCTCCTGATACTATGAAAATTGTGGGCCAAGAGTGTGGAATGCTGCATGTAATATCTTTTTTTTTTCAGTATTGATCTGATTTTTTCTCTTCCTCATTTAGTATTTATTTTTAATTTATATAGTATTTTATTTTTTCCCAATTACATGTCAAGAAAATTTTTATCATTCATTTTTATAAGATTTTGTGTTCCAATTTTTTCTCCCTCCCTCCCCTCTTCTGAAAATGGTAGGCAGTTTGATATAGTTTATATATGTTCTATCATGTAAAACATATTTCCATATTCATCACAGTTGTGGAAGAAGAAACAGGTCAAAAGGGAATAAAACCACACGAAAGGACAAAGTGAGTGAAAAAAATATGCTTTGATTTGCACTGAGTCCATTGTTTCTTTATCTGGATATGAATAGCACTTTCCTTAGTGAGTCCTTTGTACTTGTCTTGGATCATTGTGTTATTGAGAAGAGCAGAGTCATTCATAGTTGATTATCATGTGATGTTGCTTATACTGTGTACAATGTTTTCTTGGTTCTACTCATTTGCCTTTGCATCAGTTCATATAAGTCTTTCCAGGTTTTTTTCTGAAATCTCCTTGTTCATCATTTCTTATTGCAAAAAGTATTTCATTACATGCATATGACACAGCTTGTATAGCCATTCCCCAATTGATGAGCACCCCCTCAATTTCCAATGTTTTGCCACCACAGAAAAGAATACTTATAAGTATTTTTGCACATGTAGGTCTTTTCTCCTTTTTTTATGATCTCATTGGGACACAGACCTAGTAGTGGTATTGCTGGATCAACGAGTATTCACAGCTCAATTGCCCTTTGGCCAAAATTCCAAAGTTCTATACAGAGTGGTTCTATTAGTTCATACCTCCACCAATAGTGCTTTAGTGTCCCAATTTTCCCACATCCTCTCCAAAATTTATCATTTTCCGTTTCTCTCTGAGTAGCCAATCTGATAAGTGTGAGATAGTATTTCAGAGTTGTTTTAACTTGCATTTCTCTAATCAAAAGTGATTTAGAACACTTCTTCATACACTTACAGATATCTTTGATTTCTTCATCTGAAAACTGCCTATTCATATCCTTTGGCCATTTATCAATTGGAGAATTACTTTTATTCTCATAAATTTGACTCAGTTCTCTATACATTTGAGAAATGAGACCTTTATCAGAGCCACTTGCTATGTAAAGATTGTTCCACAACTTTCTGCTTTTCTTCTAATCTTGGTTGCATTGTTTTTGTTTGTACAAAGTCTTCACAATTTAATATGATCAAAACTATTTCTTCTATGTTTCATAATGTTTCCTATTTATTGTTTGGTCATTGAATTCTTCCCCTCCCCATAGATCTGACAGGCTATTTCTTGCCCTTCTAATTTGATTGCTTCATTGTTTATGGTACATTTTTAGCAAGATGTACTTTTCTTCCTTATCTCTTTCAATTAGGTTCATTTTTGCTTTTACTTTGTCTAAGATCAGGATTGAAATTATTGCTTTGTTTTTACTTCAGTTGAACCATAATAGATTCTCTCCAACCTCTTACCTTTACTGTGTGTGTGTGTGTGTGTGTGTGTGTGTGTGTGTGTCTGTGTCTCCCTGCTTAACATGTGTTTCTTATAAGCAACATATTGTAGGATTCTTATTTTTTATCTACTCTGGTATCTGCTTCTGTTTTATGAGAGTTTATCCCATTCACAGTCACAGTTACAATTACTGTGTATTTCCCTCTACCCTATTCTTCCTCCTGTTTGTCCTCCCTTTCCCTTTCTTACCTCACCATTGTTTTGCTTCAGTCTCCCACTTCCCTGGATATGCTCTCCCTTCTGTTAGTCCCCACCCCATGCACTTTACTTAATCCTCTCCTCTTCTACTCCCCGGTTAGATAGGAGAGATTTCCATATTCAACTGATTGTGTATGTTATTCCCTTTTTGAGCCAGTACTGATGAGAATAAGTTCAAACGATGCCTATTTCTACCCTCTCATTTCCCCTCCACTGTAAAATGTCTTTCTTGACTCTTCATGTGAGATAATTTGCCCCATTATATGTCTCCCTCCCTTTTGCACCCATTGTACTTCTCTTTCTTAGCCCTTACTTTTTTTGTTGTTGTTTTTGTTTTTTGAGGGCAATTGGGATTAAGTAACTTGCCCAAGGTCACACGGCTAGGTTTTTGTTTGTGTGTGCATTAAGTGTCTGAGGTTGGATCCGAACTCAGGTCCTTCTGACTCCAGGGCCAATGCTCTACTCACTGCGCCACCTAGCCGCCTTGCCCTTACTTTTTTTTTTTTAATATCTTTCCCTCAAATTCACCTCATACCAGTATCATCTATGTATGATACTTCTACCTGTATTGTTATATACCTGTATTGTTAGTGATGTAGTTTTTAAGAGTCACAAGTATCATCTTCTCGGATAGGGATGTATAAATCCCTTGTGTTTTCTTTTTCCTTTTTATGTATTAATACATCTCTTGGGTCTTGATATTGGAGGTCAATTTTTTTTTGTTTAGTTCTGGTCTTCTCCTTACCAAGGCTTGAAATTCTTCTATTTCATTTAATGATCATTTCCCTGCTGGGTAAGTGATTCTTGGTTGTAGTCCTTATTCCTTTGCCCTCCATAATATGATGCTCATTATCTCTGATCCCTTAATGTTGCAGCTGCCAGGTCCTGTGAGATCCTGATTGTGACACACTGATATTTGAATTGTTTCTTTCTGGTCATTTGTAGTACTTTTTCCTTGACCTGATAGTTCTGAAATTTGGCTATAATGTTCCTTGGGTTTTTTTATTTTGGGATCTCTTTCCTGAGGTGATTGGTAGATTCTTTCAAAGTTTATTTTGCCCTCTGATTCTAGGATATCAGGGCATTTTCCTTGATAATTTATTGGAAGATACTGTCCAGGTTCTCCTTTTAATTATGGCTTTCAGGTATTCTAGTAATTCTGATGTTGGCTCTCCTGGATCTAATTTTCAGATCAGTTGTTTTTCCAATGAGATATTTTTCATTTTTATGAATTTGTTTGATTGATTCTTGATGTCTCATGGAGTCATTAGCTTCCACTTGCCCAATTTAAATGTTTAAGGTATTGATTAACTCAATTAGTTTTTGTTTTCAATTTGGTAAATTATATAATTATATTCTTTTTTTTTTTTTTGCTTTTTTTTTGGAGGGGAGGAGGTAGGGCAATTGGGGTTAAGTGACTTGCCCAAGGTCATACAGCTAGTAAGTGTTAAGTGTCTGCGGTTATATTTGGACTCAGGTCCTCCTGATTCCAGGACCAGTGCTCTATTCACTGAGCTACCTAGCTGCCCCAGTCAATTATATTCTTAAAGGAGTTATTTTTTTCAGTGGATTTTTGGATCTCTTTTTCCATTTGGCCAATTCAATTTTTAATAATACCATATAAATAATTCTCTTGTATCACTCTCATTTCTTTTCCAAATTTTCTTCTTTCTCCCTTATATCATTTTAAAGCTCCTTTTTGAACTTTGTGTTGAGATATTTCTGGGCTTGAGATTACTTCCTATTTTCTTTGGGTTTTGACCATGGGTGTTTTGACATTATGGTCCACTGCTGAGTTTGTCTTGGTCTTCCCTGTCACCATAATAACTTTCTATAGTCAGATTCTTTTGTTTTATATTGTTTTCTGCTCATACTTTTTTTTCTTCCTTTTTTCTTTTAAATTGGAACTATACCTCCAGGTTGTCAGGGGCACAGTCTCTGGCTTTTTATGCTAGTGGCCACAGGCCCTGTTTACCTGGTGTTGCACTAATGTTACTCTGAGGCCCATTGAGGACCCTCAGGTCTGTTGCTATGTTACAGTGGTAGGAGTTGGCTGGCACTGCTGGAGGCCTTAGGGGTCTGGCAGCTTACCTGGTGCTGAACTGGAGTCCTAGTGTTGGTTCCTGTCTTGTGCTGAGGCCCAGGGGTGTGTTTCTGTGTTTCCCTGTGGCTATTCTGAAACATGTGATGGTTAGTCCTCTGAAGACTGCCTGTTTGCCCTGAGACTAAACTGATGTATGGTGGGCCAATGCTGACTGTTAGCTGCCTGTTTGCTTAGGCACCTGGAAGGTTTGCAGCTATCTGTTCGGCCTAGGGTGTGCTTAAGCACATGGAGGTGTGGGCAATAGAGGGTGCCTGTTTGCCAGGGATTATAACTGCATTTTTCCATACCTTTAGTTCATCAATTCTGAAGAGAGAGAAGGTAAGTATATTTTTTCATTTTCTCTTTGGGGACAAACTTAGTCACTCTAATTACACAATAATCAGTTTTTATTATCCTTCCATTAACACACAGAAATTATTTTCCTTTGCTTACTTTACTTGATATCAACTCACATCAATCTTCCCATGTTTCTCTGAATTTTAGCCAAGATCTTGTGCTAAAAATCTGACAGAATAGGACAATTTTGAATGCCTCCTTGGGATTAATTTTAAACAAATTTTGAAGAGCAGAATTAGGTAACACTGTTCTGTTTCAGTATTATGTATTAGATGGGCTCAAGAAATACACTACAGGCTTTTGGTTTTATTATTAGTTTGTTTCATCTACTGGTTGTCTTGAGGGAATATCAAATAAAAATGATAAACAAGTTTTGCACAGAGAAGTACATACAATAATAATACTGATCATAATAATAATGGAGATATATGTATATGTTTACATATACATATAGCAAATTCATAATTTTCTGCACTGTATTATATTCTGAAGGGCTTGGGTTAGGTTTTTTTTTCAAGTAGTGTACTTTTCCTATGTCAGAATTTAGAAGGAAAAATTAGTTGTTGTATTTGTACTTTGCTTGACCATTTCAAATGTTTTGGGATAGGTATAATTTATGGATTTATTATAGGATGTTATTAAAATGGGCATTACATACATACATACACATACATATATGCATATATAAAGGAGGAGAATTTATGCAACATGGAATCATCAAATAGGTAAATATGACTAATTTTACATGATATTAACATATTTTATAAATGTTAAAATGAAAAGTGAATTTTAATGCATATGTTTCAAAAACTCATACAGGGCACAATTTCCACCTGCCTTCTAGCTCTGTGTTGATGAGCAGATGTTTTAATATTGTAATTCTTAGAATTGCAAAATATTTTTAAAAATTGGGTTATAAACAATTTAAACACCCATCTAGCACAACATTAGAAAGCATTTCAAAAGGCAACATATCAAATTATCTAACATAAATTAATTAAATACATGTGAATTTTATCTTCCTCATAATATAAATGATTTTGAAATGGAGGCAACATTGTTATACAATAGGGTACGATTCTATAGAAGAATGCTTTGGGCTTTCAAACATATGTTCAAACATCTGAACAATAGTATGGTTGATTTCACAAACTCTAATTGTGTCCAGCACCATGCATTCATCATCTCCTGGTAATTTTCAATAGTGGCATTTTCTAGTAATTACACAGAAATGTTTTGGTTGTCCATAGTTAATTCCCCCCACTTCTTTTGACCTACCTATACAAAAAGTGAATTATAAATCAAGAAATATATGCAGTTGTTGAGTATTTTCCTATCATGAGAACAAAGGCAAAATTAAAAAAAAACCTAAATAGATAAGGAAACCTTATTTTAGTCTCTTAAATATTGTTCTACTTGCTGTTTAAATTTTGCGTGTCTCTAGGTTCTGATGAGGTGCAGTTTTCCCCAAAGCCAATCCCTGGCATTCTGTATGCTGACTGAAATTAGAGTTAATTTAATTGACTCCTTTGCATAATATGCCAAGAAAATGTCAGATACACTGCACACCTGAACCCATAGAAGATAGGGCTTTTGGATTACATCTCAAACCAGGTGTAAGATACCCACGAGAAAGCATGTCAAACTAATAAAAGAAAACTTGCCCTGTCTAAAACAGTTCAGTGCTTGATGATTGGAATCATGAGAAAGCATCTTTTCCCAATTCTTTCACTGGCAGAAGAGGGAAGACACTGTCATAAGAAATCAATCATTAAAATATAATGCTTTGCAAAATATGTTTTCATTCATACATACACAAATATAGTCACATTGAATAGCATGATTAAAAGAAATCATTACAAAGAGTAGTGGTACCTCATTAATAATGCAAATTTAGTTCTAGACCATCAGAGTCTCAGACCTGAAAGGGACCTTTAATAACACCTAGAAGAAACTGTACCTGAATGGGAATCTTGTCTATATAATCCCTGAAAAATAACCATCAGGACTCAACTTGAAGACTTCCTCTAATGGGGACCTTCCAACTTCATGATCATCAATTTATCCACCCTGGAAATGTCTGTACCCTGAGGCCTGCTCTTGGAATTTGTGGGTCCCTGGTACAGACCACCATTTTACAAAGAGCCCTGGCCAAACTGAAATCCTTCTGACTTCTTTTCCATGTTCTCATCAGCAGCCTTACCCTTCTGCATTCATTCCCAGCTCCTTACAAGATCCAGTTTATTTGTAAACTACACCCACTAGAATGTAAGCTCCTTGAGGGCAAAGGTTATCTTGTTTGCTTGCATATGTACTCCCAGGGCTTAGAACACTGCCTGGCACAGAACAAACACCTATTAAATGCCTAAGCTATACCTCAGCAGCCATCTACTACAAACTCATAACTGAAAAGAATCGTTATTAAAAATACTTAAGTCATTATCCATTTTCTACTCGGAGACCTTCAATGAAAGAGAAACAAGCACTTTTGGGGGCATCCCATTTCACTTTCTGACAGCTCTAATTCTGAGGAAGTTGTTCATAGCATCAAGTAGGATTTTGTCTCTTTACAACTCCCCTAACACCTTGCTCCTGATTCTATCTTTGGGGTCAAGCAAAGCAACCTTTTAATTACTTGAAGAGAGGTCTCCTCTCTCCTTGATTCTTTTCTTTTTTGCCCTTGACTAACTCTTTGGATTTAATGCACATCTACTGAACATTAGCCTTTCTTCCTTAGAGATGCTTCTTTTCTGAGGCCTGCTCTCCAGACATGTGAATCACTAATCCCATGATTTCATAGTGTTTGCTTTAGTCCCCAGTCAAGTTCCTCTCCTCTCCAGATTTCCTTTCCATCTCCTCAAGAGTAATCTTGTCCTTCCCTCCTTCTTTCAAGCTTCTTTTTATCTATTGTTATTGCAATTAGAATGTAAGGTTTTTGAGGGTAGAGACTGTCTTGTTTGCTCTTATTTATTTTCTCAGTGATTAACAGAGTGACTGGAACACACACACACACACACACACACACACACACACACACACACACCTATTTCTCTATGTATCACTTAATAAATGTGAGCTCTCTTTTTCTCTCCTTCATACAACCTAACCATATCACTTTATTCAATTATCCATCACTTGAAATAGAATCAAGACTTTTCCTCAATTCTGGTTTCCTGCTTCTGGAGGTGACCCAGCTTATTTTATCAATAATATGGTGCAATATTTTCTCTACCTCCTGAAAGAGTCCATTGTGTGGTATTTTTTTTTTGGACAGGTCTAATTTTTAGGTATTTGTTTTCCTTCTCTAGTGGGAGACTGGCTGAGAGTCCAGTTCTTATGAGCACGCCCAAAATGCTCAACTGATGTTTATGTAGATATCTTGTAATTGGGACTGTTCTGTCAGGCACATGATGAAGAAGAACCTTTTTTGGTTGCCTTGCTAGAAGTGAGGGTATATTCAAAGCACACTAGTTAATGAGAGCCTCTCCCATCTTACTGTTTCACCTTTTCTTGACTGATAGCATTTTGGAATGAGAAAAGAAACAGACAGGTAAGGAGAGAGACCATGGGCCCTCCCTTTCTAAGGCTGATTGATGGTATGGCCTCCTACTTTTTGTTCTTTCACTTTAAGGGAAGTGAAATAGCAAGTTCTGAAAGTTCAGAAGAGTGAGCCCCAAGAATATCAAGGAATAGAGGATGAGCCAGGTTCTATAGCCAGTCTAGCATCAATATCCTGAGGAGCAAGGGATGGCCTTTGAACCCAAGAACATCAGTATATGAGTTAGGGAATCATGAGTAATGTCACATTTGTATTTGAAATTGATGCGATCAGTGCTATATAAAAATTCTGTTAAGCCTGAGCCTTCTCTTCCCAGAGATTGAGGTTGTCTTGGGGAAGAGTGTAATCCCCAAATGTTAGGAGTAAAAGTTTGTTCTTTTACTGCTAATTCATTTCTTTGAAGTAAATTATCCATTTGTAAAACTGAATTAATGTTAACTGGTTAAATGGAACTGGTGAATTAGTCATTGGTGGCTAACAAAGAAGGGAAATACCTTAGTCCCTGGCGGGGGGGTACCCATAGAACCCAGACAGGAAAATGTATCCAGTCTCCCCCAAGAAAAGTGAGGTCAAAGTTCTGTCCATTGCTCCTAGATTGTAGTTCTGTTCTCTAGAAAAAATAAAATCCCTCATTTATTTTTTATACATACACACACACACACATTCCCTTCTCTCTCTCTCTCTCTCTCTCTCTCTCTCTCTCTCTCTCTCTCTCTCTCTTTCACACACACACACACACACACACACACACACACACACACACATATAAATTAACATTACTTTTAATTTACAATTTTTGGGGAAAGATGTATACTTTTTACACGGGCTACTTGGGCAAAATTACTTGAACAGATTGATGACAATGGATATAAACAGAACATATATAAGCTGTGTCCAACACTGTCATAACAAAAGTATCATTTATCAAAAAGTCCAAACAACTATAGTCTGAAAGGGTATCAGCACTTTGAACCAAAAAGAGGGAGGTTCTCATGAATCTTAAGGGACTAGTATGTAGCTCAGAATTGGGAAAGTGTGAAGAAGCAAGTTTTGTGTTTTTGTTTTTTGTTTTGTATTACCAAGAGGTAATTCATTCTTTGGGTTAATTTCAGAAGAAAGAAAAAGGAAACTGGAGGGACAGCTTTGGTCCTCAAAAATCAATAATAAATCTTTCTTTTTCACCAATATAAAAACCAGAGTTTCCCTACCTCCCTACCCCAAAATCAACAGATCTTCCTTCAACGTCATATTTAGTTATTAGACCACAGTTCTCCCTCTAATTGATACTTGAAAATATGAGTGGGAGTGGTTTATTTTTGTTTTTAAAGCAATGCTCCTATTTAATAACATTTCCCTTCCTGTCATTAACCAATTATCTCCCAGGAATAGCCCAGACCAACTTTATAAATGAATTACTTTACATGGAATCAAGTTTTCCATTCTAAGTGGGAAAATTTTGTAGGTAGTAAGTGCTTCAAACTCATGTGCTCCTAAGATCAGCCTGGTCTAATTATCACTTAAATCAGTTTTTTTAATGTTCATATGTGCATAGAAACATGTTATCAAGCTACAAAATCAGTACTCTTGCATAACCATTATAATTTTAAAAGCTAAGTAGAAAGTGCATTTAATGTATGATACTATCCTAAAATTAGAGATGAAGTACCACTGAAAAGGAATTTAGTATTAATAATTCTTTTACAAGTAACTCAGGTACAATACATTTGACTTTGTAGTAGGTGTTCTCAGATGTCAGGAGGAGGAAAGAAAAGGTCAGCAAGGAAGGATGGCAATAGTATAACAAATGATTTGTTTTCAACAAAATAAACCTAAATGATACTAATAGAAAAAGAAGGTAGGACAGATTTTTTTTGTATTGTCCTGGATCAACAGCCCACCTCTGTTCTACGGTTGCTGAAACTTGAAACTCACTTTTCATATTCTCATTTGTTCTCCTGGTATAGTTGAGCATCCTGGCTATTTGTTGGATGTTGGTATTAGGTTCATCCAATAAAGGCTGTATGGATGTCAAGATGGAGGAAACATCATAGATTAAACTCCAATGATTTTGATATATATCCAGGAACATACTACCATCTGCATAGACATTTGGATGAAAAATTTTAGAGACAAATCTTAATTTAGATGGCTTATTTGGTTATTCTTCTGTGAATTCTATTGTAAGTGTAAATGTATCTGAAAATGATCACATTCCCCATATTCGCTCATGGAACTTCACTGACCCCGTCAGCTGCTCTTCCTGCAGCCTCTGGAAGTTCTGCATGAGTTGCTACCAGACAAGGTGGATATGTCACAGACTCCTACAGACTCAAGGATAGGGGATAGACTAGCTGTCCTGCTGGAGAAAGAGGAGAAACAGCAGCAGCAGGTGGAGATGCAGCTGGAGCAGAGTCAGAATCCCTAAAATAATTCTTTAGATATTTTCAGAGAGATATCATGTCTTATAAGTTTTCTCTTCTGTAGATTAAATGCCCCCAGGCCTTAGTTATTGTAAAGGACAATTCTGAGTGCATTTATTATTCTGAGTTATCTGTTTCTCATCAGGTACTTATCCCTGTCTAACATGTGATGTTGAGACCTGAAAACATCACTCCAGATGTGATTTAGTCAACGTAGAGTTTAGTGGAATCACACACTGTGTTCTGAATACTGTGAATACAGCTTCAGATTCCTGTAGGTTTGTTGGCTGCCACATTACACTGTTGCCTCATAATGAACATGTAGGCCACAACAGTTTTAAAATCTCATCATGGAATATGTGGTCATGTCTAATTAATCCTGTATTTATGTAGCTATATTTTTAAGTATTAAAATAAAAGATTTTACTTTGTCCCTATTAAATTTAATAATTTTTTCTTCAACCCGTTTTTTTTCTAGTCAGGTGAAATATTTTTGGGTGCTGATTTCATCATTCAAGGTCAAGTCCAGAAATAATTTATGAATGTGTCAACTATGCTATCTTTTAAGTCATTGAAGAAAATGTCGAACAGGACAGAACCTGGGACTTAGTGCTCTACCAAAGACTTTCTCCCACATTGACACTGATCTATTACTCAACACGCTGGTTAGGTTATTCGATAATTCTGAATCTACTCTACAGTATTATCATCTCATCCACTTCTTTCCATGTTAGTCACATTATATTGAGATTTTTTTTTATTAATGTCTTGCTGAAATTCTGCCTTGTTCTGTCAATGACAAACCATCTCCACACTCCGATCCTCCCCTACCAGTTTAATAACCCTGTCAGAAGTTTGTCTACACAAACAGTCCGGGATGTCTTCTTAACACACTCCTGCTGGTTTATAATGATGACTATCTCATTTTCTAAATGCTCACAAGCCACCTCTTTAATCATTGAATCTGGAATTTTTCCAGAAATATAGAAGTTCTAGTCATTGGTTAGTGTTGAGGGATGCAAAGAAAGTTGGTGGAGCTTGTGTTGCAGTTCTAGTTTATTCAGAGGAGGGGAATTTAAGAGTTTACACTGATGAAGGGGGTATAAGTTATTCAATCAACAGATTGTTGTCTTCTGCTACAGTGTATACATACATATGTGTATACACACACAGATGAATGAGTGTGCATATAGGTATTGTATATGTGTGGTCACAATAAAAGGTAAATGTAAAGCAACTAAATTCTATGTTTTTTTCCCTTCCCCTCAAAATCAGAAGCTTATCACATGCTCAGTTTTCTCTTTCCAGCTCTTCAGAGTATATCACCTTATCTTTTTTTCTTTATACTGAATTCTATACCATGTAAACTTTTGGAGAACAATCTCCAAAGGCTTATGCTACCCTCATTTCAAATCCAATCATATAGCTGTGGCTGATATTTTGTTAAACTTTGACAGGTACATTATGATGAATATTTCAGATAAAATTAAGGTTCATGTTTCCATTTGGACGAGGAAGCAGATAGTGAATGATAAAGGTGAGAAATTTTATCTTCCAATTTTTCTGGTATTATCTTTGAATTGGTGTGTTAGGAAGGGTCCTAGATAACTTTTTGATCTTTTATTAGTGCCTCTCTGAATAACAGAGATTAAATATATTAGGAGATTTTTGAAAGCAAGAAAATAAAACTTTAAAGTATAAATATAGGAATAGAAGTGTTATTCCATGGCTGGAAGTTAGTAAGGGTTTGATGGCTATAGATCATGAGATACAATGCTACAAGGGATAGCAGAGGCAAGCCCCTTATTTTGCAAATGAATAAACTGAGGCCAAGAAAGGTTAAGTCACATAGGAATTAAATAGCAGAACCAAGATTCACACCCAGGTTCTCTGAGTCCACATAAAGGACTCTTTCTATTATGCCATGGTGCTTCAATGTGAAGGCTTAACACACAAGACTTCAAAGTTTATATTCAGAAAGAGAGTGAGAAAATAGGGAGTCAGGTTGGGAAATATGTTCTTGATGGACAAGAGAGGGAAGTTATCCAGTCTTTTTTTTCTTTCTTTCTCTTTAAATCACTTGTGAAGAGTTCTATTCAGGAAGAGTATACAAGTCATCTAAGAAGCTGAAATTTCATGCCATGTCTTCTTTTCTTTTTATTTAAAAAATGTTTTTTTTGCTTTTTGGAAGGCAATTGGGGTTAAGTGACTTGCCCAAAGTCACACAGCTAGTAATTGTTAAGTGTCTGAGGCCATATTTGAACTCAGGTCCTACTGACTCCAGGGCCTGTGCTCTATTCACTGTACCACATAGCCGCCCCCATGCCATGTCTTCTTAATGAATGCTTCCAATTGCTGCAGAAATTTGAGTTCACAAAACAAAGCAAATATAGTCCAATATGACTTAAGCTTACTGGGTAAATTTCTTTAACTCATGCCTTTGGATATATACATATAATATATCTTATATATGTATATAAATGCTTTATATATGTATATGTATTCATATAGATTCTAAATTTCAAAAGGGCAGGATAATGTACACCTTTAGTATTGACCTCTGAGAATACCCTAACCACCTGATTACTGAAATTACATTCTGAAACCAAAGGTACCACATTTTACCTGGAGGCAGTTAGTGGGAACATCCATCATAGAAGGTAAAAATCCTCTATGGGGATTATCTTGCATTTCTGAACCTATTTGGTGACAAAAATGTCATGCAACCTAGACCTTAGGCACTCAAAGTTACATAGTAATTTTTTTTCAAAAGAGGTTAATAAAAAGATTTTTTTTTCTCCATCTCTTAGAAGAAGGAAAGGAATACGGCACAAATCAATAGATTTAACTATCATGTCCAATGTTTTGTCATGCCAAAAGCAAAAAGCAAGAAGACAAAAGATAATTTCTCCCTTGATTAAGCAAACTACACTTAAAAAAAGGGAGGGGAATAAAGCCAGCTTTATGCTTACATGCAGCACGTACAAAGTGTGGCAATTTTTAATGTCTGTAGAACTTTCACATATTAGAAATTAATACCCAAATCCCAGACCACATCCAAATGGTGATGCCAATAATATTTTTGTTATAGTTTGACTACACCATGACATTTATTTGTGTTACCTTGTGATGAGATTTGGAGGACAAAATTCTCTTGTGATGCTAGTGTGAAATTAGACTTTCGGCTACTAGTATAGTCCCACATCACCTAAAATTGTACTGATAAAGGACAATATGGTAGCACATAATAGTACCTTACAGATAGCAGCTTCTTACAATTTACTCACAAAACAATGTTTACTTCATATGCATACACACACACATATACACATATACAGAGATTTATTTTTGCTGTTATTACACTGAAGACTTATAACGATGTGTGAGTGTCCCTCTCAGTCATTATTAAAATTGCCAAGACAGTAACGGTTATAAAAATAGCCAGGATACAAACAACCCACACATATAATTTATAGTTATTTCCTAACGTGTCCTTACATAACTTTGCCTTAAAGCTATCTTATAAAGAGTAGAGAATGGGTTAACAGGGGTGGGGGTGAGGGGAAGGAGTCTTTATATCATATGGTCTTATTCCTTTGTTAAAGTCTAAACCACAAATGAGGAACTTCATTTTAAATCTTATATAATTCAGTAAGTGAATAAATCTAGAGAGATGAATTATGTTCTTTTGTTGCTTGATTTATCTCAATAGGATCTCTGGGCTAAGATAAATATTGGTAACTATAATTATAAAAGGAATAAACTGTAACGAATCATATACATAAATTACATATATAAGTATATGTGTATCAATGTTATATTTTGTTGTTCATTTGTTTCAGTCGTATCTGACTCTTCTTTACCCCATCTGGGGTTTTCTTGGCAAAGATACTGGAGTGGCTCACCATTTCCTTTTCGAGCTCATTTTACAGATGAGGAACTGAGGCAAATGGGTTTAAGTGACTTGCCCAGGGTCACATAGCTATATCTGAGGCCAAATTTGAACTTAGGAAGATGAATCTTCATGACCCTAGGCCTGGTGCTCTCTCCACTTCACCACCTAGCTGCCCTATGCTACACTTTCCTTTCATCTAATGAAACTTTCTAATCTAATCAAATTTTTTTTAGTGAAAATGGTGATCTTAATCCAATCTCACTGTAGGAAATGTATTTTGAGCATTCCCTTCTCCTTCGTTTATGATGTTTTTTATGATGTTATTTATGATGAAAGTTCTCCTTCAAGATCATTATTGTCAAAAAAAACATTTTTGGTGCATCTACTTTGGCCAAGATACTATGCTAACTAAGCAGTGAGTGTAAAACAAGGTTACTGCTATAAAATTATTTGCAATGAGTTTAGGTAATGTATTGATGTAAGAGGATAAACAACAAAAGAAGAGCACAATAATAAGTATAACTGGAGTCCAGATGGGAATGTGTTCCTGGAGGTCTGAGATAGTCATTTATCAAGATAAGACTTATGTTATGCATATAAGAAATACTCAATATGTATTGAACTAATTGATGCATGTGTGATTTTCTTAGGGTTTTTGATCTAGAACTGGAAACAATCTTGGGTATTCTCGATAATGCGCTTCATTTTACAGATAAGGGAAACCTAGACCTAGAAAGGCTAAGTGAGTTATTAAAGTTTATATAGATAGTATTTGCCAAAGACTGAATTGGAACCCAGTTTTTCTGATGAGAGACAGTCACCTTTCTACTTTGATATGTTACTTGCACATTTTCATCAGTCTTTGAAAGAAGATTAAAATATAGAAAAATTCCTATGAATTTATGAATGCATATTCTGGATTTAGGCCAAGGCAATTCCTTTCAGTAAATAAATCTGTCATTCATGAGTTAATTGTATAGTTTGTATCTCTACACAGTTTATATTTTGTGCAAATTCTGTACAATTACTAAACTTGTAAGTTTTACCTCATTAGCACCATACTCCAACCAGCATAACTAATTACTCAGAGTATTTCAAGCTTAACAACAACCTGTTTCAATTAAATTCCCAACATCATGACTCACCAAATTTCTCTCTTTTGTAGACCTTGACTTTTTCCATTCAGGGTTAAGTTTCTGGACTCTAGTGACAATATATTTTAATTGCTATGATAGAGACCACTTTGTTTAAATCATCCCTAAGTTACTCTACTTTTAATAATCTATGTTTTTCAGTTTCCTTTAGACTATAGATTATGGTTTCCAATGCTTTTATTATCAAGCATAATGATAAATGAGAATTTTTTCCTGCTGAGCATCATTTTGTAACGTGACACTTTCTGAAAAATCAAAATTATAGCACACCGTAACTGCAACAGAGAGATCCATGTTGAGCATATATAGCCTGAAGTGTTTTACCAATGATGATATGTGCAAGAAGTGGTACAAAGGTATGACCTAGCCACAGTCACTTAGTAAGTACAGGTGATCAGTTCCAGTGTCATATTGATATTCAAGGAAGCTTAAAAAAAGAACTTTTGGGCAGGTCTTCCCTAGAGAATTTATTAGAGGAAATGGACAAGAGTTATATAGGACAAAAAATATGGATGACAAAAGATTGGCACTACTGTAGAGAAGATTTCCATAAGTGAAATTATGAGTTTATTCAGGGATTGATGAATATAAAAGGAATCAGAAAGAGCTACAGGTTTTAATAAAAGCAACTTAAAGTAGAACATATCTGTCTTGGGCTTAAAGTTTTCCAAATGCTCTAGTTTGGTAATGTCTCTGACACCAAGTTTCCTTCTCACAAGATTCATGCTCTCTTGTTACACAAATAATCACACTTAACTATCCCTTGTTTCTGGCTGGTCTTTTTCTACTTCCATACTCTTGCACAAGGTACTCAATAAATGAAATTTTACCCACTGTCTTTTGGTTTATCATTTCACTATATAGCCTGCTGAATTCCTCTTGGAATTCAATTGAATTTGACATGATGGATTAACCAACTTCCTATTAACTACCTTTATGGCTACCCATCACAGCCATGTTCTTTATAGTAATAATATCCTTTAACTATTTCTGTGGATGTCTTTCTGTAATGGTGAGCAAAGAAGGACTTTTTGCTATTTTTCTAGATTGAGTTTCAGCCAATGAAGTGTCTTTAATTTTTTGGGGTTTTTTTGGAGGGGAAGGTAGGGCAAGTGGGGTTAAGTTACTTGCCCAAGGTCACAAGGCTTGTTTTGTGTGTGTGTGTGTGTGTGTGTGTGTGTGTGTGTGTGTGTGTGTATGTTAAGTGTCTGAGGCTGGATTTGAACTCAGGTCCTCCTGACTCCAGGGCTGGTGCTCTATTCATTGCACCACCTAGCCACGCCAAATGAAGTGTCTTTGACTGAGTCTCACCTTTGATTGAACTAAGAGTCTTTGAGTGAATTAAAAGTATTTGATTGGAAACAGTATATATTGCATTGCTTGGAGGGACTGGAGAGGGCAGCTGAGAGAGAGAGAGAGCAGAGCTGAGAAGCAAGCATGAGTGGGCTAGGAGAACTTGCTTGTGGGGAGGCCTAATAGAAAGAATACTTGTGATGTTGGTACTTTGTCTGTTGGTCTATGTTAATTCCTTGGACAGAAGCCTTGTCTATTGATATGATGATAATGCTGGTAATATGTATATATGTTGTAGCCCTGTTAAGCTTTGTCTTCCTAGAAACAGAAGCCGTGGGCAGGAGCCCCTTGAGCTTGCTGTCAATTAGGAGGAGGAAGAGCTTGGAATGGAGCAGTCCCTGTAATCTGAGACAAGGAACAGGAGCAGAGAACTGCCTTTGTGTGAATCCAAACAATAGTTGTGTGAATCCAGGCAAGAGCTGGGACTGCTTAGCCCACAGATGAAGAGCCATGGAACTTGTAAATCAACCTCAAGTCAAGATGAAAAGTGATTTTAATTGGACACTCTGTATTGACTGAGAAGATTGTAACTTATTGTGACCCAGGGGTGGATGGTGTTTGTATTTTCTGATACCCCTTAAGGACATATTATGCTAGGAAAACCCTAGATTGTGACCCCCTGATTTTGGGGATGCAATAATATATGCTGTGTGGGGATTCTGAGGAATATTATAAGATATATTGAATGATATGTTTTATTTAAGACTATGTAGCCTCCTTAGTAATAAGTTGTTATGTTATGTTGTGAATGTAATGCTTTGCTTTATTGAACAATGTTTAGTTCTGAGTAAATAGAGAGTTCATTATACTATGCAATTAGATTCTTAAAATTATTCACAGCAGCAATCCTCAGGTATGTTGATGTGATTGCCATTACAGTTTCTAATCGTAAAGTCTTGAACTCATGCTTTCTTTTGGTTGTCCTAGGTTATGATAATAATAACATAAGCCCTTACAAGGCCTACAAAACTGGTAGGTTGGAAAGGCTTTGGTTATAGGCTCAATTACAGACCATGATTCCCCTTTGAAGAGCTGTCTAGCTAAGATTAGAGATTCATCAACAGAGTGTTAAGGCTCAAATTTAGAATATTTCTCTTCAGCCAGAGCAATTTAAAAGGACAGATCTATTACAAGTATTATGTAATAATAGGTTGGCCTTCTACATCAGAAAGTACATACATATACATATACATATATCAATAAGTTAATCAACAAGTAGTTATTAAACATTTAATATGTTCCAGGACCTGTGCTAGGAGTGCTAGGATTTGGGGATTTAAATAAAAAAAAAATTAAACCAACTTTAATTACAATGAATTTACATTCTAATGGGGGAGACAATGATAATGTATATATATATAATATTGTCTAATGTATACATAATATTGCATAAATGTATATAAAGTACCTAAATACAAAGTAGTTTGGAAGGAGAAAAGGGGAAGCAACTTTCAGGAAAAAGATGATAAGCTTGATTTTTGGCATGCTGAGTTCTAAGTATCCTTAAAAGACATAGAGCCTGGAGATAGGTAGGATTGTGTGTGTGTGTGTGTGTGTGTGTGTGTGTGTGTGTGTGTGTGTGTGTAGATTCCAGGAATGGAGACAGGATGAAAAATATTAATTTGGGAGTCTTTGAATAGAAATGAAACTTGCAAGTGAAAGATTACTAAGAGAGGAACTATAAAAAGAGAAGAGATACAAGGAAAGAAACATGACTAGGAGGATAAATAACTAGAAAGAAATTGTTAAATAATAGAAGAGATAGAATGTACCTTAGAGGCCAGCTAATTTAATCCCTTCATTTTACAATTAAGAAACTAAAGTCATTAGAGATCAAGTGATTTGTCCAACGCAAAAGAGGAGAGATATGAACTCAGGTCCTCTGCCCCCAAATTTAGTGTTCTTTTTATTATGCTATGCTGCCTATAGATAGAATATATAAGCTAATAAAGGATTCTTTCTTGACATCAAACTACAAATTTATTGTTGTTCAGTCTTTTTTCAGTCATGTCTGACTGTTTGTGACCCCATTTTTGTTTTCTTAGCAAAGATACTGGAGGGGTTTGCCATTTCTTTCCCCAGTTCATTTTACAGATGAAGAAATGAAGTAAATAGGGTTAAATGACTTGTCCAGGGCCACAAAGCTAATAAGTATCTGAGGCCAGATTTGAACTCAAGAAGATAAATCTTAGCACTGGCTCTATCTGTTGTGCCTTCTAACTGTTCCCAAACTACAAACAGGATCCTACTATATATATATATATATATATATATATATATATATTTGTAGACCTTAATAAATACTTTTGTTGTGAATGATAGTGTTCTGTTATCTTTTGTGGGAGCAGGAAGCAAAGCAAGAAGAGGTAAAAAGAATCCATAGGGATAGATATTGAGACTGGCCATTTTCATTTTCATTTCACTGGTATGAGGACTGTGGAGGTGAGGAAATTTCTATGAATTCCAGTTGGCACTTTCTCAGCAACTTGCAGTTTTAGAGGGCTGCCTAAATCTGGGGGGTTAAATGACTACCCAGGGTCTTCCTGGTATAAAGTTCAGCACTGTAATTTTATAATACACTGACTCTCATGTGCAATCTCATTAAAATTAAATAAGATGTAGCAAGATCAAGAGGCTGGCTTTCTCTTCACCTTGACATACTGCCTCTATAATTCAGCATTCACTTATGCCCCAATTATGTCTCTTAATTTTGAGGACAAAACTAATGTAGGCAGAAAAACAAACATCTTGATTCTTTTCTTTCAAATTCACTGAGAATTATTAGGTTTATGAATATATGTAAGAGGTGAATGAAGCAAAAGAAAGGGCAAATAGAAAGCTGATCCTTAAATTTATACATCTTTCTTGTCTTCACCTTCATGTAAAACCTCCATGAAGTGCTAGTTATAGTGGTTTACACAGAGGGGGGAATTCCCAGAAGTCATTTGGCAAATAGAAAATAGAGAAGAAAGAGGCAAAATTATGGCCACCTGCTGTTTCAGAAAGTTGCAAATGGTAGGCTTCTGAGGGTACTGATTTTCCCCTTTAGGTCAGGGGATTACCTTCTTCCTTCCTGGATTTCTCAGTGATGAGGAACAAAGGACTGGGACATTTTTTTGTCTCCACAATCAATTCACATACACATAATGTTAATATTTTAAAGTTTCTATTTGTGAAGTAACAATGCAGTACTATCCTGTGCCTTGAAAGACAGCACTTCTGAGAGACAGCATTATTATAGGTGGTATGCATACAAAAACTGAAGGAAACTCCTTGACCATTCTCTGATAATCCATGTCACCAGATATCTGGTGAGTAGCTGATTGCAATTCTTCAACGAAAGTAACTAAGGGGGCTCTGTTTCTTTACCTTTTAGACTGTGTAATGTGTGCCATTTGGATCCTCCATGAAATAAGATCCTAGGCCTAGAACTGGAAGAGACTTCAGAGGCCATTAAGTAATAAGAATAACAATGACAACAATGACCAAATAATGATAATAATAAATACCACATATGCTTTAAGATTTTCCAAGCAGTTTTCATGTTATCCAGTCCAATCCCTAATTTTACAGATGAGGAAACTGAGGCTCAGGAAGATCAAATGATTTGCCTGAGATCATACAGGCAAGTAGGCTTTTAAAGAAAAGTATGATTTGAGTCTCAGTCCTCTAATTCAGAGCCAGTGCTCTTTCTACATTGTATTAATCAGTTCCATTTGCAACCATTTCCCCTTAAAATACATACCAATTATTGTGAAAACATAGTCACATGTCAAGAGGAGTTTCTTTTATATGACAAAACATCTGGTAAAACCCCTCACTTTTATTTCTAGGTTTGTAACTTACTTAGTGAGATTGACCTTTAAGTATGCACAGTATATACACATAACAGGATATCAAGATATCAAATTAAACGAAAGATTTTAATGTATGGCATTTAAATAGCCTTTTATTGCACTATTTATAAAACTGTTTTATAGAACACTAAAAAGTAAGGGACTGTTTAAAAATGTTAATCCTATAATTAATAGTCAGAGACATACGCTTTTCCCTAGCACGAGGCAGTGATATTCTAAATCTGTTACCATGAACTTTATAGGAGGAGACAGCCATCTGCCTACACACAATCATCTAAAGCAAAGCAAAAATAGGTACCCTTATGTTTTCTTCCATGAAATATGGGGCTGTTGTGATAAAACAGGGTTTAGCTAATATGAATTAAGATAGGATGTCTTAAGGAAAATAGGAATGAATTACATAGTAAATTGAAGCTGATTCTGTAAATCACTGATATTATGAGATCCAACAAGGATTTTAAAGCATACAGGAATTCAGAACAGGGTGTTGGGTGTGGGTACTTTATTAGTGGGTTACACCTCACTCTTTTCTACAGATCTAAACCATCCTTTCTTTGCATATTTTGACCTCGTGCTAGTTTATTCATTTCTCCTAACTTAATTGATGCCAGAAACATTGTGTGAAATTCACGCTGCACTTTAAGGCAAAGCTGCTAAAATGCTACTCTCTAGCATTCACTCCCCGGTATATATTATTAAAAGCAACTGAAACATTAGAAGTCTCTTGAAAGAGAACTAATTTTCTACATGACCTCAACACACTTGCCTTTTTTCCCCTTAGCAGTCAAGTACCATTTACTCTTTCTTCAACTGGGCTCAGATTTTCTCAGGTATAATCAAAACATCTAAGTCTTATTCATATATTTTTAGTTGACTGAATTTGCTCTTTATTAGTACTGTTGCTGGATATCAATTCTTTTTAGGTTACCTAATTTTATTTTAGTATTTGTTTTAGGTATCTTTTAAAATGTAAATAGTATTTTATTTTTTCCAACACATGTAAAGACAGTTTTCAACATGCATTTTTAATAGGATTTTAAATTCCAAATTTTTCTCCCCCCCCAACCCCATGATAATCTGGTATAGATTATACATGTGTAATCATGTAAAGCATATTTCCACATTAATCATGTTATGACAGAAGAAACAAAACAAAAGAAAAAAATCATGAAAAAAACCCAAGAAAGTAAAAATATTATGCTTTGATCTACATTCAGTCTCCATCAGTTCTTTCTTTGGCTGTGGATAGCATTTTCCATCAATAGTCTTTTGTAATTATTTTGGATCATTGTATTGCTTAAAAGAACTAAGTCTACCAAAGCTGGTCATCTCACAGTGCGGTTGTTATTGTGTACAGTGTTCTCCTGGTTTGGTTCATGTAAGTCTTTCCAGGCTTTTCTGCTCATCATACTTTACAGCACAATGGGATCTATCCCATTACATTCATATGCTGCACCTTATTCAATCATTCCCCAATTGATGGACATCCCTTCAATTTCTAATTCCTTGTCACCACAAAAGAGCTGCTGTCAATATTTTTGTACATGTAAATTCTTTCCCCATTTTTATGATCTCTTTGGGATATGGACTTAGTAGTGGTATTGCTGGATCAAAGGGTATGCACAGTTTGATTGTCCTTTGGGCTAGGTATCTTTTTAATGATCTTCATTCTTCTCTGGGTTCCACTCTTGACAGTGGATTTTCTCTCCTTCTCAGGCTAGAAGTTTATTCTATTCCTAGTTATCTCACCCTGGAAGTCTCCCACAAATACCCAGGACTCCTTCCTTCTGCTTAGTCCAGTCATGTCTTCATTCCTCTTCCAGCTTCATTCCTGATTCTGTGGACTTTCTCCTCCATGGTCCTCTGTGATTATCTTCTCCTTCCCCTTCACTCTTCAGCTTTCTTTTATTAGAATGTAAACTTCTTGAGGACAAGCCTATATTTTTGTTTGCATAATAATTATAGCAACATTTATAGAGCACTTTCAGGTTTGCAAGGTGCTTGCAAATATTTTATTTTATTCTTGTAAAAACTCTGGGAAATTGATACTATTATTATTCCCATTTTACAGAAGAGGAAGAAAAATCTGAGAGAGATTAAGTAATTTACCCAGGGTCACACAGTATCTAAGGCAGAATTTGAACTCAGATCTTCCATATTCCAGATACAGCACTTGTATTCTCAGCATTTATCACAATTCCTGACTCAGAGTAAGGGCCTGTTGTATTCTTCTTGACTTGGCTTAACTTCTTAAGAAACACATCAGATAATATGATCCTGCTAAGTTAAATAAATTTTAATATCCAAAAATAAGAATGGAATGATGAAGACATTGCAGATCATGTTGCCTCCATGAATTTCCAGAGATGAAATTAAAAAAAATTTTTCTGACATAATGCTATTCTACACTGTTAGAGATATATCTATAACTTGACAACCAAAGTGTTTTTTTTTCCCTTGATCCTATGACATTCAACAGTCCTAAGGGGTTCCATTAAAGGTTTTATATTTTAATCAAAATTACACTGCTTCATAACTGAGACAATATCTTAGAATTTGAGGAAAATAGTAGGGAATAGCTGCCCCAACTTTTAGGGTTGCTATATTCTATGTCTACTAGACCCCATGAGATATTTTTTCCATAACTAGTTTATGTAATAATCTTGAAACCAACAAAACAATGAGACCAATGGTTTTTTTTTCACAACCTATTACCATATTAAATCATCTGAACATTAAGATTTCCATGGTTTTTATCCCAATAAAGTGACAATTATAATACTTGAGCCAATTATCCTACCTGAAATAGTTATCAAACTATGTTGGTAATTTACATTCAGAAGCTAAACTTCGTTAGTTAGCATCTCTCTTGTGACCTAACAATGTGCTCTGACAAAAAAAAAAGTTTATAGAGCAGAAGATTTAATGGATATTGTGCTAGATTTGGTTAGAAGACATGAGTTTGAATACTGGCTTTGACATTTGTGTGACTGTAGAATTATTACTTGATCTCTGATCCATTTTACTCATTTTGAAAATAAGAAGATTGGTCTTGATGACCCTTTGCCCCTCTCCTCTTTCTCTCTATCTCTAAGCTGATGATCTTGTTTTACCCTGGGGATAAATGGTTCAGTATTTTTTTAAAAAATCTTTAAAATTTGACCCTTTTTCCAAATTTTGACATTGCAAGCCACACTGCTAAAGTAGAAAAAGATTGATTTATAAAAAAAGATCAATGAAATGATTAAGATATGCTTTAATGGCACAAAATGAATCCTTACCATCACAAAATATTTACTTTTTAATGAATAAAAAAGTCTTATCTACTTAGTTTACAGTATTTACCAAATTGAATAAATGTCTGACCAAAAAGATGATATCTGTTTTTGTTCCCAGTATTAATTCTTGGTTTCTAAACATTTAATAATGATGGTGATAATAGCTAATATTTATGCACAGTTTATTTTTATTATCTTATTTGATCCTCATAACAACCATGTGAGATAGGTTTTATCATCCCCATTTTACAGATGATAAGAGTTATATATAAATGACTAGCCCACAGTCACACAGCTAGTATCTGAAGTAGGATCCAACTCAGGTTTTTGTAACTCCAAGCCAAGGTTCTGTACTCTATGCAATAAGAAATAATTGTTCAGGGGATTATTTAGCATTTTCTAAATTACTAATATCATCTAATTTATCAGCAATTTTTTTTCCAATAAGAGTTAGTATGGCCTAATAGATAGAGAATTGATCTTGAAGTCCAGGAGATCTGAGCACAAGTTTTACTTCTGAGGCTGTGACAATGGGTAGGTCACATAGCTTCTCAGGGTCCTAGGTGACCTCCAAGACTTTAAGTTGCAGAAAAGGCATCAAGCTGCACTAGTAGAGGAGTGTTTTTATCACCTGGAGCTCCCTTTACCAATGAAAGCATAGGTGCATCCTCTAATCAATTTACATGAAACTTTGAGGTAAAATGAAAATCATAGATTTTAAAGTGATTTGGTAAAACTATACACAAAGAAGTTTTCCAGACAAATATAAATTATAAACTTCCATACACATTGTGGCAAGTTTTCAGTCAAACATTTAAAATTTCGTAGGATCCCCCTTTATAACAAACAAAATATTACCTGCCCCACAAAAAAAGCAAGATGAAATCATAGAAAAGCTGACTAATGAAAAAAGAAGGGAAATTGGTGAAACTTCAGCAACAGGTTCTGGGCAGGATGGGTTGAATCTAGAAACTGCTAGTGCATGCGATGATGTACTAAAAAAATGAAATTAAGGGAATGCAAAGGAAAGAGAAGACGGATGTTCCCCTGTGTCTGGAACAGCATACATAGTCTAAAAAGTCAGACATCTCAAAATGGCATAGGAGATACCTTTTATACTTTTATTTTCTTCTATTACAATCTTTAAGTGAGGATGCTTTACCCTCAACATTGTTACAAGAGTCAAAGGTTATTTTCTGATGTTCTTTAAATACTTATTGTCTCACAATTAGAGGAAGGAAAATATATTACTTCCCTCACAAACTTTCTATCCACTGCAGTCTTTTACATGATTAAGCAGAAAACTAGGAGGACTTTAAAATTGATATCTCCCCTAGATTCAAACATTCATAGCAAACATAATATAAATTGGTTTATTTTCAAAAAGGAGAAACCAAGTCCAATGATACTTGTTCAGACAAGTGAAACCTTCATACAAACATTAGACTTCAAATGAAGACTACAAGATCTCTTCCCTCTCTGTTAAAGGGGGAAAAATTCCCCAAAGCTTTGATGCATTCTGGTCTCCTTATTTCTTTAACTCAGCTAACTGTCAAACATGCAAAACAGTCCCATAAGGTAATTCCAGGTTGATCAGAGAGGAACACATATTCTTTCTGCCTGGCTTTCACAGTGGCATTTTGGAGAAACAAAAAAGAAGAAAAACATGTGTAGGATTTAATTTACTTCAATCTTGGGTAAGGGATGAAAAAAAGAAATGTTCCCTGCAATCTGAAGCATCACACAATAGAGTCATTTCCCCCCTAATTTAGTACCATTGATTGGTTTCACATAGAATATAATGACCTCTTTCAGTTGGCAATGCAGGGAGATGTATGCTAGTTACATTATGTTCTCTTATATTGGCAGTCTGGCAAGCACAGTTTTGGCTCTGGTTGCCCAATACTGCTTCAAATAATGGAAATCCTATTAGGAAGCCATTAGAGATTTATAATAGGGGAAAGCTATCCTTTTAATTCACAAATACCTCCCTCCTCCAATAATGCTAAAAGCATCACCCTAGAGGCATCAAGGAAAGAATATGCTTTATAAACATGGGTACAACATTTGTGATCAGTAAAAGTCCTAGATATAAATAAGAGTATATGAATGTGGTAAAAGGTGTTGTCACATTTAAGAGATGCTTATTCATGATGTCCAAAATTCTTCACTATGTTGTTAGATAGTAACTCATAAGAACCAAGGATTGTTTTCCATACCTTTAGAAGCAACTAAGAAAATAATAGTGCATCCAAAAACTTAGCTTTTCTTTAGTGTAGAAATTCAGAATTCTTTTAGAAGTACAATGAATTGCATACCAAAGAGAACCACATAGCAAAAAGAATCCAAATTCAGTGTGTTGGCAAAGTACAAAGGACAAAGTACTCTGTCATAATGTTTAGTTAAGAGATTATAAATGCTTCTCACTTTGGGTAATGGTTAATAATGTGAGGACATGTCTCTAATTCTCCTTCACCTTCTGTTACTAGTCTGAAGAAAGAAAATCTATTATCTAAAAAGGAAATACAGTCGATAATGAATAACACTTACCTTTTTCACAGAAGCGGCCAGTAAAATATAAAGGACAGTCACACTGAAATGATGCCGCACCATTAGATAGAAAGATAGGATGGCAAGTCCCTCCATTTTGGCATAAACTATCTTGGCATACTGATGACATTCCATGAAGACCATGAGAAGGCCCAAGAAAATCCAGTCCCTCAGGAATAACAGAAGATGCTGCAAAGGAAGCTTCTGGTAGCTGTGTAGAGACTGGAGATCTGTTGAAAGGAAAATCAATGTGAAATTTCAGGTGAGAATCCTAATTAAGAGTAATCAAAATGGTTGCATGTAATAGGGGAGAATACCTACCCAAATATCTGTTTTTAAATTTATTTATATTTTGATGAGGTTTTTATTGGTTTCATTGATGTCTTTTTTTACATTGCTATGATTTCCCCACTATCCCCTCACCACCTGCCAAAGAGTCACCCCATAAAGCAAATAGTATTTTTAAACACAAAAAAGAGGAGATTATGAGCATAATTAATATGAAAAGAATCTGAAAAATAGAGGCAATTTACAACACTTGTGGACGTCTCACTTCTGCAAAAGGATAGAGTAAAAGCATTTTCTCATATATCTTCTTTTGAGCCATGCATATTCTTTATAATTTTGCAACCTACCCTTTTGATTTTCACTGTGTGTATGCAATTGTCCTATTCACATTATTGTATCATTGTGTTTATTGCTTTCTTGGTTTGTGTATTTTGGTCTGCATAGTTTCATGTAGGTCTTTCCATGCTTCACTGTTTTCATCATATTCCCTGTTTCTTACAGAAGTTCTATTTGATGATAACAATGTACCACAATTTTTATATCATTCCCCAATCAATAGGCATCTACTTTATTTCTAGTTCTTGGCAACTACAAAAAAGAGTATTGTTAGAAATATGTTGGAGGGTATGGAAACTTTCTTTTTTGTCAATTATGACTTGAGGATCTATATCTAGCAGTGGAATCTCTGGATTAAAGGGTATGGACATTTTAGTCACTTTATTTGTGTAATTACTTTCCAAGATTAACATATTGATTCACAGCTCCACCAACAATGTGCTAGTGTGTTCATCTTCCCAGAACCACACCAACATTGACTATTCACATCTTTTGTCATCTCTACCAATTGCACAGTATGAGCTGAAACCTATGGTTTGTTTTTATTTGCCTGTTTTTATTTGTCTCTTATTATTATTGATTTCGGTATTTTTATGTGTTTGGAACTAGACTGACATTCTTCTCTTGAGAACTGTTTTTTCATGCCCTTTGATCACTTATCTACTGTGGAATTACTTTTGTTGTATACACGCATATACATACATACAATACATACATATGCATAGGTAAGTATATTAGTTGTTTATATACATTGGATACCAAGCCCAAAAGGATCAATTCAAAGCAGAAGGGTTTGTCACATGTATTTTGTAACCTGTGGAATAGGTTTTTTTGAGGGGGAAATGCAAGGCAATTGGGGTTAAATGACTTGCCCAAGGTCATACAGCTAGTTAGTGTGTCAAGTGTCTGAGACTGGATTTGAACTCAGGCCCTCCTGACTCCAGGACCTATGCTCTATTCACCATGCCACCTAAATGCCCTAAATGGAACAGTTAAGCCTTTGTAATGTTGAGGTTATATAATATATCTCCAAATTCCTGTTGGATGAATCATCATGCTGTTAACCCATAAATTAAAAAATAAAACATTTATTAATGTTCACAAAGTATAAAGGATAGGAGGTACAAATAAGAAAGCCAGACAGTCCAAGGTCTTAAGGAGCTCACATCTTTATTTGAGCATTGTGGAGGTGTCCTTGGAGACAAAGACAATAAAATATAAGATCTGGCAGTTCGTCTCAAGATGTAAAGGCTTTTGCATAAGGATGCAGTGATGTTGATTATTAGAGGAACTTATTAGAGGATTTATGTAAGAGGGTCAACCCCAGGCTGGCTATGGAGGAATGACATTTTTGGACACAGCAACTTTTGGAAGAGTATTAATCTGCAGCATGTTATGATCAGTAGAAGGAATACCCACAACAACAAAATCAGAGGTCCTTAAAGTGCCAGAATCAATGACTTGCATGATACTCTATGACACAGTCTACACTATGTGGCAAAATCAAAATTGACTGAAAGTTATTATTCATTTTATTTGTAGTCAGTCAACACAGTTCTGTAAGTGTCAAGGAGCCTGAAAGTAATTTTCAGGGGAAATCTTTTTGAGTCAAACCCACCAAATATTTTGATCACATCTTTCATGTTATAATTATGAAAATACAATCTCTATAAGAAGAATAAAAACAATGATAAATTATTACATTTATTATTTAGACCTATGACTTCATCAGTATAGAGAAGATCCACTTAGGGAAATTACTCTGCCAATACAAGTACATAATTGTTTTGAAACTTACAGTTTTAGAAAATTTACAGGGACACTAAATAGTTAAATGATATACCCAATATCACACAGTCATTAGGTGTTGGAAATAGTCTTTGAAATCAGGTCTTTTTGACTTCCAGATAGGATTTCTGCCTACTATGCCAATTTGTGTGTATGTGTTTATACACATTATATTTTATATTCTACATGATTATACACACATATAAAAAACTAAGCATACATACAGAAATACATACAAATACACAGATACATATGTATATGCATACATAGTATGTACACACACATATCTACTTAAGGTTTACAATGATTTTTATGAAGAAGGAAAGGAGGAGGGAAGGAATAGAATGGATAGAAAGAGAAAGGAAGAATTTCCACATTTACATAATATAGTAGCATTGTCCCTAGAGAGCTAGTCTTCCAAATAGGACAATATGGCTTCATCTTCCATCTTGGACACATACTCTGGCTATGTGACCCTGGGCAAATAGTTTAATCTCTCAGAGTCCTGAACAACTCTGAGATAAGAAAACTGTAAACCTTGAATAACAGTTTTCTATTTGCATTAATAAGGGGAGTTGCCTCACTGGGTCATCCTTGTACAGGTGAAAAGATTAGTACAAAAAGCAAACAAAACATGAAGAGACATGATTTCACAGCATGCCTAAGCTATCCCTTTCCTATTTAAAATGCTTTAATGGTGGCACAGTGTTCACCAAATAACATTTTGATTCAATTAAAAAAATAAACCTGGTACAAGTCTATGTGGTATAAATAAATTCCATACTCTTCAGTTTTACAATTAGGGTCCTTCACATCCTGACCTCTACTTTCTTAGCCATATTTCCTACTATTTCACTGTGTAGTATACAAACCAACTGCTGTTCTGCTCAGGTAACCTTCATTTTCTTGCCTTTGGGTCTTGGATCATACTATTTCCTGTACATGGAATGAACACAATCCTCACCCTCACACTTCCCCCATCCCCTATTTCTGACCATGAAATGCCCACCTGTCTCAAACTACACTTCCCTTCATCTATAGGTCACTGATCCTGTGATCCTTCAGGAAGAATTCCTAATTCTCCCTTCTAGAAGAAATCACCTCCTCATCTCAGGTACTACATGCTTGAAGAGAGACTTAGCAACTCTCTACTGCTTTGGGAACCTATGTCTAATGTAGGAAAAATTAAATATATGATGTTCTAGTTAGAAGCACAATGTGAAATTTCAGCAGCCCGTTATACAATATATTTAATGTCAGCAGATATTAAAACATCAGCATTATGTTAAGCCATTAGCACCAAACCAGCACTACTAACATCAATTCAAAATTAATAAAGATGAAATTTTATTTGCATATCACTTAATGACCAGTAATGGTGTTTTGCATGCTTTTTTCCTTAATTTCCATAAGCCATAAATGGTTTGCCAAAGGCTGTCCCTGAAACTGTTAGTTCATCTTCTGAGGATTTCATGTAAACAACACCAAATTACTCTATTACACAGCTAGAAAGACAGAAATGAAAATGAACTCAAGTACTGCTAGCATTTAACTTTACTTCCACAAAAAAATACTTAACATAAAAGAGAGACCAAATGAATGTAGACACTTAATAGGGAGTGATTTGAATATAACTGGCCATGACAAAAAGAGTATTCTAATTAATCATCCCTTTAATATTAAAGCCTTGTGAGTGTTCATGGATTTTCAAAGAGACACTTTGGAATAATAAAATCACAAGAGATAGATTGATTCTACAACATATGAAACTTCAGTCCATGAACATTGAGTCAATACAACCTATCTAAGTACTCAAGAAAGAAAATGGTTATTTAGATGTGCTTCTGAAGAAATCTGCTTTCTTATAATAATCAGGTGTTCAATTGTCCATCAAAAGCACGATATAATGTATGTATTCTAGGTCAAAATAAGTCTTGCCATTAAAAACAAAATTAGTAAGTTTTCTACCTTATTTAGAAGGGTTTAATTAGAAATGATTAAGGCAATGTTATCTCTACAGGTCTTATATGCCTAGACAACAGGGCATGGGGATATTTGCTTTTCATCAAGGCAAGATATTGGTTAGGTCCTGGGGATTATGAAAATAAAAGAGCCCTTCTTTTCAAAAGGCATATATTCCATAGGGAAATTTACTTGAAGAAGTATGGGGGTTATTTTTAGAATATTCAAAAGAGGAAGAAGGATGTTAGAAACCTGGAGAAACTGCTAAGATAGTTGACTGAACAAGAGGCAGGTCAAATGTTTTCACATATCTACTTCAACAAAATCCTGAATTTCATACCAGACTAATGATCAAGACCTCCCAAAAGTAAAGGCAGTAAGGGACTTCTTCCACCTCAGAAACTAAAAAAAAGTCAGACAGAAGTCAATATAGAATAGGAAAGGGGGGCTCCACAGCATAGCTTAGGTCAACTTCACCAGATATAGGACACATGTGACTAGGGCTATGTGCTCAAAGTCAATAAGATCAGAGGGGTTTCTTTTAAAAGTTCCAGAGTGGTTAGAAAGTCCAAAACTTGTTATCTTTGAAGTCTTAGGGAGTTTAGTTTAATAAAGAGTGATGAACTATTAATAAACTGAAACACCACTCCAATCACAATATCCTAAACCTAGATCTCAAAAATCCAGGATGAGGGCAATCCTCCAAATCCAAGTAAGACTACACAGGGCCAACTAATGTACCCCCAAAATATCAGGGAGCTGATGTCGGTTCTTGAACAAAGCCCTGATTTAGGAACTAAAACTGAAGTGATGAGCAAATAAAAACAAATGCTGACACTATTTTTAAAAGGTAGAGTTGCTAAAAAAAAAAAAAAAGAAAGCAGGAAATAACTGAATAACAACTTCAAACAGAGGCTCAAAGGAAAAAAAAAAGATTTTAGATTAGGAGCTCATGAATACCCAGAAAAAACAAAGCAAGAAATAAGAAGTTTGATAGAAGTTTTGGAGGAAAGAATTATGAAGAGAATAAGTAGCCTAGGGGAGAAAGTGGAAAACTTTACCCCAAAATTGGACTCATTGAAAACTTAACAATTTTGTAAAGTAAACAGTCATTGCTTTCTGAAAGCAAAGTGAGTCATGATGAAGAGATAAAACACAATTAAATGACTGGAAAAATGCAAGCTATCTGATATTTAAAAAACAACAACAACAAAATCTGTCCATCTGAAACAATGGCCAAGGAGAGATAACTTAAGAATCATTAGACACCATGAAAACTACGATAAACAAAATCAGATCTAGACATTATATTTTAAGAAATCTAGATTAAAAACTGCCTAGATCTATTAGAATTAGAAGGCAAAGGAAAGATAGGAAAAAAAATCCATGCTTCAACTCACTACAGGATTCTCAAAGAGCAAAGAGGCAGTAATGTCATAGAAAAAAAAAAAACAAACCAGAACTCCCATATCAAAGGAAATAAAAATGCTACAACCATCCAGAAAGAAGGATTATAAGAATTAAGGAATGGTATACCATCAGTATCATGCATGATCTGGCAGGATTTGCCATAACTGAGAGATCTTGGAATACATTATTTCAAAAGACAAATGATAAACAATACAACAACAATAGTTTCCCATATGAAGTTAAATATCATTCTACATAGGAAAAACAGATTTTTTAAAATGAAAAAAATATGTATTTTAAGCATTTTTAAAATGAAAGATCATAGCTGATCATGAACTTTGAAATACAAATACAGCCATATAGAGAAATCTAGAGATGTAAATTTATTTGAGCAATTGGAAGGGACTATGTGATGATTCAGTGCTAACAAT